>CM038146.1:384003926-385225583 GCA_021437245.1 Aegilops speltoides
ATTGATAGTGTAGGATCGGAAGTATGTCTAGAGGGGGGGTGATTAGACTACTTGACAACTTAAAAGTTTAGCCTTTTGATTAGGGCAAGTTTTTAGCAAGTTCACAATGATGACCAAGTCAAGTATCACCCTACACATGCAATTCTAGAGTTATGGCAGCGGAAAGTAAATTGCACATGTAGTAAATAGAGGTGGAGAAGAGCAAACGCAATTTGGAGACACGGAGATTTTTCTCGTGGTTCCGATAGGTGGTGCTATCGTCAATCCACGTTGATGGAGACTTCAACCCACGGAGGGTAACGGCCATGAGAGTCCACGGAGGGCTCCACCCACGAAGGGTCCACGAAGAAGCAACCTTGTCTATGCCATCATGGCTTACGCCCACGGAGGACTAGCCTTACTGGGGTAGATCTTCACGAAGTAGGCGATCTCCTTGCCCTTACAAACTTCTTGGTTCAACTCCACATCTTGACGGAGGCTCCCAAGCGACACCTAACCAATCTAGGAGGCACCACCCTCCAAAAGGTAATAGATGGTGTTGGTGATGATGAACTCCTTGCTCTTGTGCTTCAAATGATAATCTCCCCAACACTCAACTCTCCTCACCGATTTGGCTGTGGTGGAAGAAAGGATTGAGTGGAAAGCAACTTGGGAAGGCTAGAAATCAAGTTTCATATGGTGGGAGTGGAGCAACTTGATCTCAACACAAGGGTAGGTAGTTTTCTTCTCGAAATGTAAGGTAGGAGTGGTAGTTCTTTCGATGGCTCTCTCCACGAATGAAGAGGAGGTGGAGGGTATTTATAGCCTCCACACAAAATCCAACCGTTACACACATTTGACCAATCTCGGTCGGACCGAAGTTGACAACTCGGTGAGACCGAAAGTTCAAATCTTGTGAGCGTTGGGATTTTCGTGGGACCGAAAATACAATCTCGGTTAGTCCGATTCTTCCAAAGTCTAGGGTTTGCCAATCTCGGTGGGACCGACTTTCTCATCTCGGTGACACCGATTTGAGTACGTATGTTTCTGAAGCTTGCAACACCAATTTCGTAAGACCGAGTTTGGAATCGGAAAATCCAAATCTTAGGGTTTGGGTATATGGCTGAGGTGGTTCATCTCGGTGTGGTGAGTTTATGGAATCGGTGGGACCGAGATTACTTATGGGTTTATGTTGGAATGAAAGATTGCGATAGTTTGAGAGATAAATCACTAAGCACTTTGAGCAACCAGATCATCATCATAACCTCATCCCTTTTAATAGTATTGGCTTTCCTATGGACTCAATGTGATCTTGGATCACTAAACCAAAAATAGAGTCTTGAGCTTTTGCCAATGTTTTCCTTAGCATTTTGAGGGTCCACATCATCGGTCATTGCCATACCCATATCACTGAACTTTCTGAAATATTCTCAAGAAATAATTAGTTCAATGATATATATGTTGTTATTAATTACCAAAACCACCCGGGATTAGTTGCACTTTCAATCTCCCCTTTTGGTAATTGATGACAACATATAGATCAAAGCTTCGACAAATGATATAATCAATGAATAACATAAATAAGCTTTGAGAAGTATGTGATAAGCAAGAGCTCCCCCTAAATTTGTGCATTATTTAAGATTTGCGTTTGAATGCAAATGCACAATCGATTAGGATCATGGGTCACTCTTCCATGTCACATACATCTTGGTGGAGCGCACAAAATGATAAGAATGAATAGCATGCACCCAATCACCAAGACATGAGTAAATGATCATACAAGATATGAATAGAATATGATAAGCATTAAGCACACATTAAGCATAGTATGATCAAGCACTCATCAAAGATAGAAACAAACGTAGTATCAAACACACGAAATGTCTCAAGAACTCAAAAGTATCTCAAGGAAAACCGCAAACGAAAGAGCAAAAAGAGCACTCTCTCGAAGTCCTATGATCTATACAATTTCTCCCCTTTGGCAACAAGTTACCAAAAGTTCGAAGGTATAGAGCTAATCGTCACTAGGGACTCTGCTGGCGGCTCTGTCTGCGTCGATGGAGTGGAGATAGCTGCATCTGCAAAAGCTTCGCTGAAGTCTGTGGAGCTGGAGGAGTGATCTTGGGCTGGTCTTTGGGCCGATGGAGCTGTGGGAGGTGCTGATGTAGTAGCCACAGGTGTCATCCTTTGGAATAGCAGTGATCTGGGCTTTGTGGGCACTGCAGCGAGGCTGCTCATAGTCATCTGGACTAGATCACCTTCCATCTCCTTCATGAGCTCTGCCTTCTCCTCTTCGCTTCCTCAATGTCGCCTCAAGCTTGTTGACGGTGACTGCACTTGATCGACTTGACATCCAGAGCATGGAACTTATCTTCAACTATCCTCTCAAGACTCTCCCGAGACGCACTATCTTTGGCAGGCGTAGTTCAATTCTCTGAGTGGCTTCAAGTTGTTCTCCAACGCTCTTGGGCTTTGTCTGCTGCTTCCTTCTCAGCTTTAGCTTGTTTGGCAGCTTCGGACTTAGCGTGTCCTTCAGCAGATGTGGGAGCATCCTCGGTCATCACAACTTCATTATCTTCATGTTCAGGCTGCGATGGCAAGTGGGGTCTATCCAACAGTAGGTGTCCGTGCCAAACTTGGCATTAATGAGCATCTGAATATGCGGAGCAAACCCACACGACCTCTTCTGGTCTGCTGCTGTCCTCTTGATAGTCTCTACTATCAGGTCCATCACCTTAAAAGGTGTCTTCTGATCTAGAATGTGCAGCATGTTGATAGAATAGCCTCTTATCATGCGGTGGTCTCCTGACTTGGGCATCAAAGTATGCCTCAGAATGGTGTTAGTGGTTGGGAGACCTGCTCAAGATGATAAACCGATCCAAGCTTCCATATCTCAACATCCTTGTCGGTACCTCATTGTACATGTTCTTCATAGACTCGTGATTCTTCTTTGGAATGCCATAGACATCAACATCATCATCCCTTGATCTTTGGTGCATTCAATAACGCTCTCCATTCCTCAACAGTTGAGGAGAATCTACGTCCTTCATCATCCATACAATTACGCCATCTGGATAGAAGTGTGCGGTGGCATAGAAGCGCATGATCATCTCATCATTCCAAGCGGTCAATTTCGACCAACAAACTCTGCAACTCCACATGCGGTGAAGCTCTCATGCACATGTGGGAAGTAGTCTCTGTGCTCTTCATTTGTCGATGTATTTCCAATAACGATATCGGTGTCAAGAACAATTGGTTTCTTGTCCATGAGCACTGCCTCATAGAAATCTTGTTGCTCTCTCGTGTGGAACCTAGAGTCAATAGCTGTCCTTCTCCGGTGGCATATGGATCAACTTGCCTCCATAGCCTCGAGACCTTTGTCCTTCCTTTCCTTCATATTTTCAGCTCGAGGATGAGCATCATTATGAATCGGCAATTTCATGCGAGCTTGACAAAACATGTGCCTCTTCATCGATTCAGCGGTGGCACATTGTCCTTCTTCTTCTCCAAGCGGTATATTTCTCACAGTTTTCTTTGGCTTGGCAGCAGGTTTGGCTTGGGCTGCCTTTCTTGAGCTGATGGCTTAGATTTTGTGGGTGCTCCTGCCTCGATGGCATCTCCCATCAACTTTTGCTTCGAGGAGGCTGGGGTGCTTCCTCATCGAGTCATCATCATCGCCTTCTTCATGAACTAGCCTCTTCCTCTTGGAAGTTTTCTTGATCTTCTTTGGAGGTTTCTTCTTCCATGCTCAGCTTCTTTGCAACTGTGGATTTCTTCTCTTTCTTGGTGCCTTTCTTTGCTTGTTGCCCTTGATAGCCCTTGGCAACCACTTTCCTCTTAGGCTTGGAAGTAATCTCCTCATCTGCAACAAAGTCGAGTCTTCCTCATCGAAATTCCTCTTCTTCACAGCCCCAGTGGCAGCGGCAGGCAAACCACTTGGAGTGCTCCTCTCTCCATCATCGAAAAACTGCTTGCTTCAGACTTGTGACGCCTCTGGAATCTCAAGCGGTGATTCAGACTGTTCAGCTGTCACTTGCATCAGACATGACCGACAACTGTGAAAAGAATAGGTATAGGCGAATAGAAGAGTTATCACAAACTGCAGAGGATTTTGCAAAAGAATGAGTTCAAACTTCAGTTTTAGGTTTTCACGTAATACATTTCGGTCTGACCGAGTCTAAAATTCGGTGAATCCGAAGTGCCTAAACAGACCATACACACCACTTTCGGTTGGACGAAATGGGTTTCGTCTAGCCGAGAGCACTAGGGTTTCACAGAAATCCTCATTTCGGTCTTACCGATTTGCACAACTTCGGTTTAACCGAAAAGTGCGGTCAATGGCCAGAGGCCAAATCGGTCGATCCGAGAATGTAGAATCGGTCACACCGAGATGTGTTCGCGGAAACCTAACCCTAAAATTTTCACTCGAATTTTGTTCTATGATCTAATCTGCTGGATAGGAAGATTTCAAACTTGGCAAGAAGCTAGGCAAAACCTATCGTGCATTGAATCGGAGGTTGAAGCACGAGAGGATGAAACTCACCCAACTGGTGGAGCTTCACTCGGCGGCAGCGGTGCGGTGAGATTGACCGTTGACGGCGATGGAGACCAGCGGGGCGCACAAAGCGACGGCGGAGACGATCCGAGACCACGGCGACGGCAGCGAAGGGTTTGAGGCGAGGCGTTTTGAAGTAATCATCGCTGCCCTCGGGTATATATACCTTTCCGGTGTCGGTGGGACCGAGTTGGAAAACTTCGGTGGGACCGAGATGGTTAATCGCATGCGATTACTCACTTGATCACGCCGAATTTGTAACTTCGGTTTCACCGAGGTGAAAACCTAGATCAATCCAAGTGATTTGGTCTGTCCGATTTGAGTATATTGGTTTGACCGAAAGTACTTAGAAGGTTTTGGAATTTAGGCTTTTGACGGATCGGTGGCTCGAAGTGCTCCTCACTCGATGCGTCCAAAAAGTCTTGTTCAAAGTTTGTGATATAAGCATGAATAGAGTTTGAGACAAGAAAGCATAGATAGCTAGGGGAGGAACTTAGGCATTCTTGTCCATCCATTTGGTCAAAAAGAAAATCCAAAAGACCAAAGCAACAAATGGATGTCCTCGAATGGATAAAATCATGCATCCAACATGCTCACACAATAAGATAGCAAATAAAATATGTGTCAAACATGCACAAACAAAACACTAGCTACTAGCACACAATTTGGCGATGACTAGGTCATCTATATATGAGTATATTGACTTAGGAGTCAAATGAGAACATTTGATCATAGGTCATACTCATCGTTTAAGCACAAGTGGGGTTACCACTTTTACATAAAGCATTAATGTGTTCACATCATTTGAAGATGCTTTAGCTCATTTCTTTAGAGCAAAGCTCCCCCTTGATGTGAGAACCCCTTTTAAAGGGTCAAACTAACCTTGGGTTGTCGTTGAAGACTTCATGTAGATGTTGAAGATGTGGATGCTCAATGTTGATGAAGATCATCAAGAGTTGGGAGCAATCCTTTGGATTCGGGCACTTTCAATACCTACATGGGTTAGTCCCACAAGGAACAAACAAGAATATCCATGGACATAGATTGAAGTACACAATAGATGATGTCCATGAAAGCAATGATTACCTTGTCCCTTGACTTACCAACATGAGGGTTTGTGACTCCATGAACTAGTGCAAGATGTGGAAGTTGATTGCACAAGTTCTTGCCAAAATGAATGTGAGTGAAGTATATTGGCGGAGTCACCCTCAAGAACTCTCTAGTTCTTCTTCTTGGGATCCACATCATCTTGATGGGAATCCTTGGGGTAGTAGTTGAGCTTGTCGAGTAGAACTTGAAGTTGCCTTGGGAACCCACTTGACCATGGCCTTGGGTGCTTCAATGAATGCATCAATCTCCTCTTGAAGCTTGTCCTTGCCTTTTAGCTTGTGGTCTTGTGGTGGAAGGTCATCTTGAGCTTGTTCCACATTGGAAGAAGTAGGATCATACTTCTCCTTTTGAGAAACAAACTTTGGAGTGGGATATTGACCTTCTTCCCATTCAACACCCTCGGCGTTGAACTTTCGCTCAAAACCAATTCCTTGATTCTTCCGTGTCTTCCTTGTTTGCGAACAATTTCCTCAAAGCTCTTGCTTCCGCAAGGCTCTTGTAGACACCTTTCTCTATAATCCCTTTCAATAGACTATTTTCTTGCTCAAGTGAAACTTGGCTTGAAACATTGTTAGTGGAATCAAGAGAATTACTAGAAGTAACAACATTTGATTTAGCATGATTATTGTTACTACTAGATGAAGAATTTTTCTTATGCTTGTCATGCTTAGTTTTAATAGGTGGCAAGAAATTAGACAAGAGAAGTCGTTTGGCAAGATATGAAGAACTCTTCTTTGAAGATCGTCATTGATAGCTTTTAGAAACTCATGTTCTTGCTCTAGATTGAGCTTCTCGGCGTAGCTTCTCATGAGATCTTAGGAGCTCTCTATGATCTTCTTGAGTTGTTTCATGAGCTAACTTAAGAGTGTTTAGTTCTTTAGTTAGGCGCTCAATCTCCTTCATAGCATTGTCATTCGACTCTTCTCGACTATAAAGACTACTAGCATGTTCATCATTACTAAGCTCACTAGATTTATCATGTAAAAGCTCATCTTCACCAAGCAAGTCATCCTCATCACTATCAAAGTCAATAAATTCAGGGTGTGATACCTTGGGGCCTTTTGCCATGAAGCATCTTCCAATTCCCTCATTTGGTGAATCAAATATGTCATAGGAGTTGGAGTTGGAGGACACGAGAGCAAGACCGCAACACCTTCATCTTGATCAGATTCGGAGTTGGAGTGATAGCTTCTTTCGAGTGATTGTCGAGTCGGAGCGGAAACCCATTCACCAACATGAGCTTGATGTTTTCTTCTTGTGTAGCTCCTTGATGACTTGTCTTTCCTTTCGAATCCTTGCTTCTCCGAGAGGATCTTCGTTCATAACGATCATCTCTACTCCTTCTCTCTTTTAGGCGACTCTTCTCTTGAGCTTCTTCTTCTTGGAGATTCTTCTCTTCTCTTGTGGGGAGTCGAACACTCATTTGAGTAGTGTCCGGTCTTCCACAATTGTAGCAGTTTCGATCACGACTAGAAGATCTCTTTTCATCATATGATCTAGACTTTGAGCTTCTTTCCTTGCTTCTACTCTTGTAGAATTTGTTGAAGTTCTTCACCATTAGGCTTATCTCTTCATTGGAAACTAGCTTGTCACTTGAGGTTGTGGGAGCTTCAACTGCAGCTTTGTAAGCACCACTTGACTTGTTGTGAAGCTCTTCCTTATCTTTAAGTGTCATCTCATGAGCAACAATCCTTCCAATGACTTGGTAGGCTTGAGATCTTTGTAGTTTGGCATCATTTGGATCAAAGTGCACGGTGTCATACTTTCCATCCAAAGCTCGAGAATCTTCTTGATGATGAATCGGTCGGTCATTTCTTCGCTTCCTAAGCCTGCCATCTCATTGGTGATGAGAGCAAGCCTAGAGTACATTTCAGCGACTCCTTCACCTTCCTTCATCTTGAACTTGTCAAGTGACCTTGAAGAACATCTAGCTTTGATTCCTTCACGGACTCGGTACCTTCGTGCATTTCACCAAAGTATCCCAAATCTCTTTTGCATTCTCAAGGCGGCTGATCTTGTTGAACTCCTCGGGACACAAAGCATTGAAGAGAATGTCACAAGCTTGAGCATTGTTACGTAACATCCGCAACTCATCCGCTGTAACTTCGCGATCCGGAACTTTTCCTTCCTCGAAGAACTCACCTTGCAAGCCAACACAAATAATGCCCCATCTTGCGAGGTTATGTCCAAGAATATGCATTTTCATTTTATGCTTCCAACTAGCAAAATTTGAACCATCAAAGTAAGGACCTCTCTGAAAATTACCCTCACTAGGCGCCATACTCTCCTAGGTTGTGAAACCAAGCTTATGGAATCCAATGCAATGAAAACAATCCAATGGAGACCAAAGCTCGATACCACTTGTAGGATCGGAAGTATGTCTAGAGGGGGTGATTAGACTACTTGACAACTTAAAAGTTTAGCCTTTTGATTAGGGCAAGTTTTTAGCAAGTTCACAATGATGACCAAGTCAAGTATCACCCTACACATGCAATTCTAGAGTTATGGCAGCGGAAAGTAAATTGCACATGTAGTAAATAAGAGGTGGAGAAGAGCAAGCGCAATTTGGAGACACGGAGATTTTTCTCGTGGTTCCGATAGGTGGTGCTATCGTCAATCCACGTTGATGGAGACTTCAACCCACGGAGGGTAACGGCTGCGAGAGTCCACGGAGGGCTCCACCCACGAAGGGTCCACGAAGAAGCAACCTTGTCTATGCCATCATGGCTTCGCCCACGGAGGACTAGCCTTACTCGGGGTAGATCTTCACGAGTAGGCGATCTCCTTGCCCTTACAAACTTCTTGGTTCAACTCCACATCTTGACGGAGGCTCCCAAGCGACACCTAACCAATCTAGGAGGCACCACCCTCCAAAAGGTAATAGATGGTGTTGGTGATGATGAACTCCTTGCTCTTGTGCTTCAAATGATAATCTCCCCAACACTCAACTCTCCTCACTGATTTGGCTGTGGTGGAAGAAAGGATTGAGTGGAAAGCAACTTGGGAAGGCTAGAAATCAAGTTTCATATGGTGGGAGTGGAGCAACTTGATCTCAACACAAGGGTAGGTAGTTTTCTTCTCGAAAATGTAAGGTAGGAGTGGTAGTTCTTTCTCGATGGCTCTCTCCACGAATGAAGAGGAGGTGGAGGGTATTTATAGCCTCCACACAAAATCCAACCGTTACACACATTTGACCAATCTCGGTCGGACGAAGTTGACAACTCGGTGAGACCGAAAGTTCAAATCTTGTGAGCGTTGGGATTTTCGATGGGACCGAAAATACAATCTCGGTTAGTCCGATTCTTCCAAAGTCTAGGGTTTGCCAATCTTGGTGGGACCGACTTTCTCATCTCGGTGACACCGATTTGAGTCTGAAGGTTCTGAAGCTTGGCAACACCAATTTCGTAAGACCGAGTTTGGAATCGGAAAATCCGAAATCATTAGGGTTTGGGTATATGGTGAGGTGGTTCATCTCGGTGTGGTGAGTTTATGGAATCGGTGGGACCGAGATTACTTATGGGTTTATGTTGGAATGAAAGATTGCTGATAGTTTGAGAGATAAATCACTAAGCACTTTGAGCAACTAGATCATCATCATAACCTCATCCCCTTTTAATAGTATTGGCTTTCCTATGGACTCAATGTGATCTTGGATCACTAAACCAAAAATAGAGTCTTGAGCTTTTGCCAATGTTTTCCTTAGCATTTTGAGGGGTCCACATCATCAGTCATTGCCATACCCATATCACTGAACTTTCTGAAATATTCTCAAGAAATAATTAGTTCAATGATATATATGTTGTTATTAATTACCAAAACCACCCGGGGATTAGTTGCACTTTCAGATAGTCGGTTTGGGGGCTTTAAGCTTGTCGTCGTTTCGTTGTTTCTGCCGTCAATTTGGCGTCTCACCGGCGTTAAGAGCTTTGAGGAGTCACCTTGCCAGCCAGCGTTGACTTGGATCTCCGTCTTCATAGAGGAGTCGGTCGTGGCGTGCTTATGCGCTATGATTAGCGGTTAAATCGAGGTTTCGGGCTCGTCGTGAGAGAGCTTGTGCTTGAGGAGGGTGCCCTCTCGGCACCCGGCCAGTAAAATACTCAATGGCCTGCACCTCGTGCGCCCTCGCAGGAGTTTGAGCTCGCCCGGTAGCGTGAGATAGTCGCGTCGATTCCTCGGGGCCTTGCACGCACAAGGAGAGCTGGCGCGGCTTGGGAGGTCGCTTATGCGTCTTTGGTGAAGTTGCGAATGAAGGCTTCAAAGTGAAGTCGACCCGGCTGTTGATCTTTGCGGGGCTTCAAGCTGTTCAGCATGTCCGGCCGTGCCACAGAGCATGAGGGAACATACTTTCTGACGACTTCGCTTGTTGCCGTTAGCGATGTTGACGGTGTGGAGTAGTCTATCGGCCAATCCTCCGGCTTCACGGGCGGTGTACTTGGGCGTATCTCGAGGGAGCGTGAACCCCTTGGGGAAGGGCTGCGTCTCGATCTGCGGGCCCGAAGCAAGGCGGACCCAGCTCGTCTTCTTCTTCTAACACCAGGGATCTGTGGAGTCGGTCGATCCGGTGGCGGCCATCATTCTCTCCGACTCCCTCTTGGTGGCCAAGGGGATCTCCGAGAGTCGGATGCTCAACAGGCGGCGGAGAGACTTCGCCGTTCTCTTGGGCGGGGAGGCGGATAATCATCTCGCCGCTCCTTTGCTCTGGGCGGCCATCTTGGTCGCTTCGATGGAGATCACGAGTCGGCTGTGGCTCGCAGCCGGCTCCTTCTCTCCTCCGCGACTCCGCCAATCGGCGTCCGGGAGGTCGCGCCTTGATCTCGGCGAGGGGGTAAGTCGTCATTCTTCTATTGCTGCGTGTCAGCGGCCGCCTGCCGCGTTTTGCGCGGCAACCGCGTCAAGGAGCTGCTGGACTCGCTCCGTCATCACACGGCGCTCTTCACCGTCGAGGTTCCTCGGCTCTTGATGCGCCGCTTGGCGCGCGGATGTTCTCGCGAGGTGGCGTACAGGCGCTCCACCCGAATAGATCGGCGATGGCGCGCGCTCTCGGACCACACCGAGACGGCTCGGCCCGGTCGGGCCGCGCGAGCCGCCCACACGGTCCATCTCGCGTTGGTATGCGCCGGACAAGCGTCTCATGCTTGCCAACTTCTTGGCACCTTCAATGATCTGGCGGCGCTCTTCCGGCATCTCTGCGTCCACGTCCTCGGGAGGCGCGGACAGGTCTGCGGGGCATGCGAGCAGCGGGTCATGGGCGTTTTCACCGGAGTGCTCGCCGTGGCCGATGACGAGCACCTCCGTGACGGCACTTCCGTCGATCTCCTCGTACGGAAGCGGCTCGTCGTAAACCACCACGTTGGTGGGGAAGGTATCAAGCGATCTGGCGTCGGAGTCGACCAGCGCCGGGTCGGAGGAGCCTCACGGACTCAAGTCTCGGCGGGCTCGCCGCGACTTGAAGTTGGTCGAGGAGGCCCGCGAGAAGGTTCTCGGGGCCACCCGCGCTGCTGGCAACGGGTTCGTCGGAGGCGCACCTCGCCGATGAGTTCGGCGAGCCGCTTCGCTGCTTGCGGCTTCGCGCCGCAGCAGCGCCGTCGTCTGAACTCCATCTGGCGGCCGGGCTGGCTGCGCTTCGCCAGGGAGGAAGAGGGTTCCCATCGAGAATAGATCTCCGGACGGCGGTGCACCTCGCCCCGGTGGGCGCCAAATGTCGGGGTTGGATCGACATATGCCAGCGGGTGGCTTATCATGGTGGGGGCGGTAGAACGTCGCCAAGGCACAAAGCAGGATGGCGAAGACATGCACGCCGGCGAATCTTACCAGCTTCGGGGGCTCTCGAGGAGATAACACCCTCTGCTGCTCGGGGTCTCCGCATGATCACTATGGGGTGATAGTACAATGGTGCACCTCGAGCTGTGTGGAGGCAGGAGGAGCAAGGCTAGCTTCTTCCCTCTTGCTATGTGTCTAAACCTATCGGGGCGAACCCTTTGCATGGGTGCCCGGGGTTTATATAGGCCTACCCAGGGGTATAATAGTAATCCGATGGCGTGGCTGAGTCGCCAGATCTCTCGCAGCCGTCCTCCTGCTTGGCTTGGGGCCGCCATTGGCGGGCCATGACAGCAGAAACACTGTCTGGCGCTCGATGACGAGCTTGGTCATGGGGTCGTGGGAATAGTGCCGCCGTCTGTCAGGTGATCACTGTCGCCACTCCCCGTCCAATCGGTTTATGGCTTGTGGGGCCCTAGCCGAGAGGCGGCCGACTCTGGGGAAGCCGACTCCCGTAGGGCCGTCTTCAGACTCTCCTGCCGTCTTCTTCTATCTCACTAACGGGGGGCCCGGCGATCTCCGGGCCGTACGCGCCGCCGTCGTGGGCACAGTGCCTTGCGCACTGTGGCTGAGGTCAAGGGAGGCATGGCGACAGTGCCGCGCCTCACCGGAGATCTCTGGCGGCGCTGGCCGATCAGAGCCGAGCCTTCTTCCCGTGGGTCCGAGGGGACAACCACGATGGGGCTGTACCCTGCATCGGTCTTCGTGAAAGGTCGCGGGCCGACTCTCACAGTCGGCCCCTTGAGAGGTCGCAAGCCCGGAGTCGGCTTGTTTCAGAGTCGCCATCTGAGGACTCCGCTTCATCGAAGGTCGCCAGCTGGGACTCGGCCTTCTCGAAGGTCGCCCGCTGGGACTCGGCCTTCTCGAAGGTCGCCCGCTGGGACTCGGCCTTCTCGAAGATCGCCTAGCTGGGACTCGGCTGAGGGGCGCGACCTGCCCCGATGTCTTGAAAGATCATGGGTCCTGGGTCAGCCTACCCATGGCCCATTACTCCGACAACGGTGGCAGTAGCCTGAACCTGCTTTATCAGGACACAGTGTGCAAAATGGGCATTGATCCTTCAAGGATCAAGCCCACCAAAACCACCTTTAAAGGTGTAATTCCAGGAGTAGAGGCCCGTTTTACGGGCTCCATAACACTGGAAGTGGTCTTCGGATCCCCAGATAACTTCCGAAGCGAGGAATTAATCTTTGATATCGTCCCTTTCTGCAGTGGCTATCATGCACTCCTTGGACGAACCGCATTCGCTCGATTCAATGCGGTACCACACTATACATACCTCAAGCTCAAGATGCCAGGACCTTGCGGGGTTATAACAGTCAATGGAAACACAGACCGCTCTCTCCATACAGAAGAGCACACATCGGCCCTCGCGGCAGAAGTACAAAGCAGCCTTCTCCGGCAGACCGCCAATTCAGTGACAACAACCCCGAACACCGTCAAGCGAGTCCGGAGTACTCTGCAACAGGATCGCCAGGCACGCCAAGAGCGCTACTAGCAGTCCGGCCTCCGCCCTAGCCCCATTCAGGCAGCATTTGTGCTGCGCATACACAATTATGCACTCAAAATACCATGGGCATAGGCGGAGACGCAACGGTGATGCGGTCCACAGTGCAGTTCAACCGCCACAAGACCCGCATACTCTAATAACCTTCTTTCTCGTTCAGGACCCTACTTTCAGGCAGCCCCTTTGGAGAACCGGATCATCGGACTTATCACAGGAGGGAAAACCAAGGAGGCAAAAGGCTTTGCGCACAAAGGGAATACCCAGGTGGTATCTGTCAATGATCATTATACCTGTTTTACATACCCTCATCCGGCCCGCCCTTGGATAGGACATGTCAAATAGTCCTATTTGCTTCTGCTTAACGCATTAACTGTACACATACGCTTGGATGTATTATTTAAATAACAATGGGAAATAATATATCGCGCCAGCTTATTATTCCTATCTTCACATTTTCCCTAAAAATGTTTATTTAATATTGCATCCGTACACTTTGATATGTTCAGTTTGCCAGGGGCTCCTTATGGTGCCCCATATTACGACAAGATAAGTCCGAACACTTTCGACAGTGCGGCACCCTGAACTTATAGCATTATATGCATCAGCTCTGAATCATGTCTTGGGTCAATAGTTGGGTTTGCCCGGCTCCCTTGTTTTGGTACCTTACGTTTCGTTATATCGGCTAAGGTAGCGCAGGGAGAACTACTGCGATTGTGTCCCAGTTCTTCCGGACGAGCACCTCAGTAGAGAAAGCCGAAAACTGACTGTCATGATGTGGTGAGAGCTGGTCGCTGTTCGAGAGGTCTTAAATCCTTAAAGATTTTTTCCGCTTCAGGCGAAGAACCGGCCTTGTCCGATTTAGGCGTGTATAACGCCCCAATTCGGCTTTCCGAATTCTAGGGGCTTCACCGAAATTTAAAATTGTATACTTCTATGGCTAAGTGAGAGTTATAAAGCCGCATAGTCCGATTGCCTTGTTCGCTGCGCCAAACACCACCTTAAAGGACCAAAACATTTGGATAAAGAGTGTTTGGGTTTTCCACGAACACCCTAGTACTAGTTACGTGGGGGCGGAAGCCGCCCACTGGCCTACTTTTAGAATTTTATAAACAGCCGCACAGAAGGTAATATTTTAAATCAACAAAGCGCCATATATCGCAAACAAACTCGTTTTCATATTACAAAGACGACATGAGTACATTCAGTCAAAGATTATGTCCTTGGTACATTCATCGGCCACGAGGCGAGCGCCTTTCATAACGCCATCATAATATTTATCGGGGTAGCAATGCATCTTGCCCTCTGGCGGTCCATCCTTCACCAGCTTCTCTGCATCCAGCTTGGCCCAATGCATCTTCGTGCGGGCAAAGGCCTGGCGGGCACCCTCAATACAAACGGATTGCTTGATAACTTCAAGCCGCGGACAGGCATTTACCATCCGCTTTATAAGACCGAAGTAGCTGTCGAGCAGGGGCTCACTAGGCCACATCCGGACTTTGAAGTCCTTCATGGCCACTTTGGCCGCCCTGTGGAGTTCAACAAATTGCTTTAGTTGGTCACTCAGAGGCATTGGGTGTTCGGCTCCAATATACTGGGACTAGAACAGCTTCTCCGTCGAGCTCCCCTCTTCGGCACGGTAGAACTCTGTGGCATCCGATATGCTGCATGGCAGATCTGCGAATGCCCCTAGAGAGCTCCAAATTCGGGTAAGTAAAAGAAATGTCTCCTCCACATGCTTGCTTTGCATAATAAATGCCTTACCCGCTGCTATCTTCTTGGCCGCCTGGATTTCCTGTTAGGCCTTTTGGGCTTCGGCCTTGGCGTCTTTCGTGCTCTGAAGGGCCTTTGCAAGCTCAGACTCTTGCGTCTTGAAGTCACGCTCCAAGGACTCAAACTTCTTGCCGAGCTCCTGGAGCTCTTGTTGTACCTCTCTCACCCTAGCATCTTGCTTTTCATGCTCAATACGCTCCGTGGACGCCTTGTATTCGGCCTCGGATAGCGCTTTCTTCAGGTCTGCCACTTCGGTCGTGGCCCCTATTAAAAAATCATGACGCTTTTTGTTAGCGTCACAAATTTTTTCTCCTATATATGACACATGGATGGGGTATCACTCACCTTTGTTCTCTTCGAGCCGCCTCTTCGTGAGGCTGACCTCCTCTTCGGCCTGCTTCAGGTCCCGTTCGAGTCTGGCAACCTCTGCTGTGCGGGCAGCAGCGGCAAGCAGCATCGCCTGCTTATTCACATAGACACATACTGTTAGACTCCTGCGGTTTAGAGTTGACCCTCTGTTCGGCTTTTCTTTCCGAACACCAAACAGAGTATCGGGGGCTACTGTCTATTGGGTGATAATTTCTCACACTTTTGATTACTTACCTCAAAGCCTGTTAGGAGGCTGGTGCAGGCTTCGGTCAATCCACTTTTGGCGGACTAAACCTTCTAAATCACCGCACTCATAAGAGTATTGTGCTCTTCATCAATGGAAGCGCCGCGAAGCACTTCCAGCTGACTATCCGACACCTCCGGTGTGATGGAGGTCATCGGCATGGCTGGCTCGCCCTCCCTAGCGAGGGGCTGCCTACCCGAATCCGGAACCTTTGGAGGTTCCGGTGCAGTGTCCGGCTGGGAGCCCAACTTGCTGCGGCTCTCGTCGTCATAATCTATGGGGATCTTACCCCCCATGTGCCCGGCATCTGGAATTTCGCCTTGGGGCGTCTCCAGAACCGCCCCCTGCTCTGGCACCCTTTGGGACAACACCTCCGTGTCATCCGCAGGTCGAGGGGAGGTGGCCGTCGGGAGCGAATTCATTACCGAATCACTCAGAGACCCATCCGAAGAGGATACCTTGGGATGGGACCTGGCCGGACTGCATATGCATGTTCGGCGTTATAACAAACTATGAAGTTAAGTCACAAGAAAAGTATTACAGAGTGCAGATACTTATGATCTCCCCAGGGGCTTTCCCTTGGGCAGCCACTCCTCCTCCCTGTAAGCGGTCGTGGTGGAGTGATTCGTAGGGGACGCCTTTCCCTTCTTTGGCGGCCTAGCCTCCCCTGTGGGGCGGCTTTTCTTTTCTTCTCCTCCCCAATGCGGGGAGGGGAATTTCTTCATGTTTCCCCTCGTCTCCGCGGGAGGAATCTGCCTCGCCATCCTCGTACGACGAGTCTATTACGGCCTTGCGCCGGAGACCCTTCCTGGTCCCCGCGGCCGCCTTCCTAGACCCTTCGGCCTCCCCGGATGGGGAGGCCCTCTTCTTCTTATACTCCCCTTCATGGGAGGAACGCGCCTCATCGCCTTTGGACGAGGCATCCGGTGCGACCTTGCGCCGGAGACCCTTCCTGGTCCCCGTGGCCTTCTTTTCGGCCTTCTTTTCTGGCGCCTTGTAAGGCGCCAGAACTAGCATCTCCGTTAGGAATGCGGTTGCTGGATCTTCCGGCAACGGAGCCGGACAGTCGATCCGCTCCGCCGTCACCACGTAATCCTGATTAGATAAACATGGTGACTTAAAATCCTCCCATGAATATGATGGGAAAGGTACATCTAGTGATGATTAGAAAACTTACCGGATTGGCGAGCCACGCGGCGCGGTGTCCGCGGTCCTTGGATGTGGGAGGAGGTACTTCGGTGGCCTTGAACATCACCTTCCAGACGTCCTTATGCATCATGGCAAAAAGCTCTTGCAGCGTCTGGTGTTCGGCCGGATCGATCTCCCACAGATTGAATGCCGGTCTTTGGCACGGAAGGATTTGGCAGAAGAGCATAACCTGGACCACGATGACAAGCTTGATCTTCTTGTCCATCATGTTTTAATACAGTTCTGAAGTCCTGTTAGCTCCGCAGGTTCGCCCTAGGCCAGGCCCTTCTTTTCTCATGAGGAGAGCCGCATGGGGATTTCGGATCGGAATTGGGGGGCCGCCGCCCAGTTGGCGTCGCGTGGCTCGGTTATGTAGAACCACCCCGATTGCCACCCTTTCACGGTCTCCACAAAGGAGCCATCAAGCCAGGTAACATTGGGCATCCTGCCCACCATGGCGCCTCCGCACTTCGCTTGCTGGCCGCTCACGATCTTCGGGTTCATGCAAAAGATTCGTAACCATAGGCCGAAGTGGGGCTTGACGCGGAGCAAGGCCTCACACACGACGATAAACGCCGAGATGTTGAGGACGAAATTTGGGGCTAGATCATGGAAGTCTAGCCCATAGTAAAACATGAGCCCACGGACAAAGGGATGAGTGCAAATCCTAGTCCGCGGACGAAATGAGAGAGGAACACCACTCTTTCCCGAGATTTTGGAGTGGGGGTGATCTGTCCCTCTGCTGGAAGCCTGTGCGCGATGTTTGCAGCCAGGTATCCGGCTGCCCAAAGCTTGGTAATGTCCTCCTCCGTGACGGAGGAGGCCATCCACTTGCCTCCTGCTCCAGACATGCTGCGAATGGTCCTACGGAGAAGGTGAGAACTTGGGCGCTGGGGCTCGAGAGTGCGAGAATGAATGAGCAAAGGTGGAAGAAGGCGTGGGTAAAAATGGGAGATCCTTATCCCTTTATAGAGGTGGCAAAAATGGTGCGCCTCCCCGCTTGCCTGATGAAATCGCTTATTTTCCAAGCGCCATGTTAATAGCACGGTTGGGTTACCCGTACCCGTATTAATGAGGATCCCGTGATAAGGGGACATGATCTCTGCTTCGATAAGACGTGCCGAGGAAACCGCCTCGCAATATGTGCGGTGGCTGGTTGTGGGAAAATGGTTCAAATAATGATTCGGCCATAGTGTGATGTCACATTATCCACAATTGTCAGCAGATTATATTTGTGGAATATTGTTCTCTCTATGGTGGTATGTGAAAATCGTCTTGTAGAGCCAGACATGATTTAAGTGTACGAGATTTACTTTGGAGTATTCGGAGATGGAACCCGCCTTGCAATGCCGAAGACAATCTGCGCGCCGGACTCATCGTCATTGAAGCCTGGTTTAGGGGCTACTGAGGGAGTCCCGGATTAGGGGGTATTCGGACAGTTGGACTATATACTTTCGCCAGACTGTTGGACTATGAAGATACAAGACTCAAGACTTCGTCCCATGTCCGGATGGGACACTCCTTTGCGTGGAAGACAAGTTTGGCGATTCGGATGATTAGATCTCCTTCTATGTAACCGACTCTGAGTAACCCTAGCCTCCTCCGATGTCTATATAAACGGAGGGTTTAGTCCATACAGGGAGAACAATCATAATCATAGGCTGACTCCTACGGTTTAGCCTCTACGATCTCGTGGTAGATCAACTCTTGTAATACTCATATCATCAAGATCAATCAAGCAAGAAGTAGGGTATTACCTCCATCGAGAGGGCCCGAACCTGGGTAAAACATCGTGTCCCCTGCCTCCTGTTACCATTAGCCTTAGACGCACAGTTCGGGACCCCCTACCCGAGATCTGCCAGTTTTGACACCGACAATGACCGAGCCAGAGGGAAATCAACTAGGGGAGTTGCGGGGGTTGCTACGGTGTTTGGAGTAGTTGTGGGCCGAATGCTATGAAAATATAATCTAAACTGACCGGAGTAAATGCCTACACAAATTAATCCAAGGTTGGAGTGCCCCTCGCAATATAAATAGCTCCGTGTTTGCCAGGAATGGAGAGGTAGTAGCTTCAATGCATGGAAGATACGGTGTGAGAAAGCGAGGTCAATCGAGAGACATATAGATAGAGAGACAAAGTGAGTGTGGTCTGACATTCATTGAACAGATACAGACGCTCTGGAGAGATATTGTCCGATTGAGCTTTTGGCAAGGTTAAGGGTTGTAAGATAGAGCTTGAGAGATGATCCGGTCATAGACGTGTATATATATTTTGTGCGTGGGAGGAAGCAAGGTCAATTGATCACATAGGGTCGTCGTGCGATCGAAAGAGTGAGACGGGTTGGAGAGAGTGACCTAGATAGACAATGTGCATGAGAGAGTATATAATGTGAATAGGTCGAATTAGGCTCAAACATGGTGATATATCATTTTTATTCGAGAAAGAGCAAGGTCAATCGAGACATACAGAGAGAGAGAGAGAGAGAGAGAGAGAGTGAGAGATTGAGTGAGAGATTGAGTGAGCGTGGCCCGCCATGAGGTCGAAAGAGTGGCGGCGGTTTGGATGGACTGACCTAGATAGACAATCTGCGTGAGAGAGTATAGAGTGTGTCGATCGAGGCCCGAACAGGGAGATATATCATTTGTGTGTGTGAAAGAAAACGAGGTTAAACGAGACTCAGATAAAGAGAGCGAGATTGAGTGAGTGTGGCCCTCCGTGCGGAAGAAAGAGTGAGACAGTCTCGAGGGAGTGGCCTAGATATACAACGTCGTGCGTCTTGCCGCGAGAGGTTGGGGGCTAGATAGGCAATGCATGTATTTAAGCGAGAGGTGAGAGGAGAGGGAGAGAGAGAGAGCTCGGCATGGGGTGCAATGGCGAGTGTGTGAGGTAAATACATTTGGTAATAGAGTGGAAAAAGGGGTTGTGTAGTTGAGAGACTTAGAGATCAAAACATGGAGAGAAAGAATGAACGTGTGTTGGAAACCAATAGCTTCCTAAGGTGTTAGGAGAGGAAGATTGACCAATCTGAGTAAAGTATGTAGCGTGTGCGGGGGGCTAAAACAACATTTGAATGTACATAGTACAAGACTTAATATCGATGTTTCAATTCGGTGTACATTGTAAGATTTGAATCGAGGACCATGCATACGGGTAATTATTTCGAATTCGTGCCATACTAAGTTTCGAAAAGTTGACATTGACTCAATTTGTTGTGCTTTTTTGTAGGTCATATGTTTGAATCCATCCAAAAGTTTTCTCAATACCATGGTGTTCATCATATACATATGAATTTGTATTAAAAAGTAGCGTGGATATAGTGAAATGCGAAATCGACGTTAGAATTGGAGATCGCTATGTGACACACACTCTAATTCAAATAACTAATTATGTGACACACACTCTAATCCACGTTAGCGTGGATACTGTTTCGATTTTTTTTTTCAAATAACTCCTCATTAATTAATTTATAGTACTCCCTCTGTTCACTTTTATAAGACCTTGAAGACATTTCAGACAATATGCAAAGCAGTTCATTTTAAGTTGTCTGAAACGACTTACAAAAGTGAATGGAGGGAGTATCTCGTTTCGAATGACTAACTATTGCAAGGAAAACATGGGCATGGTAATACATAAAGATTCGTTTGCAAATGAAAGAAGATTCGTTTGCATTCTCAAATGTAGGCGCACCAGGCAGACCAGGGTTGTGTCGGGGTGGACGCTGCTTTGGTGCCTTAAAGGCACCTGCCTTTGGGTCACTGACATGTGGGCTAGCCACCTTCTGGGCCCACATGTCATGGACACAAAGGCAGGTGCCTTAAGGCACCGAAGCATAGTCCTATCGGGGTGGTCGTGTGTGTCGGACGAACGCGTAGCACCCAACCACCCACCCCACCCTCCCTCCCCTACTCCCCCACCCCCCACCCCCCGAAAAAAGGACGACGACAAAATAAGTTCGCGCTTCCACATTTCGGATTGAAATATCGGGCGGACCCAATTCTAGCCCTGCAAAATCTCTCTTCTCCAAAGTCCCCTTCCGCGCCCAGATTGCTCAAATCCCTAATTCGCCGCCAACCCAAGCAAAGTTCGGATCGCGCCTCGTCTTGTCTCTTTCCCCACCTTTGTGCCAGACGACAACGAAGACGACAGTCGCGCTTCACCACCGCACCGGAGCTACCTCATCTACGCCCTCATCCACCGCACCGGGTGGTCCACCGACAACACCGGCCGTCGCAACCGACGTGCCTCACAGACACCGAGTTCCAACGCATCATGTGCGCTTCACCGACGCCGTCTCCCAGCTCACCGGGGCTACTTCACCAAGCACATCGTCGCACCTCCGCCCCCTGAGGCCGTTGGGGCTTCCCCAACGGTCTCGTCCACCGCATCATAGCACTCCACTGCCACTCAAGATCTGCATCCGTGCGCGGCCAGCCAACACTAGCGCATCAGCCTCAACGGCTCTGAAGTGACCCACACTCTAGTTAGGCGAGCATGCCCAAACGCCGCCCCGAACTAGGTATCCACACATCACTCCCTTGTGCACTGTTCCGACGATGTTTGGATATCCTTTCACTGCTCCCTTAGCTTACACGCCTATGCAACTCGACTTTAACTCTTACTTCTTACGGAGATATCATCCAAACAAGCAAATCCATTTTTAGCGAAGCATGGCGGTGCTACGGGATCTGGTACACATCCCGCACACCAGTATAACCTTGTAAGTATCTTCCTCGGTACAATATCAAGGTCGATTCCTCTTATCGATCAACCATTAAATCGTGTCAAAAATGCGAGAGGGGATGCAAGGAGCACAAGGCCTGCACATCCAAGCAAGTGGTAACATGGACTTGTACATGCAACATCCCAAGCGCAAGCGAGCTGCGATGAGCTGTCTGACAACAAGCTAGCGTAAGTCCCTGCATTTCATTTAATTTGTACTAGCATTCGTGTATGATTTGTGTGCAGTGGCGGATCCACGAATTCAAGTTACCAGGGGCGAACATTTAACTTAAAAAATACGAAAACACTTGCACTCCGGAAATCAACATAACATGAGAAATGTGAAGCTACATGCACTTTGAAAACCAACTAATGATCCAAAGTAGTTCAGATTATAAACACTAAATGATGCAAGCACCAAAAAATACAAAAATGCAACGTGGTGTAAAAGGACTACAAACATGGTCTGTACCTACTTGAATTATTCATTCTCTAGCTGAAAATATCGAAGTGTAATTGCACCTATAACCAGTGCGCAAACTGCATATCAATATATCTATCCTGCACAAGTATGCCAATAGTTTCAAACAACATATTAGAAAAGTATTTATGCTATGTTGTCATGATACGGGGACTTTCTGGTAGATGGCCTTGACGTTTCCTCAAGCTATGAAAATGCACTATAATTTGCTTGTCATCAATGCGTGCAAATCTCTATCTCTCTCAATATAGCAGATCATCATTAGACACTAAATCCTTCAATGAGCTTGCAAAATGCTTGCATTAGATCCCTCATTAGACACTATATGTTCATCACCAGGAGCATGTAAAATGTTTGCATCAAATCCTTCATTAGCAGTCTGTTCATTTGACACTTCAGGCTCAAGAACAACATGAGCTTGTATGTTTGCATCGGAAACTTGATTAGATACATCAGATTTAGTCAGTTTTACAACACCGTTAGGTTTAACTATTGGCCAGAAATTGAAGAGTTGAATTAGATATAATCAGGGATGTGATGTACCTGCTCCTTGCGCATGCTACTCTTGCAAGCTGCGACTGTCCGTTTGCGCAAGCTCGATGCCATGCCCGTGATGCCACCGCTGCCTCCCACGCAGGCTACACCCGGCGACCGCCCCTCCAACGAGGGCGCGAGGAAGTGATGTGTCGGTCTGTCCAGCGACGACTAGGTTAGGAGTGAACCAGACTGGAGGCTGGAGCGAATGAATTGGGATTTTTCCTGCTATCGATCGATATGGGAGGCGCCCGTTGGGGCCGCGAGCCTGCTATAGGGCCTGCCTTGCACTTATGTTATTGGCCCATCCAAATTGAAACATTTTTCTTCATTTTTTACATTGCATGCTCGTGCGTTGGGACGAACAAAACTAGCCTCGGCCAACCTGGACGACTCAAACTAGGTGCACACTTTCTAGCCACCTGAGGAGGCCGCCCATACCAGCCTCTATGGTGGTGTCGCCCCTTTTTGCATGTATGATTGGGTAGTGAAATTATTCTAGTGGCGCTTTTGATTTACCCACAAAATGGTTGAATTGCTTGTTTCTATGAACCGAGTTCGCCACTAATGTGAAGGATGCTAGTATTTTCATCCTATTGTAGATTGCTTAGATCTCGATATGCCAAAAGTAATTGCATGAAATATACAGTAAAAGCCATTGTGATGTGTGTGGCTACAACTAGTCTGACTACACGTCCTCATATAACATATCAAGGACGCACCATTTTACCAGATTAACCATTCGACTTACCAATGCAGTGTGGGAAGAAAGAAGTATTGGGACTGCGTATCCAAGCAATTGATGCCATGGACTCCTTCGTACAACCTTGTAAGCAAAAAAGAAGTTGGAGTGTGCCTGTACAAAGAACTAGCGTAAGTTCAGTTACCTGCTTCTCGGAATTTTAGTTAGCCACTTATTGTAAAATTGTTCAATTATGTTGCTTGGCTTAATTTAGTATGCTACTGATTACATAATGCCACAGCCTGTTAATCCTATTGTAGACTGCTCCTATCTATGTGTTTGATACTTACTATTAAGAATTACCTGTTTGCCTTAACTTAAATATCTACTTGTTTGTTTAACTGCTTTGCTGCTGCAACATCGGGTTATAATGATGTTAATAACTACTTTTCAGCATCCGATTGAAACTCTTTAATTCCTTGTTTTTTTTAACTGGTTTGCTATTATAACTCCCAGTTGAGATGTTTTACTAACTTCAACTTTTCTGAATCCAATCGGAACTTTAATGGCAAAACAGGTTAGCCCAAGATCAAAGAGCGAGGTCCCCATGGACGTTGCATCATCCCACAGTAGTGGCACCGGCCCAATCATGCATTATGAATTGCCAACTGTTGATGCTCTAGAGGCTAAACTAGTGGGAGAAAGAGATTCTGCTTCTGCACTTAGAGCTGAAGTTGACATGTTGAGGAAGCAAAGAACACAATCATAAGCAGTACTCAAGACAACCATTAAATATTTGGTGGATTTCAAAACAAAGCACGCTGAGACTGACCACATTGTTAAGGTCCTAAAGGAAAAAAGGAAATTAAATTCCCACTTGGTAAATAATAGGTGAAATGTTCTTTTCATCGTTGAATAACCTTTGTGTTGTTTGTTCATGTAATAAATCAAACCATTTGTTTTAGACATCATGTAATAATTATTTTTTGTTTTTTGTTTTTTAGTTTGTAATTTTATTTGAGCACAAGTTTGTATTAATTGATAAGACTCAGAGACATTTCATTTGGATTGCTATGGCAGACCTACAAATATGCCAATCGGGCTGAATGTGCATTCAACACTAATAGAAGTATAGATGGACCATAAGTGGCACGCATCGGAAAGGGCCAAGATGCTGGCTAAAAAAAGGATGCCGTTGTAGCAAAAAAAAGTACAGTGGTCTGGCTTATGTATGTCTGTTGATATTATTGATCCATATACTCTATAAGTGTTTATATGTCTGTTAGTTCTGTACATTCTTGGTTGATTGACTCATTGTTTGAATCTTGATACATCGCTTGTGTACATATCTAAATGGGAGTACACATTATGCTGCGTGTGACATTTGAGTTGGACATGAAGTGTTCCAAATATTCGAATTCACCTTAAACTGGATTCTAGCTTCTGAATTTGAGTATCGGCATTTGTAAACCTTATTCATATATGACAGTGGAATACATCTTTGTAGTCCTTTTGAAGATATATAAAAACACATAGAATGATTTATAAAGATTCATATGGGAATACAAAATGGATTTGAATTTAGTTGCCAGGGTAAACATGGATGCTTGTTGTCCCAAAATTCGAAAGAAGCGACAAAATGTCCACTCCCACGTCGGTTGCCCGAAGCCAAGTGTTTGGGAGATGGAAATTACTGTCTACCCATTACATGGACAATCCATCGGCCCGGTTTCCACTGCTCTAAATAGGGGTAGGTTGGTAACTTCAATTAGATGTGACACGACTGCCTCTGAGCCCATTCCGACACGGTGGGCATCAAACATGGGCGGCAAAACACATTTGATTCAAGCTTGTCCGAAAGACCTCTGTTTCTCCCTCCATTCCCCATTCATACACGACGGGCGGCAAAACAAACTCAACTAGGCCAAAATCGATGTAGGCAAATATTTTCAATAGGGGCAGGTTTGTAACTTCACTCAGACGTGGCACAAACGCCCTACCTGTTAGCCCTGTTCATACACCGTGGGCGCCAACCACCCTCTCCTCGCCCGAAATCGCTCTGGGAAAATATTGGCAAGATGCGAGATTACTATCATATCCCCAACCGACGAGACGTCCAAATTTTAAACGGGGGCTAAGTTCGTAACTTTCCCATATTTCAGACAGGCGCGTCCCAAAAACATGGTTCCCCGTACCTCTCCCTCCATTTTCCCATTAATACATCGTCCGCGCTAGAACACCCCATCCCCACACCAGCCTCCGTCCACCACCCCATCCATCGTCGTCGTCCTCCACCACATCCATCGCCACCGTCCTCCACCATGCCAGAGCGCCTACCAAGACCGCGTCGTCCACTGCTAGAGATGGACGTTTCTCATCCACGGCGATGGACCAATAGCCTTGCATGGCGTGCTCTCGCTTCATCGGCGCCGTCGTCCTCTTTGCCGGGGTCGCTCACACGACCTTCTCTTCCACCGCAACGGGACTTATCACCCTATGCACCCGTCTACCATCGCAGATCTGCTTCAACGCCACCGACAGCCATCACACCCCCGATGCCTACACGGCACCACAAGAGAGGTGGTACTTCATATCTCCTCAACTTTTTGATCTCAACCAGAAAATAGATCTTAACTTGGTTACTCTACTTTCTTTTCAGTTCTTAGAATTTAGTTCTTAGTTCGAAGCAAACAATGGATGCTAAATACCATTTCTCCGGTTTGCAGCTTCAAATCTGCCATGGCACAACCATAATACGGTTTAATTGATCATGCTTAGGGTTTAATTGATCATGTTGGTTCCGTGGTGGTTTCTTTAATAGAAATCGGAGGAAACCCTCTTTTGCTAAAAAAATATGCTTAGAGTTTCCCCTTTTATGATCACTATCTGATCGAAATCGTGCTTCGTGTCATAATAACACTGCTCCACCCATCAAGCTAAACAAGCTTAGTTGGTCAAATACGAATCTGATATTATTAAAATAGAGTTGTTTAATTGGTCAGCTAAATGTTCCTAAATTAGTTTCGAAAATGCATGTTCGCCGCTCGGGTGTGTATCTCTTCAGGGTGCCCACGGTGGGCCGGCCCACCCTAGGATTTTGGGTCGTCCCAGGCCTCGATTCCCCTCTGTTCTCTTCAAGGCTTCCGATCTCTACTGCTTCACCGCCTTGCCTCGCTGGCGACTTGCATCCCGGAAGGCATGACTCTAGGAGGAGATGCCGGGACTAACAGAGGCCAGAGCCACCACGCCAACAAGCATCATCATTGCTCGGGCGCCGTAGTGCCTACCTTCCCAGTCCGTTCAGGGCTCAGGCGTGCAACACCCACCACGCCAACCCGATTTATCCTGAGATACATCCTCAACACTCAGCAGCCACTCCTCATCACCCATTTTATAATTGATTCATTACTCATAGGCAGGACTGTCATTAGGGTTTGTTGTGTGCTCAGTGCTACCTACACTTAATGGTTCAGATGTATTTCGGTAATCTTTGGTACCTCTAAAGTTCACAGGGTTTTCAAAATTCCGGCCCTCGGAACAGACACTAGTCACTTTGGATTGTTGGTCATAGTGACATTGACCCAGATTACTACTGCAAGCCAGGTTTGTTGACAATTTTACTTGTCTTTCTTACTCATTCGATATAATATCCAATTATTCACGTCAATTAGTTGCAAACAATAAGTGCTAGACAAACTTCTTCATTCAGATTTTGGACGGTCTCTTACTGCAGTTACAATTCTGGATACTTGTCCTAGTAAGCTCACAAGTAAATGATTGATTCACTACATCTATGCTTGCCTTGTCATATTTGTTGTCAATATTCTTTTAGGGTGGACCACCCTGTTTCTAAATACTGGAACCGTAGACATGAGTGAATAGTTTTCTCTATGTGATCTCTTCCATCATGTGTGGGCAACGAACACTGCATTATATAGAAAGAAAGTGTCATTTCCAGCTTTTACATAGGTTTCGATCTTTTACATGGAATACAATCTGCCTACTTGCTTTGTGTCGCACTACCAACACTCCACCCTTGAAGCTAAACATTATGCCACTCATAATTGCTTAGTTTATTTGTTCAAATATGAATTTCATATGATTCTAATGTTCCTACTTCAGCTTTGAAATGTGTGCCTACCTGTTATAGATACATAAGGGTTTTGTATTTCTGTGCGTGGTCTGGTTAGCACGGTTGGGGGGTGAACTTTGCATATGCAGGGGTTTATAGGGAGACACTCTTCGAGTTGAATCCGCAATGCATTCCATAGATAATCTGACTACTTTTTATGTTTTCATGAATCTCAGATTCTGAACAGCATCATAATGATTATGAGCTTGCGCGCATGAAAAGAATAAAGCAGAACAATGCCATGGCTGTCAAACTTGGCATTAAGGGACTAAAATCAAGTCTGGATGCAATGCAATGCAAACGCTCTCCACCTACAGATTCATGCTCAGAATATGATCCTAACAGTGATTCTGAGCTAGAGGGAGACCTAAGTCAATGTAGCTCCCTAGTGGAGGAGTCAGAGGAAGATGCCCCATCTTATTCACCCATCAAGGTACTTTCTCTAGCTTTCCAAGGTTACATTGCTCGCACATATCTTGCAACTGATGCTTTGCATTGCTTCTACTTTGTTGAACTGCCATTAGCTTAGTTTACACATTGTGTATGTGAATACGCCCTGCCTATCCATTTTCAGTACATATTCCATCTGTCATCATACCATATTTATCCATTCAAATGTTGTTCTTGTGTATCAGACGTTCAAAAGGAAGAGGGCGATTGCTGATCGTGGAGGAGCACAAGCAAAGTATTTGGAAAGGGTAGTGGCACCTGATAAATCAAATAGCCCATTAGGTGTAGTTGCAACATCACCTGACCCACAAAACACCCCAACTCTAGCAGACTCTAGCCCTACTACATTGGTCATTTCTTATGCCCCAACTCAGCAGACCCCAACTGCAGCAAACAGTATGATTATGCCAGTTGACATAGCACCAACTGTGCAGCACGAAAACCCCCATTCCAAAGAAAGAGTACACCAAATCCGGTTGCAAAATCCTTTTGAACCGAGAGAGCCCCAATTGCAGCAAATAGGACCCTATTCCGTTTCTTCCCGTTTAGAAGACGAAGCTTATGTTGTTGTCGGGAACTTTGTGCGCATCTTTCCTTCATGGAAAGATTATACATGAACAGAGCAATTTCAGGTCTTCCTCCGCAACTTACTGCGTAAGTAATGTACTAATGTTATTCATGGTCATTACTGGATATGTTTCTGCTGATAGAAGACACAAGATTTCATTCTTTTAAATAGGCGAGGAGCAAACTGGATTGTGATGATGAGCAAGGGTTGGTTGCGCTTTTCAAGCACTCGTTGATGAAGTATCGTTCCTACCTGAGGCAAGCACACTTCGATGGCAAGCCTCTGAACAAAATTTCTGTAAAGTCTCTGGTGCTACATTTATCCGACGATGATTGGAATAATCTTGTTACACATTGGTCTCGGCTGCAGTGTAAGGTACTGTCTATGATATCACATCAGAATTTAAACTACATTTCTGCATTTGCCTTAATGTCTCACTTGTACGAAAACTTTTAGCAGAAGAACATTCGTTCTCAAGGGACCACAGGATCTTGCAACTGTACTGCACACTGCATTGCTCTTGTGAGTACCTCTTGCCCTGTATGACCATACTTACTTTTATAGCTATTTGATTATGTAGCATCACTTCACATGTTAGCCTTGTAATCATCCATTTGGTGGACATTATAAGATCTGTATGGACTCTTACATAAATTTAGAATCAACCCAATGCTTTTGAAGAGGTTTAGCACTGCAGTCCTCTTGTAAGGACTGAACGTGGTCTATCACTGTACTTACATTAACAGCTACTCCCTCCGTCCCAGAATATAAGAACGTTTTGTACAATACACCAGTGTTCAAAACACTCTTGTATTATGGGAAGAGGGATTGGTTCATTTTGTAGCATTCTCCATCTTATCTCCCTCGCCCACCATTTACTAAAAAATATCAGATCTATATTTAATCTTACCAACAAGTAGAATACACAGACAATGCCAGTGCAGAAGTGTAGCCCATTGCTCTTGTCAGTACATTTTGTCCTCTAACGCTTGTACTTCGAGGATTGGTAGTTGATTATGTAGCATCAATCGCATCTTATCTTCATTATCCTCTATCCCTTCGGTATTATCATATCTATAATTACTCTCTACAAAATGTAGAGTACAGGCAATGCTTATGAAGAAGATTCTGTGCTGAAATTCGTGAGTTATCCTTCCCTTGACATGGAGAAGAGCATTATAAAGCCGATGTTAACTGTTAATGTAAGTCAGTCCTTCTAAAGCCTTTATCCTCAACTGCTGTTTAATTTGCTCATACTCCCTATCGTTTACTATTGTTTAGTTTGCTGTTTCTACCAAAATGCATGTTCGCAAGGACCGTCAAACCAAATTCCTTATTCATACCATGCACATTACTTAATACTCCCTATATGTATGCTTGTTTTGTGGATCTATAATCCAGTGTGTGGTGAAGCAGCCCACGTTTGCACCTTGTCATCTCCTATTTTATCTTACTGATGTGGCTGATGATATGAACAACATGCCATGCACATTATCCAAAATAGATACAATGATTTTCTTTGCCCTTCATCTATGCTTGTTATTTTGACATGGTAATCCAGTAGTGTGGTGAAGCTCCCCGCATTATGAACAATGCCAAATTATGCTATTGATATTTTGAACTTACTCTTTATTTTCTAATTTGAAATTGGATGGAATTGATAACATAGTTATCATCTTTGTTTATACACGTGCAAAACCTATCATCTCTCTGCTTTGTTTCAGGGTGATATGCCTGATGGCATGCACAAGTCTGCTGCAGGCTGTGAGACAAACCCAACATATATTGCAGCAAAGAAGGCAAAACATCTTGAAGATAGCGAGACAACTCCAAAGTCTTGTCTTGATGCAGTGTTCAAGTTACTTGAGACTAACAGTCAGACAAGCTCACAAAATTCGTTGTCTGAATCAGTTTGACTTCTTCAGTCCCAAGGTCTAGCAGAAAGGTATTCTGCAACTCAACTTAGACTTGAAGTCCTATCTCTAAGAAAGATTGCGGAGAACACCAATGAGAACCTCATCGCTAAACAGCTACACCTGGAAGCTATGACCGACATGCTAGGCGATATCACAGCCTTGCTCGGCTGACTTCTTGCAGCAGTTCCCCATAAGGCTAACCTTTCTTGAACTGTCTTGGAAGTGGTCTCGGCTCAGTATTATTTTGTTACGCTGCAATGGTGCCCAGTTTTTGTAATCTGCTTCTTTGTTGCACTTTATGATCACTGGTGGCGAACTTCGATGCCCAGTGGATGTAATATACCTTAAATCCTTTATTATATAGTGTAGGTTTATTCTTAGTTACTATGCCATAATTTCTTTATTGTATAGAGTAGGTTTGTTCTTAATTCCTACTAGTTACTGCCATCATTCGCTATCTGAAAAAAATCAGATGTAGTCGACCGGGCCGAAACATTCGACTTTAACGGGCCTGGTTTTTAGCGGGCCACAATTGGGCCGGCCTGCGTCTTTCTTGGGCCCGAATGATTGGGGCCTTCACACATTGCGCCAGGCCCAAACTTACACCGGCCTATAATTTAGTTGGGCCTTTTGTTGACCCAGCGCTTAGTTTGGCCCAGGTAGCGTTGGGCCATTAACAGGCTGAATATTGTACTGGCCTGTTGTGGCCGAGATGAAACCATGGGCCTTTAGCAGGCCAAAATGCATGTTGGGCCTCAATTTTCACTAGTCGTTGACGGGCCTTCAGCAGGCAAAAATGTAGACCGGGCCTTTTTGGGCCCAGTTAGCTCACAGGCCGTTACCAGGCCGAAACATATCTCGGGCCTTAGTTGGCCCACTGATATCATGGGCCTTTAAGAGGCTGAAAGCTTAGTAGAGGCATCAACGGGCCGAATTACGCGACAGGCCTTTAACAGGCCCAAAGTCATGTTGGGCTTAACTGTTGCCACCTTTAGCAGAGGTCGTTAGTGGGCCCGATGTCCCGTCGGACCATATATGGCCCATGGGCAGCACGGGCCATTCCCAGGCCGAAAGTCACACCGAGCTAAAATGGGCCCATGTCTACATCAGGCCTCTAAAAGGCCGAAAGTCACTGGGCCGTAGTTGGGCCCAAATATTCGACGAACAATTAACAGGCCAGATCTGGCTTCGGGTCGCAAATGGGCCCAAATATTGGGCGAACAATTAATGGGCCAGATCTGGCTTCGGGCCGTAAATGGGCCAAAATATTGGGCGAACAATTAACGGGCCAGATCTGGCTTCGGGCCGTAAATGGGCCTTTATTAAGCAGGCCGTTATTGGGCTGGCCCACTAGTACCTGATTAAGTACTATGGGCCTTTGACTGGGCCAACCTTTTTAACCTATATGGGCCTCTGTTGGGCCCAGCCACGTGTCGACGTATCATAGGCATGTCTCCTCCAATGTACGGGCGACATTTGGCCCACTCACGAGCTAACAGGTGTTCCCTTCGGCCAATCAGAATTTTACACGTGGAAATTTCCCATTGGTTCGGGCTGTTAACGGGTTATCGGATCCAAAATCCGACCCGATAGCTTAACGGCGTTCCGTTACGGTGGATGCCACATGTCGGTCACCCTTGACGAAAGCACTTCTGTGACGCGCGATTTATCGTCATGGAAGTGGACACTTCCGTGATGATAATTTTGGTAATGTCATGGAACACTTCTACGACAGCACAGGTATGACTATCTTGATTCTGTCATAAAATCATCATGGATGTACATGCATGACAAAAAACGCGACCTACTGTGACAAACACGTATCATTACGGAAGTGTATTTTTTTGTAGTGATTATTCTATGATTTAAATGAATAACCATATTGCATCAAACAAGATCCAGATATAATGTTCATGCTCAACGTGGGCACCAAATAACAATTATTCAGGTCTAAAACTAATCCTGATTGTAGATGTAGAAGTAGCGTGCCGACGGCGATCACATCGACCTTGGAACCATTTCCCACGCGCATCGTCACCTCGTCCTTAGCCAATCTTCGTTTAATCAGTAGCCCCTGTTTCGAGTTGCAAATATGAGCGACAGAACCAGTATCAAATACCCAGGCGCTACTACGAGCATTAGTAAGGTACACATCAATAACATGTATATCAAATATACCTTTCACTTTGCCATCCTTCTTATCCGCCAACTAGTTGGGGCAGTTCCGCTTCCAGTAAACAGTCCCTTTGTAGTAGAAGCACTCAGTTTCAGGCTTAGGTCCAGACTTGGGTTTCTTCTCTTTACCCTCTTTCTTGAAACTAGTGGTCTTGTTGACCATCAACACTTGATGCTCCTTTTTGATTTCTACCTCCGCAACCTTTAGCATTGCGAAGAGCTCGGGAATAGTCTTGGTCATCACTTGCATATTATAGTTCATCACGAAGCCTTTATAGCTTGGTGGCAGTGATTGAAGAACTCTTTCCATGACACTATCATCAGGAAGATTAACTCCCAGCTGAGTCAAGTGGTTATGGTACCCAGACATTCTGAGTATGTATTCACTGACAGAACTATTCTCCTCCATTTTACAGCTGTAGAACTTGTTGAAGACTTCATATCTCTCAACTCGGGCATTTGCTTGAAATATTAACTTCAACTCTTGGAACATCTCATATGCTCCATGACGTTCAAAGCGTCTTTGAAGTCCCAATTCTAAGCCGTAAAGCATGGCACACTGAACTATTGAGTAGTCATCAGTTTTGCTCTGCCAGACGTTCTTAACGTCATCAGTAGCATCTGCAGCAGTCCTGGCACCCAGCGGTGCTTCTAGGACGTAATTCTTTGGTGCAGCAATGAGGATAATCCTCAAGTTATGGACCCAATCCGTGTAGTTGATGCCATCATCTTTCAACTTAGCTTTCTCTAGGAACGCATTAAAATTCAACGGAACGGTAGCACGGGCCATTGATCTATAATAACATAGACATGCAAAATAACTATCAGGACTAAGTTCATGATAAATTAAAGTTCAATTAATCATATTACTTAAGAACTCCCACTTAGATAGACATCCCTCTAGTCATCTAAATGATCACATGACTGAAATCAACTAAACCATGTCTGATCATCACGTGAGATGGAGTAGTTTCCAATGGTGAACATCACTATGTTGATCATATCTACTATATGATTCACGTTCGACCTTTCGGTCTCAGTGTTTCGAGGTCATATATGTATATGCTAGGCTTGTCAAGTTTAACCTGAGTATTCTGCATGTGCAAAACTGGCTTGCACCCGTTGTATGTGAACGTAGAGGTTATCACACCCGATCATCACGTGGTGTCTCGGCACGACGAACTGTAGCAACGGTGCATACTCAGGGAGAACACTTATACCTTGAAATTTAGTAAGGGATCATATTATAATGCTACCGCTGTACTAAGTAAAATAAGATGCATAAAAGATAAACATCACATGCAATCAAAATATGTGACATGATATGGCCAGCATCATCTTGTGCTCATGATCTCCATCACCGAAGCATTGTCATGATCTCCATCATCACTGGCGCGACACCTTTATCTCCATCGTAGCATCGTTGTCGTCTCGCCAACTATTGTTACTACGACTATCACTACCACTTAGTGATAAATTAAAACAATTACATGGTGATTGCATTGCATACAATAAAGCGACAACCATATGGCTCCTGCCAGTTGCCGATAACTTTGTTACAAAACATGATCATCTCATACAACAATTTATATCACATCATGCCTTGACCATATCACATCACAACAAGCCTTGCAAAAACAAGTAAGACGTCCTCTACTTTGTTGTTGCAAGTTTTTCGTGGCTGCTACGGGCTTCTAGCAAGAACCGTTCTTACCTATGCATCAAAACCACAACGATTTTTCGTCAAGTGTGCTGTTTTAACCTTCAACAAGGACCGGGTGTAGCCACACTCGATTCAACTAAAATTGGAGAAACAGACAACCGCCAGCCACCTATGTGCATAAGCATGTTGGTAGAACCAGTCTTATGAACGCGGTCATGTAATGTCGGTCCGGGCCGCTTCATCCAACAATACCGCCGAATCAAAGTATGACATGCTGGTAAGCAGTATGGCTATTATCGCCCACAACTCTTTGTGTTCTATTCATGCATATAACATCTACGCATAGACTGGCTCGGATGCCACTGTTGGGGAACGTAGTATTACAAAAAAATTCCTACGATCACACAAGATCTATCTAGGAGAAGCATAGCAACGAGCGGGGAGAGTGTGTCCACGTACCCTCGTAGACTGAAAGCGGAAGCGTTATGTAACGTGGTCGATGTAGTCAAACGTCTTCGCGATCGAACCAATCAAGTACCAAAAGCACAACACATCCGCGATCTCCACACGTTCAGATCGGTGACGTCCCTCGAACTCTACATCTAGCTGAGGCCGAGGGAGAGTTCCATCAGTATGATGGTGTGGTGACGGTGATGATGAAGTTATTGGTGTAGGGCTTCGCCTAAGAACTACGACGATATGACCGAGCTGTGTAACCGTGGAGGGGACACCGTACACGGCTAAAAGATCAACTTGTGTGTCGATGGGGTGCCCCTTCCCCCGTATATAAAGGAGGGAGGGAGGAGGAGGCCGGGCAAGGGTGGCGCGCCCAAGGGGGGAGTCCTACTCCAAGTAGGAATCGCCCCCCTTTCCTATTCCCACAAGGAGAAGGGGGAAGGAGGAGGAGGAGAGAAGGAAGGAGGGGGGTGCCGCCCCCTGCCCTTGTTCAATTCGGAGTAGGGCAAGGGGGGCACGCTCCACCTCCTGGCCGGCCCTCTCTCTTCTCCACTTAGGTCCATGAAGCCCAATAGCTTCCCGGGGGGAGGGGTTTCGGTAACCCCCGGTACTCCTGTTTTATCCGAAACTTTTCTGGAACACTTCCGGTGTCCGAACATAGCCGTCCAATATATCAATCATTGTGTCTCAACTATTTCGAGACTCCTCATCATGTCCGTGATCACATCCGGGACCCCGAACAACCTTCAGTACATGAAATCACATAAACTCATAATACCAATCGTCATCAAATGTTAAGCGTGCAAACGCTACGGGTTCGAGAACTATGTAGACATGACCGAGACACGTCTCCGGTCAATAACCAATAGCGGAACCTGGATGCTCATATTGGTTCCTACATATTCTATGAAGATCTTTATCTGTCAAACCGCATAACAACATATGTTGTTCCCTTTGTCATCAGTATGTTACTTGCCTTAGATTCGATCGTCGGTATCATCATACCTAGTTCAATCTCGTTACCGGCAAGTCTCTTTACTCGCTCTGTAATACTTCATCCTACAACTAACTCATTAATCACAATGCTTGCAAGGCCTATAGTGATGAGTATTACCGAGAGGGCCTAGAGATACCTCTCCGAAACACAGAGTGACAAATCCTAATCTCGATCTATGCCAACCCAACAAACACCTTCGGAGACACCTGTAGAGAACCTTTATAATCACCCATTTATGTTGTGACATTTGGTAGCACACAAAGTGTTCCTCCGGTATTCGGGAGTTGCATAATCTCATAGTCTGAGGAACTTGTATAAGGCATGCAGAAAGCAGTAGCAATAAAACTGTGACGATCATAATGCTAAGCTAACGGATGGGTCATGTCCATCACATCATTCTCCTAATGATGTTATCCCGTTCATCAAATGACAACACATGTCTATGGTTAGGAAACGTAACCATCTTTGATTAAAGAGCAAGTCAAGTAGAGGCATACTAGGGACTATATGTTTTGTCTATGTATTCACACATGTACTAAATTTCTGATTAATAAAATTCTAGCGTGAATAATAAACATTTATCATGAATTAAGGAAATAAGTAATAAACTAATTATTGCCTCTAGGGCATATTTCCTCGTTTGTTCTCCACTATTGGTGACTTTGGAGTGACTCTTTGTTGCGTGTTGAGGGATTGTTATATGATCTAATTATGTTATCTTTGTTGAGAGAACTTGCACTAGTGAAAGTATGAACCCTAGGCCTTGTTTCAAAGCATTGCAACCGTTTGTGCTCACTTTTGTCAATAGTTTCCTTGCTGTTTTTACATTTTCAGAATACAAAAACCTATATCTACCATCCATATTGCACTTGTATCACCATCTCTTCGCCGAACTAGTGCACCTATATAATTTACCATTGTATTGGGTGTGTTGGGAACACAAGAGACTCTTGATATTTGGGTACAGGGCTGTTTGAGAGAGACCATATTCATCCTACGCCTCGCATGGATTGATAAACCTTAGTTCATCCACTTGAGGGAAATTTGCTACTGTCCTACAAACCTCTGCACTTGGAGGCCCAACAACGTCTACAAGAAGAAGGTTGCGTAGTAGACATCAAGCTCTTTTCTGGCGCCGTTGCCGGGGAGGTTAGTGCTTGAAAGTATATCTTTATATCTTGCAATTGAATCTTTTATTTTCTTGTTTAATCACTAGTTTTGTCTATAAAATAAAACTACAAAAAAATGGAATTGAGGTTGCCACATATGCTTCATCTATATAATTTTTTTTCGTGAAAATAAGGATTCCGATGATTGTGCCAAAGTGTTAGAAGAAGAATGCAATAATTTTTTTGTCACTAAATCTTTGAATGATGAGCATGATTGCAATATTGTTAGTATGAATTCCTTGAATGCCCATGATGCTAATGATATGCGAAGCCACAAGCTTGGGAATGCTATGTTTGATGAATATGATATTTTTAGTCCCCCAAGTTTTGATGAGAATATTTATTATGATGATAGCATGCCTCCTATTTATGATGATTATATTGATGAAAGTTGGTTTGGAAGAGTGTCGACTTTAGGAAGTAATGATCCCACTATTTTGGAGGGTGTTGAATCTTATTATGATATTTATTGATGAATCCACTATTTCGGAAGAGGTTCCAATTGATTATGAGAACAAAGTTGCTACCTATGATGATTATTGTGATGGCATGTATGCTATAAAGAATAATGATAACCATGAAACTTGTCACCTTGATTTTAATTTTCAATTTTATTATGCCTCGTATGATAGTTATTTTGTTGAGTTTGCTCCCACTACTATTCATGAGATGAAATTTGCTTATGTGGAGAGTAGTAAAAATTCTATGCTTGTGCATCATGCTTTATTTGGTAGTTATATTGTTGAATTAATTCATGATGCTACTGAAAATTATTATGAGGGAGGTATATATGCTGGTAGGAATTGCAATAATATCAAGTTTCCTCTCTATCTGTTGAAAATCTTGAAGTTATGCTTGTTTTGCTTTCCTATACTAGTTGATTCTTGTTCCCATAAGTTGTTTGCTCACAAAATCCCTATTCATAGTAAGTGGGTTAGACTTAAATGTGCTAGTCATATTCTTGATGATGCTCTCTTTGTGTTTCAATTCTTATCTTTTAAGTGAGCATCATTGTCATCATCATGCCTAGCTAAAAAGGCATTAAAGAAAAGCGCTTGTTGGGAGATAACCCAACATTTACCCCTACTGTTTGTGTCCACATGATTAAGCTACTGTATTAATCATGTTTTATAGCTTTTGTTTCAATAAAGTGCCAAGTAGAACCTTTGGGAAGAATTGGGTGAAAGTTAATGCGATCTTGCTGTAAAAAAATGAAAACTTTGCGCTCACGAGAATAATTGTCATTTTTAACAGGAGGGTGATTTAAAGTTGACTATTTTTCAAGAAGATTAATAGACAAATTCCTCACATCCACCAATTTATTTAAGAATTTTTGGAGTTACATAAGTATTCAAGAGTTACAGATTACTACAGACTGTTCTGTTTTTGACAGATTCTGTTTTCTATGTGTTGTTTGCTTATTTTGATGAATCTATGAGTAGTATCGGAGAGTATGAACCATAGAGAAGTTGCAATACAGTATATATTACACAAATATGAATTTAGAATGATTTCACAACAGTACCTAAGTGGTGGTTTTATTTTCTTATACTAACGGAGCTTGCAAGTTTTCTTTTGAGTTTTGTGTTGTGGAGTTTTCAAGTTTTGGGTAAAGATTCGATGGACTATGGAAAGAGTGGCAAGAGCCTAACCTAGGGGATGCCCAAGGCACCCCAAGGTAATATTCAAGTACAAACATCAGCCTAAGCTTGGGGATGCCCCGGAAGGCATCCCCTCTTTAGTCTTCGTTCATCGGTAACTTTACTTGGAGCTATATTTTTATTCACCACATGATATGTGTTTCGCTTGGAGCGTCATTTTATTTTATTTTGTTTTGCTTGATGCTTGAATAAAATATTAAGATCTGAAATTCTTAAATGTTAGAGAGTCTTCACATAGTCACATAAATATTCGACTACTCATTGATCTTCACTTATATCTTTCGGAGTAGTTTGTCATTTGCTCTAGTGCTTCACTTATATCTTTTTAGAGCACGACAGTGGTTTTGTTTTGAAGAAATTAATGAACTCTCGTGATTCACTTATATTATTTTGAGAGTCTTTTAGAACATCATGGTAATTTGCTTTGATTATGAATTTAGTCCTAATATGATGGGCATCCAAGAGGGATATAATAAAAACTTTCATATAAAGTGCATTGAATACTATGAGAAGTTTGATTCCTTATGATTGTTTTGAGATATGAAGATGGTGATATTAGAGTCATGCTAGTGGAGTAGTTGTGAATTTCAGAGATACTTGTGTTAAAATTTGTGATTCCCGTAGCATGCACGTATGGTGAACCGTTATGTGATGAAGTTGGAGCATGATTTATTTATTGATTGTCATCCTTTGTGTGGAGGTCGGGATCGCGTGATGGTTAACTCCTACCAACCCTTCCCCTAGGAGCGTGCGTGTAGTACTTTGTTTTGACGACTTGTAGATTTTTGCAATAAGTATGTGAGTTCTTTATGACTAATGTTGAGTCCATGGATTATACGCACTCTCACCCTTCCACCATTGCTAGCCTCTCTAGTATCGCACAACTTTCGTCGGTACCATATACCCACCGTATAACTTCCTCAAAACAGCCACCATACCTACCTATTATGGCATTTCCATAGCCATTCCGAGATATATTGCCATGCAACTTTCCACCATTCCGTTTATTATGACATGCTCCATCGTTGTCATATTGCTTTGCATGATCATGTAGTTGGCATTGTATTTGTGTCAAAGCCACCTTTCATAATTCTTTCATACATGTCACTCTTGATTCATTGCACATCCCGGTACATCGCCGGAGGCATTCATATAGAGTCATATTTTGTTTTAAGTATCGAGTTGTGATTCTTGAGTTGTAAGTAAATAAAAGTGTGATGATCTTCATTATTAGAGCATTGTCCCACTGAGGAAAGGATGATGGAGACTATGATTCCCCCACAAGTCGGATGAGACTCCGGATGAAAAAGAAAAAAGAGGCCATAAAAAAGGAGAAGGCCCAAATAAAAAAAGAGATAAAAAGAGAGAAGGGGCAATGCTGCTATCCTTTTACCACATTTGTGCTTCAAAGTAGCACCATGATCTTCATGATAGAGAGTCTCCTATGTTGTCACTTTCATATACTAGTGGGAATTTTTCATTATAGAACTTGGCTTGTATATTCCAATGATGGGCTTCCTCAAAGTGCCCTAGGTCTTCGTGAGCAAGCAAGTTGGATGCCCATTCACACACTTATAGCTCTAGTGCATCTATTGCATGGCAATCCCTAATCACTCACATTGATATCTATTGATGGGCATCTCCATAGCCCGTTGATACACCTAGTTGATGTGAGACTATCTTCTCCTTTTTGTCTTCTCCACAACCACCATTATATTCCACCTATAGTGCTATGTCCATGGCTCACGCTCATGTATTGCGTGAAAGTTGAAAAAGTTTGAAAATACTAAAGTATGAAACAATTGCTTAGCTGAAACCGGGGTTGTGCATGATTTAAATTTTTTGTGTGATGAACATAAAGCATAGCCAGACTATATGATTTTATAGGGATAAGCTTTCTTTGGCCATATTATTTTGAGAAGACATAATTGCTTTGTTAGTATGCTTGAAGTATTATTGTTTTCATGTCAATATTAAACTTTTCTTTTGAATCTTATGGATCTGAATATTCTTGCCACAATAGAGAATATTACATTGGTAAATATGTTAGGTAGCATTCCACATCAAAAAATTTGTTTTTATCATTTACGTACTCGAGGATGAGCAGGAATTAAGCTTGGGGATGCTTGATACGTCTCCAACGTATCTATAATTTTTTATTGTTCCATGCTATTATATTATCAATCTTGGATGTTTTATATGCACTAGCACAAATGCCCGTGCATTGCAACGGTAAGTAAATTAATATGTTTCCATCGAAAAGTTCACCAAAGTGGCACGAGCATCTTTAAATATTACTCTCTGTTACAATCCCATGAAATATTGTTTGTCAGACACAACCCACAATCCCATTTAAATATATATTCAGGTCCGTAGACCATCTAGCGTCGACTACAAGCACTGAAACAACAACTGCCGCCGGTAAAGAAAAGCGTAGATTGGAAGAATTCAACTTATAGGCACACCGACATAGACAAAGAAAGAGCAGATCCAAGTTGATCCACGAAAGACAAACACCAACCAAATCCCACGATATCCATCAAAGAAAAACCTACACACGTCCTTCGATGATGCTAGAAGCATCATCATGGGGGGGATCTTCAGGGAGCCGCCACCGCCTCGTCTTTCTAAGTAGGACATGAACCCTACCAAAACGAAAAAATACCTAAAAACAAAGCCCTCCTGCCGGCAAGGACCGTTATCCATAGGAGACGAGGCGGCATGGCGGCTACACGGCAGGAGGTAGTGGAAACCCTAGGCTTTTTGTGCCCTCCTCTATTTATCTCATGCAGCCCCCAATCCAAGTTAATTCTTGCAGATCACTGTTTGTTTGTTGCTTCTCCAAGTGGCTGGTTGTTTGTACAAGCACCTCACGCAAGTATATAAATTGGTCAGATTTTGTGTTAAAAAGTGAGGTGGGACTATTTTATTAGGAAACAAACCTCTTTCTCGTATAGTCATCAGCTTATTTTTAGACAAGCATAATCGTTAGCTAGCTTTGGCTACATTGTTCTTTTGCTTGGTATAGTTAGTTAGTTTTTTCAGAAACGTATCGCATAGTTAGATGGCCGTGAGATCGAACAACCATGCAAGCAGTAGTATTTTTCTATATATATATATATATATATATATATATATATATATATATATTCTGAAAGACCACCCATATACTCGTAGCCCACAAGAGAAAAAATATTAGAAGGCCCACTTGCTTGCTTGGCTCTTGGCCCAGTACGTACCGATGGAGCGATCGATCATAAAACAGCGATACGAAGTTACGAACCACCTCGTACATGACATTAGTACCACCTCGCTACCTCGTACGTGACCAAAACTAACAGTAGAAAAAAAAACTAATCGCGGGACGAAACTAAGAATATCACCTTACTTTAATAGTAGGTATATATGCATTTATATGCTATTTTATATGATTTTTGGGAGTAACCTATTAACCTAGAGCCCAGTGCCAATTTTTGTTTTTTCTTGTTTTTGAGTTTTACAGAAAAGGATACCAAACGGAGTCCAATTGACGTGCCAATTTTTGATGATTTTTTATGGACCAAAAGAAGCCCCCGGAGTAAAAGAGTTGGGCCAGAAGAGTCCCGAGCAATCCACGAGGGTGGAGGGCGCCCCCTATATCGTGGATGACTCGGAGACCCCCCCTGACGTGAGACCGATGCCAAAAATTCCTATAAATACAGAAACCCCCGAAAAGAAACCTAGATCGGGAGTTCCGCCGCCGCAAGCCTCTATAGCCACCAAAAACCAATCGGTACCCTGTTCCGGCACCCTGCCGGAGGGGGATCCATCACCGGTGGCCATCTTCATCATCTCGGCGCTCTCCATGATGAGGAGGGAGTAGTTCACCCTCGGGGCTGAGGATATGTACCTCTAGCTATGTGTTTGATCTCTCTCTCTCTCTTTCTGTCTCTCTCTCTCTCTCGTGTTCTTGATTTGGCACGATCTTGATGTACCGCAAGCTTTCCTATTTTAGTTGGATCTTATGATGCTTCTCCCCCTCTACCTTCTTGTAACGGATTGAGTTTTCCCTTTGAAGTTATCTTATCGGATTGAGTCTTTAAGGATTTGAGAACACTTTATGTATGTCTTGCGTGGGATACCCGTGGTGACAATGGGGTATCCTATCGATCCACTTAACGTATGTTTTGGTGATCAACTTGCGGGTTCTGTGACCTTGGGAATCTATGCATAGGGGTTTGCACACGTTTTCGTCTTGACTCTCCTGCAGAAACTTTGGGGCACTCTTTGAAGTTCTTTGTGTTGGTTGAATAGATGAATCTGAGATTGTGTGATGCATATCGTATAATCATACCCGCGGATACCTGAGGTGACATTGGAGTATCTAGGTGACATTAGGGTTTTGGTTGATGTGTGTCTTAAGGTGTTATTTTACTACAAACTCTAGGGCTGTTTGTGACACTTATAGGAATAGCCTAATGGATTGATCGGAAAGAATAACTTTGAGGTGGTTTCATACCCTACAACAATCTCTTCGTTTGTTCTCCACTATTGGTGACTTTGGAGTGACTCTTTGTTGCGTGTTGAGGGATTGTTATATGATCTAATTATGTTATCCTTGTTGAGAGAACTTGCACTAGTGAAAGTATGAACCCTAGGCCTTGTTTCGAAGCATTGCAATACTGTTTGTGCTCACTTTTGTCATTATTTTCCTTGCTATTTTTATATTTTCAGATTACAAAAACCTATATCTACCATCCATATTGCACTTGTATCACCATCTCTTCGCCGAACTAGTGCACCTATACAATTTACCATTATATTGGGTGTGTTGGGGACACAAGAGATTCTTTGTTATTTGGTTGCAGGTTGTTTGAGAGACCATCTTCATCCTACGCCTCTCATGGATTGATAAATGTTAGGTCATCCACTTGAGGGAAATTTGCTACTGTCATACAAACCTCTGCACTTGGAGGCCCGACAACGTCTACAAGAAGAAGGTTGCGTAGTAGACATAACGCATGGTATGAAGGACGTCGTTCTTTCGCCACGTCCTGGCCATCACAAAGGTGGTGGCGCACTTTGCGGGGTTGTCAGAGACGGAGTTCGTCGTCTCGTCCCACTCCAGCAATGGACAGTGCTTGCCCGAGAGCGCGAACATGGACGCAAATTCATTCAAACACGACCAGATTTCATTACATTTACATTAAATACGTTGTGCTAGTCCGGAGCTAAAGGTAGAATTAATATACCTAATCTAATTTTTTGACAAAGATATACCTAATCTAAATGGTCGCCGGCCGATCTCTTTGTCCTCCTCTAGCATCTGGCGGAAGAAGAATCATGCAAGACACCGGTTGTATTTGCCAGCATCGCCTCGGCGGTGGCATCCATTGTTCTACTTATCCTCGATGATGGCGGTGGGCGTGGACGTGTTAGCCGTCACCTCGTCGACATCCGTGTAGCCGCATCACCTCATCGACATCCACAGCGGCTTCTTTCTCTGCCTGCATGGCACGGCTACGCACGCGTCGATGGCGGATGGTGCTGTCGCAGGCACTGGAGGCGATGTACGAGCAGTGGCGTTGAGAGCAGCGATGACGCCCGTGCCTCCGTGCTCCCCGACATGCCGGCGTGGTGCAAGTCGACACTTTTCCTCGAGCTGTACTGGAGCGGCCAGCTGCGGAACCACGCGCTGCCTTAGTGCGACAACTGACTCCGATGGGCTAGGAGAGGCAGGTGGAGCAGCGAGCTGCCTCGCTCATAACTGTCGGGCTCGGCGGGCCACCCAGATAGCTTTTATGCCAGAGAACTGCTATTCCTATTCGTTGGATGCCGCTGAAAGAGTGGAGAAAATGGTGGAATGAGAAGTTTGGTCAGCGTCCCGCTCCTGAATGGACGTGTGTGGCCAGAGTGGGTTTCTCACATTCCACGCGGGTCTAACTGTAGGTTTTTGAATGCGGCGATGAGGCGAGTACAACTGGGAGTGCAGTGGGCGGCGCCCTCGGCCGGCGCACTGCATTAATGGCGGATGCAGTGAGAGGTCACGTCCGCCCTGACCCCCTTGACCGTGGACCTTGACCGTGTATCTAGATCTGAGATGCCACGTGTACCAGATGAATGACTCCAAGTTCGACCCCGTTGATGCTAGGTGCGAGCCGAGGAACACTGTTGGAGAGACCCCCTCATAATTTTCCTACATTGGTCGTTTGATTCATAGGATAGAATGCTATAAGACTTTTTTTCCTATGAAATCATGTGTTAATTGGGAATCCAACATCCACTCCAACTTTTTTTTCACTTCCTTTGTTTTTCCTATGTCAAACACTCTGTTTTTTAGGAGAACACTGTGTTAATGCTATGGGATTCAAGTGGACATGCCACTCCAATCCTTTATTTTTCCTATTCATGCGTTTTAAGTTCCTACGAATGAAAGAAAAGAAACGGAGAGAGTACTTGCTCTAAATGATGTGCCGCTGCAAGAGCCGCCTATATTAATTAACCATGCTCTAAAAAGGTGGACCAGTTTTTGGAGAGAGTACAGGTTAGTGATAATCCCCAAGTGCAGGGAATCATCATAGCAATTTCCAAAGGTGGAAGTGATAAGTATGGATTGTCAAACCCACAAGGAGCTAAAGGTAAGATCAATATTCTCTCAACTCCTATCTGCCACCGATATGACTCTACGTACACTGAACGTTTGCTTCCAACTAGAAACGAGAAATAAAACTATGTTGTGGGTATGAAGAGGATAACTTTGCATGATATTAGAGAGCTAAAATATAAAAGTAGAAGTTAGAATATATTACTAAATATTATAAATAACAAGTGTGGAATAATGATGGGTCGGTGTGCGGAATTATCCTAGGCAATTGTTAACAAGATCGGTAATCACTATTGCAATTTCATATGAGGGAGAGGCATAAGCTAACATACTTTCTCTTCTTGGATCATATGCACTAATGATTGGAACTATAGCAAGCATCCGCAACTGCTAAAGATCATTAAGGTAAAACTCAACCATAGCGTTAACATATCAAGTCCCCTTTATCCCATACGCAACAATCCCCTTACTCGGGTTTATGCTTCTGTCACTCAAGCAACCCACTATAAGTGAATCATGAACGTATTGCAACACCCTACAGTGGGAACCCCTCACACTTGCGCGACACGGAGGGCACAATAGGACAACTGTAGGATCGAAAGTATGTCTAGAGGGGGGGTGATTAGACTACTTGATAATTTAAAAGTTTAGCCTTTTGATTAAGACAAGTTTTTGGCAAGTTCACAATGATGATCAAGTCAAGTATCACCCTACACATGCAATTCTAGAGTTATGGCAGCGGAAAGTAAATTGCACATGTAGTAAATAGAGGTGGAGAAGAGCAAACGCAATTTGGAGACACGGAGATTTTTCTCGTGGTTCCGATAGGTGGTGCTATCGTCAATCCACGTTGATGGAGACTTCAACCCACGGAGGGTAACGGCTGCGAGAGTCCACGGAGGGCTCCACCCACGAAGGGTCCACGAAGAAGCAACCTTGTCTATGCCATCATGGCATACGCCCACGGAGGACTAGCCTTACTCGGGGTAGATCTTCACGAGTAGGCGATCTCCTTGCCCTTACAAACTTCTTGGTTCAACTCCACATCTTGACGGAGGCTCCCAAGCGACACCTAACCAATCTAGGAGGCACCACCCTCCAAAAGGTAATAGATGGTGTTGGTGATGATGAACTCCTTGCTCTTGTGCTTCAAATGATAATCTCCCCAACACTCAACTCTCCTCACTGATTTGGCTGTGGTGGAAGAAAGGATTGAGTGGAAAGCAACTTGGGAAGGCTAGAAATCAAGTTTCATATGGTGGGAGTGGAGCAACTTGATCTCAACACAAGGGTAGGTAGTTTTCTTCTCGAAATGTAAGGTAGGAGTGGTAGTTCTTTCTGATGGCTCTCTCCACGAATGAAGAGGAGGTGGAGGGGTATTTATAGCCTCCACACAAAATCCAACCGTTACACACATTTGACCAATCTCGGTCAGACCGAAGTTGACAACTCGGTGAGACCGAAAGTTCAAATCTTGTGAACGTTGGGATTTTCGGTGGGACCGAAAATACAATCTCGGTGAGTCCGATTCTTCCAAAGACTAGGGTTTGCCAATCTCGGTGGGACCGACTTTATCATCTCGGTGACACCGATTTGATTACAGAAGGTTACAGAAGCTTGGCAACACTAGTTTCGGTGAGACCGAGTTTGGAATCGGAAAATCCGAAATTACTAGGGTTTGGCTATATGGCTGAGGTGGTTCATCTCGGTGTGGTGAGTTTATGGAATCGGTGGGACCGAGATTACTTATGAGTTTATGTTGGAATGAAAGATTGCTGATAGTTTGGGAGATAGATCACTAAGCACTTTGAGCAACCAGATCATTATCATAACCTCATCCCCTTTTAATAGTATTGGCTTTCCTATAGACTCAATGTGATCTTGGATCACTAAACCAAAAATAGAGTCTTGAGCTTTTGCCAATGTTTTCCTTAGCATTTTGAGGGGTCCACATCTTGATCATTGCCACACCCATATCATGAACTTTCGAAATGATACTCAAGAAGTTATTAGTTCAATGATATATATGTTGTTATTAATTACCAAAACCACCTGGGGATTAGTTGCACTTTCAATCTCCCCCTTTTTGGTAATTGATGACAACATATAGATCAAAGCTTCGACAAATGATATAATCAATGAATAATATCGTCGCTTTGAGAAGTATGTGATAAGCAAGAGCTCCCCCTAAATTTGTGCATTATTTGAGATTTGCGTTTGAATGCAAATGCACAATCGATTAGGATCATGGGTCACTCTTCCATGTCACATACATCTTGGTGGAGCGCACAAAATGATAAGAATGAATAACATGCACCCAATCACCAAGACATGAGTAAATGATCATACAAGATATGAATGACATATGATAAGCATTAAGCACACATTAAGGCATAGTATGATCAAGCACTCATCAAAGTAGAGCAAACGTAGTATCAAACACATGGAATGTCTCGGAAAACTCAAAAGTATCTCAAAGAAAACCGCAAACGAAAAGAGCAAAAGCGAGCACTCTCTCTCTCGAAGTCCTATGATCTATACAATTTCTCCCCCTTTGGCAACAAGTTACCAAAAAGTTCGAAAGGTATAGAGCTAAACGTCACTAGGGACTCTGCCGGCGGCTCTATGCAGGTTGATGGAGTGGAGATAGCTGCATCTGCAAAGGCTTTGGCTGAAGTCTGTGGAGCTGGAGGAGGGACACCGGGGCCGAGCTGGGCCCGATGGAGCTGTGGGAGGTCTTGATGTAGTAGCCTGGGTTCATCCTTTGGAATAGCAGCTGATCTGGGTCTTGTGGGAACCTGAGCAGGCTGCTCATAGTCATCCTGGACTAAATCACCTTCCATCTCCTTCATGAGCTCTGCCTTCTCCCTCTTGGCTTCCTCAATATCTGCCTCAAGCTTGTTGACAGTGACTTGCACTTCAGTCAGCTTGACATCCAGAGCATGGAACTTGTCTTCAACTATCCTCTCAAGACTCTCCTGAGACTGCACTATGCTGGCCAGGCGTAGTTCAATCCTCTGGGTAGCTTCAAGGAGCTGCTCTCCAACGCTCTTGGGTTTAGCTGCTGCTACTGCTGCTTCCTTCTCAGCTTTGGCTTGTTTGGCAGCTTCAGACTTAGCTTGACCTTCAACAGACGTGGGATCATCCTCACCATCACAACTTCATTATCCTCATGTTCAGGCTGCAAAGGCAAGTGGGGTCTATCCAACAAGTAGGTGCCGTGCCAAACTTGGCATTGATGAGCATCGAATGTGCGGGCAAACCCACATGACCTCTTACAGTCTGCTGCAGTCCTCTTGATAGTCTCAACTATCGTGTCCATCACCTTGAAAGGTGCCTTCTGATCTAGTATGTGCAGCATGTTGATAGAATAGCCTCTTATCATGCGATGATCTCGAGACTTGGGCATCAAGGTATGCCTCAGAATAGTGTTAGTGGTTGGGAGACCTGCCTGGAGATGATACACTGAGCCGAGCTTCCAAATCTCTACATCCTTGGCTGGTACCTCATTATACATGTTCTTCATAGACTCATGATTTTTCTTGGGAATTCCATAGACATCAACATCATCATCTCTTGATCTTTGGAGCGTTTAGCGATGCTGCCCACTCTTCAACTGTTGAAGAGAATCTCGCCTTCATCATCCATACAATTCGCCATCCGGATAGAAATGAGTCAGGCATAGAATTGCATGATCATCTCATCATTCCAAGTCATCGACTTCCACCAATGAACTCAGCAACACCACATGCGGTGAAGCTCTCATGCACATGTGGGAAGTAGTCTCTGTGCTCTTCACTGTCAATATATTCCCAGTCAACATATCTAGTGTCAGCAACAATGGGCTTCTTGTCCATAAGCACTGTCTCATAGAAATCTTGTTGCTCTCTGGTGTGGAACCTTGAGTCAACAGCTGTCCTTCTCCTGGTGGCATATGGATCAACTTGCCTCCATATCCTGAGACCTTTGTCCTTCCTTTCCTTCATGTTTTCAGCTCGAGGATGAGCATCATTGTGGACTGGCAGTTTCTGACGGAGTTTCAGCAATACATGTGCCTCATCTTCTGACTCAGCTGGTGGCACATTGTCCTTCTTCTTCTCTGAAGCAGGAATGTTTCTCACTGCTTTTCTTTGGCTTGGCAGCAGGCTTGGCTTGAGCTGCCTTTCTTTGGAGCTGATGGCTTAGACCTTGTAGGTGCTCCTGCTCGATGGCATCTCCCATCAACTTAGGCTTCGAGGAGGTGGGGTGCTTCCTCATCGTAATCATCATCACCGCTTCATCATGTACAATCCTCTTCCTCTTGGAAGTTTTCTTTACCTTGCTGGATGTTTCTTCTTCCATGCTCAACTTCTTGGCAACTGTGGACTTCTTCACCTTGCTGGCGCCTTTCTTGGTTTGTTGCCCTTGATGCTCTTTGGCAACCACTTTCTTCTTAGGCTTAGAAGAAATCTCTTCCTCAGCAATAAAGTCAGAATCCTCTTCATCAGAATTCCTCTTCTTCACCCCGTGGCGGCAGGAGGCAAACCACTTGGTGTGCTCCTCTCACCATCATCGAGAAAAGCTGCTGGCTTCGGGACTAGTGCCCGCCTCGGAATCTCAATTGGTGATTCAGACTGTTCGCTGTCACCGCATCGACATGACCGACAACCTGTGAATAGATAAGGTATAGGCGAGAATAGAAGAGTTATCACAAACTACAGAAGGTTTTGCAAAAGAATGAGTTCAAATTTCAGTTTTAGGTTTTCACAGAATGCATTTCGGTCGGACCGAGTCTAAAATTCGTGAATCCAAGTGTCTAGACAGAACCATTCACACCACTTTCGTATGGACGAAATGGGTTTCGGTCTAGCCGAGAACTCTAGGGTTTCACTAAATCCTCATTTCGGTCGGACCGATTTGCACAACTTCGGTTGGACCGAAGAGTGCAATCAATGGCGGAGGCCAAATCGGTCGATCCGAGAATGTAGAATCGGTCACACCGAGATGTGTTCGTGAAACCTAACCCTAAAACTTTCACTCGAATTTCGTTCTAAGAACAAATCTGCTGGATAGGAAGATCTCAATCGTGTCAAGAAGCTAGGCAAACCTATCGTGCATTGAATCGGAGGTTGAAGCACGAGAGGGATCGAAACTCACCCTAACTTGGTCGAGTTTCTCGGCTGGCTGTGGCGCTGTGAGATCGACCGCTGACGGCGACGACACCAAGCGGGCGCCTGAGCATTTACGGAGACGATCCGGAGACCAAGGCGACGGCAGAGAGGGTTTGGGGGCGAGACGGTTTGAAGAAAGAATCAACGCGCGCTGCCCTCAGGTATATATACCCTTCAACAGTCGGTGGGACCGAGTTGGAAAACTTCGGTGGCATCGAGATGGTTAACGCAAGCGATTACTCACTTGATCACGCCGAAATTGTAACTTCGGTTTCACCGAGGTGAAAACCTAGATCAATCCAAGTGATTTGGTCTGCACGATTTGAGTGGGTTGGTTTGACCGAAATTACTTAGAAGGTTTTGGAATTTAAGCTTTTGACGGATCGGTGGCTCAGTGCTCCTCACTCGGTCTGTCCAAAAAGACTTGTCCAAAGTTTGTGATATAAGCATGAATAGAGTTTGAGACAAGAAAGCATAGATAGCTAGGGGAGGAACTTAGGCATTCTTGTCCATCCATTTGGTCAAAAGAAAATATCCAAAAGACCAAAGCAACAAATGGATGTCCTCGAATGGATAAAATTATGCATCCAACATGCTCACACAATAAGATAGCAAATGAAATATGTGTCAAACATGCACAAACAAAACACTAGCTACTAGCACACAATTTGGCGATGACTAGGTCATCTATATATGAGTATATTGACTTAGGAGTCAAATGAGAACATTTGATCATAGGTCATACTCATCGTTTAAGCACAAGTGGGGTTACCACTTTTACATAAAGCATTAATGTGTTCACATCATTTGAAGATGCTTTAGCTCATTTCTTTAGAGCAAAGCTCCCCCTTGATGTGAGAACCCCTTTTAAAGGGTCAAACTAACCTTGGGTTGTCGTAGAAGACTTCATGTAGATGTTGAAGATGTGGATGCTCAATGTTGATGAAGATCATCAAGCGTTGGGAGCAATCCTTTGGATTCGGGCACTTTCAATACCTACATGGGTTAGTCCCACAAGGAACAAACAAGGATATCCATGGACATAGATTGAAGTACACAATAGATGATGTCCACGAATGCAATGATTACCTTGTCCCTTGACTTACCAACAAGAGGGTTTGTGACTCCATGAACTAGTGCAAGATGTGGAAGTTGATTGCACAAGTTTTTGCCAAAATGAATGTGAGTGAAGTATGTTGGCGAGTCACCCTCAAGAACTCTCTAGTTCTTCTTCTTGGGATCCACATCATCTTGATGGGAATCCTTGGGGTAGTTGTTGAGCTTGTCAAGTAGAACTTGAAGTTTCCTTGGGAACCCACTTGACCATGGCCTTGGGTGCTTCAATAAATGCATCAATCTCCTCTTGAAGCTTGTCCTTGCCTTTCAGCTTGTGGTCTTGTGGTGGAAGATCATCTTGAGCTTGTTCCACATTGGAAGAAGTAGGATCATACTTCTCCTTTTGAGAAACAAACTTTGGAGTGGGATATTGACCTTCTTCCCATTCAACACCCTCGGCGTTGAACTTTCGCTCAAAACCAATTCCTTGATTCTTCCGTGCCTTCCTTGCTTGCGAACAATTTCCTCAAAGTTCTTGCTTCCGCAAGGCTCTTGTAGACACCTTTCTCTATAATCCCTTTCAATAAACTATTTTCTTGCTCAAGTGAAACTTGGCTTGAAACATTGTTAGTTGAATCAAGAGAATTACTAGAACCAATTATGTTGCTTCTAGATGAAGAATTTTTCTTATGCTTGTCATGCTTAGTTTTAATAGGTGGCAAGAAATTAGACAAGAGAAGTCGTTTGGCAAGATATGAAGAACTCTTCTTTGAAGATCGTCATTGATAGCTTTTAGGAACTCATGTTCTTGCTCTAGATTGAGCTTCTCGAAGCGTAGCTTCTCATGAGATCTTAGGAGCTCTCTATGATCTTCTTGAGTTGTTTCATGAGCTAACTTAAGAGTGTTTAGTTCTTTAGTTAGACGCTCAATCTCCTTCATAGCATTGTCATTCGACTCTTCTCGACTATAAAGACTACTAGCATGTTCATCATTACTAGGCTCACTAGATTTATCATGTAAAAGCTCATCTTCACCAAGCAAGTCATCCTCATCACTATCAAAGTCAATAAATTCAGGATGTGATACCTTGGGGCCTTTAGCCATGAAGCATCTTCCAATTCCCTCATTTGGTGAATCAAATAAGTCATAGGAGTTGGAGTTGGAGGATACGAGAGCAAGACCGCAACACCTTCATCTTGATGTATTCGGAGTTGGAGTGATAGCTTCTTTCGGAGTGATTGTCGAGTCGGGCCGGAGACCCATTCACCAACGTGAGCTTGATGTTTTCTTCTTGTGTAGCTCCTTGATGACTTGTCTTTCCTTTCCGAATCCTTGCTTCTCCGAGAGGATCTTCGTTCATAACGATCATCTCTACTCCTTCTCTCTTTCCGAGGTGACTCTTCTCTTGAGCTTCTTCTTCTTGGAGATTCTTCTCTTATCTTGTGGGAGTCGAACACTCATTTGAGTAGTGTCCGGTCTTCCACAATTGTAGCAGATTCGATCACGACTTGAAGATCTCTTTTCATCATATGATCTAGACTTTGAGCTTCTTTCCTTGCTTCTACTCTTGTAGAATTTGTTGAAGTTCTTCACCATTAGGCTTATCTCTTCATTGGAAACTAGCTTGTCACTTGAGGTTGTGGGAGCTTCAACTGTAGCTTTGTAAGCACCACTTGACTTGTTGTGAAGCTCTTCCTTATCTTTAAGTGTCATCTCATGAGCAACAATTCTTCCAATGACTTGGTAGGCTTGAGATTCTTGTAGTTTGGCATCATTTGGATCAAAGTGCACACGGTGTCATACTTTCCATCCAAAGCTCGAGAATCTTCTTGATGATGAATCGGTCGGTCATTTCTTCGCTTCCTAAGCCGGCAATCTCATTTGTGATGAGAGCAAGCCTAGAGTACATTTCAGCGACTCCTTCACCTTCCTTCATCTTGAAATTGTCAAGTTGACCTTGAAGAACATCTAGCTTTGATTCCTTCACGGACTCGGTACCTTCGTGCATTTCACCAAAGTATCCCAAATCTCTTTTGCATTCTCAAGGCGGCTGATCTTGTTGAACTCCTCGGGACACAAAGCATTGAAGAGAATGTCACAAGCTTGAGCATTGTTTTGCAACATCCGCAATTCATCCGCAGTAGCTTCGCGATCCGAACTTTTCCTTCCTCGAAGAACTCACCTTGCAAGCCAACACAAATAATGCCCCATGCGGCGGGGTTATGTCCAAGAATATGCATTTTCATTTTATGCTTCCAACTAGCAAAGTTTGAACCATCAAAGTAAGGACCTCTCTGAAAATTACCCTCACTAGACGCCATACTCTCCTAGGTTGTGAAACCAAGCTTATGGAGTCAATGCAATGAAACCAATCCAATGGAGACCAAAGCTCGATACCACTTGTAGGATCGAAAGTATGTCTAGAGGGGGGTGATTAGACTACTTGATAATTTAAAAGTTTAGCCTTTTGATTAAGACAAGTTTTTGGCAAGTTCACAATCATGATCAAGTCAAGTATCACCCTACACATGCAATTCTAGAGTTATGGCAGCGGAAAGTAAATTGCACATGTAGTAAATAGAGGTGGAGAAGAGCAAACGCAATTTGGAGATACGGAGATTTTTCTCGTGGTTCCAATAGGTGGTGCTATCGTCAATCCACGTTGATGGAGACTTCAACCCACGGAGGGTAACGGCTGCGAGAGTCCACGGAGGGCTCCACCCACGAAGGGTCCACGAAGAAGCAACCTTGTCTATGCCATCATGGCATACGCCCACGGAGGACTAGCCTTACTCGGGGTAGATCTTCACGAAGTAGGCAATCTCTTTGCCCTTACAAACTTCTTGGTTCAACTCCACATCTTGACGGAGGCTCCCAAGCGACACCTAACCAATCTAGGAGGCACCACCCTCCAAAAGGTAATAGATGGTGTTGGTGATGATGAACTCCTTGCTCTTGTGCTTCAAATGATAATCTCCCCAACACTCAACTCTCCTCACTGATTTGGCTGTGGTGGGAGAAAGGATTGAGTGGAAAGCAACTTGGGAAGGCTAGAAATCAAGTTTCATATGGTGGGAGTGGAGCAACTTGATCTCAACACAAGGGTAGGTAGTTTTCTTCTCGAAATGTAAGGTAGGAGTGGTAGTTCTTTCGATGGCTCTCTCCACGAATGAAGAGGAGGTGGAGGGTATTTATAGCCTCCACACAAAATCCAACCGTTACACACATTTGACCAATCTCGGTCAGACCGAAGTTGACAACTCGGTGAGACCGAAAGTTCAAATCTTGTGAACATTGGGATTTTTGGTGGGACCGAAAATACAATCTCGGTGAGTCCGATTCTTCCAAAGACTAGGGTTTGCCAATCTCGGTGGGACCGACTTTATCATCTCGGTGACACCGATTTGATTACAGAAGGTTACAGAAGCTTGGCAACACTAGTTTCGGTGAGACCGAGTTTGGAATCGGAAAATCCGAAATTACTAGGGTTTGGCTATATGGCTGAGGTGGTTCATCTCGGTGTGACTAAGTTTATGGAATCGGTGGGACCGAGATTACTTATGAGTTTATGTTGGAATGAAAGATTGCTGATAGTTTGGGAGATAGATCACTAAGCACTTTGAGCAACCAGATCATTATCATAACCTCATCCCCTTTTAATAGTATTGGCTTTCCTATAGACTCAATGTGATCTTGGATCACTAAACCAAAAAATAGAGTCTTGAGCTTTTGCCAATGTTTTCCTTAGCATTTTGAGGGGTCCACATCTTCAGTCATTGCCATACCCATATCACTGAACTTTCTGAAATGATACTCAAGAAGTTATTAGTTCAATGATATATATGTTGTTATTAATTACCAAAACCACCTGGGGATTAGTTGCACTTTCAACAACACCAAACTAAAACATACAACTCATACCAATCTAGATCATCAATCAACCCAAAGACAAAGGATATCTACTCAAAACATCATAGGATGGCAACACATCATTGGATCATAATATGTGGCATAAAGCACCATGTTCAAGTAGGGATTACAGCGGGGTGTGGGAGAGTGGACCACGTAAAAGACATGAAGATGGTGATGATGATGGTTTTGTTGATGAAGACGATCACCGCGGCGATGATTCCCCTCTCGATGGCACTCCGGCACCACCGAGAGAGAGGATGAGAGGTTCTCACCCTTGTACTTCCTCCTCCATGGCCTCCCTCTGGATGGGGAGAGGTTCTCCCTCTGGTCCTTGGCCTTCATGGAGATGATGGCCCCTCCGAGATCCTCCTCCATGGCCTCCGGTGATGATGGCCCCCTCCGGCAGGGTGCCAAAGACGGCCTATATTGATTTCTCGTGGCTACAGAGGCTTGCAGCGGCGGAACTTCCAATCTCTCTTCTGTTCTGGGGTCTTCTGGATTTATAGGAGGGGTTGGCGTTGGTTTCATGTCAAGGGGGCCCACAGGGAGTCCATGAGACAGGGGCGCATTCTCCACCCTTGTGGTGCCCTCGGGACTCCCCTCTGGTAGTTTTTCGTTCCAGTATTTTTTATATTTTCCAAAAATATTCTCTATTGATTTTCAGCGCATTCTGAGACCTTTTATTTCTGCACAAAAACAACACCATGGTAGTTCTGCTAAAAACAGCGTCAGTCCGGGTTAGTTCTAATCAAATCATACCAAAATCATGTAAAAATGTGATAAACATGGCATGAATACTTCATGAATTATAGACACGTTGGAGACATATCAGTTAGTAGGTAGCCTTGCGCTTGGCTCTTCATCTCTTTCGAAAGTCAAACAATGATGATGGTACTACAGTAGTACTTCTAGTAATCTGACACCAAATGAACTGCTGCACGTCCACCGCTTGCAAGCAAAAGTTTCTCCTCGTGCTACGAGCCACCGCACGCGTGTGGGCGAGGCAAAAGGCATAGTAAGCAAGCTTCTCGTCATTCTGCGAGTTGACGGAATACATCAAAGTTATTTAGCACTCTCTCCAAAAAGGGCCGACCATGTCCATGGCTACCATCCCGTGCTCCATCATTGAGTACATCCACTATTCACGTGCCATAGAGGAGAAAAAAATATTACGTAGTACATGCATGGAAGTGCACGACTCATTTACGCACTTCTTATCTCCATTTTCTTGCATACCATGTCCACCTTGATCCTAGATGTCCCGCGTGTTGGCAAAATGATGAACGAAGCTCGCGTCAACAAAAAAGAGAGTAGAAGAACACAGATTCCCGACGATCGAGAAGGAGCAAGGAACCTTGCGGTGGAGCGTCTACACTCATAATATTTTATATTATTCAGCGGTATAAAATGAACCAAATCTCTCGACATTCCTATACCATTCTTGTTGGGAAACGTTGCATGGAAAACAACAAATATTCTACGCACACGCAAGATCTATCAAGGAGATGCATAGCAACGAGAGGGGTAGAGTGTGTATATGTACCCTCGTACACCGTAAGCGGAAGCGTTTTACAACGCGGTTGATGTAGCCAAACTTTCTTCCCACTCCAACCGATCTAGTACCAAACGCACGGCATCTCCGCTTTCTGCACACGTTCAACTCGGTGACGTCCTCGGCCTTCTTGATCTAGCAAGACGGCGAGGTAGTAGATGAGTTCCGGCAGCACAACGGCGTGATGAAGATGATGGTGATATGATCTCCGCAGGGCTTCGCCTAAGCACTACGGAAACATAACCGGGGGTGTAAATGGTGGAGGGGGCGACGCACACGGCTAACAATTGATCTGGTGTGTGCTAGGCACCCCTGTCAGTGTCAAAACCGGCGGATCTCGGGTAGGAGGTCTCGAACTATGCGTCTAAGGCTAATGGTAACAGGAGGCGGGGGACACGATGTTTACCCAAGTTCGGGCCCTCTCAATGGAGGTAATACCCTACTTCCTGCTTGATTGATCTTGATGATATGAGTATTACAAGAGTTGATCTACCACGAGATCGTAGAGGCTTAACCCTAGAAGCTAGCCTATGATTATGATTGTTGTCGTCCTACGCACTAAACCCTCCGGTTTATATAGACACCGGAGGGGGCTAGGGTTACACAGAGTCGGTTACAGAGAAGGAGATCTACATATCCGAATTGCCAAGCTTGCCTTCCACGCAAAGGAGAGTCCCACCCGGACACGGGGCGAAGTCTTCAATCTTGTATCTTCATAGTCCAACAGTCCAGCCAAAGTATATAGTCCGGCTGTCCGAGGACCCCCTAATCCAGGACTCCCTTAGTAGCCCCTGAACCAGGCTTCAATGATGATGAGTCCGGCGCGCAGATTGTCTTCGACATTGCAAGGAGGGTTCCTTCTCCGAATACTCCATAGAAGATCTTGAATATGAGGATCATGTCCGGCTCTGCAAAATAATTTCCACATACCACCGTAGAGAGCACAATATTTTATAAATCTAATCTGCTGACAACTTTTCCTAGCGTGACATCCCGCCGCGGCCTTGTCATTACGAACCGTTTTTCTCAACCAGTTGCTGCACATAATGCGAGGCGGCTTCTGTGGCATGTCTTGCCGAAGCAGAGATCGTGTCCCTTTATCATGAGATTCTAATCAATACGGGTGTGGGTAATCCAACCGCGCCGTCAATCGTGGCGCTTGGGGAATAAGCAATTTTACCGAGCAAGTGGGGAGGCGCATAGTTTCTACCGCCTTTATAAAGAGATAGGGATTCCCCTTTTTCACCCACGCCTTCTTCTTCCCTCGCTCATCCATTCTCGCACGCTCGAGCTCTAGCGCCCAAGTTCTCACCTTCTCCGTAAAGCCATTCGAAACATGTCCGGAGCGGGAGGCAAGTGGATGGTCTCCTCCGTTACGGAGGAGGACATCACGAAGCTCCGAGAAGTCGGATACCTGGCCGCAGACATCGCGCACCGGCTCCCGGATGCAGGGAAGATCATTCCTACACCGGAACCCCACGAGAGGGTTGTATTCCTTGCCCACTTCGTCCGCGGACTGGGATTTCCCCTCCACCCATTTGTCCGCGGGCTCATGTTCTACTACGAGCTGGACTTTCATGATCTTGCCCCCAATTTCATCCTCAACATCTTAGCGTTTATCGTCGTGTGCGAGGCATTCCTCCGCATCAAGCCCCACTTCGGCCTGTGGCTGAAGACCTTCAACGTAAAGCCGAAGATAGTGGTCGGCCAGCAAGCAGAGTGCGGAGGCGCCATGTTGGGCAAGATGCCCAACGTCATCTGGCTCGAAGGCTCCTATGTGGAGACCGTGAAGGGGTGGCAATCGGGGTGGTTCTACATCACCGAGCCGCGCGACGCCAACTGGGCGGCGGCCCCCGAATTTTGATTTGGCATCCCCATGCGGCTCACCTCATGGAAAAAGAAAGGGTTAGCCTGGGGTGCAACGGCGGAGCTGACCGGACTCCAGAACTGTGTCAAAAACATGATAAGCAAGAAAATCAAGGTTGTCAACATGGTCCAGGTCATGCTCTTCCGCCGGATCCTCCCGTGTCAAAGACGGGCATTCAATATGTGGGAGTTCGACCTGTCCAAACACCAGACGTTGTGAGAGCTCTTTGACACGACGCACAAAGACGTCTCGAAGGTGCTGTTCAAGGTCGCCGAAGTACCTCCTCCCATCACCGAGGATCGCGGACTCAGCGCAAAGCGCCCCGCCAATCCGGTAAGCTCTTTATATTTCACAAGATGTGCCTTTCCCCAGTATATTCGCGGGAGGAATCTAAGCCTCCACGCCAATTCGACAGCGGAGCGGATCAACTGTCCAAGTCCACTACCTGAAGATCCAGCAACGGCTCTCTTAACGGAGATGCTGTTTCCGGCGCCCTACAAGGTGCCAGAGAAGAAGGCCAAGAAGAAGGCCACGGGGACCAGGAAAGGTCTCCGGTGCAAGGTTGTGTCGGACTCATCGAAGACACCGAGGCGCACTCCTGCAATGAAAACGTGAAGGAGGGAGAGGAAAGTCCTCCCCCCAACCGGGGGGACAAGAAAAGGAAGGCCGCCCCGTCCGAGGAGGATGAAGGGTCCAAGAAGGGAAAGACCCTCCCTCCGGACTACTCCACAATAGCCGCCTACAACGACGAGGAGTGGCTGCCCAGGGACAAGCCCCTGGTGAAGTCGTAAGTATCCGTATACTATAATACTTTCGGCATGTTTTGCTTTATTGCTTCTTACTATGTTAAATATGATCGTGCAGTCCGTCCAAAGCCCGCATCGACGTATCCTCCTCATATGGGTCTTTGAGCGCGTCGGCGATGAACAGCAATTCACTCCCGACGGCCAGCACCCCTGGCCCGCGGATGACATCGAGGTGTTGTCTCAGAGGATACCGGACCAGGGGGAGACAGTTCTGGAGATGCCCCAAGGCAAAAATCCCAACGCCGAGCACATGGGGGGAAGACCCCCATGGATTCTGATGGCGAGGGCCGCAGCAATCTTGGCCCCCAGCCAGATACTGCGCTGGAACCTCCAGTGGTTCCGTATTCAGGCAGGCAGCCCCTCGCTAAGGGGGGTGAGCCGTCTGTGCCAATGACCTCTGTCCATCCAGAGGCATCAGACAACTTGCTGGAAGCGCTTCAGGGTGCTTCCATTGATGAAGAACACCGTACTCTTATGAGTACGGTGATTGCGAAGGTTTGGTCTGCCAAAAGTGGATTGACCGAAGCCTGCGCCAGCCTCCTAACAGGCTTTGAGGTAAGTAATTAAATTATGAGAAAATATCCCAGCATAGACAGTAGCCCCTGATGCTGTTGGTTTGGTGTTCGGAAAGAAAAGCCGAAGAGAGGATCAAATAACATCCACAGGAGTCTAATCATATTATGTCTATGTGAATAAGCAGGCGTCGCTGCTGGCCGCTGCCGCCCGTACTGCGGAGGTCTCCGAACTTAAGCGGGACCTAGGGCGGACCGAGGAAGAGCTCGGCCTCGTGAAGAGGCAGCTCGAGGAGAACAAAGGTAAGTGATACCCCGTCTGTATGTCATATAAAGGAAAAATTGTTGATGCTAGTAGAAGAATCATGAATTTAATAGGGGCCACGACCGAAGTGGTGGCCCTTAAGAAGGCGTTGTCCGAGGCCGAAGACAATGCGGCCAAGGAGCGCACCGACCGCGAGAAACAAGAGGCTCGGGTTGATGAGGTCCAGCAAGAGCTCCAGGACTTCGTCAAAAAATTCGAGTCCTTAGAGCGTGACTCCAAGATGCAAGAGTCCAAGCTTGCAAAGGCCCTCCAGAGCGCACAAGACACCAAGGCCGAAGCCCAAAAGGCCCTCCAGGAGATTCAGGCGGCCAAGAAGATAGCGGCGGGTAAGGCATTCATTATGCAAAGCAAGCATGTGAAGGAGACTTTCCTTTTACTTACCCGAATTCAGAGCTCTCCAGGAGCGTTCGCAGATCTGCCACGCAGCATATCGGATGTTGTGGAGTTCTACCATGCCGAAGAAGGAAGCTCGACGGAGAAGTTGTTCTGGTCTCAATATACTGGGACCGAACATCTGATGCCCTTGAGCGACCAGCTGAAGCAACTGGTCGAACTACACAAGGCGGCCGAACTGGCCATGAAGGACCTCATAGTCCGGCTGTGGATTGGCGAGCCCCTGCCCAACAGCTACTTCGGCCTTGTAAAGCGGATAGTAAATGCCTGTCCGAGGCTTGAAGTCATTAAGCGGTCCGTTTGCATTGAAGGTGCGCGTAGGGCCTTCGCCCACGCTAAAGTGCACTGGGCGAAGATGGATGCTAAGAAGCTGCTGACGGAGGGGCCGCCGGAGGGCAAGGAGCATCGCCACCCCGAAAAGTATTATGATGGTGTCATGAAGGGTGCCCGCCTTGTGGCGGAGGAATGTGCTAAGGATGTAATATTTCAATGAATGTACTCATATGATCCTGTAACATGCAAACGAGTTCATGTGCGTTCTATAACGCTTGTTGATTTAAAATATTACTTTCTGTGCGGCCATTTATAAAATATGAGAGTTGGCCAGTTGTCGGCTTCTGCCCCCATGTAACTAGTACTGGGGTGTTCGGGATAAATATAAACACTCTTTATCCAAATTTTAGGTCCTTTTAAGGAGGTGTTTAGCGCAGCGAACAAGGCAATCGGACTATACAACTTTATCACTCTCACTTGGCCATAGAAGTCTACAATTATAAATTTTGGTGAAGCCCCTAGTATTCGGAAGGCTGAACTTGGGGTGCTATATACGCCTAAATCAGACAAGGCCGATTCCTCGCCCGAAGCGGAAAAAATCTTTAAGGATTTGAGACCTCTCGAAAGCGACCAGCTCTCGCCTCATCATGACAGTCAGTTTTCGGCTTTCTCTACTGAGGTGCTCGTCCGGAAGAACCGGGACACAATCACAGTAGTTCTCCCTGTTCTATCTTAGCCGATATAGCAGAACATAAGGTACCAAAACATGGGAGACGGGCAAACCCAACTATTGACCCAAGACATGATTCGGAGCTGATGCATATAATGCTATAAGTTCGGGGTGCCGCACTGTGGAAAGTGTTCGGACTTTTCTTGTCGTGTTATGGGGTACACTAAAGCCCCTGGCAAGCTGGACGTACCAAAATGTATGGGTGCAATTTGTAATAAATGAGCAGTAAAGGAAAAGGATAAAGAAATATAGTAGTAAGCTGACATTGTACATTATTTTCCATCGTTATTTAACTAATTTGTCAAAGTGTATGTATACAAGTAGTGCGATAAGCAAAATAGGACTATTTGACATGTCCTGGCCAAGGGTAAGCTGCATGTGGGTATGTAAAACAGGTATAACGATCGTTATTAGAGACCACCTGGGGATTCCCTTGTACGCCAAATATTCTTGTTTCCTTGGTGTTTCCAACCCGTTATGGGTCCGATAGTCGGGCTATCAGAAGAGCCTCCCGAAGATAGGGACCTAAAAAGAAAAAGGTGTAAAGATATACGGAGCCTGGGGTGGTTGAGCCGCATTGCGAACCGTGTCATAGTCGTGCCTCCGCCTATGCCCATGGTATTTTGAGTGAGTAATTATGTACGCGCGGCACAAAATTTGCTGCTTGACTGGGACTAGGGAGGAGGCCGAATTGCTAGGCGAGCTCTAGACGTGCCAGATGATCCTGTTGTAGGGTACTTCGGGCTCGCTTGACGGCGTCCTGGGGCTTTATCGCCGAATTGGCGGTCTGCCTAAGAAGGCTGCTTTGTACTTCTGCTGCGAGGGCCGTAGTGTGCTCCTTCGTACGAAGCGAGCGCTCTGTGTTTCCATTAACTGTTATAACCCCGCGAGGTCCTGGCATTTCGAGCTTGAGGTATGCATAATGCGGTACCGCATTGAATCTGGCAAATGCGGTTCGTCCGAGCAAAGGCGTGATAGCCATCGCAGAAGGGGCGATATCAAGATTAACTCCTCGCCGAAGTTGTCCGGAGATCCGAAGACCACTTCGGTGGATTGAGCTCTGCAATGTGCCTCTACACTGGTATGACACCTTTAAAGGTGGTTTTTGTGTTTGATCCTTGAGGGGTCGATGCCCATTTTGCACATTGTATCCTGATAGAGCAGGTTCAGGCTGCTGCCACCGTCCATAAGGACTCGTGTGAGGTGTAATCCATCAATGATGGGGTCGAGGACCAATGCGGCTGAACCGCCATGACGGATACTGGTAGGATGGTCCCTGCGATCGAAAGTTATTGGACAAGAAGACCATGGGTTGAACTTTGGGCGACTGGCTCCATCGCATAGACGTCCCTTAGTGCACGCTTCCATTCTCGCTTGGGAATATGGGTTGCGTATATCATATTCACCGTTTTCACCTGGGAGGAAATTTCTTCTATCCTCCTGTGTTCGGCGGCTGGGGCTCCTCGTCGTCATCGCTATGCAGTCCCTTTTCCTTGTTTCGGCATTCAACTTGCCGGCCTGTTTGAACACCCAGCATTCTCTGTTGGTGTGGTTGGCTGGTTTATCGAGGGTGATGTGAATCTGACACGAGCGATCAAGTATGCGGTCCAGACTGGATGGGCCCGGATTATTTCTTTTGAATGGCTTTTTCCGCTGACCGGACTTAGAGCCACTGAATCCGGCATTGACTGCCGTGTCTTCGGCGTTGTCGCCATTGTTGCGACGCTTGTGTCTGTTGCGTCGTGGCTTGCCGTTGCTATCTCTGGCATCTGAAGTGCCAGGATTTCTTGATGTGCTGTTGCTACGAGCCAGCCAGCTGTCCTCGCCCGCACAAAAGCAGGTCATGAGTGTCGTGAGGGCTGCCATGGACTTCGGCTTCTCTTGGCTAAGGTGTCGGGCGAGCCACTCGTCGCGGATGTTATGCTTAAAGGCCGCTAGGGCTTCGGCATCCGGACAGTCGACAATTTAGTTCTTTTTAGTTAGGAACCAAGTCCAGAATTTCCTGGCTGACTCTCCGGGCTATTGGGTTATGTGACTTAAGTCATCAGCGTCCGGTGGTCGCACATAAGTGCCCTGGAAGTTGTCAAGGAATGTGTCTTCCAGGTTCTCCCAACTGCCAAAAGAGTTTGCCGGCAAGCTATGTAGGGGAACGTAGTAATTTCAAAAAAAATCCTACGCACACGCAAGATCATGGTGATGCATAGCAACGAGAGGGGAGAGTGTTGTCCACGTACCCTCGTAGACCGAAAACGGAAGTGTTAGAACAACGTGGTTGATGTAGTCGTACGTCTTCACGGCCCGACCAATCAAGCACCGAAACTACGACACCTCCGAGTTCTAGCACACATTCAGCTCGATGACGTCCCTCATACTCCGATCCAGCCGAGTGTCGAGGGAGAGTTCCGTCAGCATGACATCTTGATGTTCTACCGTTGCAGGGCTTCGCCTAAGCACCGCTACAGTATTATCATGGAGGACTATGGTGGAGGGGGGCACCGCACACGGCAAAGAGATCAAGAGATCAATTGTTGTGTCTATGGGGTGCCCCCTGCCCCCGTATATAAAGGAGCTAGGGGTGAGGCGGCTGAGGGAGTCATGGATTAGGGGGTATCCAGATAGCCGGACTGTGTACAATGTCCGGACTATTGAAGCGTGAAGATACAAGACTCAAGACTTTGGCCTGTGTTCGGATGGGACTTTCCTTGGCGTGGAAGGCAAGCTTGGTGATACGGATATTATATTTCCTTCCTTGTAACCGACTCTATGTAAACCCTAGCCCTCTCCGGTGTCTATATAAACCGGAGAGGTAGGTCCTTAGAAGGCCGATCATAATTACATTCATACCATCATAGGCTAGCTCCTAGGGTTTAGCCTCTACGATCTCGTGGTAGATCTACTCTTGTACTACCAATATCATCAATATTAATCAAGCAGGAAGTAGGGTTTTACCTCCATCAAGAGGGCCCGAACCTGGTTAAACACCCGCGTCCCTTACTTCTTGTTACCATCAGCCTTGACGCACAGATTGGGACCCCCTACCCGAGATCCATCGGTTTTGACACCGACATTGGTGCTTTCATTGAGAGTTCCTCTGTGATGTCACTGTCAGGCTCGATGGCTCCTTCAATCGTCATTAACGACGCTGTCCAGGGTGAGACTTTCCTCCTCGAACAGATCTTCGTGTTCGGCGGCTTCGCGCTGCGGGCCAATTCGCTTGGCCACTTGGAGCAGATCGATAGCTATGCCCCCGGCCATCAAATAAGGTTCGGAAACCTGAACTACACGGCGGATATCCGCGAAGACTTAATCTTCGACGGATTAGACCTGCTGACGGACGCCGCTCAGGCTATCGTCCCGGCAGAAGCCTCGGATATAAATCCGGGACAGGTTGCTTCGCCTAAGGACGGAGGGCTGGACCCCGCCCCGCAGGCCGTACCTTTATCGGCGATGGAGCCGAACACAGGTTTCACCTCTGAGGGAACCTGTGACTCCGGACCCGCGAATTCATATCCGGACGCAGGTTCCAGTCTGTGCTCCTGAGCCCGCCGATCCTGGTTGGGCCCCGGTGATGGAGTTCACCGCAGTGGACGTTTTTCAGCACTCGCCCTTTGGCGACATGCTGGACTTATTGAAGTCTCCCTCCTTGTCAGGAGACTCCGGACCGAACTATGTCCGGCTCGAGTGGGAAGCAGACAACAACGGAATTCTTTGCCCACCCACCACCCACTTCATTGCCACGATCGATGATCTAACCGCATGCTTGACTTCGACTCCAAAGACATCGATGGTATGGGCGACGATGTAGGAGAATCACAGGAGCCACCGCTCACCGGGCGGTGGACGACCACCTCCTCATATGATATATATATATATATGGTGGACACTCTAAAGGAAACTAATGGCGACGAGGCAACGGAGGACAACCCCTCAGGAAGAAATGCACAACATGTGCGTCATCAGTACCACTCCAAACCCCGCCACACCAAAAACGACCCCAGAAACGAGAATAGTCTGGACGGTGCCAAAAAGGAATACAACCCGAGTCAGCCTACACTTAAGCACGCCGGACCAATGACGACGGGATACTGGGAGAGGGACAATCACACACCCCCCTCCGACGACGAGGCAAGCCTCGACAACGACGAATTCGGCGTACCAGAGGACCCAGTGGAACAAGTTTGCTTCAAGCGACGGCTCATGGCTACAGCAAGGAGCCTGCAAAGGAAACAGGAGCAACTCACAGCGGACCAAGATGCGCTAGAGGATAGGTGGACCAAGATACTGGCCGCCAAAAAATACAAACTCGAGAGCCCCAATAAAGGGCACATACGGCACAACTGGCTACATCAACTCGAGCAGAAAAACCATGGGCACGCACGCAGACGCCCACGCATCACTACGGTCCAAGGCAGCAAGCAGCAGATACAAAGAGGCACCCTCAGAACTTGGCATAAAGGTCATAAACATCAAGACAAGGAAGCTGGTGCCAAGTCCGGCAACGCTCAGTCCGACAAACAGGCAAAGCGCAACACTAGCCTACTCGACCGAAGATACACGCTGGATCAGCCGTGTGAAATTCACGGTACCCCCAGAAGGATGGCAAAGCGTACCAATAGAGAATGCAGGATTCTCAAAACAAAGCGGCTGGTCGCACGCCAGAAGCAATAAAGGGGAGATGCCTCGTCAAGAACCCCCCCTAGAGCGTAACAGTACAGCCGACCGCCCAGGACCACCTAAACCACGGCAAGTTAATTGCAGTGCCTCTAGACCTAGTAATCCGGGGGCTCCATAACACACAAATCCCACAAGGGTATGACGCCATGGAAAACATCTCCTAAAAGATGTACGGTGCAAAGGCCAAGTTCTGTTGGTCCACCACTCAAAACGGTTGCCTTCGGACCATCCAAAAACGGTACACCAAAGAATAAATCCTCGGCACCTTCCCATACCATAGCTTACCATATGCTAACGGGAAAAACCACTTGGACTAGATTCTACATGGTAAATTACCCAGGCCAAACATCCGGACATCCACTGCGGAGTTCGTACTACCTCACGGTCTAACGACTGGGCACACAAGGGCCCGATTAGGGACCCTGGGAGCAACAACAAGAGGACACCTAGCTGTCTTCAAGCATTTCGCATTTGCAAACTAACGATTGACGCAGAACAGCACTGGCGGCATGGAATTATCCTGGACACACAAAGGAAGGAACATGCAGGTAGAAGGCAGTTCGAATTCATTCTCGACCCGCTCGCAGCTCCCTCCAGTCCGGCCATAACAGGTTCCATCAAACAACGCCCTTTCCATACATCATATTGATATGCATAGACATAAAATTCTACTACAATGCGTAGATAGCAATTACCGGCTGTCGTTTATCGCCGACGCCTCTTTGCCAAAAATGAAAGCCACGCTCCGTGTTCACCTGGTTGCACCAGGGGCTCCACAGTACGGCAAGCAAGTCCGACCACCTTTTCGGTCGTTCGGCACCCCGAACTTATAGCACTATATGCATCTGCTCTGAATCATGTCTTGGGTCATTGGTTGGGTTTGCCCGGCTCCCATGTTTTGGTACCTTATGTTCCGTTCTATTGGCTAAGGTAGCGCTGGGAGAACTACTGTGATTGTGTCCCGGTTCAGCCGGACGAGCACCTTAGTAGAGAAAGCCGAAAACTGACTATCATGATGAAGCGAGAGCCGGTCCGCTGTTCGAGAGGTCATAAAATCCTTAAAGATTCATTCCGCATAACGCCATCATAAATGCTAAGTGCGACGGATCGGTCTTCTGATCAGGCGCCAATAGAGCCCCTAGTTCGGCCTTCCAAACACTAGGGGCTGCGCCGACCATACTCAAATTCCTATGGCTAAGTGAGAGTAATAAATCCCTATAGTCTGATTGCCTGGTTCGCGAAAAGATACACCTCCTTAAAAGGACCCAACTATGGGATAAAGAGCGTTCAGATATATCCCGAACACCCCCGTATCCTTTTTACGAGGGGGCACAAGCCGACGACTGGCCAACTCCCAGAATTTGCATACAATAAGCAGTCGCACAGGAAGAACATGTGTTCAAGTAAAATAGGCAATATATAAAACATGCCATTATCCCATATTACAACAAGTGGCATGGACGCCCTTAGGGAAAAATGATGTCTTTAGTACACTTGTCCGCCACAAGGCGGGCCCCTTTCATCACACCTTCATAATAAAACTCGGGCTTGCGGTGTTCCTTACCCTCCGGCGGCCCCTTAGTGATCAGCTTTTCCGCGTCAAGCCTCCCCCAATGCACTTCCGCATGGGCAAACGCCATACGCGCGCCTTCTATGCAGACTGATCTCTTGATAGCATCTAGCCGAGGACAGGCACCCACGATCCGCCTCACGAGTGCAAAGTAGCTGCTTGGAATCGGATCCGTAGGCCACAGCCGGACAACTAAGTCCTTCATGGCTAGTTCGGCCGCCTGGTGCAGTTCGATCAGCTCTTTAATCTGATCGACAAATGGCGCCTGATAGTTCGGCGCCAGATACTGCGACCAGAAATCCCTCTCCGCAGTCTTCTTCTCCTCGGTGCGATAGAATTGAGCAACATCTGATATGCTGCGAGGAAGATCCGCAAAAGCCCTTGGAAAAATAAGAATTCAGCCTGCCGCTTGGATTCTACACATTCTAACATACAGGAAGCTAAGAATACAGAAGGCCTTACCAGCCGCCACTTTTCGGGCCTCCTGAATGTCCCGCGCAGCACCTCGGGCTTCTTCCCGAACACCTTTTCTGCATCCTCGAGAGCTTGGGTGAGCTCGGATTCTTTCCCTTTTAGACTCTGCTCCAAGCTCTCACTTTTCTCCACAGCTTCCTGGAGCTCCCGCTCAGCGGTCATAACCCTGGCCTTGTGTTTTTCACGAAGCGCCTGTTCAGCCTCAACCTTCTTGTTGGCATCAGCCAAAGCTTTCTTTAGTGACTCGTATTCGGCACACGCTCCTAGAGCACACAATACTAAAATGTTCATTCTGCACAACCATTCGTTCGTGCCAACTCCAAGACAAATTGTCGGTGTCAAAACCGGCGGATCTCGGGTAGGGGGTCCCGAACTGTGCGTCTAGGCGGATGGTAACAGGAGACGAGGGACACAAGGTTTTTACCCAGGTTCAGGCCCTCTCGATGGAGGTAATACCCTACGTCCTGCTTGATTAATATTGATGATATGGGTAGTACAAGAGTAGATCTACCACGAGATCAATGAGGCTAAACCCTAGAAGCTAGCCTATGGTATGATTGTTGAGATGTAATGTTGTCCTACGGACTAAAGCCCTCCGGTTTATATAGACACCGGAGAGGCTAGGGTTTACAGAGTCGGTTACAATGGTAGGAGATCCACATATCCGTATTGCCTAGCTTGCCTTCCACGCCAAGTAAAGTACCTTCCGGACACGAGCCGAGTCTTCAATCTTCTATCTTCGTGAGTGCAGGAGTCCGGCGGATCTTGATAGTCCGGCTGTTCGGACACCCCTAGTCCAGACTCCTCGGTAGCCCCGAACCAGGCTTCAATGACGATAAGTCCAGCGTGCTTGTAGTCTTGGCGTTGCAAGGCGGGTTCTCCTTCAATTCCATGTTCTGCCGAGCGATGTCCGGCTTTAGCTCGAATCTTGTGCTTCTTGGCTTCTACGCCAAATTATGGCCCTCTTCCACGCTGTCGCACGAATGCGAAAAGCCAGGAGTCTTTACATTTCACCCCTGGTTGTGCGGGTCACCAGCCTATTAAAGGGCAGGATCCAGATCCAAACCGCACCATCCTCCTCCCGCGTATACCCATCGAAGCGCCTCTGACTCAGAAATCCATTCCACCATGGATCGTCAACGCGGCTCTTTCTCACGCGCTCCCAGCCCATTGCCGGGCGATTGGAGGAGGTGCTCTATTTCGCACAATGAGCTGGTAAAGCTCCAAAAAGAGGGATGGCTTCCTCCGGCCTTCATGGTTCCGGTCCGAGCCGGACTGGTTACTTATCGAGGAGGAGCTGAGCGGAGGACACCCCAAGCCCCAACAGGGGGGAGCGGGTGTGCTTTGTCCCTTATCTAATAAGGGGGCTCGGGTTTCCAATACACCCGTTCCTCCGCGGGCTCCTGAAGTTCTACGGACTTCAGCTCCATCACCTCACGCCCGCTTCCGTGTTGCACATCGCGGGCTATGTAGCTCTTTTCGAGCTATTCCTGGGCATCGAGCCCCATTTCGCATTGTGGAAGAGGCTATTCTGCCTCGTACCCCGTTCTCACCAGGGGTCCATATATCAAGTGGGCGGCGCCGAAATATGGCGCATCGGCCGGGACCGGATACCTATCCGCACCCCCAAGAGGGCGTCCAAGATCGCCCTCGGGTGGTTTTATATAGTAGACGCCTCCGTTGCCCGACCCAGTCCGGATTGGCCTCCGGAGTTTGATGTCGCTCCCTTGAAGAAACGCCTCGGTGGCGCCCATGAGCCCCTGTTTGGAGGAAGACAAGGCGTCCATTACTTGATGGGCGGATAAGATTAATGGCTCATTCCGCTTGACCATGTTCGAGTCATGGCGGCGTGCATCAGCGAAGTGCAGCCGCTGCAATCTGAGGCCACCCCATGTGGGATTTCAACGGGGAAGACGATGCTACCCGGCACGGCCGCAAAGGGCCGGACTCGACCGAGGATCTGGCGAAGATCCTATCCGGCCTGTACAAGGGGGAGAAGGAGGACTTCCTTCGTCCGAACCCCGTGAATGGGTTTTCTATGGTCAATCCCAGAGGATGGGTAAGCGAATGCCTCAAAAGGGCCTTTACCCGTATTTTCGAAGTTTAAGCTTCTTATATTATGTCTTCGGCGCAGAGTTTACGCCGGACTGTGGAGGACATGGTGAGTCCCGCTCCACAGCCCGAGGACCCGGAAGGATCCTTGGGTCCAGCCTCCGAAGAGGATCCGGACCTTGGGGTGGAGCTAATCGACGGGGTGTATCACCAACTAAGCATTGATGATGCGCTGGTCGCCATTACGGCGGACTACCCCGGGCTAAGTTCGGCATCCCAGGTGACCAAGACCGAAGTCCGGACACCGTTATCTTATCCTTGCCTATTCTGACCTTTGCGATCGATGGCATTTTTGCAGGAGGCGCCATTACGGCAGGAAGCCGAGCCTGCGGCGGCCGACTTACAGAGGTCAGGCCAAACCAGCAGGAGGAAAAGGAGCGCCGTGCAGGCGGAGACGTCGCCGCAGAGGTATAGCTCGCTTTCGACCTTTCTGAGCAACATTTCGAGGAAACTTCTAAGTGCTCATGATCTTCATAGGAGAAAAAGCGCTCGGCGAACTGCGAGCACAGGAATTGCCCCCAACCAACTCCGCGCCAGCTCAACGCCCGGACCGAGGGGGAGGCAAGCGCAAGACGCGAACGGATCCTACTCCAGCGGAGGATACCGACAGACCGTCCGCCACAACGTCGGAGGTGGAGAGCGCTATGAAGCATAGACGCCGCCGGACAGTTCTTCAAGAGGCGTGCTTTTCCCCTGAGGCATTGGATGCCTTTAAAGCAGGGGACACGCATCTCCGGGCTGCCCAAAATGGTTTTACCAGAGCCACGGAGCAGTATGTTAAAGACATACGGGTAAGGGAATTTTAATGGTTGTACACACCAAGCCTCGAGACTTAAATTAGTTATGCTAACTAACTTAAGGATCATGTAAACTTTCGAGCTCTTAACGAGAAGAACGCCCGACTGTCCCGGAGCTGCAAGACGCAAGGCCCAACTTGAGGTCGCACTTGCTGCCAGCAGGAGGAGACGGAAGACCCCTCTGGTAACACATTTGTATAAATGAATATAAGCGGCAGTGCGGCGTGCGCATGAGTCTAATAACGACATCAGAGGTGCTGCCAACAAGATCCGGACAGGCAATCGCTACTCGCCACTAAAAGCCGGCGAAAATGTCTTGACACGAGTTCAGCAGAAAGAACAAGCTTCAAGATGCCAATGCCAAGCTCGGAGAAGAGCTGAAAGGCGCCTGAGCCGAGCTGTCCGGCTCGTTAAGGAGAATCAGCGGCTTCGTCGCAGCATCTATAGTAAGTGCTTGAGCGAACTCTCTTAGGAAGAAGAGTTCGGCAAGGAAGCGATTTGACGTGATATGTCTTGTAGGTATACTCACGGGCCGTCCTGCGGAGGAGATGCCCGTATCCATGGGTGATCAACTTCCCGAACTGTTGCAGCTGTGCGAACGAGTTCGGCAGGCAATGAGTGGCGTCGTATAGGCTTTATGGCCATTCCTCGTCCCGCCCGAGAGCCTCGGGGAGCTTGCAGAGAAGCTACAGGGAGTGCGGCAGCGCTTCCATTTGTGGAAGGTTTCGGCCTGCCGTCAAGGTGCCAGGGAGGCTTGGGCCATGGTGAATACGCGGTACAAGAAGGCGGATCCCAACCATATGGCCGAAGTTGGACCGGTGGGGCCCGACGGGAAGGAGGTCCCTGTGAGTTTAGTGTACAGCCTGGTAGAACTGGCTGCTAAATTTTCCCAACGGGACTGTAAACTAGACAGCCTGTTAGACGGGATTGAGGAGGAATACAATCAGTAAACTTGACAATGTATGTTATCCTTAAAAATGACATGTGAAATGCCTTCTAGCTGGATTGTAGATCGTTTGCCATTGCCGACCTTTTTGCTTCGACCTCGGGACCCTAGAGTCCGAGTGTGTCGAATACCTTTTGGTTAATAAATAACCGTGGTATGCATGGAGACTAGGCGTAGGGGTCATTAGTGCTTTATCGTGCAAGTGCCCAACTAGTTATGTTATATTACATGGTTAGTAAGAAACATCTTCCAGGAGAATAGTTCCGTTAAGGGTTCCTTTATTTGGGGTGGCGCCCTAAAGTGCATGTCCGAACTGCCAATGGAGCGATGAAACATCCGGGGCAGATGGAAAAAATAGGTAAAAGTCATCTTTTAAATCACCGACCGAATATTCCCTTAAGAACGCTAGCTTTCGGCTTCACCCACCTGAGGTACACATCCGGTGACCGGCGATAACAATCGCAGAGGTGCTCCTTTACCACCTAGCGAACAATCGGGAGCGTGGGGTAAGCACAGAGCGAGCAACCCAGCTTGGCCAAAACTTAAGTCATATCGATGCATATAATGGCGAGTAAAAGGTACATGTGGAAGCAAGACACATGTGTTGGGTATAAAACCCGTATAGTTGAGCTTCTGTAAAAGAAGCCCCGGGGAATAACGAGTCGGGTGTACGTCGTATGTATCACGAAGAATGCGAAAATAGGCCTCGAAGGTATTTGTTAATTTTAAAAGGATAAAAGAGATAAAAGACAGCGAAGTATAAAAGATTGGGCGGGGAAGGGGCGAACTCTTAGTCGGCGCTAGGCATAGAATCGCTCGGGCGTCTGCGTTCCATGGGTTTGGCTCGAGTCGGTTGTCCGACGCATTTAGTAGACGATGCGCCCGCGGTCAAGATTGGTCGATGATGAAGGGCCTTCCCATCGGGTTTGAGCTTGTCCTTTTTCTTGTCCGGCAGCGTAGAACTAATTCACCAACGTTATAGGTCTTGGCCCGTACTTCTGCTTTGATATCTTGAGTCTGCTGCTTTGGTAAAATGCGGAGCGAGCCTTGCGACGTCACGTTCTTCCTCAATGTGTCCAAGCTGTTCTGCCGATCAAGCTCGGCTTCTCTTTCCTCGTACATGCGCTTTTCGAGGTGAGTCATGAATAATGTCGTGAGGCGATCTGCCTCTGCGCCGTATACCATAAAAATGGTGTGAATCCGGTAGTACGGTTAGGCGTTGTCCGCAGCCCCAGTCTGGTCGAGCTCCTCGACCCATTGGGTGTCTGATTTAGTGAGTGACCTCACTAGTCTGGGTTTAATGCCGCTCATTATTAGACCGTTTGCTCTTTCCACTTGACCGTTGGTTTGAGGGTGATAGACTGACGCGTAGTCGAGCTTGATGCCCATATTTTTGCACCATGCCTTGACCTCATCGGCTGTGAAGTTCGTGCCGTTATCGGTGATGATGCTATGGGGGACTCCGTAACGGTGTACCACCTCTGATATAAAGTCTATCACTGGTCCGGACTCTGCCGTTTTGACCGGTTTGGCCTCTATCCATTTGGTGAATTTATCCACCATGACCAACAGGTATTTTTTCTTGTGGGTTCCCCCCTTAAGGGGTCCCACCATGTCAAGCCCCTGACATGACGGCGGGTAATGGGTATGGTTTTGAGGCGGTGGGTGGCATATGGCTCGATTAGCGAAGAGCGGCAACCGACGCATCATTTGGACCAAGTCCTGCATCTGCGAGCTGTTGGCCAATAAAATCCGATCACGAACGCCTTTCCTACGGGGCCGGGCTGCTGCGTGGTGTCCACCTAGTCGGCATGGATTTCAGCCAGAGGTTTCGCCCTTCTTCTTGAGATACATCTTTGAAGGACTCGGTAGTACTTTTCTTATAAAGTTCTCCCTCGTGAACCTTGTAGGCCTTGATCGCGGACTATGCAAATGGGCCTCATTTTGGTCTTGGGAGTTCTGCCTAAGTAAGTAGGCCAGAAAGGTTCATCCCACGCGGCTATTATCGCCATTATGTCGTGGGCGGATTGTGTTACGTTATCGCTGAATCACCAATTGGGCGGCTTTCTCCGGTTTGTCTCTACGGACTCCTCTTCCCACAAATGCGGATGGCTTGAAGAGCCGTTCGAGAAGATATTTGGAGGACAACATCACGTTTCGCACCGATCGTGCGAGAATGTCGGCCGCTTGGTTGTTATCTCGGGCTATGTGATGGAATTCGAGTCCTTCAAACCGAGCTGACATTTTCGGGACAGCATTACGATATGCTGCCATTTTCGGATCCTTGGCGTCAAAGTCTCCATTTATTTGGGATATTGCGAGGTTTGAATCCCCGCGCACCTCTAGGCGTTGAATGCCCATGGAGACTGCCATCCGGAGACCATGTAACAAGGCCTCGTATTCGCTGCGTTGTTGGAGTCCGTGTGCATTATTTGAAGTACATCTTGGATCAGATCTCGGTGGGGACGTCGATCGATGCCAGCCCCATCCGCCAACATTTTGGAGCCGTCGAAGTGCATAGTCCAATTGGAGTATGCGTCGTACTCTTTAGGTAGTTCGGCTTCCGTCCATTCGGCGACGAAGTTGGCTAAGACTTGCGACTTTATGGCTCGTCGAGGTTTGTAAGTTATGTCGAATGGCAAGAGCTCAATGGCCCATTTTGCAATCTTGCCCGTTGCATCGCGGTTATTTATAATGTCATTGAGTGGTACTTTAGAAGCCACTGTTATCGAACACTCTTGAAAGTAGTGCCGGAGCTTCCGGGACGCCATGAACACCGCATATGCTATCTTTTGATAGTGCGGGTAACGGATTTGCGGGGGTTAACACGGTGGATCGTAATACACTGGTTTTGAAGAGGGAATTTATGCCCTTCTGTTGCTCGTTCGACGACGAGGACAGCGCTCACAACTTGATGTGTTGCAGCGATGTATAACAACATCGGTTCGCCTAGAGCGGGCGCAGCCAGGACCGGATTTGTTGCCAATATGGCCTTTATTTCTTTGAGTCCGGCAGTGGCCGCATCCGTCCACTCGAAGTGTTCGGTGCGCCTTAGGAGGCGATAAAGAGGCAACGCCTTTTCTCCTAAACGGGAGATAAAATGGCTTAAGGCTGCCACGCATCCTGTTAATTTTTTGTATTTGTTTGAGGTCCTTTGGGATATCCAACTGTGACAGAGCTCGGATCTTGGCCGGATTTGCTTCGATTCCTCTACCGGATACAATGAAGCCCAGCAGCTTCCGGCTGATACGCCAAAACACATTTCTCCGGATTACGCTTAATGTCATATGCTCGAGGTTGTCGAATGTGAGCCTCAAATCGTCTACTAAAGTTTCGGCGTGTTTTGTTTTGACGACTCGTCGTCTCGTATGCCTCGATTGTTTTGCCTATCTGGGTAGCGGACATGTTTGAATCATGCGCTGATATGTTGCGCCGGCATTCTTGAGTCGAAGGGCATCGTGTTGAAGCGTAATGGTCCGTGCGGAGTGATGAATGCCGTTGCGGCTTGGTGCGCTTCCGCCATCTTGATTTGATGATAGCGAGTATGCATCCGGAAACACAACGAATCGTGTCTGCCGTGGCATCGATAATTTGATCGATGCGGGGAGGGGAAAGGATCCTTTGGGCAAGCCTTATTGAGGTCTTTGAAGTCGGCAGAGGCGCCAGGATTTGTCCTTCTTTGGTACCATCACCAAATTTGCTAGCCATCCGGATGTTTGATATCTCGATGAATCCGGCTTCCAATAACAGCTAGCTCTTCTCCCATTGCTTGTCTTTTGGGCTCGGAAAATCGTCGAAGAGCCTGTTTGATTGGTTTGAATCCTTTTAGGATGTTTAGGCTGTGTTCGCCAACTGCGAGGATTCGGGCATGTCCGAAGGTGCGGCGAAGATGTCCCAATTTTCCCGAAGGAATTCGCGCAGTTCGGCGTCGACTTCGGGGTTCAACTGTGCCCCAATGGAGGCCGTCTTTGTTGGGTCCGTTGGGTGGACCTGAAATTTGACTATCTCATCTGCTGGTTTGAAGGAGGTGGACTTGGATCTTTTATCAAGTATCACGTCGTCCCTGTTTACCGTGGGCGTGGCCTTGATAAGTTCCTCTGCCGCTAAGGCTTGGATAGTGCCTCGAGGGCTAGTGCGGCTGTCTTATTTTCAGCCCGGAGTGCTGTGTCCGGATCACTGACGAGAGTGATTATTCCGCTGGGCCCAGGCATTTTGAGCTTCATGTACCCGTAATGAGGTATTGCTTGAAAGATTGTGAATGCCTCTCGTCCTAATATGGCGTGATAGCCGCTGCTGAGCAGGGCTACAGGCGTGACTTCTTCGGATCTGTAATTGTCCGAAGAGCCGAACACCACATCGAGTGTGATTTTTCCGGTGCAGCGCGCTTCCCGGCTAGGGATTATTCCTCTGAAGGTTGTGCTGCTTCGCTCGATACGGCTCCAATCGATTTCCATTTTCCGCAGGGTTTCCTCGTAAATGAGGTTTAGTCCGCTATGGGACTAAGTACCAGTGCGGCTGGGGCTCTGGTAGTTCGAGATGTGGGCTCGTCGCTAGCGCTGAAGGTGATAGCTGTGTCGCTCCATGGATTTGCTGTTGCTACTTGGTAGACTTAGGCGAGTTCCCGGATTGTTCGTTTTGCATATTATTTGATCACGAAAGTCTCGAAGACTGTTGACACCGTGCTAGTATTGTTGGAGTGGTTTCCCGGAGCCAGAAGCTCTTCGCCACTTTTGGCCACCTGCCGTAATATCCAACATGCTCGAAGGCTATGTGTTGGGATAGCTCCCCCCATATTGTGAAGTTTACAGGGTCCATTGAGCCATCCCTCCAGTACGGTTCCGTTTCCCTTGCTGGGTTTTTGCTTTTTGATTTTGGCATCTGGGGCCTGATTGTGAGGCGCCCTTTTACATGGGATCGGGTTTGGGGCGGATTATCCCAAAATTGATTTTCAGTTTTCCGAAACTTTCCGTCGCCAAGACTTTCAGACTATGGACGCCAGATCGGTAAAACGCGTAATCTTGCGATGATCGATGGCGTTCAGGATTCCCTTGTCCGTGCAGATTATTACGAATATTGAGATTGCGTTCTCTTCTCGGCAGTCCTTTATCCCGTCCATAACCGGGAGAATCGCCCAATAATGATGTCTTGCTTCCGAGGGCTCTTGCCGAACTAGAGATAAGTCGCATATGTCTGGGTGGGAGGGTGGAACAAAATCCGGATCCCTGCCCAACTTTGGGCTCAATGGCCGAGGGACTTCCGATTTCGGAAGCTTGATTTGTTGGAAACAGCCCAGCGAGTCTGGAGCGACGCATGACTTTAGGTTCGATGCTCGATCAGAGTCCATACCTCCGCAGAAATCCGGCGTGGAGGGTTCGGGAATCCGGACACAGATTGTTTTCAACAATGGCAACGAGTTGCCGAGTTGTTCTTCTACCACTTTGATGTGGTGGGTAACCTGGGGAGAGTTAATCTCTCTCAGATCGGTTTTAAGCCCAATCTGATTGTAGTCTGTTGCGACTCCCAGGGCGGCGATGCGATCCAAGAGCTCGTTAACGGACGAGAGCTCGATTGGATCTAACTGTTCGGCAGCTTTAGGGCTGACTCGAAGATTGCTTTCGACGACTTGAGAAATCATTGCCGAAGCGACGGCCGGACAGGCGGTCATAAGAAACCGCCGAGCGGATTATCGACCGCGGCCGGGCCCCGGTGAGAACACCGTCTTTGAAGATGGGTGAAGGCATCCGCTCTATCGGCGACGACACAGAGGAACTCTCAATGAAAGCACCAATGTCGGTGTCAAAACCGGCGGATCTCGGGTAGGGGGTCCCGAACTGTGCGTCTAGGCGGATGGTAACAGGAGACGAGGACACAAGGTTTTACCCAGTTCAGGCCCTCTCGATGGAGGTAATACCCTACGTCCTGCTTGATTAATATTGATGATATGGGTAGTACAAGAGTAGATCTACCACGAGATCAATGAGGCTAAACCCTAGAAGCTAGCCTATGGTATGATTGTTGAGATGTAATGTTGTCCTACGGACTAAAGCCCTCCGGTTTATATAGACACCGGAGAGGCTAGGGTTACACAGAGTCGGTTACAATGGTAGGAGATCCACATATCCGTATTGCCTAGCTTGCCTTCCACGCCAAGTAAAGTACCTTCCGGACACGAGCCGGAGTCTTCAATCTTCTATCTTCGTAGTCTGGGAGTCCGGCGGATATTGATAGTCCGGCTGTCCGGACACCCCCTAGTCCAGGACTCCCTCACAAATGTTTTCAACAACCTTGCTTGTCTTCCAGTTGCTTCCTCACACGGCCGAGTTCTTCCTCGGACCGTGCAAGGTTCTGCCTCAGTTCAGAAACTTCCGCCTTGAAAGCAGAAGTCCTCTCGGCGGATGCCTGTTTTCACACCAAAGGGTATATGTCATTTACACAGGCTCCTGCGAAGACAGGGGGTTTGATCCCCTGCCCGGCTCTGTTTCCTTCGCCGGACAGTGTATCAGGGGCTACTACTTATATTATGACAATTCCTTAAGGATTTCCTAGGAGACATACCTCAAAAGCCTTTATAAGACTAAGGCAGGACGCGTTCAGCCCGCTCTCGGCGGACTAAATCCTTTCAACCACCTCGCCCACAAGGGCCCGATGCTCGTCGACAATAGACGCATTCTTCAACGCTGTCAATAGACCGCCAGGCAGCTCTGCTTGAACAGGGGATGCCGGCGGCTGGGGCTGCCCCCCCCCCTCCCCCGCCATCAGGGATGGCTGCTTGCTCGATCCCATAACCCTAGAGGTCCCGGGGGTCGTATCCATCCCTGCGTGTTTGACACCAAGGATATGTCCCCCCTGGTCCGGGTCTTGTTGAGACGACACCTCGGTGTCGCGCCCAGACTTGGGGGAAGGGGCCTGCGGAGGCGTCTCGCTCGCCAAAGCGTCCGAGTCCAGTGAATCCTACGACGAGGACTTGCCAGCACAGGACCTTGCCGGACTGTGCAATATGTAGGCAACAGTCAAGACCACTATACCCAAAAAACGATCTCGGACGCATATGCATGTTCGGATACTTACGACTTCTCGGGGCTGGGCCACAGGATCCCCTCGGCTGCTATCGGCGGCCGTGGGGGTGCCCACAGGAGGAATGTTTCCCCCTCTTGGGCGATCCGGCCTCCAGAGATGCGGAGGCCGTCCTCTTCCTCCCACCATCAGAGTGAGGCTCATCCTCCTCTGCTTCCTCCTCTTCGTCCTCGGACAAAGGATCGTCGCTGGAGTCTTCGGATCTGGCGTCCGAAACCTCGCAACGGCGAAGGCCACCCCGGGTCTTCTTGACCTTCTTGGAGGCCTCCTTCTTTGGCGCCTTGTAAGGCGCAGGGACCAACATCTTCGTCAGAAGAGGTCCGGCCGGTTCCTCCGGCAGGGGGGCTGGACAATGTAGCCGCTCCACCTTCTTTACCCATCCCTGAGGCTGCAATGAAACACGATTAGGGTGTATCCCGCATGATGTACCAATTAAAGCACGAATAGACAGAGTGTGGCTATGACTTACCGAGCTGGGAGAATGGGATGATTGATACCCACGATCCTTGGCGGGGCCCAGCCATGATTTGCCGGACTTGAAGAGCACCTTCCAGATATCCTTGTGGGTGGAGTGGTAAAGCTCCTGAAGGGTTTGGTGCTCGGCCGGGTCGAACACCCACATGGTACAAGATCGGCGCTGACAAGGGAGAACCAGGCGAACTAGCATCACCTGGACTACGTCGACGAGTTTGACGTCCCTACCGATCACGCCCTGGATGCGTGTCTGGAGCAGTAACAGCTCTTCAGACGAGCACCAGTTTGGGCCCTTCTCGGGCCAGGACGTGAGCCATAGTGGGGCTCCGGATCTGAACTCTGGAGCTGCCGCCCACTTCTTGCTGCGTGGTTCAGTGATATAGAACCACTACTGCTTCCACTCCTTGACGGAGTCGTTGAAAGCGCCTTTCGGCCAGACAGCCTTGGGCATCTTGCTTACCATGGCGCCGCCGCACTCGGCGTGTTCGCCACTCACCACCTTGGGATTCACATTGAAAATCTTCAGGCATAGGCCGAAGTGAGGTGGGATCCGGAGAAAGGCCTCGCACACGACAATGAACGTCGAGATATTGAGGAAGGAGTTGGGGGAAAGATCAGGAAAATCGATCCCGTAGTAATACATGACTCCCCGAACGAATGGGTGAAGGGGAAACCCGAGCCCACGGATGAAATGGGGAAGGAACACGACTCTCTCATGAGATTCCGGAGTAGGGACGACCTGTCCCACCGGGGGAAGACGGTGGCTGACCTTCTTGGCCAGACACCTGGCTCCCCGGAGCTTCTTGATGTCCTTCTCCTAGACAGTTGAGGCCATCCATTTGCCTCCTGCTCCGGACATCTTCAGAAAACTTCCCTTCGGTGGGGGAGAAGAGTGCTTGGGCGTTAGGGCTCGCGCACAGGGGAATGAGCTAGAAGGAGAAGGAGGCGTGGGTAAAAGAGAAAGGAACCTGACCTCCTTATAAAGGCGATAAAGGCTTTTTGTGCTTCCCCACTTGCCTGGTGGAACCCGTCCGCCTCCCACTCGCTGCGATTACCGGCACGGTTAGATTACCCATGCCCGTATTGACAAGAATCCCGTAATAAGGGGACACGATCTCTGCTTTAACAAGACGTGTCATAGAAACCGCCTCGTGATATGCGTTGTAGCTGGTTGTGTGGAAACGGTTCAAATAATGGGTCCGATCATAATAACGTGTCACGTCGTCAGAAAAGTTGTCAGCATATTGCATTTGTGAAATATCATTCTCTCTACGGTGGTATGCGAAGATCATTTTTCAGATTCGGACACGATTTGAGTGTTCGATAACCATTTTGGGGTATTCGAAGGAGGAACCCGCCTTGCAATGCCGAAGATAATATTGCGTGCCGGACTCATCATCATTGAAGCCTGGTTCAGGGGCTACTGAGGGAGTCCTAGATTAGGGGTATCCGGACAGCCGGACTGTGTACAACGTCCAGACTATTGAAGCGTGAAGATACAAGACTCAAGACTTCGGCCTGTGTCCGGATGGGACTTTCCTTGGTGTGGAAGGCAAGCTTGGCGATACGGATATTATATTTCCTTCCTTGTAACCGACTCTATGTAAACCCTAGCCCTCTCTGGTGTCTATATAAACCGGAGAGGTAGGTCCTTAGAAGGCCGATCACAATTACATTCATACCATCATAGGCTAGCTCCTAGGGTTTAGCCTCTACGATCTCGTGGTAGATCTACTCTTGTACTACCCATATCATCAATATTAATCAAGCAGGAAGAAGGGTTTTACCTCCATCGAGAGGGCCCGAACCTGGGTAAACACCCATGTCCCTTACTTCTTGTTACCATCAGCCTTGACGCACGGATCGGGACCCCCTACCCGAGATCTGCCGGTTTTCACACCGACAGCGACCGGCCAAGGAGGGCACGCAAAGGGGGGAGGGGGGAGGAAGAGGTGGGAGGGAAGAAGGAAAGGGGGCCCGGCCCCCTTCCCAATTCGGATTGGGCTTGGGGGGGCCCTCCCCCTCCTTTGCTCCTTCTCCCTCCTTTCCACTCAGGCCCAATAAGGCCCATATACCTACCGGGGGGTTCCGATAACCTCCCGGAGCTCCGGTATAGTCCCAATCTCACCCGGAACCTTTCCGGTGTCCAAATATAGTCATCCAATATATCGATCTTTACGTCTCAACCATTTCGAGACTCCTCGTCAAGTCCGTGATTACATCCGGGACTTCGAACAACCTTCGGTACATCAAAACTTATAAACTCATAATAAAACTGTCAACGAAACCTTAAGCGTGCGGACCCTACGGGTTCGAGAACTATATAGACATGATCGAGACTCGTTTCCGGTCAATAACCAATAGCGGAACCTGGATGCTCATATTGGCTCCTACATATTCTACGAAGATCTTTATCGGTCAAACCGCATAACAACATACGTTGTTCCCTTTGTCATCGGTATGTTACTTGCCCGAGATTCGATCGTTGGTATCTAATACCTAGTTCAATCTCGTTACCGGCAAGTCTCTTTACTCGTTACGTAATGCATCATCTCGTAACTAACTCATTAGCTTACATTACTTGCAAGGCTTATAGTGATGTGCATTACCGAGAGGGCCCAAAGATACCTCTCCGACAATCGGAGTGACAAATCCTAATCTCGAAATACGTCAACTCAACAAGTACCTTTGGGGACACATGTAGAGCACCTTTATAATCGCCCAGTTACGTTGTGACTTTTGGTAGCACACAAAGTGTTCCTCCGGTAAACGAGAGTTACATAATCTCATAGTCATAGGAACATGTATAAGTCATTAAAAAAGCAATAGCAACATACTAAACGATCAAGTGCTAAGCTAACGGAATGGGTAAAGTCAATCACATCATTCTCCTAATGATGTGATCCCATTAATCAAATGACAACTCATGTCTATGGTTAGGAAACTTTAACCATCTTTGATTTACGAGCTAGTCAAGTAGAGGCATACTAGTGACACTATGTTTGTCTATGTATTCACACATGTACTATGTTTCCGGGTAATACATTTCTAGCATGAATAATAAATTATCATGATATGAGGAAATAAATAATAACTTTATTATTGCCTCTAGGGCATATTTCCTTCAAGCTATTCAGCCAATGTCGAGCCGGTCCTATGAGCTTTAGTGGGAGGTACTTGATGCCATGTAGATCATCACCGCGGGCCATGTGAATGTGGAGAAGGAAATCTTCAATCCATACTGCGGGGTCTGTTGTACCATCGTACGATTCAATTTTCACGGGTTTAAACCCTTCTGGGAATTCATTATCCATTACTTCATCAGTGAAGCATAGGGGGTGTGCGGCGCCTCTATGTCGGGCTACATCACGACGCAGTTCAAATGAGTGCAGTCATTGTATTGGCCCAGCGGACTTGTTTTTAGTGTATCCGGCATGACGGTCATCATCACGCGTTGTGGCGCGCCCCCGTGATCCGTAGATCGATCTTGACTGTCCTGCTTTGTTTTCCAATCCGTCTCGCAGGTCCTGCGTGTAGCCCCGGGCCTTAGTGTTTTTGTTAGAGTGCCGGCGGGGTTCGGGTTGATATGCCGCTTTGTCTCGGCCATGAGGTGGCCGGCCAGCCGCATCGTGCGCTGGTAGTGTCAGCTTTAATGCCTCCTCCTCGAGCTGAGGTAGCAACCTGCGCTTTAAGTAACTTTTGGTTGGGCGCTCGAGTCCGTATTCCTCAACTGCTAGGACCTCAGTCCATCTATCAGTCAGCAAATCTTGATCAGCTTGAAGCTGCTGTTGTTTCTTCTTCAAGCTTTTTCCAGTGGCTATAAGCCGACGCTTGAAGCAGTCCTGCTTGACGGGGTCCTCAGGCACGATGAATTCTTCAACGTTAAGGCTCACTTCGTCTTCGGAGAGGGGCATGTAATTGTCATCCTCTGATTCTTCATCTATTGCCTATTCCTTAGGGCTAGCTTTCCCATCCTCTCGCTCGGCCTGCTCGAAGCCTGGCTGGGCGGGATTGTTTTCGTCTTTGGCACCATCCAGATTGCTATTGTCTCTTGTGCCGGTATCGCTACTTTTGCTATGGCGGGGTTTAGAGCGGCGCCTATGACGCCGGTGCTTAGATTGCTTCTCAAGGGGATTATCCTCCGTTGCCTCATCGCCATTGCTTTCTTTGGGCGTGTCCACCATATATAAGTCATATGATGAGGTGGCTGTCCAGCGCCCTGTGGGCGGTGGTTCATGTTCTTCTCCTGCATCATCGTCCATGCCGTCGATGTCTTCGGAGTTGAAGTCAAGCACGTCGGTTAAGTCATCGACAGTGGCTATTAAGTGGGTGGTGGGTGGGGAACGAATTTCTTCGTCGTCCGCTTCCCACTCCAGCCGGACATAGTTCGGCCAAGAGTCTCCTGACAAGGAGAGATACCTCAATGAATTTAGCACATCGCCCAAGGGCGAGTGCTGAAAGATATCCGCAGAGGTAAACTCCATGATCGGTGCCCAATCGGATTCAATAGGCACAGACGCACACGGTTCGGAGCCTGTGGCCGGAGACGAGTCCGAGGGTGCGATGACACCTGCCTCATAGGAGGTGAAGTCAGTGTTCGGCTCTATCGCTGCTGAGTGTGCGGCCTCCGTGGCGGAGTCCATATGCCCGCTCTCGGATGGCACGATCTGCTCCGGATTGAGGGCCGGGGCTGCCGCAGGTTTGATCTCCCGAACACTGTCCGATGGCAGATCTAAGTCATGCTCGTCGTGACTGTTCGGCGCACCTGACATGGGCTCGAATCCGTCGAAGATCAAGTCTTTGCGGATGTCGGCAGTATAGTTCAAGCTTCCAAACCTGACCTGATGGCCAGGGGCGTAGCTATCGATCTGCTCCAGATGGCCAAGTGAGTTGGCCCACAGTATGAAGCCGCCAAATACGAAGATCTGTCCGGGGAGGAAAACCTCACCCTGGACCGCATCGTTGAATATGATTGAAGGAGCCATCAAGCCTTATCGTGACGACACAGTGGAACTCTCAATGAAAGCACCAATGTCGGTGTCAAAACTGGCGGATCTCGGGTAGGGGGTCCCGAACTGCGTCTAAGGCTAATGGTAATAGGAGGCGGGGACACAATGTTTACCTGTGTTGGGCCCTCTCGATGGAGGTAATACCCTACTTCCCGCTTGGTTGATCTTGATGATATGAGTATTACAAGAGTTGATCTACCACGAGATCGTAGAGGCTAAACCCTAGAAGCTAGCCTATGATTATGATTGTTGTCGTCCTACGGACTAAACCCTCCGGTTTATATAGACACCGGAGGGGGCTAGGGTTACACAGAGTCAGTTATAGAGAAGAAGATCTACATATCCAAAGTGCCAAGCTTGCCTTCCACGCAAAGGAGAGTCCCACCCAGACACGGGACGAAGTCTTCAATCTTGTATCTTCATAGTCCAATAGTCCGGCCAAAGTATATAGTCCGGTTGTCCGAGGACCCCCTAATCCAGGACTCCCTCAGCCCCCTCCCACATATATATATATAGGTGGGAGGGGGAGGGGAGGTAGCCTGGCACACCACATACGTGGCCGGCCGGCCCCAAGGCTCCATCCCTGGCCACGCCCCCTGCCATGTTTGGACAAGGGGGAAAGGAAGGAGGGGGGAGAGGGAAGGAAGTAGGAGTCCAACTCCACACTTTCCTATCCTCCCCTCCTTTCCTTTCCCTCCCCATATGGTCGGCCCTATATGGGGCGCACCAGCCCCTTGTGGGCTGGTGTGTTCCCTCACTTGGCCCATAAGGCCCATACCTTTGCCGGGGGTGCTTCCTAATGTAATTATCAAACTCATAAAGGCATTGGCTAGGATGTTTATTATGAGGATTATCACTATCATTGACCTTCATTAAAGAATCTACCTCTACCACCATAGGTGGTGGTGGTGTATCAAGCCCATGTATTTCTTTAATAGGTGGTAAATTTTTAACATCCTCTGCTTTAATACCTTTTTCCTTCATAGATTTATTTCTCTCTTGCATATCTTCAGGAGTGAGATATAAGATACCCCTCTTCTTCGGAGTGGGTTTAAGCGGTGTTGCAGGAGGAGTCCAATCATCATAATTTTTCAATATGTTATTCAATAATTCTTCAGCTTGCTCAATAGTTCGTTCCTTGAAAATACAACCAGCACAACTATCTAGGAAATCCCTAGAAGCATGGGTTAGTCCATTGTAGAAGACATCAAGTATTTCATTTTTCTTAATAGGATGATTAGGCAAATCATTAAGCAATTGGATAAGCCTCCCCCAAGCTTGTGGGAGACTCTCTTCTTCAATTTGCACAAAGTTAAATATTTCCTGCAAGGCAGCTTGTTTCTTATGAGCAGGGAAATATTTTTCAGAGAAGTAGTAAATCATATCCTGGGGACTACGCACACAACCAGGAGCAAGAGTATTGTACCAAGCTTTATCATCACCCTTTAATGAGAACGAAAATAATCTGAGGATATAGTAAGAGTGAATCTTCTCATCATGAGCAAAAAACCTGGCTATGTCATTCAACTTAGTAAGATGTGTCACAATAGTTTCAGTTTCATAACCATGGAAAGGATCAAATTCAACCAAAGTAATTAACTCTAGGTTGACAGAGAATTCATAATCCTTATCATCAATAAAGATAGGTGAAGTAGCAAACTTAGGATCACATTTCATTCTAGAATTTAAAGATCTTTCTTTATACTTGCATAATAATTTTTCTAGATCATCTCTATCCTTACAAGCAAGAATATCTCTAGTTGCCTCCTCACCTATAACATAACCTTCCGGTACCTTTGGAAATTCATATCTAGGAGGGCTAGTTCTAGTAGGTGTTTCAAGATTTTCAGTTTCAAGCTCATCATCAGTTTCAACAATATCATGTTGTCTTACTCTAGCAATTTGTTCATCAAGAAATTCACCTAGTGGCACATTATCATCAAGCAAGGTACTAGAATCATCATGACTAGCATTCATAGCAGAAGTAGCATCATGAATAACTTGCGACATATCAGAATTAATAGCATGTGGTGGTGTTGCAAGTTTACTTATAACAGAAGGTGAATCTAAAGCGGAGCTGGAAGGCAGTTCCTTACCTCCCCTTGTCTTAGAGGGAAACATCTTAGTCTTAGCATCCTTTGGATTCTACATAGTGATAATATGATAATAATCCCAAGTGACTCCACAAGTATAGCTATGCTCCCCGGCAACGGCGCCAGAAAAACGTCTTGATAACCCACAAGTATATGGGATCGCAACAGTTTTAGAGGGTAGAGTATTCAATCCAAATTTATAGATTCGACAGAAGGGGAGCCAAAGAATATTTGCAAGTATTGGTAGCTGAGTGGTCAATTCAACCACACCTGGAGATTAATTATCTGTAGCAAAGTGATCAGTAGCAAAGTAGTATGATAGTTTTGATAATAGTTGTAGCAGCAACAGTAACAGTAACAATGACAATAGTGGTTTTGTAGCAATAACAATGGTAACAACAGTAGTAACTTAGCAAGAACAATATGTAGGAAAATTGTAGGCATTGGATCCGCGATTCGTTGGATGATATTCATCATGAGACAGTCATAACCTAGGGAGATACGGCACTAGCTCCAGTTCATAAATATAATGTAGGCATGTATTCCGTAAATAGTCATACGTGCTTATGGAAAGAACTTGCATGACATCTTTCGTCCTACCCTCTTGTGGTAGCAGGGTCCTATTGGAAACCAAGGGATATTAAGGCCTCCTTTTAATAGAGAATCGGAACAAAGCATTAGCACACGGTGAATACATGAACTCCTCATACTATGGTCATCACCGGGAGTGGTCCCGACTATTTTATCTCCGGGGTTGCTAGATCATAACACGTAGTAGGTGACTATAACTTGCAAGATCGGATCTAGAACGTAGATATATTGGTGATAGCATAAACGGTTCAGATCTAAAATCATGGCACCCGGGCCCAAAGTGACAAGCATTAAGCATGGAAAAGTCATAGCAACATCAATCTTAGAACATAATGGATAGTAGGGATCAGGCCATAACAAAACTAACTGGATTACATCATGAATCTCATCCAACTCCTCACCGACCAGCGAGCCTACGAAGTAATTACTCACTCCCGGTGGGGAGCATCATGGAATTGGCGATGGAGAAGGGTTGGTGATGATGAAGATTGAAGATCCCCCTCTCCGGAGCCCCAAATGGACTCCAGATCTGGCCTCTCAATGAAGAAGAGGAGATGGTGGCGGCTCCTTCTCGTGAAACGCGATAATTCTTTCTCCCAGATTTTTTCTAGAAAAATAGGATTTGTAGTGTCGGTTTCAGGGTCTGCGGCGCCACCAGGTGCCCTCCTTTGGTGGTTCTTGGCTCCAGAAATTTGCTTTTCTTGTATAAAAAATCCTCGCAAAGTTTCATTCCATTTCGAGAACTTTTATTTCTGCACAAAAAAAAACCATCGTTGTTCTGCTGAAAACATCGTTAGTCCGGGTTAGTTTCATTCAAATTATGCAAATTAGAGTCCAAAACAAGAGTAAAAGTGTTAGGAAAAGTAGATACGATGGAGACGTATCAGTGCCTAATGGGCCAAGGGAAGGCACACACCACCCCACAAGGGTGATGGTGTGCCCTCTCCCTAGCCGCTGGCCCTAGAGAAAGGAAAGGGGGAGGGCTAGCTCCTCCTGCCTTCCCCTCCTCATGGGAGAAAGGAAAGGGAGGGGCGCCAACTCCTCCTGCCTTCTCCTTGGCGCCAAACAAGGAAGGGGGCGCCAAAGGGCAGGCGCCCAAGGGGGCCGGCCGACCACCTTGGGGCGCATGCAAGGCTGCCTCCCCTCCCCCACCTATATATATGAGAGGGAGGGGAGGCACACAAGACCACGAGAATCTCTTAGCCGTGTGTGGCTCCCCTCTCCACAGTTTAGTCCTCCGTCCAAGTTTTCTGTAGTGCACGGCAAAGCCCTGCGGGAACAAGTTCACCGTCACCGTCACCACGTCATCGTGCTGCCGGAACTCATCTACTACTTCGCCCGTCTTGCTGGATCAAGAAGGCGAGGATGCCATCAAGCTGAATGTGTGCTGAACGTGGAGGTGCCGTACGTTTGGTACTTAATCGATTGGATCATGAAGGTGTTCAACTACATCAACCGTGTTGATAAACGCTTCTGCTTATGGTCTACGAGGGTATGATAACCCACAAGTATAGGGGACCACAACAGTTTTTGAGGGTAGAGTATTCAACCAAAATTTATCGATTCGACACAAGGGGAGCCAAAGAATATTCTCAAGTATTAGCAGCTGAGTTGTCAATTCAACCACACCTGAAAGACTTAATATCTGCAGAAAAGTATTTAGTAGCAAAGTAGTATGGAAGTAATGGTAAGGGTGGAAAAAGTAATAGTAGCAGTTTTATAGCAATTGTAACAGTAGCAACGGAGAAGTAACTTAGCAAAGATCAATATGAAACGAGCTCGTAGTCAATGGATCAATGATGGATAATTATGTCGGATGGCATTCATCATGCAACAGTTATAACATAGGGTGACACAAAACTAGCTTCAGTTCATCAATATAATATAGGCATGTATTCCGAATATAGTCATACATGCTTATGGAAAAGAACTTGCATGACATCTTTTATCCTACCCTCCCGTGGTAGCGGGGTCCTAATGGAAACTAAGGGATATTAAGGCCTCCTTTTAACAGAGTACCGGACCAAAGCATTAGCACTTAGTGAATCCATGAACTCCTCAAACTATGGTCATCACCAGGAGTGGTTCCGGTTATTGTCACTTCGGGTTGCCGGATCATAACACGTTGTGACTATAACTTGCAAGATAGGATCAATAACACTCATATATTCATGAAAAAACAATAGGTTCAGATCTGAAATCATGGCACTTGGGCCCTAGTGACAAGCATTAAGCATGGCAAAGTCATAGCAACATCAATCTTAGAACATAATGGATACTAGGGATCAAACCCTAACAAAACTAACTCGATTACATGGTAAATCTCATCCAACCCATCACCGTCCAGCAAGCCTATGATGAGATTACTCACGCACGGCGGTGAGCATCATGAAATTGGTGATGGAGGATGGTTGATGATGACGATGGCAATGGATTCCCCTCTCCGGAGCCCCAAACGGACTCCAGACCGGCCCTCCCGAGGAAGAACAGGGCTTGGCGGCGGCTCCATATTGTAAAACGTGATGAATCCTTCTCTGTGATTTTATTCTCCCCGAACATGAATATATAGAGTTGGAGTTTAGGTTGGTGGAGCTCTAGAGGGCCCACGAGGTAGGGGCATGACCTAGGGGGGCACCTTCATGGCCAGGGTGTGGGCCCCCTTCTGTTGATTCTTTTGCAAATATTTTTTATTAATTCCAGAAAGTGCCTCCGTGAAGTTTTAGGTCATTATGAGAACTTTTATTTCTGCACAAAAATAACACCATGGCAATTCTGCTGAAAACAATGTCAGTTTAGGTTAGTTCCATTCAAATCATGCAAATTAGAGTCCAAAACAAGGGCAAAAGGGTTTGGAAAAAGTAGATACGTTGGAGACATATCAACTCCCCCAAGCTTAAACCTTTGCTTGTCCTCAAGAAATTCAGTTGACAAACTGAAAGTGATAAATAAAAACTTTGACAAACTCTGTTTGATCTTGTTATTGCAAATATGTAAAGCCAGCATTCATGTTTTCAGCAACGATCATGAACTAACCATATTCACAATAACATTTAGGTATCATGTTTACTCATATCAATGGCATAATCAACTAGCGAGTAATAATAAAAAATCTCAGATGAGAACACTTTCTCAAAACAATCATGATATGATATAGCAAGATGGTATCTCGCTAGCCCTTTCTGAGACCGCAAAACATAAATGCAGAGCACCCCTGAAGATCAAGGACTGACTAGACATTGTAATTCATGGTGAAAGAGATCTAGACACAGTAATTCTCAATATCAATTAATAACAATGCATAAAAATGAAAGTGGTACTCTCCAACTAGTGCTTTTTATAAGAGGATGATGACTCAGCATAAAAGTAAATAGATAGGCCCTTCGCAGAGGGAAGCAGGGATTTGCAGAGGTGCCATAGCTCGAGTTTTGAAATAGAGATAAATAATATTTTGAGCGGCATACTTTTATTGTCAACATAACAACCAAGAGATCTCGATATCTTCCATGCTACATACATTATAGGCGGTTCCCAAACAGAATGGTAAAGTTTATACTCCCCCACCACCAACAAGCACATTCCACGGCTGGTCCAAAACAACGGGTACCGACCAACTAAAAACAATCCTTAGGGAGTTTTGTTTGCAATTATTTTGATTTGATTTAAGCATGGGACTGGGCATCCTGTTTACCGGCCATTTTCTCGTGAATGATGAGCTGAGTCGACTCATCATGAGAATGGCCCACCTAGCATGGAAGATATAGATAACCCTAGTTGACATGAGCTATTCGAGCATGCAAAACAGAATTTCATTTGAAGGTTTAGAGTTTGGCACATGCAAATTTACTTGGAACGGCAGGTAAATACCGCATATAGGTAGGTATGGTGGACTCATATGGAACAACTTTGGGGTTTATGAAAGTGGATGCACAAGCAGTATTCCCTCTTAGTACAGGTGAAGGCTAGAAATAGACTGGGAACCGACTAACTAGAGAGCGACACAGTCATAAACGTGCATTAGGATTAACCAACAATGAGTGCAAGCATGAGTAGGATATAAATCACCATGAACATAAATATCGTGGAGGCTATGTTGATTTTGTTTCAACTACATGTGTGAACATGTGCCAAGCCAAGCCACTCGAATCATTCAAAGGAGGATACCACCCTATCATACTACATCACAACCATTTTAATAGCATGTTGGCATGCAAGGTAAACCATTATGAACTCCTAGCTAATTAAGCATGGAATGAATAACTATAATCTCTAATTGTCATTGCAAACATGTTTCATTCATAATAGGCTGAATCAGGAACGATGAACTAATCATATTTACAAAAACAAGATAGGTCGAGTTCATACCAGCTTTTCCTCATCTCAATCATTTCATCATATATCATCATTGTTGCCTTTCCCTTACACGATCGAGCGGTGTGGATAATAATAATAGTGCACGTGCATTGGACTAAGCTGGAATCTGCAAACATTTATTTCAAAGGAGAAGACAAGGTAATATGGGCTCTTTGTTAGATCAACAATAATGCATATGAGAGCCACTCATCATTTTCATCATGGTCTTCTCCTCTAGACCCCCAAAGAAAAGAAAAGAATTTCAAAGAAACACACTGAAATATTTTTGGAGTTTTTGTTTTTCTAAGAAAGTAAAACAAGAACGAGAAAAACTATTTACACGGGAAAGCTCCCAACAAGCAAAACAAGAACGAGAAATATTTATGGATTTTCTTATTTAATTACTACTACTTCAAGCATGGAAAGTAAACTAGCTAAAAGCTACAACTAATTTTTTTTTGTTTTTCTCAGAGTTTTTCAAACACACAAGAAGAAAGCAAGAAAAGAAAATAAACTAGCATGGATGGATAGTACAATGAAAAAGTATGAACACCGATAACTAGAATGAGTGTGTGAACATGAATGTAATGTCGATGAGAAATACGTACTCCCCCAAGCTTAGGCTTTTGGCCTAAGTTGGTCTATGGCCACGGCTGGCCTGGCGGATATCCAAGGTTGTAGTCGGGGTTGTACTGAGATGCAGCAGCTACTGCCTGAAGGGCTGCAGCATGGAGGTGAGCAGCCACCGTCTTCCTCTCATATTCATTTGCCTCCTCTCTAGTTATAAAATATCTCCCATTTACCTGAAAGTTAAAGAAGGCAGGAGCAGGAAGGGTCATATGGACAGCACATTGTCTGTCAAAGATTAGTTGGTACTGGAGGGACTATTCGTTCCCCTCAAGAAGCTGATGGCGCACCATAGCATTATAATCTAGAAAAGCAGGTGGCAATTCAATATCATTTTCGTTTATGGATACACCAAGATAATCAGCTAAACGAGTTGCATAAATCCCACCAAATAAATCTCCGTCTTTAGCATTAAGATGTAACCTCCGTGCAACAATGGCCCCCAAGTTATATCGTTTATCACCTAAGACTACACTCTTGAGGACATTAAGATCTGGGACATAAATGTGGCTATGATCATGCTTACCGTTAATGCATCCACCTATACAGAGAGCAAAGTAATGTATGGAAGGGAAATGAATGCTCCCTATTGTAGCTCGTGTGATATCTCTAGTTTCTCCCGCAGTGATATTAGCAAGAAAATTATTATATTCAGATTTGCGAGGTTCACTAAAGATGCCCCACTGTGGGATTTTGCAAGCAGTATTAAAATCTTCAAGGTCCATGGTGTATGATTTATCATAGAGGTCAAATATAAAAGTGTGAGTGCTGCCCTTAGATGAAAAGTTAAACCTCCGCACAACGGAATCAGTGAGGTGATAGTATTGGCGGCACTTATCTGATACGAAGTCCTCAAGATCAGCATTACGCACATACACATCAAATTCATACTTGAAGCCTGCTTGGATCATAAATTCATCCGATGGGCATTCGCAAGGCTGCACTGGAGCTTCTCTTCGTGGTTCAAGGTCCGGCTCATGTATCACGACCCTCGGTGCTTGCTTCCTCGAAGAACCACCTTGGTGCATTTTCTTAAAGATTTTTATTCCTCTGAAAAATTCTGAAATTTTTAGTGACTCAAAATAAAAGTGAACCAAACTCAACAAGATTGATAGCAACTACTCCCACAAGTGCCTAGAGACTATATCATGCATTAAAACTACTTTGGACCATATAAATTTGACATGCAAGCTCAAGAACAGGGTCACCTCAGCAGCAAAAATTTGCAATAAACAAAGCACTAGAAAAAAACTAATTGGACCATTGGAGGAGTCACATACCGAAGAACAATCCCCAAAGCAGTTTTGTGAATGGCGCTTTGAGCAAGGAGATCGAAAATGGCAGCAAAACAAGCAAGAACACGAGTTTGAGCTACGGGGTGATTTTTTCTGGAGGAAGACGAAGTGTGTGGGTGCTGGAATAAGTGGAGGGGGCCACGTGGGGCCCACGAGGCAAGGGGCATGCCCAGGGGGTAGGGCGCGCCCTCCACCCTCGTGGCTAGATGGTGTGGCCACCTGGTGTGTTCTCAGTGCTAGAAATTCTCAAATATTCTACAAAAAATCATACTAAAATTTCGGGGCATTTGGAGAACTTCTATTTTTAGGGTATTTTTTATTGCAAGGATAATTCAGAAAACAGACATAAAATACTATTTTTGCTTTATTTAATCTAAATAATAGAAAGTAAAAAGAGGGTACAGAGGGTTATGTTTTCTAACTTTGTCTATCTCATGCTCGTCAAAAGGAATCTACTAACAAGGTTGATCAAGTCTTGTTAGCAGAACTTCCGAATAAGCCAGAGAATTTTCGAATAACACTAGGTTACCTCAACGGGGATATGCATGTCCCCAACAATAAGAATATCATATTTCTTTTTGACAGTAGGAAGAGGGAATTCAAATCCAATAGTAATAGTTAAAAAATTTCCAATAGAACTAATACTATGAACTTGAGGTTGTTTCTTCGGAAAGTGTACCATATGCTCATTACCATTAACATGAAAAGTGACATTGCCCTTGTTGCAATCAATAACAGCCCCTGCAGTATTTAAAAAGGGTCTACCAAGGATGATCGACATACTGTCGTCCTCGGGAATATCAAGAATAACAAAGTCCGTTAAAATAGTAACGTTTGCAACCACAACAGGCACATCCTCACAAATACTGATGGGTATAGCAGTTGATTTATTAGCCATTTGCAAAGAGATTTCAGTAGGTGTCAACTTATTCAAATCAAGTCTACGATATAAAGAAAAGGGCATAACACTAACACCAACTCCAAGATCACATAAAGCAGTTTTAACATAGTTTATTTTAATGGAGCATGGTATACTTGGTACTCCTGGATCTCCAAGTTTCTTTGGTATTCCACCCTTAAAAGTATAATTAGCAAGCATGGTGGAAATTTCAGCTTCCGGCATCTTTCTTTTATTGGTAACAATATTTTTCATATACTTAGCATAGGGATTCATTTTAAGCATATCAGTCAAACGCATACGCAAAAATATAGGTCTAATCATTTCAGCAAAGCGCTCAAAATCCTCATCATCCTTTTTCTTGTATGGCTTAGGAGGAAAAGGCATGGGTTTCTAAACCCATGGTTCTCTTTCTTTACCATGTTTCCTAGCGACGAAGTCTCTCTTATCATAACTTTGATTCTTTGATTGTGGGTTATCAAGATCAACAACAGGTTCAATCTCTACATCATTATCATTACTAGGTTGAGCACCAACATGAACATCATTATTAACATTATCACTAGGTTCATGATCATCACCAGATTGTGTTTCAGCATCGGAAATATAAATATCATTAGGATTCTCTGGTGTGTCTATAACAGGTTCACTAGAAGCATGCAAAGTCCTATCTTTATTCTTTTTCTTTTTATTAGAGTGCATCAGTATTAATTCTCTGAGAGTCTTGCTCAATTCTCTTAGGATGGCCCTCGGGATACAAAGGTTCCTGGGTCATTTTACCACCTCTAGTCATAACTCTAGCATCTTTATCATTGTTCTTATTATTTAACTCACTGAGAAAATCATCTTGTGCTTTAAGTACTTGTTCTACTTGAGTTGTAACCATGGAAGCATGTTTAATAATATATAAGCTTAAGATCACTTTTAACTCTAGACATATAATCACTCGTGTTCAACCATGTAAGCATTACGTTTCAATTTGTACCAAAGTAAGCATTGAAGTCTTCTTGTTTAACAATAAAATTATCAAACTCATCCAAGCATTGACTAGCAAACTTAGTAGATGGGATTTCACCCTTATCAAATCTATAAAGTGAATTTACCTTTACTACCTGTGTCGGTTCATCAACACCATGTATCTCTTCAATAGGTGGTGAATTCTTAACATCTTCAGCTTTAATACCTTTTTCTTTCATAGATTTCTTTGCCTCTTACATATCTTCAGGACTGGGAAATAGAAAACCCCTTTTCTTGGGAGTTGGCTTAAGAGTTGGTTCAGGAAGTGTCCAATCATTATCATTACTCAATATATTATTCAATAGCAATTCAGCTTGCTCATCAGTTCTTTCCCTGAAAACGCAACCAGCACAACTATCCAGGTGGTCTCTGGAAGCATCGGTTAGTCCATTATAGAAGATATCAAGTATTTCATTTTTATTGAGAGGATGATCAGACAAAGCATTAAGTAATTGGAGAAGCCTCCCCCAAGCTTGTGGGAGACTCTCTTCTTCAATTTGCACAAAATTAAATATTTCCCGCAAGGCAGCTTGTTTCTTATGAGCAGGGAAATATTTTGCAGAGAAGTAGTAAATCATATCCTGGGGACTATGCACACAACCAGGAGAAAGAGAATTAAACCATATCTTAGCATCACCCTTTAACGAGAAAGGAAACAATTTAAGAATATAGTAATAGCGAATTTTTTCCTCATGAGTAAATAGGGTGGCTATATCATTAAATTTAGTAAGATGTGCCACGACAGTTTCAGATTCATAACCATAGAAAGGATCAGATTCAACCAAAGTAATTAACTCAGGATCGATAGATAATTCATAATCCTTATCAGTAACACAAATAGGTGAAGTAGAAAAAGCAGGGTCATATTTCATTCTAGCATTCAAAGACTTTTCTTTCATCTTAGCTAATAATTTCTTAAGATCATATCTATCATTGCAAGCAAAGAAGTCTCTAGCAGTTTCTTCATCCATAACATAACCCTCAGGTACAACAGGCAATTCATATCTACAGGGAGGATCTTCGTCATCACTTTCATTAATATCATTAGTTTCAGTAATTTCATTCTCTCTAACCCTAGCAAGTTGTTCATCAAGAAATTCACCTAGTGGCACATTATTATCAAGCAGAGAGTAGTATCATCATAAGCATCATGCATAGCAGAAGTGGCATCGTCAATAACATGCGACATATCAGAATCAATAGCAGGTGTAGGTGTCGCAAGTTTACTCAAAACGGAAGGTGAATCAAGTGTAGAGCTAGATGGCAGTTCCTTACCTCCCCTCATAGTTGAGGGAAAAATCGTGGTTCTTTGATATTTCAAATTCCTCATAGTGATCAACAGATATAAATACCAAGTGACTCAGAGAATAGAGCTATGCTCCCCGGCAACAGTGCCAGAAAAAGGTCTTGATAACCCATAAGTATAGGGGATCGCAATAGTTTTTGAGGGTTGAGTATTCAACCCAAATTTATTGATTCGACACAAGGGGAGCCAAAGAATATTCTCAAGTATTAGCAGTTGAGTTGTCAATTCAACCACACCTGAAAGATTTAATATCTGCAGCATAGTATTTATTAGCACAGTAGTATGCAAGTAACGGTAATGGTGGCAAAAGTAATAGTAGCAGTTTTGTAGCAATTGTAATAGTAGAAACGGAGAAGTAACTTAGCAAAGATCAATATGAAACGAGCTCGTAGGTAATGGATCACAATGATGGTAATTATGTCGGATGGCATTCATCATGCAACAGTTATAACATAGGGTGACACAGAACTAGCTCCAGTTCATCAATATAATATAGGCATGTATTCTGAATATAGTCATACATGCTTATGGAAAATAACTTGCATGATATCTTTTGTCCTACCCTCCCATGGAAGTGGGGTCCTAATGGAAACTAAGGGATATTAAGGCCTCCTTTTAATAGAGTACCGGACCAAAGCATTAGCACTTACTGAATACATGAACTCCTCAAACTACGGTCATCACCGGGAGTGGTTATGATTATTGTCACTTCGGGGTTGCCGGATCAAAACACATAGTAGGTGACTATAACTTGCAAGATAGGATCAAGAACACTCATATATCCATGAAAACATAATAGGTTCAGATCTGAAATCATGGCACTCGGGCCCTAGTGACAAGCATTAAGTATCGCAAAGTCATAGCAACATCAATCTTAGAACATAATGGATACTAGGGATCAAACCCTAACAAAACTAACTCGATTACATGGTAAATCTCATCCAACCCATCACCATCTAGTAAGCCTATGATGAGACTACTCACGCACCTCAGTGAGCATCATGAAATTGGTGATGGAGGATGGTTGATGATGACGATGGCGATGGATTCCACTCTCTGGAGCCCCGAACGGACTCCGGATCAGCCCTCCCGAGGAAGAACAGGGCTTGGCAGCGACTCCGTATCGTAAAACGTGATGAACCTTCTCTCTGATTTTTTTCTCCCCAAACGTGAATATATAGAGTTGGAGTTGAGGTCGGTGGAGCTCCAGGGAGCCCACGAGGCAGGGGGCGCGCCCTAGGGGGGCGCCCCCACCCTCGTGGCCAGGGTTTGGGGCCCCTTCTGTTGATTCTTTCGCCAATATCTTTTATTATTCCAGAAAGTGCCTCCGTGAAGTTTCAGGCCATTCCGAGAACTTTTATTTCTGCACAAAAATAACACCATGGCAATTCTGCTGAAAACAGCGTCAGTCCATGTTGGTTCCATTCAAATCATGCAAATTAGAGTCCAAAACAAGGGAAAAAGGGTTTGGAAACGCAGATACATTGGGCACACTCTCCCCTCTCGTAGCTATGCATCTCCATGGATAGATCTTGCGTGTGCGTAGAATTTTTTTTGTTTTCCATGTAACATTTCCCAACACACCCCGACGCGCAAGTGCAATAGCATTTAGATTGGACGTCGAGTCAAGGAGGAGCCCGCACGCCCACGTAACTGCGGTGCCGACGTCTAGATCGGGCGCCACGTGAAGGAGGAGTCATCCTCATTGCTGCATAGTCGTTACGCCCGTATCGACGGACCTATGTCGCCGCCTCGCCAGAACTGCCGCGACAAGGAGGAGTGATACGTCTCTAATGTATCTATAACTTATGAAGTATTCATGACGTTATATTATCATTCTTGGGTGTTTTACAATCATTTTATAGCAACTTTATATCATTTTTTGGGGACTAACCTATTGACCCAGTGCTCAGTCCCAGTTGCTATTTTTGCTTGTTTTTCACATCGCAAGAAGTCAATATCAAACGGAGTCCAAACACCGCGAAACTCCTTGGAGAATTTTTATGGTCCGAACACCTAGGATGGGCCAGCGACACTGGGGTTCCACGAGGGCACAACCCACCAAGGCGCGCCTGGGCCCCCAGGCGCACCCAGGTGGGTTGTGCCCACCTCGGTGGCCCCCCGCACCCCTTCTTTGCCCTATAAAATCCCAAATATTCCAAAACCCTTCGGGGTACCCCTAGATCAGATGTTCCGCCGCCACAAGGCCTCTGTATCCACGAGATCCAATCTAGACCCCGTTTCGGCACACTACCAGAGGGGGAATCATCACCGGTGGCCATCTTCATCATCCCGGCGGCCACCATGATGAGGAGGGAGTAGTCCACCCTCGGGGTTGAGGGTTTGTACCAGTAGCTATGTGTTTAATCTCTCTCTCTCTCTCTCTCTCTCTCTCTCGGTGTATCACGGGCTTTGTTAATATAGTCGGATCATATGGTGTTTTCCCCTCTCTATCTTGTTGTGATGTATTGAGTTTTTTCCCTCTGAGATTTCTTGTTATTGGATTGAAGACTTTTATTGATTTGAGAACACTTGATATATGTCTTGCAATTAAATAGTCATGGTGACAATGGGGTATCATATTGATTCACTTGATATATGTTTTGGCACTCAACTCGCGGATTCCCGAGGTGACATTGGGGTAATCTATGCATAGGGGTTGATGCACGTTCTTGTCTTTGTTTCTCTGGTAGAAATCTTGGGGCACTCTTTGAAGTTCTTTGTGTTGGATTGAATATTATAAATCTGAATTTGCTTTGGTGTAATTTTAGTACGAACTCTAGGATAGATCGAATGGAAGAATAGCTTTGTGTTATTTTAGTACGAACTCTTGAATAGATCGATCGGAAAGAATATCTTTGAGGTGGTTTCATACCCTACAAATAATTCCGTCTTATGTTCTCCGCTAGATAGGAACTTTGGAGTGATTCTTCATCGCACTTTGAGGGATGGTTATATGATCCAACTATGTTAGCGTTGTTGAGAGATTGCACTAGCGAAAGTACGGACCCTAGGCCTTGTTTCCAAGCATTGCAATAACGTTTTTGTGCCCGTTTACTATTTTCTACCTTGCTGTTTTTATTTATTTAGATTATAAAAATATATTTCTACCATCCATATTACACTTTTATACCATCTCTTTGGTGAACTAGTGCACCCATATAATTTGCCAATATATTGGGTGTGTTGGGGACACAAGAGATTTCGTGTATTTGGTTGCAGGGTCGTTTGAGACAGACCATCTTCATCCTACACCTCTCACGATTGATAAACCTTAGGTCATCCACTTGAGGGAAAATTGCTACTATCCTACAAAACTCTACGCCTGGGGGCCCAACACGTGTCTACAAGAATAAAGTTGCGTAGTAGACATCAAGCTCTATTCTGGCGCCGTTGCCGGGGAGGTGAGTTGCTTGAAGGTATATCTTTAGATCTTGCAATTGAATCTTTTAGTTTCTTGTTTTATCACTAGTTTGGTTTATAAAAAGAAAACTACAAAAAAATGGAATTGAGGTGGTCTCATATTATTCGTCTTTATCATGTCTTTCTCAAAAATGATGGAAAGGAAAATTGTGCTCAATTGATAGAAGAAGAATTCTATAAAATGTTTGACAAAAAATCTTTGAATGATGAGCATGATTGCAATGTTGTTGGTATGAACTCTTTGAATATCCATGATGCTAGTGATATGCAAAGCCGTAAGCTTGGGGATGCTATATTTGATGAAGATAATATTTTTAGTCCCACAAGATTTGATGTGCAAATTTGTTATAATGATTACATGCCTCCTATTTATGATGATTATAATGATGAAAGTAGATTTGGAGAGGTCATGACTTTATTTAGTGATGAATCCACCATTTTGGATGAGGCTTCAATTGACTATGATAAGAAAGTTGCTATCTATGATGATTATTTTGATGACATGTATGCTATAAAGAATAATGATAACCATGAAACTTGTCATCATTATTTTAATTTTCACTCTCATGATAGTTATTTTGTTGAGTTTGCTCCCACTACTATTGATGAGAAGAAATTTGCTTATGTGGAGAGTAATAAATCCTCTATGCTTGCAGATCATGAAAAGAGTGCTTTATGTGATGGTTATATTGTTGAATTCATTCATGAAGCTACTGAAAATTATTATGAGAGAGGAACATATGCTTCTACATATCTCAGTAATATCAAGTTTCCACTCTTTATGTTGAAAGTTTTTAAGTTGCACTTGTTTTATTTTCCTATGCTAGTTGATTATTCTTCCCATAAGTTGTTTGATGACAAAATCCCTATGCATAGGAAGTGGGTTAGGATTAAATGTTAATGCCATGTGTTGTGTGATGCTCTTGTTATGTTTCAATTATTATCTTCTATGTGAGCATCATTGAAATCATCATGCCTAGCTAAAAGGCATTAAAGAAAAGCGCTTGTTGGGAGGCAACCCAACACTTTTACCTACTGTTTTTGTGTGTTCACATGATTATGCTACTGTATTAATCATGTTTTATTGTCTTTGTTTCAATAAAGTGCCAAGTAAAGCCTTTGGGGTCATGTTGGGTGATGGTTGATTTGATCTTGCTGAAAAACAGAAACTTTTGCGCTCACGAAAATAGCTATCATTCTTAACAGAAGAGTGATTTTGAGTTGATTCTTTTTGCAGAAGCTTAGTATACAAATTTATCACGTGTTCATGATTTGTTCATAATTGTTGGAGTAGCATAAGTATGGTTTGGGTACAGATTACTACAGACTGTTCTGTTTTTGATAGATGCTGTTTTCAATGCATAGTTTGCTTGTTTCCTAGTTTCTATGGCTTATATTGCTCAATATAAATTGTAGAAATGATATGATACAGTAGGAATTGTGTGGAAAAAAATATGAATCTTGCCTTTGACAGTACCAAAAGTGAAATGGTTTGCTCTTTATCACGCTAACCTATCTCACAAAGTTCCGTTGAGTTTTGTCTGATTGAAGTTTTCAAGTTTTGGGTGAGATGTACATATGAGGAGAATAAGGAGTGACAAAACTCTAACCTTTGGGATTCCCAAGGCACCCCAAGTTAATATCCAAGGAAGATCCAAGCAACTAAGCTTGGGGATGCCCCGGAAGGCATCCCCTCTTTTGTCTCCAACATTATCGGTAACCTCACTTGGAGCTATGTTTTCATTCGTCACATGATACGTGTTTTGCTTGGAGCGTCAAATTATTTTGTTAGGATTTGCTTGCTGTTATTTAGAATAATGTTTTGAATATTTCATTTCAATAAAAATGTCAAGTATAGCCTTTAATATACTTATTTTGCAAACTACATGTTGCTGTTTCAAAACATAAAGTTTATCGATATTGCAAAAATTCCCTAGAAAATTCAGAATATGATAAAATGTTGAAACTTTTTGCAAAATAAGCTCTGATAAATTTTCTACAGTGTTTAGTTTGTTTCATAATTTTTTGAGTTAGGGAAGTATGATGAAGCTTGCATTCTTTACAGACCGTACTGTTTTGGCAGATTGTTGTTATGTTTGCATATGTTTGCTTGTTTAATGATTCTATTTGAGGATAGGAGTATTAAATATGCAGAGGCATTTAGTATGCAATGTTGAATAATGATTTTAGTAATTTTCTACAGTAGATAATGATAAGGTTTTGCACTGATTTATACTAACTTATCTCACGAGTTCTTGTTGAGTTTTGTGTGGATGAAGTTTTTGAGATTTAGGGAAACCGTGATATGAGAGGAATTAAGGAGGCACAAAAGCTCAAGATTGGGGATGCCCAAGGCATCCCAAGCTAATATTCCAAGAAGTCTCAAGCATCTAAGCTTGGGGATGCCCTGGTAGGCATCCCACCTTTCTTATTCAACAATTACCGGTTAGTATCGGTTGAGCCTAAGTTTTTGCTTCTTCACATGAGTTGTGCTATGCTTGGAATGTCATGTTTTTGTTTTGTTTTGCTTGTTGTTCTAATAAAATACTTAGATCTGAAAGTTTTTAAATAAAATAGAGTCCTCAAATAGCTACCCATTTACATAACTACTCGCTTGATCTTCACTTATATCTTTTTGGAGTAGTTTGTCATTTACTCTTGTGCTTCACTTATACCTTTAGTAAATTGTTTAATGAATTGAATATCATGAAGTTGAAATTGCATGTTCACATCATGCCTAATAGTGGCTTCACATTGGGTTTAGAAAGTGAAAGCTTTTGAAGCTTGACAATCACAATATTGGGGTAATTAGTATAAGGAAGAGAACTTTCAAATGCAAATACACTATCTTGGAAATCTTTTGTGATTGTGAGCCCCCATCAAAATACTATATGCCAAAATTGTTGACGTTGGACAAGGAAGACAACATAATGATTTATGTTTGTTCATATTCACATAGAAGTTATATTGTCATAGATCCTTCAAATGTGGTGCTTGCCCCCTATCTTTGCTAGCCAAAAATCCGCACCAAGTAGAGATACTACTTGTGCATCCAAAAACCCTTAAACCCAAATCTTGTTTGAGAGTCCACCATACCTACTTATGGATTGAGCAAGATCCTTCAAGTAAGTTGTCATCGGTGCAATAAGGCAATAAAAATTGCTTCTAAAAAGTGTTGGGTCATTTAGTGTAAGAGAAAACTGAGCGTTGTACAAACTTGTGATGGCAAATAATAAAAGTGACAGACTGCATAATAAAGATTGCTATCATAAGGGGCAATATAACATGACATTCTTTTGCACTAATGGCAACCCCTGCTTCCCTCTGTGAAGGGCCTATCTTTTACTTTTATGTATTTACTTTCATGCAAGAGTCAAAGTTTTTCTCTCTATTCCTTTTTTATTTTTATCCTTTGGCAAGCATCATGTGGTGAGGAAATATCTAGGAACATATATCCAGTTGGATATAGGTAGCATGAGTTATTATTGTTAACATCACCCAAAGGTGAATACGTTGGGAGGCAAAATTATAAGCCCCTATCTTTCTATGTGTCCAGTTGAAATGTTTTGCTCATGTGTATGCGGTGAGTGTTAGCAATCATAGAAGACTAAATGATGGTTGATTATGTGGAGCTCTTACTTAGAATCTGTTGAATAAGTTGAATTGCAATTGCTTGCTGACTGAGAACATAGGTTGTTGAGTTTCAAGAGAATTCATTGTTTGAACCTTAACATGTGAATTTGTTGCTACTTTGTCATGAGAAGTTTTATAAGAAACAATTATTGTTATGATGCTAGGAAAAGTGATTGAAATTATCATTGATCAAACTTATGCACTTTGCTAGCATTCACACTTCATAAATTATTTCTTTATCATTTACCTACTCGAGGACGAGTAGGAATTAAGCTTGGGGATGCTAATACGTCTCCAACGTATCTATAATTTATGAAGTATTCATGCCATTATATTATCATTCTTGGGTGTTTTACATTCAATTTATAGCAACTTTATATCATTTTTTTGGGACTAACCTATTGACCCAATGCCCAGTGCCAGTTGCTGTTTTTTGCTTGTTTTTTACATCACAGGAAATCAATATCAAACGGAGTCCAAACACCGCGAAACTCCTTGGAGAATTTTTATGGACGAGAACACCCAGGATGGGCCAGAGCAGCACGTGGGGGTGCCCCGAGGGGGGCACAACCCACCAGGGCGCGCCTGGGCCCCCGGGCACGACCAGGTGGGTTGTGCCCACCTCGGTGGCCTCCCGCACCCCTTCTTCGCCCTATAAAATCCCAAATATTCCAAAACCCTTCAGGGTAGCCCTAGATCAGAAGTTCCGCCGCCACAAGGCCTCTGTATCCCCGAGATCCAATCTAGACCCCGTTCCGGTACCCTGCCGGAGGGGGGAATCATCACCGGTGGCCATCTTCATCATCCCGGTGGCCACCACGATGAGGAGGGAGTAGTCCACCCACGAGGTTGAGGGTTTGTACTAGTAGCTATGTGTTTAATCTCTCTCTCTCTCTCGTGTTCTTGAGATGTCATGATCTTGATGTATCGCGGGCTTTGTTAATATAGTCGGATCATATGGTGTTTTCCCCTCTCTATCTTGTAGTGATGAATTGAGTTTTTTCCCTTTGAGATTTCGTTGTTGTCGGATTGAATACTTTTATGGATTTAAGAACACTTGATATATGACTTGCAATTGAATACTTGTGGTGACAATGGGGTATCGTATTGATTCATTTGATATATGTTTTGGCACTCAACTCGCGGATTCCCGAGGTGACATTGGGGTAATCTATGCATAGGGGTTGATGCACGTTCTTGTCTTTGTTTCTCCGGTAGAAATCTTGGGGCACTCTTTGAAGTTCTTTGTGTTGGATTGAATATTATAAATCTGAATTTTCTTTGGTGTTATTTTAGTACAAACTCTAGGATATATCGAACAGAAAGAATAGCTTTGTGTTATTTTAGTATGAACTCTTGAATAAATCAAACGGAAAGAATAGCTTTGAGGTGATTTCGTACCCTACAAACAATTCCATCTTATGTTCTCCGCTAGATAGGAACTTTGGAGTGATTCTTCATCGCACTTTGAGGGATGGTTATATGATCCAACTATGTTAGCATTGTTGAGAGATTGCACTAGCGAAAGTACGGACCCTAGGCCTTGTTTTCAAGCATTGCAATACCGTTTTTTGTGCCCATTTACTATTTGCTACCTTGCTGTTTTATTTATTCAGATTATAAAAATATATTTCTACCATCCATATTACACTTTTATCACCATCTCTTCGGCGAACTAGTGCACCTATACAACTTGCCATTGTATTGGGTGTGTTGGGAACACAAGAGATTTCTTGTATTTGGTTATAGGGTCGTTTGAGAGAGACCATCTTCATCCTACACCTCTCACGGCTTGATAAACCTTAGGTCATCCACTTGAGGGAAAATTGCTACTGTCCTACAAAACTCTGCGCTTGGAGGCCCAACACATGTCTACAAGAATAAAGTTGCGTAGTAGACATCAAGGAGCTGCCACACGCGATCACCAAGGCGCTTGGCCGCATCCTCCACTACCTCAGAGGCGATGGTACCTTGGCCTCGAGTGCCATCATGTTTGAGGAGGAGCGCGCGGTGAGGCAACATGCGCGGTACGACCAATGCAACGCCACTCCGTGTTTGCCAAGTCCAACGCGGTGCTGGAATGGGTATGCAATGACCTAGACCTTGCCTCCGCATGATCCCTCGACCTCTATGTTACCACTGTGGAGATGCCTCCGAGTCGCCACCACCACCTTGACAGGGAGGAGTGGTTGCTTAGTGACCCCTCTGCCAATGCCAGCAGAGCCAAGGCCGCTATTAGCATTGGCCATGGCGACCCTCTGCATCATGCAGGAGGAGGTGGAGTGGCTCCTCCGGGAGTGGCAGGCAATGCCGAAAAGGCAGTCGCAGCCCTCCGGTGTCCTTCCACCGCTGGAGGGACGACGATGACACGGACGGCCACGGTGGTGCAGTAGGGCAGGGCGGCCACACATATTAGATGGTCATCTGGTATAGGGTTTAGGACTTGTTTTCTATTTTAGTTAAACTGACAAAATATTGACCTTTTATGTAAATTATGTCCGAACTTAAATGAAATCCGTTGTGTTTGCTTAAATTTCATTCGATTTGTTTAAAGCCGAATTGAAATGTTTGCGGATAGCATTGGATGGCCAGTTCCCACATCTGTGTCCTCGGACAGGTCATGTGTCTGTGGAAGGATCTGGTGTCCGGTTTGCGGGTCAGCGTTGGACATGCCCTAAGTGACAGATAGAAAACAAACTATCCTATGCATGCAGACAAGGTTGTTATTGAGAATACATTAGTCTCTTCTCAAACCCAACTACCCTACTTACGTCAACAAACAAGTCACAACCAAATCACGCGGGGCAACCGTGCGACTCCACATGCCACAGCCGCTCACGTGCGACTCCACATTCCGCACCGGAGTGCCCCAAATTTGGCCGGCTAGAGCCCTCCCTCCTCCTCCTCCTATCCCCTCACTGCCGCCAGAGGGCACCACTAGGCAAATCCTCGATGGCGTCGATGATGGTGGGGTCGTTTGACAAAGCGGCAGCACTAGATCTGGTGGCATTGAGCGCTGGCAGAGGGATATGCTCCAGGGACAGCGCGCTGGCAATATAGGGGCTCAAGGTTGCGGCCATGGCTGGTGGAGATGCATCAATGATAAGGTGTCACAAAGCATTTGCATTGTCTTGGGGGCTCGTCCAGTGGTACCGGCCGCGCGGGCACACGGGTGCACGTGCAGGCGCACGTCGAAGCTTCATCAGGCTACTTCAATTTTAGGTGGAAGCTAGGGGCAGCACGGGAGCGAGGTGATAGAGAGTGGATGTGGCTCCAGTGCTCTCTGGCACTGGGTGGCGCATACCTGATATTGCGCGCGAGCGGCAGCTCTGCAAGAGGTCGTGCTTAATGGGTGGCAGCCTCGGGTGTGTTTGGATGTCGGGGCAGCGGCCCCAGACCTCTTCTTCAGTGACGGCGGCTGTGGTGGTTGCGTGGGCAGTGCCATGGCTTGGGCTCCGGGGCGCCGGCCATTATAAGTGGTGCATCGACCCTCGGTCGTGCTGGGAACGTCTGGCGTTGGTCGGTGGGTTGGCTGTAGCTGATGCGTGGGCTGCCGAATTCGACCAGACGTGGCCGGATCTAGCTCCTACGATGGTGATGGGGTGGCCAGATGATACATCTCCAACGTATGTATAATTTTTTTACTATTTCATGCTATTATATTATCACTTTTGTATGCTTTATATGCCATTTTATATTATTTTTCTGGACTAACCTATTAATTTAGTCCTCAGTGCAAGCTCCTGTTTGTTTGCATGTTTTTGGTTTCGCAGAAAAACTATACATACAGAATTCCAAACAAGATGAAACTTTATGATGATTCTTTGTGAACAATAAGAGACCCTAGAAGTTTCAGGGAGGACGAGAAGGACCATGAGGGCCCCACAAGCCAGGGTGGCATACCAAGGGGGTAGGCACGTGAAGGAAATATGCCCTACAGGCAATAATAAAGTTGTTATTTATATTTCCTTCTATCATGATAAATGTTTATTATTCATGTTAGAATTGTATTAACCAGAAACTTAGTACATGTGTGAATACATAGACAATACATAGTGTCCCTAGTATGCCTCTACTTGACTAGCTTGTTAATCAAAGATGGTTATGTTTCCTAACCATAGGCATGTGTTGTCATTCGATGAATGGGATCACATCATTAGAGAATGATGTGATGGACAAGACCCATCTGTTAGATTAGCATTATGATCGTTACAGTTTCATTGCTACTGCTTTCTTCATGACTTATACATGTTCCTCAGACTATGAGATTATGCAACTCCCGAATACCGGAGGAACACCTTTTGTGCTATCAAACATCACAACGTAACTGGGTGATTAGAAATATGCACTATAGGTGTCTCCAAAGGTGTTTGTTGGGTTGGCATAGATCGAGATTAGGATTTGTCACTCCGTGTTTCGTAGAGGTATCTCTGGGCCCTCTCGGTAATGCTCATCACTATAAGCCTTGCAAGCAATGTGACTAATGAGTTAGTTGTGGGATGAAGCATTACGGAATGAATAAAGAGACTTGCCAGTAACGATATTGAACTAGGTATGATGACACCGACGATCGAATCTCGGGCAACTAACATACCGATGACAAAGGGAACAACGTATGTTGTTATGCGGTTTGACCGACAAAGATCTTCATAGAATATGTAGCAGCCAATATGAGCATCCAGGTTCCGCTATGGATATTGACCTAAGATGTGTCTCGGTCATGTCTACATAGTTCTCGAACCCGTAGGGTCCGCACGCTTAACGTTCGATGACGATTTGTATTATGAGTTATGTGATTTGATGACCGGAGTTTGTTCAGAGTCCTGGATGAGATCACGGACATGACGAGGAGTCTCAAAATGGTCAATAGGTAAAGATTCATATATTGGAAGGCTATATTCAGACATCGGAAAGGTTCCGAGTGATTCGGGTATTTTTCAGAGTACTAGGGAGTTACGGGAATTCACCGAGAGAAGTAATGGGCCTTATCGGACCATACGGGAAAGGAGGAGGCAGGCCAAGGGGAGGTGGTGCGCCCCCCCCCCCCCATGGGTCCGAATTGGACTAGCGGAAGGGGGCGGCGCCCCCCTTGCCCATTCCTACTCCCTCTCTCTTTCCCTCTTTCCTTCTCTCCTACGCCTAAAAGGAAAGGGATTCCTACTAGGACTTGGAAGTCCTAGTAGGACCCCATACTCTTGGTGCGCCCCTAGGGGGGCGGCCTTTCTCCCTCCCTCCTTTATATACGTGGGCAGGGGGCACCCCAAAGACACACCAAGTTTTGCCATAGCCATGTGTGGTGCCCCCCTCCACAGTTTCACACCTCGATCATATCGCCGTAGTGCTTAGGCAAAGCCCTGCGCTGGTAACATCATCATCACCGTCACCACGCCGTCGTGCTGACGGAACTCACCCTTGTCCTCAACTGGATCAAGAGCACGAGGAATGTCATCGAGCTGAACGTGTGCTGAACACGGAGGTGCCGTACGTTCGGTACTTGGATCGGTTGGATCGCGAAGACGTTCGACTACATCAACCGTGTTACTAGGCGCTTCCGCTTTCGGTCTACGAGGGTACATGGACACACTCTCCCGTCTCGTTGTTGTGCATCTCCTAGATAGATATTGCGTGATCATAGGAAAATTTTGAACTTACTACGTTCCCCAACAGTGGCATCCGAGCCAGGTCTATGCATAGATGATATGCACAAATAGAACACAAAGAGTTGTGGGCGATAATAGTCATACTGCTTACCACCAACATCTTACTCTGATTTGGCGGTATTGTTGGATGAAGCGGCCCGGACCGATATTACATGACCATGTTCATGAGACTGGTTCTACCGATGTGCTTTGCACACAGGTGGCTGGCGGGTGTCTGTTTCTCCAACTTTAGTTGAATCGAGTTTGACTACGGGCGGTCCTTGTTGAAGGTTAAAACAGAACACTTGACGATAAATCGTTCTGGTTTTGATGTGTAGGTAAGAATGGTTCTTCCTAGAAGCTCGTAGCTGCCACATAAGACTTGCAACAACAAAGTAGAGGACGTCTAACTTGTTTTTGTAGGGCTTGTTGTGATGTGATATGGTCAAGACATGATGTAATATAAATTGTTGATGATCATGTTTTGTAACAGAGTTATCGGCAACTGGCAGGAGCCATATGGTTGTCCCTTTATTGCATGAAATGCAATCACCATATAATTCCTTTACTTTATCACTAAGCGGTAGGTGATAGTCGTAGAAGCAATAGTTGGCGAGACAACAGCGATGCTACGATGGAGATCAAGGCGTCAAGCCAGTGATGCTGGAGATCATGACGGTGTTTTGGAGATGGTGATCAAAGGCACAAGATGATGATGGCCATATCATGTCACATATTTTGATTGCATGTGATGTTTATCTTTTATGCATCTTATTTTGCTTAGTACAGCGGTAGCATTATAAGATGATCCCTCACTAAAATTTCAAGGTATAAGTGTTCTCCCTAAGTATGCGCTTTTGCTACAGTTCGTCGTGCCGAGACACCACGTGATGATCGGGTGTGATAAGGTCTATGTTCACATACAGCGGGTGCAAGCCAGTTTTGCACGTGTAGCCCAGTCGGGTTAAACTTGACGAGCCTGGCATATGCAGATATGGCCTCGGAACACTAAGACCGAAAGGTCGAACGTGAATCATATAGTAGATATGATCAACATAGAGATGTTCACCATTGAAAACTACTCCATCTCACGTGATGATCGGACATGGTTTAGTTGATATGGATCACGTGATCATTTAGATGACTAGAGTGATGTCTATCTAAGTGGGAGTTCTTTAGTAATATGATTAATTGAACTTTAATTTATCATGAACTTAGTCCTGATAGTATTTGCAAATTATGTTGTAGATCAATAGCTCGCGTTGTAGCTTCCCTATGTTTTTTGATATGTTCCTAGAGAAAACTAAGTTGAAAGATGATAGTAGCAATGATGCGGACTGGGTCCGTGATCTGAGGTTTATCCTCATTGCTACACTGTAGAATTATGTCCTTGATGCACCACTAGGTGACAGACCTATTGTAGGAGCAGATGCAGACGTTATGAATGTTTGGCTAGCTCAATATGATGACTACTTGATAGTTTAGTGCACCATGCTTTACGGCTTAGAATCGGGACTTCAAAAATGTTTTGAAACGCCACGGAGCATATGAGATGTTCCTAGAGCTGAAATTGGTATTTCAGACTCATGCCCATGTGGAGAGGTATGATACCACTGACAAGTACTTCACCTAAAAGGATGGAGGAGAATAGCTCAGCTAGTGAGCATGTGCTCAGAATGTCTGGGTACTACAATCGCTTGAATCAAGTGGGAGTTAATCTTCCAGATAAAATAGTGATTGATAGAGTTCTCTAGTCACCATCACCAAGTTACTAGAACTTCGTGATGAACTATAATATGCAAGGGATGAAAAAAGCGATTCCCGAGCTCTTTGTGATGCTGAAATCAGTGAAGGTATACATCAAGAAAAAGCATCAAGTGTTGATGATTAAACAAGATCACTAGTTTCAAGAAAAGGGCAGGGAAAGAAAGGGAACTTCAAGAAGAATGGCAAGCAAGTTGTCACTCCCGTGAAGAATCCCAAAGCTGGACCTAAGCCTGAAACTAAGTGCTTCTACTACAAAGGAAATGGTCAATGGAAGTGGAGTTACCCCAAATGTTTGGTGGATAAGAAGGATGGCAAAGTGAACAAAGGTATATTTGATATACATGTTATTGATGTGTACATTACTAGTGCTTGTAGTAACCCCTGGGTATTTGATACTTGTTCAGTTGCTAGGATTAGTAACTCGAAACAGGAGTTGCAGAATAAATAGAGACTAGTTGAGGGTGAAGTGACGATGTATGTTGGAAGTGGTTCCAAGATTGAGATGATCATCATCGCACAACCCCTATACTTTTGGGATTAGAGTTGAACCTAAATAAATGTTATTTGGTGTTTGCGTTAAAGCATGAATATGATTAGATCATGTTTATTGCAATACGGTTATTCATTTAAGATAGAGAATAATTGTTATTCTATTTAAATGGATGAAACCTTCTATGGTCATACACCCAATGTTGATGGTTTATTGAATCTCGATCGTAGTGATACAACATATTCATACTATTGATGCCAAAAGATGCAAAATTGATAATCATAGTGCAACATACTTTTGGCACTGCCGTTTAGGTCATATTGGTGTAAAGCACATGAAGAAACCCCATGCTGATGTGCTTTTGGAATCACTTGATTCTGAATCATTTGATACTTGTGAACCGTGCCTTGTGGGCAAGATGACTAAACCTCTGTTCTCCGGAACAATGGAACGAGCTAATGACTTATTGGAAATAATACATACCGATGTATGCGGTCCGATAAGTGTTGAGACTCGTGGCAGGTATCATTATTTTCTGACCTTCACAGATGATTTAAGAAGATATGGGTATACCTACTTCATGAAACACAAGTCTGAAACATTTGAAAAGTTTAAAGAATTTCAGAGTGAAGTGGAGAATTGTAACAAGAGAATAAAGTTCCTACGATCTAATCGTGGAGGTGAATATTTGACTTACGAGTTTGGCCGTCATTTAAAAAAATGTGGAATAGCTTCACAGCTCACGCCACCTGGAACACCACAGCGTAATGGTGTGTCCGAACGTCGTAACCGCACTTTATTAGATATGGTGTGATCTATGATGTCTCTTACCGATTTACCACTATTGTTTTGGGATTATGCATTAGATACATCTGCATTCACGTTGAACAGGGCACCGTCAAAATCCGTTGAGACGACACCATATGAACTGTGGTTTGGCAACAAACCTAAGTTGTCGTTTCTTAAAGTTTGGGGCTGCGATGCTTATGTGAAAAAACTTCAACCTGATAAGCTCGAGCCCAAATTGGAGAAATGTGTCTTCATAGGATACCAAAAAGAAACTATTGGGTACACCTTCTATCACAGATCCGAAGGCAAGATATTCGTTGCTAAGAATGGATCCTTTCTAGAGAAGGAGTTTCTCTCAAAAGAAGTGAGTAGGAGGAAAGTAGAACTTGATGAGGTAATTGTACCTTCTCCCGAATTGGAAAGTAGTTCATCACAGAAATCAGTTCCAGTGATTCCTACACCAATTAGTGAAGAAGCTAATGATGATGATCATGAAACTTCAGATCCAGTTACTACCAAACCTCGTAGGTCAACCAGAGTACGGTCCGCGCCAGAGTGGTTTGGTAATCTTATTCTGGAAGTCATGTTACTAGACCATGATGAACCTACGAACTATGAGGAAGTGATGATGAGCCCAGATTCTGTGAAATGGATTGAGGCCATGAAATCTGAGACGGGATCCATTTATGAGAACAAAGTATGGACTTTGGTGGACTTGCCCGATGATCAGCAAGCCATAGAAAATAAATGGATCTTCAAGAGGAAGACAGATGCTAATAGTAGTGTTACTATCTATAAAGCTCGACTTGTCGCAAAAGGTTTTCGACAAATTCAAGGTGTTGACTACAATGAGATTTTCTCAACTGTAGTGATGCTTAAATCCGTCTGAATCATGTTAGCAATTGCCATATTTTATGAAATCTGGCAAATGGATGTCAAAACTGCATTCCTTAAATGGATATTTCTTAAAGAAGAGTTGTATATGATGCAACCAGAAGGTTTGTCGATCCTAAAGGTACTAACAAGGTGTGCAAGCTCCAGCGATCCATCTATGGACTAGTGCAAGCATCTCGGAGTTGGAATATATGCTTTGATGAGTTAATCAAAGCATATAGTTTTATACAGACTTGTGGTGAAGTCTGTATTTACAAGAAAGTGAGTGGGAGCACTACAGCCTTTCTGATAAGTATATGTGAATGACATATTGTTGATCGGAAATGATGTAGAATTTTCTGGAAAGTATAAAGGAGAGTTTGAAAGGAGATTTTCAAAGAAAGACCTCGGTGAAGCTGCTTACATATTGTGCATCAAGATCTATAGAGATAGATCAAGACACTTGATAAGATTTTTCAATGAGTACATACCTTGACAAGATTTTGAAAGAGTTCAAAATAGATCAGTCAAAGAAGGAGTTCTTGCCTGTATTACAAGGTAGTTGAGTAAGACTCAAAGCACGACCATGGCAGAAGATAGAAAGAGAATGAAAGTCATTCCCTATGCCTCAGTCATAGGTTCTATAAAGTATGCCATGCTATGTACCAGACCAGTTGTGTGCCTTGCTATGAGTTTGGCAAGGGGGTATGATAGTGATCCAGGAGTGAATCACTATATAGCGGTCAAAGTTATCCTTAGTTACCTAAGAGGACTAAGGAAGTATTTCTCGGTTATGGAGGTGATAAAGAGTTCGTCGTAAAGAGTTACGTCAATGTAAGCTTTACACCAATCTAGATGACTCTGAGTCTCAATCTGGATACATATTGGAAGTGGGAGCAATTAGCTAGACTAGCTCCACGGAGAGCATTGTAGACATAGAAAATTTGCAAAATACATACGGCTCTGAATCTAGCAGACCCATTGACTACACTTCTCTCACAAGCAAAACATGATCACACCTTAGTACTCTTTGGGTGTTAATCACATAGCGATGTGAACTAGATTATTGACTCTGGTAAACCTTTTGGTTGTTTATCACATGGTGATGTGAACTATGGGTGTTAATCACATACAGATGTGAAATATTGGTGTTAAATCACGTGGCGATGTGAACTAGATTATTGACTCTAGTGCAAGTGGGGGACTGAAGGAAATATGCCCTAGAGGCAATAAAAAAGTTGTTATTTATATTTCCTTATATCATGATATTTTTTATTATTCATGCTAGAATTGTATTAACCGGAAACTTAGTACATGTCTGAATACATAGACAATACATAGTGTTCCAAGTATGCCTCTACTTGACTAGCTCGCTAATCAAAGATGGTTATGTTTCCTAACCATAGACATGTGTTGTCATTTAATGAACGGGATCACATCATTAGAGAATGATGTGATGGACAAGACCCATCCATTAGCTTAGCATTATTATCATTACAGTTTCATTGCTACTGCTTTCTTCATGATTTATACATGTTCCTTAGACTATGAGATTATGCAACTCTTGAATACCGGAGGAACACCTTGTGTGCTATCAAACGTCACAACATAACTGGGTGATTATAAAGATGCTCTACAGGTGTCTCTGAAGGTGTTTGTTGGGTTGGCATAGATCGAGATTAGGATTTGTCACTCTGTGTTTCGGAGAGGTATCTATGGGCCCTCTCGGTAATGGTCATCACTATAAGCCTTGCAAGCAATGTGAATAATGAGTTAGTTGCGGGATGAAACATTACGGAACGAGTAAAGAGACTTGCCGGTAACTAGATTGAACTAGGTATGATGATACCGACGATCGAATCTCGGGCAAGTAACATACCGATGACAAAGGGAACAACGTATGTTGTTATGCGGTTTGACCGATAAAGATCTTTGTAGAATATGTAGGAGCCAATATGAGCATCCAGGTTCCGCTATTGGTTATTGACCGGAGATGTGTCTCGGTCATGTCTACATAGTTCTTGAACCCGTAGGGTCAACACGCTTAACGTTCGATGACAATTTGTATTATGAGTTATGTGATTTGATGACCGAAGTTTGTTCAGAGTCCCGGATGAGATCATGGACATGACAAGGAGTCTCAAAATGCTCGAGAGGTAAAGATTCATATATTGGAAGGCTATATTCGGACATCATAAAGGTTCCGAGTGATTCGGGTATTTTTCGGAGTACTTGGGAGTTACGAGAATTCACCGGGAGAAGTAATGGGCCTTATTGGGCCATACGGGAAAGGAGGAGGCATTCCAAGGGGAGGTGGAGCGCGCGCCCCATGGGTCCGAATTGGACTAGGGGAAGGGGGCGGCGCCCTCCTTGCCCTTTCCTACTCCCTCTCTCTTTCCCTCTTTCCTTCTTTCCTACTCCTAAAAGGAAAGGGATTCCTACTAGGACTTGCAAGTCCTAGTAGGACTCCATACTCTTGGTGCGCCCCTAGGGGTCCGGTCTCTCTCCCTCCCTCCTTTATATACGTGGGCAAGGGGCACCCCAAAGACACACAAAGTTTTGCCATAGCCGTGTGCGGTGCCCCCTCCACAGTTACACACCTCGATCATATCGTCGTAGTGCTTAGGCAAAGCCCTGCGCCGGTAACATCATCATCACTGTTTCAATGCCGTCGTGCTGACGGAACTCACCCTCATCCTCAACTGGATCAAGAGCGTGAGGGACGTCATCGAGCTGAACGTGTGCTGAACGCGGAGGCGCCGTATGTTCGGTACTTGGATCGGTTGGATCGCGAAGACGTTCGACTACATCAACCGCGTTACTAAACGCTTCCGCTTTCGGTCTACGAGGGTACATGGACACACTCTCCCGTCTCGTTGCTATGCATCTCCTAGATAGATCTTGCGTGATCGTAGGAAAATTTTGAAATTACTACGTTCCCCAACAGCGCGCCCCCTAACTTGTGGGCTCCAAGTAGCTCTGTTTGCCCTAATTTTTGGCCTGTAAATTCAAATATGTTATGAAAACCTAGGATCGATATCGAAAACAATTTTATCACCATCACAAGCATTTGTTCTTCCGTGATCCCATTTGGATCCCTATTCTAGAACTCTGCCAGAGGGGGGAGTCATTGGGGAGGCTATCTTCATCAACCTTGCTTCCTCCATGATGATGATGTGTGAGTAGTTCCTTCATGACCCACGGATCCATAGTAGTAGCTAGACGGGTCTCTCTCTCTCTCTCTCTCTTGATCTTCAATACAATGATCTTCTCTAAGATCAATCTAATGTAATCTTTTGTGGTGTGTTTGTTGGGATCCGATGAATTATGGGTATATGATCAGATTACTCATTGAAACTATTTGAGTCTTTTGATATTTATTTGTTCCCTAATTTCATAGCTTTGTATTTCTCTTTGATATATCAGTCTACTTCGGCCAAGTTAGATTGATTTATCTTCAGTGGGGGAGGTGTTTTGTAGTAGGTTCAATCTTGCGGTGATCTTGCCCTGTGACAGGAGGGGCAAATGCACATATTTGTATTGTTCCTACTAACGATAAAATGATGGGGTTCGATCATATTGATTGGTCTTACTTTGTCTATATTATGTCATCTTGCTTAAAGTGTTACTTTGTTTATCATGAACTTAATACCTTGAGATGCATGCTGGATAGTGGTCTTGGGGTGGAGTAATAGTAGTAGATGCAGTTGGATTAATGGTCTACTTGTCATGGATGTAATGCCTATATATTGATTATGCCTTGGATGATCATCATAATTGTGCGCAATTTTTTCTATTGCCCTATAGTAATTTTCTTCCCCACCGTTTCTATGCTCATGAGAGAGATGCCTCCAGTAAACCTATGGCCCCCAGGGTCCATTCCATTAATACTAAGAATCTTACAATTTCTTCACATGTTTTCTTTTACTATCTTTTTACTTTTGTTATTCTGCCTATCACTATAAGTTTTAATCTTGCCACTGCTAAGAACAAGGGGAGTGACGACCCCCTTGCCTTTGTTGGGTGCAAGCAAGTGTTGTGTCTATGTGCAGGTACTGTTTACGTTGCTGGTGTGGTGCCTCCTTCTGGTTCGATAACCTTGGTTCTTAACTAAGGAAAATACAATCTGCTACTATACTGCTTCACCCTTCCTCTTCGGGCAAATCCAACAACTCACCAGGTCGACGGCTCTGAGTGGCGCTAGTGGTAGCAGCGGGGCTTTTTCTCCAGTGCTCTAGGCTCTGGTGGTGTGGCGAGTGGTGGCTCTTGCGGGCGGTGGTTCTCGTGTGTAGGTTCGAGCGAGGGCTTTTTATGGCGGCTCGGTGTGAAGGCATTGCTCTGGCTCTGGCCGGGCCCGACAACAGCGACGTGCAGGTGTTGCACACCTTCTTGGAGGCGTTGTCGTCCGAGGGCCTATGCTCTCTTCTCTCGCACACTGGGGGGAACCCTTGTTTTGGGTTCCTGGAGCGAACGATGGCAGCGCTACATTGTTGTGAACCTTCTTGGAGGTATCATTTTGGAGTGGTCTTGGCTTGAGAGCCATCGGTTTGGGTGGTGCGCCGCTTCGGAGCCGGCATGGAAGTCGGAGCGACAGCTCTGGATCTCATCGTCATGGAGGGGTGCAGACATTGGTCACGTGGGTGGCACTGTTGTTGGTCATCCTGGTGCGTGGCCTCGGGTCTGCATGAATGTCGGAGCGGCGGCTCCGGATATGGTTGTTGGGTGTTGGCTCTAGTTGCTTGGGTGACGAAGCTGGCAGCTCGTCTGGTGCGTGGCCTCGGGGTCGGCGTGTGTGGTTTCTGTGTGTACATCGGGGTGGTGGCTCCAAAGATGGTTGTAGGGCATCTGCTCCAGTTGCTTTGGCGGAGGAGTAGAGGGCTTTCTGGTGCATGGCCTCAAGGTTGGTGTGGATGCCAGAGCGACGCTCCAACTTTGGTTGTAGGGTGTCAGCTCCGGGTTGCTCGGGTGACAGAGCTGACAGCTCATCTAGTGCGTGGCCTCGAGGTCGGCGTGTGTTAATGGTGCCCTGTTGAGGGTTTTCACCCGAGTTTCCATTAATTGACCGGTCAACTCTCTTCTACCTTTTTTAATGGATTGGGCACTAAGGGACCGTGTATAAAAAAACAACTACCCTATGTATTTGTACAACATAAGATTATCTACAGTCGAGTGCCCCAAACCTGCCTCAAATGCCCGGGTGGGCGGCCCGATCATTGACTGGTCATGAAAATGCAACCCAGATGGACGCCTCAAATGGGCCTCAAACACCCGGGCTGACCGGCACACCCCCTCATATCTAGCCCAAATCTAGGGCGGATATGGGAGATCCCAGGCGCGGCTTGGCACGTCTACCACGTCAGACCTGACAGCCCTACCCCACCTTAAGTTGCACCAAATCCACCCCCTTGACCTACCGGATCCATTTGCTCTCTCCTCTCTTTAACTCATCTGCGAAGTCCGTCTCACAGCTCCGCCGCCGCGCGTACTCTGCAGTCACTCCGAGCCTTTGCGCCATCAGCACTGGCACAACACTCCTCTCTTCCATCCTCGCCACCGAGACGTTGTGACCGGCCCGGACGCCATCGCGGTACGTCTGTCAACTCTCAGACTCCCCCTTGCGCTCTATGTGTTTGATACATTGTCCAACCTGGGTTTTGTGATTTTTTTTTACCAAAAACAATGAATTCCGATACTCCGTCGGACAAGGATTGTGGATCGACAGAGCTTGATCAAGTGATTCAAGATGAGTTCTTCGATTCCTCGGATTCGGACGGAGAAGTGGACATGATCTTGCTCATGAGCATGCAAGAGGAAATGGACCGGCGGGTGAAGCATATTCTCAACTTCAAGGCCTCGGTCGAAGGGAGAAGAGCGATCAATCGGGATAGGGTGTCTGGAGCACGACTACTGCTGAAGGACTACTTTGCTCCGAACCCAACTTTCCTGGATGATCCATGGTTTCCTCGCCGTTTTCGCATGCAGAAACCATTGTTTTTGTGCATTGTGGAGGGAGTGGAGGCACACGATGACTACTTCAAGGTCACAAGGGATTGTTGCGGCCAACTTTCTTTCTCTGCTTAGCAGAAGTGCACAACTGCTCTGAGGATGCTTGCACATGGTACTGCCACAGATGTCATTGGCAATATGATTAGGATGGGGAGAGCACATGCCTGAAGACTACTGTCAAGTTTGCCCGCGTCGGTCTTTGGAGCAGAGTATCTGAGAGAACCAAATGCGCAGGGCACAGAAAAGTTGTTGGCTATTGAAGAGACCAGAGGGTTTTCATGAATGCTCGGATCAACTGATTGCATGCATTGGCAATGGAAGAACTGCCCCAAAGCTCTATGGGGAATGTGTCAAGGTCACACCAAAGAGGCACCATCATACTAGAAGCGGTGGCATCACATGACTTATGAGTTTGGCGTGCTTTCTTTGGAATGTCGGGTTCTCACAACGACATCAACGTGCTTCAACGATCTCCAGTGTTTAGGAGGCTTTGTAATGGGGAACCTCCCGTCGTGCAACTACACTGTCAACGGCCGTGACTACAACATGGGATACTATCTTGCCTAGGGCTGGAAAAAAAGCTCAAAGCTCGCGAGCTAAACAAGTAGCTCGTGACTCGGCTCGAATCGACTCGAACTCGAAGAATAATGAGTCGAGCCGAACTTTAGTTTAAGATCGTTTATAGACCAAGTTAAACGAGCCAATCTCACGAGTACTCGTGTAACTCATTAGGCTCGATACAATACATCAGCCACTCCCAATAAAAAGAAAGATCAGCCACTAAACAGCCTACGTCCCAGGCGCACAACCCAAGGCCCAGCCGTTGAAGGCCTAGACTCCTAGGAGACTCATGCGTTATAAGGAAATTATAATTGTTTAGTGATATATATGTTTAATATATACATAATCATTTTTATCATATTTGAGGGTTTTATGTTTATATCTTTAACGAGCTTAACAAGCTAAACGAGCCAGCTCGCGAGTTATATGAGTCGAGCCAATCTTAGGTTTGAGCTCGTTATAGTAACGAGTCGAGTCGAGCTAGCTCGTTAACGAAACGAGCTCTAGCGAGTCGAGCCGACCTGGCTCGACTCGGCTTGAATTCCAGCCCTAATCTTGCCGATGGCATCTATTCTCAGTGGGCGGCATTTATGAAGACCATATCCTAACCACAGGGCAACAAACAAAACCACTTTGCAACAATGCAGGAAGCAGCTAGGAGGGATGTTGAGAGGGCATTCGAAGTGCTTCAAGCTCATTGAGGAATTGTTTGTGCAGCTGCAATGATGTGAGAATCATAAACTTTATGGCAGCTCATGACATGTTGTGTTATTTTGCACAGTATGATTGTCGAGAATGAGGATGATGATGTTGCTCAAACTAATGATTTTGAAGCGTGTGGAAAACAAGTTTAAATCTCAGAAGATCAAGATGCAGCTCAACTTATGAACTTTCTATAGATGCATCAGAATCTTGAAGATCATCAGGTACACGCCCAGCTACACCGTGATCTAATGAAGCGTATGTTGACCCATAATGAAAACCAAAGAGTTAATGTTTGAATTGTGCACTTAAAATATATTTTACCTAAGAGCTATGTATTTTTAGTATCAAACATTTCTTATTTACGTGCAGTATTGGCGTGTAAGACGTGCGTGGATTTGAAAGTCCAGGTTTGAGATACGTGAGCAATCTGGCTAGCTACATTTGCATACGCGAGGAGCAATCTGTCCATCCGTGGTCGCTCACCGTACGGGTCTTGTACGTGTACGTGCAGGCGGCTCGCGGACGCGACGGAGCTGGTGAGGCTCGCCGAGGCGTGGAGCGCCACGCGACCATGACGACCACGGCGTCCAACGTGGCCTCGCTCACGCTCTTTGTCGTTGCCGGACTTAGCGAGAGCGATCAGATGAGGTCGAGCGAGAGAGGCGGAGGTAGACGGACGAGGAAGTTTTTCTGCTGCCGAAACTGTCGCAGCGCTTTCTGTTTTTTCATTCACCTTACTTATGCGATTACCAGGCAAGACCAACTAACTCTTTCAGGGTATCGCCATAATCTGCATCAGCCGTGCCATCCCACGGCCCGCATCACACAGCGTCGTCAACACCCAGGAGAGAAAGAGGGGAAGAGGGTATGTGCATGGCGCACTACCTCAACAAACTACATGCATGGGCGCGTCACATCCGACGGCCATGTGTACATTATTCAGAAAAATACAGAAAACTACTACTAGTGCATGAGCTTATCAGCGAGGTCAACATTTCTCCCCCTTAAGCTCATGCCTTCTTGCTGCCCTCCATGATCGCTAGCTTCTGTCTCAGCTCGATGAACCGCACACTGCCCAGAGCCTTTGTCAAGATACAGCCACTTGGTTCTGTGTTCCAATGTGCTCGATCTCAACAATCCTCTCTTGGACACAATCACGGATGAAATGAAACTTGATGTCAATGTGTTTGCTGCGATCATGATGAACCGGATTCTTGGCTAGCACTATGGCAGACTTGTTGTCCACCAAAAGTCTGAAAGTTGCAGGTTCCTCTCCACGCATTTCAGCCAGGAGTCGACTCAGCCAAATACCTTGGCACGTTGCTCCCGCCGCTGCGACATATTCAGCTTCGCAAGAACTGATGGCCACTACCTTCTGTTTTTGCGAGGACCAACTGACAGGATTTTCACCAAGGAAGAAGACCTGCCCGGAAGTACTTTTCCGGTCGCCAATGTCGCCGCCATGATTGCTGTCACTATACCCAAGCAAAGTTGCATCTCCGATGCCTGCTTTGTAGTGACAGCCGTAATGTTTGGTACCCTGAACATACCTCAAGATTTGCTTCACTGTTGTCCAGTGGTCATTGCTTGGGCTCTCCATGAAGCAACTGACAATCCCAACGGAGTGGGAAATGTCAGGTCTCATGTGCACCAGATAACGCAAACTCCCAATCACACTTCTGTAGCGAGTGGCGTCAAAGGGCTTTGAGCCATCTTCCTTTCTTAACTTGAGTCTGCATTCCATAGGAGAGTGACAACTGTTGCAGCCTTCCATTCCTGCTTCTTTGAGGATCTTTGATGCATAGCTTTGTTGACAGAGTGTAATCCCTCCTTTCTCCTGCTTCACTTCTATTCCCAAGTAGTAGCTGAGAAGGCCTAAATCACTCATCTTAAATAGCTGCTGCATCTGAGCTTTAAACTCCCTGATTGATGCCACATGTGTGCCTGTGATGATCAAATCATCAACATACACGCCAACCAGCAAGTATGACTCTTTGTCACCTCGGCGGTAGACTGCGTGCTCAAGTGGATTGCGAACAAAACCAAGTTGAAGCAGAGTCTCATCAAGTTTGGCATACCATGCTCGCGGGGCCTGTCGAAGACCATACAATGCCTTCTTCAGTTTCAGAACAGCGCCTTCGCTTCCAGTAACGCTATAACCAGGCGGCTGGACCACGTACACCTCTTCCGCGAGCTCGCTGTTGAGAAATGCAGATTTGACGTCCATATGATGCACTTCCCAACGTGAGTGAGCGGCAAGAGCTAGGAGAAGCCGCACAGTTTCCATCCGTGCCACCGGCGCAAAGACCTCTTCAAAATCTATGCCCTCTCTCTGAGCATATCCCTTTGCAACCAAGCGAGCCTTGTACTTGACAATGTTTCCCTCTGGATCTCTCTTCACCTTGTAGACCCACTTGAGGCCAATAGCCTTGTGTCCATGGGGAAGGGCAGCAATCTCCCATGTTTGGTTGTCAGCTATGCACTTCATTTCTTCATCCATGGCTGCCTTCCATGTTGTGTCATCCATGGCTTCATCCACGTTGCAAGGTTCCTCCACGCTGAGAAGGCAGTGTTCCATCTGCTCGCGTACTGCCTCTCCCTCCGTCTCGTCTAGGACATCGGAGATGAGCCGGTAGCGGAGAGGACCAAAGTGAGGTCCAAAGTCCGTGTCCCTTCGCTCTTCATCACCAGAGAGAGGTGTTGCCCAGCGTATCGCTCCAGCGATCCCTGCAGAGCGAGGCTCAGTCTGAGGCATCTCAGGCCGTGACGCCCCAGATGTCGGAGAAGTGGGCGCCTCCTCGAGGCGTGGTGGCGTGGTGGCCACAGCCCCTCCTGTGTCCAGTTCGTGCACGCCGTGGCCCGTGGTGTACACCACGGAGAAGATTGAGGGCGTGACGGGTGCACTGTCATGTACCGACTCACTCGGAGAGCTCCATGACCAAGGCCTGCTCTCCTCAAACACTACATCACGTGTCACCTGAACCTTCTTTGACACTGGATCATAGACACGATAGGCTTTGGATCCTTCTTCATACCCCACGAAGATCATGGGAGTGGAGCGATCCGACAGTTTGGTGATGCCTGGTCCAGTCTTCTTCACATGTGCCATACATCCAAAAGTACGCAGGTGCTGCACGCTTGGTTTCCGGTCATGCCAGGCCTCATATGGAGTGACACCCTCCAAGCTTCTGGTAGGAGCCCTGTTCAGCAAGTACATAGCAGTCTTTACAGCCTCTGCCCAGAAATATGATGGAACGCCCATACTCTTCAGTAAGCAACGAGCCATTTCTACCACCGTCTGATTTCTTCTTTCCACCACCCCATTTTGCTGTGGTGAATAAGGTGCAGTCGTGTAGTGCTTGACACTGAGCCCTTCGCAGTACTCGCGGAACTCGCCGGAGTTGAATTCACCACCCCTGTCTGAGCGGAAAGCTCGCAGTTTGCACTTTCCTTCTGCTTCGGCCATCAACTGAACTTTTCTAAAATGCTCTAACGCTTCGTCTTTTGATTTGAGGAGCTCGAGCCACATGTATCGACTGTAATCGTCAACAACCAGAAGAAAATACTTGTTGCCACCTGGTGTCGTTGGCGCAATCGGGCCACATAGGTCCGTGTGGACGAGCTCGAGCCCTTTCTCAGCTCGGTACGATGTGGTCTGTGGAAAGGGAGCTCGGTGTTGTTTGCCGAGTGCGCAGCCGTCACAGTATTCCTGTACATGATTAATAGTGGGCATTCCCCGCACCATCTGCTTGCTGGACATGGCTTTGAGTGCACGGAAATGAAGATGACCCATCCTGGCAATGCCATTGCCAAGTCTGCTCCTCCCCTTGAGTCAACAAGCACGCTGGTGTGTCTATAGACAAGAGACCAGTGTACAGCCTGCTTTCAGTACGCTTGATCCTAGCTAGAACATGCCCCCATGGGTCTTGAACTGACATGATCCCATCCCTGATGTGATAACACACCCAGCCTCATCCAACTGACCAACAGATATAATGTTGCTCTTGAGACTGGGTATGAAATACACCTCTGTCAGCACGCGCTGATCGCCGCTCCTGCACCGAAAGACAACGGATCCGCGCCCACAGATGGCTACCCTGGAACCGTCTCCGAACCTGACTGTGCCGTGCACATCCTCGTCCAGGGCTGCAAACATGCCCCTCTCACCAGTCATATGGCTGCTAGCACCGGTGTCAAAAAACCAAACCCCGTCGGGCGATGGGACAGGGGTCACTTTTTCTTCATTAAGGAACACGGCCTGTGGCGCGGCGATCTGCGTGGTGACCGGCCCAGTGACCAAGGCCATGAGAAGACCCTGATCATGCTCCTCGCCGCGGACAAGATTGGCCTGCTCCTGCTTCCCTTGTTGCTCCTCAGCTTTGATCCGATTCCAGCAATCCTTTTTCCAATGCCCTGGTTTATTGCAGTAGTGGCACTTGCCCTTTTTCTTGCCGCCCGAGCCGCCGGATGCGCCCGTGCCGCCGCTGCCCGGCGCAGGTCTGCCACCGCCGTCGTCGTGAGGTTTGGGCTTGCCCGGCGACTTGTTCTTGCCGCCGCCACCACCGGACGATGACCCGCCCCCACCTAGCTATCGCTCATGGGCGAGCCACTCCTCACGTGTGAAGAGAAGGCGGCCGCCGGACTGCCCCGCATCCTCGAGATCGTAATGATCTTCACATGCCGAGAAACGCCCGACGATCTCCTCGATGGTCATCGTCTTTAGATCGACGAGGCTCTCGATTGCCATCGCCATCTGACGATATTTCCGCGGCACAACGCGGAGAAACTTCTGGACCGCCTTGTGCTCCGTCACGGGATCGCCATACAGCTCCAGGTCGGAGACGAGGCCGGCGAGTCGCAGCCCGAAGTCCTCGACGGACTCGCCGTCTTTGAAGCGCAGATCCTCGAACTCGCGGCGGCGCACCTGCGCCTTGGCCTCGCGAGCCCGCTCGCTCCCCATGCGGAGCGTCTTGATGGTCTCCCACGCCTTCTTCGCCGAGTCCTTCGCAGCCAGCACCCGCATCAACTCCGGCGGAACGCTGGTGAGGATAATCTGCAGCGCACGACGGTCGTCGTTCTCGTCGGCGGCGTCGTCGGTCACTGCGGACCAGACACGGGCGACCTGCAGCTTGACTTGCATCACGAGTGCCCACTCCTGATAGTTCGTGCGCGTGAGCATCATGGACGCCCCCGACTCCTCTCGGACGATGCGCTCCACCACGTGGTACTCGCCGCTGCCGCCGGTGGTCAGCCGCGCCACAGGCGCTGAGACTTGGTTCCATCCTTCTTCCCGGCCTTGCCCTTCTCTGAATCGCTATCCGACATGGATCGCCGTGGATCGGACACCGCCGGCCACCGGAGAGTGGATCGAACACCACGGCTCTGATGCCAATTGTCGTTGCTGGACTTAGCGAGAGCGATCAGATGAGGTCGAGCGAGAGAGGCGGAGGTAGACGGACGAGGAAGTTTTTCTGCTGCCGAAACTGTCGCAGCGCTTTCTGTTTTTTCATTCACCTTCCTTATGCGATTACCAGGCAAGACCAACTAACTCTCCTGGGGTATCGCCATGATCTGCATCAGCCGTGCCATCCCACGGCCCGCATCACACAGCGTCGTCAACACCCAGGACAGAAAGAGGGGAAGAGGGTATGTGCATGGCGCACTACCTCAACAAACTACATGCATGGGCGCGTCACATCCGACGGCCATGTGTACATTATTCAGAAAAATACAGAAAACTACTACTAGTGCATGAGCTTATCAGCGAGGTCAACATTTCTCTTCACCGGCCGCTTCGGGTACATGCCGTTCCAGTGGCCAGTGTTCCTCGGGCACCCGGTACACCGGCACCGCGCGCGCACCCCCAGCGCGCACTGCGTGCTGCAGTTGACGTCGCCGTTCGCGGCCTCGACCTACACCACCCTGCTCTCCCAGGCCGAGTTCATCCCAGCCGACCTCCCCGCGTTGCTCGTTCAAAATCTCACGCTCGGCACCGTCGAGCGCCATCCGGACCCGTCATTCTCGTCGTGCTTTGTGCTGCTCAGCGTTTCGAAGGCCACGCGCTCCCTCACAACACATCCGAAGAGCAAACCAACATGTGGGCAGATGATTAAAAGGATAGTGGTATTTCCGGTTCATCAAGATTCGAGTCCTGATGCTTGCATTATTCTAAATTATTTCAGAATTTTCGAAGATGCATGTTCAGTGAGAGAAGACGTTCCCGTCGACTACGAGCGTATGTGATTACTTTATCAATTTAAGATAATATGCCGGCTCAGTCTTTAAAGGTGCTCATGGAGGTAGCGTGCATGTTTATGCTCATTGGATTAGGACGAGCGTAGCGTATAGATGAGCGATTGCGACAATGCTATGTTCTAAAAAACTGAAGTACAATTTGATCGGGGTCAAATGTAGCACCAAGTGCGTCGATGGGGTATAAATTGAGAATTTTCAAAAAGTGGGTAATATCTATCACAAAGGTTAACTCGAGGGTAAAAAATTAGAATTTACCCTTTTATATTAAGTATGTATGTCATGCAATAGCACCATTCTGCAATAGTGCTTTTAAGTAGCACAGATAGAAATGAGGAGATGCACCTGCAGATCTGCTGTTTTCGACACAACTACTAGCCAGTAATCAATCTCTAAACAACAATCGTCGACACATCTCAGTCGTGGATCAAAAGCACGCACACACACCACGCACGTCACGCATCAAGCTCCGATCAAAATAAAATCCACGCATCAAACACATGTTAACTGAACACGATGCCAATTACTATCTCCGTCTCAAATTATAAGATGTATTTTAGCATATTTAGCCTACCAAAAATGCCTTATAATTTGGGACACAGGAAGTAATATATCATACGAAAGTGTCACACACATGCCTACTCCGCCCTTCTGTTCCCGCTACGCCTCTTCGACGATGTCATCCCAGCAAGCTTGAGCCCTTTGCCCCAGAGGAATGCATACATGCCACCACAACTATCACTGTCCCCAGCACGCCGCACATACAGAAATAGGCTTTGCTAAAATTTATGAATTCATAATCGCATGCAGAAAGAGATCGCCTGAGACCACATTGGTTAATTTGCTCACCTCCCAAGGTAGATATCAGTCCCAAGTAGAACTGACTCCAACACCGTGGTCATAACCAGTGAAAGCGAGTTGAACATCGGAGGGTAGATGGGTCCGCTTCGGCGGATCACCCAGTGAGATCAGCAGGAATGCAAGGCCGGTGTTCAGTACACCTTGATCATTATCAAAAATTTCATGATAAAAAGTCTGTTATTAGTGGACAACTAAAACGTGGCAGCTTGTGTGACTAGCTACGTACTGAATAGATAACCGTAGCAGCTTGAGGTCCCACTTGAGCGTCCATTCAGCTCTATCATGGACGATGAAGACACCCACCACCAAGGATTGTATGCTCCCCAGTAGGGGCATCAGTTTGTCATCCAGTAGATTGGCGGGAACACCTTCACCAGCCTTTCTTGATTTTTAGCCATCAACAATTCATAATAATAAGGAGTAACACTGCCGGAGCTTAGTGTAGTTCGGGGGCCTTGGCCCCAGCCTTGGACAATTCTGTGAAGGCAGTGTCGGTTGTAGGTGCCTGGGAGTTAGAGTATCCTAGCAAGTTGGTGGGCCACAGGTGCAGTAGCAGGCCTTTCAACAGGCTCACCATCATGGTCCCGCCAATGCAGAGCAGCGAGCCAAGCAGCTTCATCTTGCCTGGACAATTTGCCAGTGGCTGCTTCTCAGCCCTGAACGCAGATACATGTTGTATATGTTAAAGGCAATCACTTTTGTGTGTCTCTGATTGGATCATGAATAATTGATCATGTACCGTAGCACTATGGCAATAATGAAGGTGGCAATGGCGATCAAGTTGAGGAAGATGGAAGAGTATGCTGCGCTGGTAGCCTGCAGCACGTAGAAGTACAAGCCCGCAGCAAGGACGTCTCTATAATGCAACAAGAGGCAACATTACTCTCTAATTAAAAATGATACTAGATATGTATATGCAAATGAAGTCGTAAAAATTTTGTACAGAAAGGGCTGGAGGTCTCACAATAAATGAAAATATACATTTGATTATCAACTGTTTGTACTTGAAACTAAAACTAAGAGAGGCAGTGCATCATTGTAATGCACGAGTTGAAATCTAAAATCAGCTAATAATGAAACTGATTCGTTATTAAAGATGGAATAGTGTATGGAAGATAAGAGAGAATACAATCGTATGGATTAACAAGCAAAGGGTTACATGTATATAGGCCCATATTAGATTTGGATAGCAAGCAAGCCGAGGAAAGTCACCTTCTCAGCCAGAGCTTAAATGATCTCGGGTGAACAGTAAAATAAAAAAATTATTTTGAAGCGCGTGGAGAACAAGTTCAAATCCTAAAAGATCAAGATGCAGCTCAACTTATTAACTTTCTACAGATGCATCAGAATCTTGGAGATCGTCGGGTGCACGCCCAGCTACTCAGTGATCTAGTGGAGCGTATGTTGACCCATAATGGAAACCAAAGAGCTAATGTTTGAATTGTGCACTTAAAATAAATTTTACCTAAGAGCTATGTATTTTCAGTATCAAACATTTATTATTTACGTGCAGTATTGCCGTGTAAAATGTTCGTAGATTTGAGAGTCCGGATTTGAGATATGTGAGCAATCTGGCTAGCTACATTTGCATATGCGAGGAGCAATCTATCCGTCCGTGGTCGCTCACCGTACGGGTCTTCTACGTGTACGTGCAGGCGGCTCGGGGTCGCGACGGAGCTGGTGAGGCTCGCCGAGGCGTGGAGCGCCACGCGACCATGGCGACCACGGCGTCCAACGTGGCCTCGCTCACGCTCTTCGCCGGCCGCTTCGGGTACATGTCGTTCCAGTGACCAGTGTTCCTCGGGCACCCGGTGCACCGGCACCGCGCGCGCACCCCGGCGCGCACTGCGTGCTGCAGTTGACGTCGCCGCTCGCGGCCGCGACCTACGCCGCCCTGCTCTCCCGGGCCGAGTTCGTCCCAGCCGACCTCCCCGTGTTGCTCGTCCAAAATCTCACACTCGGCACCGTCGAGCGCCATCCGGACCCGTCATTCTCGTCGTGCTTCGTGCTGCTCAGCGTTTCGAAGGTCACGCGCTCCCTCGCAACAGATCTGAAGAGCAAACCAACATGTGGTTGAAGGGCAGTGGTATCTTCGGTCCATCAAGATTCAAGTCCTCGTGTTCACATTATCTATTTCAGAATTTCTGCCGATACATGTTCAGTGAGAGAAGACATTTTCGTCGACTACGAGGCGTTTGTGATGACTTTATCAATTCAAGATAATATGCCGGCTCAGTCTTTAAAGGTGCTCATAGAGGTAGCGTGCATGTTTGTGCTCATTGAATTAGGATGAGCGTAGCGTATATATGAGCGACTGCGACAGTGCTATGTTCTAAAAAAACTGAAGAAAAATTTGGTCGGGGTCAAATGTACCACCAAAGTGCATCGATGGGGGTATAAATTGATTTTCAAAAAGTGGGTAATATCTATCACAAAGGTCAACTTGAGGGTAAAAAGTTAGAATTTACTCTTTTATATTAAGTACTAATATGTCGTGCAATAGCACCATCCAGTCTTCAATAGTGCTTTTAAGTAGCAGAGATACTCCCTCCGTCCGAAAATACTTGTCATCAAAATGGATAAATGAGGATCTACTATTGAGTAATCAATCTCTAAACAACAATCGTCGACACACCTCAGTCATGGATCAAAAGCACGCACACACACCACGCACGTCACGCATCAAGCTCCGATCAAAATAAAATCCACGCATCAAACACCTGTTTACTGAACATGATGCCCATTACTATCTCCGTCTCAAATTATAAGACGTATTTTAGCATATTTAGCCTACTAAAGATGCCTTATAATTTGGGACACAAGAAGTAGTATATCCTAAGAAAGTGTCACACACATGCCTACTCCGCCCTTCTGTTCCCGCTATGCCTCTTCATCCGACGATGTCATCCCAGCGAGGTTGAGCTCTTTGCCCCAGAGGAATGCATACATGCCACCACAACTATCACTGTCCCCAGCACGCTGCACATATAGAAATAGGCTTTGTTAAAATTTATGAAAACATGATCGCATGCAGAAAGAGATCGTCTGAGACCACATTGGTTAATTTGCTCACCTCCCAAGGTAGATATCAGCACCAAGTAGAATTGACTCCAACACCATGGTCATGACCAGTGAAAGCGAGTTGAACATCGGAGGGTAGATGGGTCCGCTTCGGCGGATCACCCAGCGAGATCAGCAGGAATGCAAGGCCGGTGTTCAATACACCCTGATCATTATCAAAAACTCATGGTAAAACGTCTGTTATTAGTGGACAACTAAAACGTGGCAGCTTGTGTGACTAGCTACGTACCGAATAGATGACGTAGCAGCTTGAGGTCCCACTTGAGTGTCCATTCAGCTCTGTCATGGACGATGAAGACACCCATCACCAAGGATTGTATGCTCCCCACTAGGGACATCAGTGTGTCATCCAGTAGATTGACGGGAACACCTTCACCAACCTTTCTTGTTTTTTAGCCATCAACAATTCACAATGATAAGGAGTAACACCGGCGGAGCTTAGTGTAGTTCGGGGGGCTTGGCCCCCAGCCTTGGACAATTCTGTGAAGGCAGTGTCCACTCTAGGTGCCTGGTGCCTGGGAGTTGGAGTATCCCAGCAAGTTGGTGGGCCACAAGTGCAGTAGTGGGCCTTTCAACAGGCTCATCATCATGGCCCCGCCAATGCAGAGCAGCGAGCCAAGCAGCATCATCTTGCCTGGACAATTTGCCAGTGCCAGCTTCTCGGCCCCGAGCATAGATACATATATGTTAAAGGCAATCACTTTTGTGTATCTTTGATTGGATCATGAATAATTGACCATGTACCGTAGCACTATGGCAATGATGAAGGTGGCAATGGCGATCAAGTTGAGGAAGATGGAAGAGTATGCTGCGCTGGTAGCCTGCGGTCCGTAGAAGTACAAGCCCGCAGCAAGGACGTCTCTGCAATGCAACAAGAGGCAACATTACTATCTAATTAAAACAGATACTAGATATGTATATGCAAATGAAGTCGTAACAATTTTGTATAGAAAGGGCTGAAGGTCTCACAATAAATGAAAATATACATCTGATTATCAATTGTTTATACTTGAAATTAAAACTAAGAGAGGCAGTGCATCCTTGTAATGTACGAGTTGAAATCTAAAATCAGCTAATAATGAAACTGATTTTTTATTCAAGATGGTATAATGTATGGAAGATAACAAAGAATACAATCATAGGATTAACAAGAAGGGTTACAGGTATATATGCCTATACTAGATTTGGATAGCAAGCAAGCTGAGGAAAGTCACCTTCTCAGCCAGAGCTCAAATGAGCTCGGGTGAAAGGTGAAATAGAAAATGATTTTTTTGTGACAAATATTGACAAATGTTCTAAGAGATTGCAAAATTATATCATGGAATCGCATGTGTGAAACTGTGGCAAAAAAGTCAGTGCTCCTAAATGCTTTCGAAAGTGGCATTTTCATAGCATCGTTTTTTTTTTTGCCATGCCTTCCACGAATGTGATTCCATAATGAAATTTTGTAAGATCTTAGATCATTTTTTAATACTTGTCACAAAAAAAATCAGTTTTTTTTATTTTACTGTTCACCCGAGCTCATTCACTTCCGCAAGTCGAGTCCTAATCTAATAAGTGCTTGGCTTGCAACGGCAATTAGCTAGTACTCCCTCTGTAAACTTATAAGATATTGTAGGTCATTACTTGGGAGTACTTGGGAGCACGCCCCCCTTCCTGCCATTGTTTTACTACGCAGAAGACAGGACAGGACAGGACGGGATCTGGCGGTGGATGAACCGCATGGGTGGAGGGTGAACGACGCTATGAAGGGCGGAGGAGTACTGTAGTCAAGCCGGTGAAGGAGCACTGGAGTAGTCAAGGCGGCGTGCATGTGTCTTTATGGACGAACGGGTCCGGGAGCCCGTGTGTGGGTTCTTTTTGGTTTTTCAAGGGCCATTTCATCCTTTTTTTTTTACAGAAAAGGGCCATTTCATCCTTCCCATCTCTAATATACACGACTGAGAAAATAGACCTATTGTTTGGCTCCTCTCAATTTTTCTAGCGGGCCCAACAGAAGTCACTATTGTAATTTTTTTTGTTTTTTAATATTTACTGTCCAATCTTCACGTGCCTATTTGCAATGCAGCCACTCCTTTTATGTACCCCAAAAATTTGTCTTTTTTATTGATAAACCAATAAGTCTTTACTTGAGTAAGTGATTTTTATTTAGATGTGTAAATCATGGGAAGATTTTATAAATAGTTACTTAAACAATCCCATAAATATGGGCAAGTAATCTCGGGCTAACTTACTAAAATATTTATATCAAGTTGCAACGCAGTTAACTATTTATTAATTGACTAAAGAGTGATGGTTATTGTGGTGGACCTCGACCTATAAGGTCGAAGCCACCGATTGTACATGCAACAATGATCCCATAATTAGTGTGTCACTGCGTACAACGAACTGATAATTAAAAGTTTACATCCATTACATAACATCTTATACAAATAGGACCATCATTGCCAAGTCTTGCATAAATAAAGCCATGGGGGCTGGCCTTCAACAAAACATAAGCAGCGGAAATCATCTTCGATGCCCTCTGTGCAAAACCTGATCCAGAAGACCGCGGACATATGTCATTTCTATGTGACCGGGCAACGGAGGTGTGGACCGCCCTTGGCCTGGGAGAAATGGTGGCGTCCATTGCCACTTTGCACCTTTCTCGCACGGCTGTGTTGGAGGAGCTTCTGTGCTCCGATAGAGCTTTGCTACATCTACATGAGATTACGGGGTCAAGGGGGTTAGGGGTGGTTTGATTAGTGGGAAAGGTAATTACTTAGGTTTACGTATAAATAAACCTTTCGTAAGTCTAGCACTTTTGGCTCCAATATACCTGGAGGAATTCCACTCCCGAGAGAGGACCCAGTTGAACTTGTAATGGTTGCAGCACATGGTTTATTTGGTACTCCCTCCGTAAAAATAAATAAGAGCTTTTAGATTACTAAAGTACTCCAGTTATCTAAACGCTCTTATATTTCTTTACAGAGGGAGTAGGAACGTAGGAAGGTCACACATGCGGATCACCTGAGCGTGCCACAATGAGCATCAGGGCCATGGTAGCCAATAGTTTGGCCAGAAGATTACAACCGACAGTTAAGAGAGCAAGCATGGTCATACGGCTAGTGTCATCATATAAAAATGTGTGAAAAACTTTGGGCCATACGGCTAGTGTCATATAAAAATGCAATACTATTTATCACCGGATCACTTTTTATTTTATTTTTCCTTCTGTATCAACATGTGTGTGATCAATGAAACAGGGAGTTGAAGTGGCCCAATTCCAACGTACAGAGAACAACACTGCTATCCTATGTATACAAGACAAACACTACTGTCTACAGATCAACAAATTGCAGGCCATGGCTTCAGTGTAAATCATAACTGGTTGTATGATGCTGCTATCATATGTCTGGTCCAAATTGCTGAAGTCTGTGCTGATTGGATCTACATTTGATCAGATACAGTACACCAAAAAATTGGATTTGTATCCTGAGTTCAGAAAATGCTGCACCACAATTGCTCACAGCTACAGAAAAATCTGAAAAGCTCACCCTAAAATAGTCTAACGAATGAATCAGTCTGCCAGCGCGCACCTTCAATCAAGCAATGTATGTACAGGGGACCATACCGCTGGTCAGCAAATCTTTGGTCATTCAGTATTATGCACATGGGTTGTCACGGATGAATGATACTATCTGGTGTGCGAGAGTTGCTTGGATGCAAGGCTGAACATCTCCTTTAGGCGAGCAGATGAACTGGAAAGAACGTTCTTCTCGATTCTCTTCTGATGCCTGGTGGTCTTTGACCATTCAATTCCAAGATAGACTTGGACACTGCACGCCTTTTGTTTAGGAGCAAGGTCTTCGAATTGATACTTTATATGAAGCTGCACACGCAAGTTAGGTGAACAGGTCATTACAGTGATTATTCTGATTTTATTCAGAAAGTTAGCAGGAACATAACTGATTTCTTTGAAATATGCAAAGGAGGAACTTGGTGCAATGGGCTGCATTAAGATGGAGGAAGAGATGTCGTGCCTGGTTTCATCTTTAATCAGGAAAATGGACAAAGGGAGAAGCTACAGTAATATTTCATATTTGGCTCTGCATATAAACCCCAGAATAAAGATTGTTCACGAAATTATGCAATGCGTGTCACACATACCTCACGGTAAACCTATACTCACATTGTTTAGATCATTCACTGAAGCCGTTTCGTCTTCCAAACCAGCAGAGGATATTTTTTATTAAAAGCTGCCTTTAGTTTAGTACTAACCTTTTGAATCAAACAAATCCTCCATACAGGGATTTCAACAACAACAAAGCGTTTAGTCCCAAACAAGTTGGGGTAGGCTCATAAAGGGATTTCAACAAACTAGTGAAAATAAAATGATGCAACTTTAGTACAGTAACCCACTTAAAATTTAAAAACAAATGGCAAGCAAGTGAGGGATGCAACTAGCTTTCAATGGCAGATGTTTCTTGAAGTGGTATCCCATTTAGATAGGTGTTACTCTAAAGTCAAACTGGCTCACTAGTAAACACATGGTTTTATTTTTCTGAGATGTGAGCAGAAGTTTCAAGTACATTGACATACCGTGAAGAAGTCACCAAGAAGGACGCCTTGAAGTTCCATCACCTCTTCAATAATCCACCCTTTCTTATTGGGCATAGGAGATTTCAGCTGGGTCCCAGTAACTTCTCCTCCAACAGGAGACAACTTCCTGCTAAACTTGTAATGAATTTGTCTTTGATATTCGTCGGGTTTATCTGATTCCCATTGTGTAGCCGAGTATTTGAGGCATCCAACTTTTTCCATGACTTTCATCTCCAACGAACCACCTTCGAACACCTCCAGAAGTGAATTCATCTGGCAAAAGGCACATATACTTCAGTTAACCATCTGGCGATTAAAGTTCAACATAAGCAGTTCCAAAAGTTGCAGCTGCAAATTTTACTTAACTTACATTAGCACAAATGGTTGACGAGAAAACTTCACTCATCTGAAGGCTCTTGGAATCGTCAACACCAACAAAAATTCCACTGTCCTCACTCTGAAGTGTATTATTTTGAGATTGTTCCTCAGCAATCTGTACTTTAGACTCGGAGCTCAATGATCTTGCTTTCCATAACGCCATTATTGTCCTGTAAAGCACCAAAAAATAAGGGCAAGGGTAAAATAACAAGAACAATAATGTCATACAAATAGTCCAAGGTGCTATGTGTATCAATGCAGATATGTATTGATGGTCTAGGCTGGCAGTTGCTATAGGTAAACCTTTAAGTAGTTTGGTGTTAGTGGAGCTAAAGCAGTTCATTATTTAAGGAAGGCGGAGATTACCTATTGGCCACACTAAATGATGCAAAAGATTGCAGAGAAAACTTCAGCTTTCCACTCTCTACGCTCTTCGCACCATGCTTTGCATCCATGCCTCTACCTCTGTGAAGAGTTATTGCAAGGGATGGACTCCATGTCGATAGTGATGGGGGAATTGCCTGTATGTCTTCAATATCCTCCCATAGAAAGAAAAACTTTGTTTTCCGGCCAAACATGCTTGAATAAAATCCAATTATTCTTGGAGACAAGAAAAGATGGCCCTGAAATGAATATAGACTGAACCCTTAGCAAGCTATTTATTTGATATTCGTGTACTATTTGAAATCGCACATGTAATAACATGAAAATAATCTGAACTTTTATTTTCAATCCACATGTTAGAACTTGACAATCTGAGATGTTCATAGTTGATAAAAGGTGCTACATCCACAAGTTAGCAGCATGCAAACCAATGAATCACATATCAGGCCAGCATCCTTTTAAGATTTTTTTTTTTCAAAAGGCATTTACCGAAAAAGGGTTGCCCCCCGCTTTATATTATAAAGCAACGACCACACGATACAAATGCTGGGGCCTCAGCACAAGCAAGCCCAAAAGAAACAAAAAAGGAACTGAAGAGAAAATAATGCCAACAACGGCGGATCAACGAAAACGATGAGGACCCGCAACCGCCGCGCCCACCGGATAAAACCACCACGCTCCTAGCACTCCGGACCGCCGCATACCAAACAACACCCTCAAGAAGGATCGCGACGATGACGACGCTGTTGCCCGGACATGTCCTAGGGTTTCCCCCGGTACGCGAGGGGTGAGGTGGAAGGGTATGCCCGACGCCTTCAGAAGGCACGGCGGCGCCCACGAGCGCCATCATCCGGTGCCGCCCCGCCGACAAGGATTTCTCCGACCACCAACCAACCACGACCCCGCACGATCCATCCGCGCCACCAAACACACCGCCCACCAACTTGCGCCACCACGGTCGAGCAGTCTCCATTGCCGTCTCACCATGGCAAACAAAACGGGACCGACGGAAACAAGACGACGCAACCGGGAACCAGGAGCGGCAACATCAGCAGCCTCACCGGAGGGGACATCCTCCACCGCCCGGCGGATCCGCCGGACGCAAAGACAGGGCAAACCGGGCACCTCGCCCACCGAGCCCGAACGGCTCGCTGGCTTCCCGTCGCCGCCGCCGCAGAACGCGAGCCACCGCCGCCACCACCCCCACACGAAGTCACGCCCGACCCGCCGGAGACGCCGCAAGCAGACCAGGCCAGGCCCGCACAGACCCAGATCGAGCCCAAAAGGGCCCAGATCTGGGCCGGGAAGGCCCGCCGCTAGCCACCGCGTCGCCCTGCCGCCAAGCGGCCGCGCCACCGCCAAGACGCCACCCAGCACTGCACCGCTAAGGAGCCGCCGCCGCCGGATCCATTGTCGCCGAGGAGCACTTCGTGGCCGCCGCCCGCCCGAGCCGAGGCGCCATGCGGGAAAGGTTGGCCACCGCCGCCGGCACCACGCTGGCAAGGCCCGTGCCCAGCCGACGGCGGCGGAAGGGGAGGAGGGGGAGGGGGGCTGGGAGGGGCGACGAGAGCCCCCGGTCGCCCCGCTCGGGGAGGCAAAAAGGCATTTACAAGAGTAACTGAATAAGGAGTTCAAATTTAACAACTCTGCAAGTTAAGCTTATGAGTTGTTCACACAAAAAAAAAAGTTAAGCTTATGAATTTCGTGCTTCCTGGGTAAGATATGAATCAGAGAAGTTCGAGCCTTAGGGCCTTACGGGACAGTCATGTCAGGCCTATATATACGTTGTGCGCTCAAGCAAAAAAGAATCAATATAATCTCCCCATGATACTCTATATATGTTCCACTTCCAACTCCCCCTTCCAAAACACGTACCCTTCAAGTCATGCCGTTTGGCCTTCCTCTACACTATAGTAATCTACTTGTGAACTAAGTTCAAAACAGTGTTAAGTCGCAATTCGAGAAGTACCTGCGTAGGCAATTTCCGCTTCAAGTAGCAGGTAAAACTGCTGATTAGAAATTCTTCTGCAGGCAGAGAGAAGAGCTCCTGGAATGCAGTATTAGTTCGAGGAGACCGCAACGTCATCTGTCAGCAGTAACCCAGATCAGACAAGGGGAAAATCACAAATTAACAGTATGCTCCAGCGAATATGGGAAGGAAAGCACTCACCTTCTTACCAACTTCTTTCTCCATTTTGCTCAGATACTCGGTGACCATACCAGTGCCCTTTGAGTTGTTCAAGAAGATTCTTAGGTGTAACTTAGACTGCCTGGACTTAGCCAAGTTTCCTTGAAGAGGAATCCATACATCCGCCAGCTCTGACAGATTTGATTTGACAAAGTTGATTTCAGCATGTCCAAGAGAGGTAACTTCGTCAAATGGTCCATCAAAATCATATACATGTACATTCATAACTGATGGAGGATCATCCATGGCATCAAACTCAAAGATGTCTGCAACATTTATGAAAATTTATTTAGTTTCCAGATGCAGGTGTATCACATGACTCCATCTTTTCTACTAAAATGAGGAGTTCCCAAGTTAATCTTCCTCAGTGATATGTTTCGGAAGAAAAATCAGAAACTCTTCAACAGAACACATACCGTTCCACTGAGGTTCAAGTGTTTGGAACTTGATTGAGCTTGTTTTGGTTTTACCATTGCAAGTAAATACCACATAAGGATCAGAGAAACCAGTAGCATCAACTGGTGCCAAATTGGTTCCCTCAATTAAGGCAACAGTTAGCAACCATCCGTCGCCTTGTGCTTTCACACCATGATCACCAACTGCATGAGGGAAACTATTAGCCTAACATAATCACATTCATGTCTAAAAGATTTAATAGTGTACATAAAAAATAATCAAATTACTATGGTATTTACCAATAAGTTTCCTTGAGAAAAAAATGTCAGAAGTTCCATATTTCTTTTGCATCAAGAAAAATGAAAGCTCCAAAAAAATGTGTATAACATGTTATTTTATTATCATAAATATAGTCATGGTTTGTTAATAATGAGAATCTTGTATTTCCAAAGAGGTTCAGGTACACGCACGCTGGAGATGCAAAAAGATGAGAAGATAAAAACGGGGAAAGTACCTTTTTGTTCTCTTGCCTGAAAAAAACACATGATTTTCTTAAATATGTGTTGCACCTGAAGAAACAATAGCCCACCCATGACAATCTCACTGATAGAATCTGGCAAATCTAATCCAGGAAACTCAAGTCCCTGAACTGCACCTGAATTCACTAGTGAAACATGAACACCAATGTACAAGGCAACAAAAAGAGAGGACAAGACACCAAAGTTGCAGAAGTATAGGAATGCTATCTTCCAATCAGACTCCTGCCCCCCTTGCAATGAAGCTAAAACTTGCTCCTTATCTGATCCAGCATCGTCTACATCAATAGGCTTGATCTTCTCTGACAGTAGATCAGAGAACTGTGAATAATTTTGCTCCAAGCCTTGTCTTGCTCCATTTTCTATAATACTTTTCATCATAGTACTCTGAAGAAAATTCATGCGCCAAGAAATTACCAAATGTGAAGTCTGTTGCTCAGAATCAAGTTCAGGGCCTGGCATAATACGGAAAAGAACTTCTGTCCGAAAATAAGTACCACAAGGAACATCAGGAGTGCTAGCACTCAATAAAACTGAATACTCTTTTCCATCAGCCTTCAAATAAGATTGTTCCTCTGTTGCCTTTACAGCTTTAACCAATTTGGATGGTGCAGTTGTATAACTTATCACTCTCTTCAGGGACTCCCCGTCATTATCAGTTCTCCAGGGTTCAGTTTTGAAATCAGTACAACCCTGAAGCTGAACCAATGTTTGCCGAAAATCTGAATCTGGTGAGAAGAGAAGGTTATTCAAATCACTAGGTGACGTAAAATATGACTGGTTAACAAGAATTCCTTGTAAATTCACAGGCATTTCGACTTCTTCGTGCCTTGATTCAAAAGATCTCAATAGTTCAGCAAATGTAATCTCTGAACAAATTTCACTATTTTGGCTTAAAGGAGCCTCACATACTGCTGGTGCTTGTTGAACTTCTTCTAAAGCCTCGGTCTTTGTCAATGATGTTGACGAAATATCATCATTTTTCTTGGCAAACATTTGATAGACACGATCAACAAGCGAGGGCTTGTCAAGCTTTTCTGTTTTAGAAGTTCCGGCTTCACTAGAAATTTCAGTAGGAATCAACCTGTCCTCTGGATCTCTCACTTCGCCACATTTGTCGTCTTCAGGGATTTCAGTTCCATCAGAAAAATACTCATTAACATCATCTTCTTTAGAAGCTTCATTTTCTTCATAAGCTAATGCAGCCGATGACGCTCCTGCGCTTTGACTGGATTGCAATGAATACTCTTTCTGTGTACCAGTTAGTTCAGTTGCAAGATCATCAGACCATGATCGTGTGGCCCCAGCTGTTTCTAAAGATATTGCAAGACAAATCTCCCCTGCAGGATGCAACTAAATAATAAATAACAGCAAAGTGCCCAGCATATTTCGCACAATTACATAGTAAGTACTCCCTCTGTAAACTAATATAAGAGCGTTTAGATCACTACTTTAGTATTCTAAACGCTCTTATATTAGTTTACGGAGGGAGTAGAATTCATGCCCTTTTAGGTCTTACAGTTGGCAGTAGATAAATGAATACATGTTGTAATTTCAAAAAGTCAAATACTGAATCCATATGGAAAAAGACAAAAAAAAAACATATGCAAACGTCACTAGAGATATTTCGCAGCGTAAGTAGAATACATCCCCTTCAATATCTTACAGTTAGCATCAGGTAGACGAATACCAAAGTCAAATACTGAATCCGTATGCAAACGTCCATGAGGAAATGACTAGAGAAAAATTGAGAGTTGAAACAATTACCACAATCAACTGCCTTGTCGCTCTTGGCCTTGGGAAGAAGCTGGTACCAGCGCGTGCCGAGCGAGAAGTTCTCCGCGGCCAGAAGATCCTCCAGTGTCACCCTCACCTGGCCCAGGAAATCATCAGTCCCGATCATGTCTTCATCATAGACATCTAACTTGAGCACCTCCCGGACATCGGCGACGACGAAGCTGAACTCCTGATCCCACTCCGGGTTCAGGTTCATCTTGACCACCTTGGTCTTGAACCGCTGCTTCCCAACCTGCAGTTTCACATACGGGTCGCTGAACCCGTTGAAATCCATGGCGCGCAGGTTGCGGGCTCCGATCACACGCACAGTCAGCCTCATCTTCGCCGACGAACTTGCCTCGGCCCGCGCGAATCCCCCGGCGAGAACCGCCCGGAAGTGGCTTGCTCCTCTCCCGATCCCAAACAAACTCCGCCCCAAAAGAACCAAGAAACGGGCCAACTACCGCCGCCCCCCAAGAACCAATCCCAAGATCAAAGTGGCAAATCAAACTCCATCACTTTTCTCTCGCCCGCCCGCCCGTTACCAATCCCGGCAAAACAACAAGACTGACAGGCACATCGACCACTTTCCAGGTGCCAATCTCCGTCTCCAAATCCAGGACCCCCCCTGGATGTGGACGGACACAGGAGGAGAACCAGATCAGACTTTGCACGCTCCGGGACGGACAGGGGAGGGGGGCAAGAAGAAGAAGAAGCAAGCAAGCAGACGGGAAATGGCAAGAAGAGGAGGAAACCAAGTGATGGGAGCAACCAGCAGACCGCCAATATACTAGCTTCGCACGGCTCGAAGTCCTCTTCCTGGTTGGATCAAGTCAAAGGAAAAGAACCCCGGCCACATGGACGCGAGATCTCGTCAACGACACACGGAGCGAAATGGGAAGGAAGCGAGGGGTGGGAGGGGAGGGGGGGAAAAGGCATCGTGTTCTTGACGGTGCGCACTGTTAAATTATTGGCGGCGCATCTCCGTTTTTGGTGTGCTCCCGAGTCGGCGGTTCGGGGTCTCTTCGTCTCGTCTTTTCTCCGGCTCTCGTCTCCCCGCGTTTGTCGTTGGTCGCCGTCGCGGCGTCGCTGTTGAGGAACTCGGGATTCCGGTGTGAAGTGGTGAGATTTCCGTGATGGATTTTCATGGGCTCGAGTACAGCTGCAGCTATCTTGATTGAATAAGGTAAGAGACATGTCAGACAATGGATTCGCAACGGGTGGTCATGATTGAGTTGGATCCCGGCTTTGCCCCCTCCTGCAATTTAGGCAATAGAGTCCTTTTATGTCCAGAAGTGGAAACCTTTTCCCCTCTTGTTATGTTGTGGACTGCGGTTTTCACTCTCAGTGAGATTTCAATGATATTTACTGGATTTCGATAATTTCAGTAGACATTGAATATTTACGTTTCGGTCAAAATATTTCAGCAATTTTCAGTAGTACACGGGAATTCAAATGTTTCACAAAAAATCAAATATTTAATTGAATTCAAGTGAAGATTTCTGCCCTTTGGCCGAAATGCAAACCCAAAGTCGATGAAATTCACTAAATTTCGGTGAGGTCGGTTGGTACTAAATTTTTTCTGAAACTAAAAGTAAAAAAAAAACATAGTAGTACAATGTGTGCATTCTTATACATTTGTGCATGCATATCGTGATGTCATTTCCTTGCATTTTATTTTTACCCCAAAAAGGGAAATCCCTACCTTGCTACAATTGAGCCTTTCTTATGAACGATTTGCACTGTTTGCCTTCTTTGGTCCCCTAATCTTCACTTACAGGATCCGCCACCGGTTTGGGTCAAAGTATTTCATACAAATTTGATAGGAATTGAGTCTTGTAAAAACTTTGTGGGTATTCGACTTCTATGATTCTAAAAACGCGAGACATGAAAAATACATGATTGCGGTATCACATCCACTCAAATTTTATAGGATTTTGCCTGTACCACGTTTGTTTGGTTAGGGTATCTCCAACGCTATCCCCTAAAAAAACACTATTTGTCCGCGTGCCGCATCCGGACGCATCCGTGAACACGATACGAGAGCCGGCCATCCAATTGTAGTCATCAAATTTTCCCTATTGGTCCGACCTTGCTCGTGTACGCATTTCATCAAACACTTTGTGTGCTCTTGAGCACAGACGACAGACACATGTAGCCAATAGCAACGGCGACCATGGTGACACAAACAATAACTTGTGATTGAGAGATTTGTTCCTAATGATTAAGAGAGTTGTTTCTTACTCTTTTGAATCATTTTTTCTCTCTCTGAGTTGTTCATTGTGATTCTAAGAGTTGTTCCCTGTGATTGAGAGATTTGTTCTTGGTGATTGTGAGAGTTGCTCCCTGTGAGTTACCATCCCCACGGGTCACGCATTGCAACCGAGAAGGGCGAGCTCCGGGATTATTTTCAGCCACGCACCCCGTGGCTAGGAGAACTCTAGGGATCCTTGTGTGTATATTTTCGTTTTTGCGTCCATGGCTGCTGCCAAGGACTAGCTCGGGCCACGCGTGGTGCCCTCCGTCAGTCGTGCTTGCGGGAGAGAGAAGAGCACATCGTTGCTTTTGGTTGGACATGCGGATGTCTGGACGCCCGCAAAACATCCTCAAGTTTGTGGTCAGTATAACAAAATTTGGACATGCAGATTGGTCTGTGGACACTTAAGGAACCTCGTTGGAGAAACGGTCAGAACACTGCGATTCGAACATATACGGGCACTTTGCAGGTCTGCTTTTGAGATGCCCTTGCACCATATAAAAAGCAAATGATTTTCCCCCAGACATTTAAGACACAAATCCTATGAAATGTATTGCAAGGATTCCACACGAAAAAATCTTATAGGTTACAACCTTACAAATCAAATAGCCCATACCCAAAATTCCCATGAATTCTTTTAAGTCAAAGGGGCACAATACTGTGTTGTCTTTTCCGTCATAAGATTAGCTCTTAAAATTCCTACTCTTCCTTTCAGACTCCATGTGTTCACTTTATTTGAGATGTCCAATCGAGCATGTATATTTATCTCTTTTCTTCTATGTATAGGAGTGTCTATTCACTATGTTATACACCCTATGTTCCTAAATATAAGACATTTTGGCAGTTTAATTTAAACTACCAAAACCTTTTATATTTAGATGCAGAGGTAGTACATTCCCATTTTTTTCGGGGACACTATGGTATACATTGGACTTCCGAAAGGCATATGACCGCATGTATTGGTCTTTCCTGCGGCTGGTGCTCCAATGAAGGGGTTTCAATGAGAGATGATGCTCGTGGTTTATGCAGTTTGTTAGGACCGGGAACACCACCATTAATATCAATGATGATGTGGGCTCATTTTTCAGGTCCTCTTGGGGAGTTAAGGAAGGGGATCTCATTTACCCTCTTCTTCAACCTAGCAGTCGATGTCCTGGCTGGCATGCTAGACAAAGCTAGGTTCGCCGGTCACCTCAAGGGGGTTGTGGGTCACCTGATTCCCGAGTGTGGTGTCACCCATTTTGCAGTATGTGGATGACACCTTGATTATGGTGGAGAGGTCGGACCTTGACATCGTTAATCTTAAGTTCCTCCTACTATGCTTTGAGGCCATGTGTGGACTTAAGATTAACTTTGACAAGAATGAGGTAGTCGTCCTAGGGTACTCTGCGGCCGACCAATAGTGGATTGCGGATAACCCGAACTGCAAGCTGGCGAACTTCCCCATTGCTTATCTAGGGATGCCTATGTCAGACTCCAGGATCTTGTTAAGTGAATTTGACCCACTTGTGGGACGAGTAATGTCCTGTCCTCAGCCCTAGTGTGGACGGTTCACTTTCAAGGGAATTATAGTTGTCCTTATTAGCTCCAACCTAGCGAGCCTCTCCATGTATATGATGGGGATGTATCTCCTTCCGGAGGGGCGTCCATAGCTCCTTTGACAAGGAATTGGCTAGGTTCTTCTGGCAGGCGGCTGACGGTCGCCAAAAGTATCACATGGTCAAGTAGGAAGACATCTGCATTCCTAATGATCGGGGTGGACCAGGTATTATTGCCTCGCGTCGCATGAACGTTGCCCTCATGTCGCATCGGGTCTGGCGGATCTTGCCGGGAGAGGGTGGTCTATGGCTATAGCTTCTCCACGCGAAATATCTTAGAGGCGATCCACTCCTGGCTTGTTCTCGCCCAGATGGCTCCTAGTTCTGGAAATCCTTCTAGAAGATCAACGAGGTGATCCGTCTTGGGGTCTCCTTCTCTATAGGTAATGGGGAAGGGACCCAATTCTGGCTACATCCATGGGTTGGGGGTGTGGCTCTTCGGGTGGGTTTTCCAAGCTTGCTTGCTATCTGTGCTGACCTGAGTATCCTGGTTTATGTGGCATTCTAGAATGGGCAGTGGAACATCTTGTTCCGTCCCACATTTGGGTAGGAGGAAACTATTGAGTGGGCTAGATTGCGGGCAGCCCTCCCGCCGATGTTGATGGAATCCCTGGACACCGTTTCCCTAGAGTCTCTCACCTTTGGTGAGTTCTCCATAGTTTGTCATATCAAGCACTATGTCATTCGCTGACTATTCCGTGGATTTCCCCGTTGTGGTAGGACCCATTGCCTCTGAAGATCAAGATTTTTGTGTGGAAGCTTCTGTGCGAACGCCTTCCCTCTGGGATATAGGTGCTCAAAAGGAATGGCCTGAGTAATGGCTTGTGCCCCCTATGCGATGTCCCAGAGACTGGGACCCACATCCCATTCTCATGCATGGCAGCACGGGCCCTCTGGAGTTTCATTTGTGAGGTGCTAGGGCCCTGGACCTTGCGGAGTTCCTTGAGACCAGAGCTACTTAGACCGGCCGCAGTCATCTCTTACTTTGGCTCATCTTTGCGGCAATGTCGTGGACATTGTGGAAGACTCATAATAGAAGGGTGATTGAGTGGATCTTCCCGTGGCAACCCTCTGACTCGATCTTCAAATCCTTGTGCTTTGTAGGCAACGAGAGCACGACCGACTAAGGCTCATGTTGGATGTGCTTACGGTTGCCGCATGCTGACTATCCTCTTCATAGGGCCGCCTTCTAGCATGCCAGTCGGTGGCGTTTTTTATCTATTTCTATTATGCTTCTTTTGGGTGTGATTGTGTTGTTGCCCCAGCCTTCGTATTTGTTCTGTGTCTTGGTACTTGGTTGTATGGATGTTTGTTTTATCTATAAAGTGAGGCAAAAGCCTATTTCGAGCACTGTGATATACATTCATGTGGGTGTCCACAAAATATGGCATCTAATTCCATCATATTTATACTCCTGTGGTTTTCATCGACCATGTGGGTATGCCAATGAGGCCTTCTTTGGTTCAAAGAAAAAGTGAAAGAAATACATAGGAATAGAAAAAAAATCTATGGTGACACTATTCAAGCCTTTGATTCAAATAAATGTACAAAAGAAAACTGAAGAAAATTTTCCTTTAGTTTTAGTTTTGAAGAAAAAATGTGAGAATCTTACAATCTATTGGACGTCTTTTTCAAATTCCCACGCACGAAGAATAAGATTAAGATTCTTAGTGCATAATAACATGCTAACTATACCTTTTCATTTGGTTTACTTTAATATGACTTTGTTTATTACTCCCTCCGTCTCAAAATAAGTGTTTTGAGCTTAGTACAAATTTGTATTAAAGTTAGTATAAAGTTGAGACACTTATTTTGGGACGGAGGGAGTATGATTTATGTGTTTCTATATTCCTATGAACCAATCGCCCAAGTATGTAAAATTCTCGTGTTTTTCAATCCTCTATTTTACACATGTATTCCAATTTGATTCGTATGGTTTTATACTTTTCTATGTTTTTATAATAATCATACGAACCAAAGGAGGCATGTAAGTCGCCGGTTGGGCTTCTCACGCTAGTCATCAACTTTGATAATTAAATATTTCCATTCCAGTAGGTAAATATTCTCACGTGATTGGAATGCATATGATGGTGTCCGAGGTATGCACGGCTAATTAAAAAGGCATGAAATTCACTCATTGACTTTGACTAGTCATAAGCACAGCTCTCTAACTTTGAATAGAAGAGCAACAATTTCCCCTAAAAAAAGCACAACTCTCTATGGATAACCAACACGGACAATGTCAACGCATACCTTTTCAAAAGAAATTTAAAGATCCAAACGTACTTGTCAGTGATGTCTCGGTATCGTAATTGCTTCCCTTTTGCAGCTTTGACATGTTTAATGATAATCATGGTTGTGTATAGGACGTCATTTTTTACTTGCAGTGTCACATCAAATTCTGTTATATCTTTGTTTATCCGGGTAAACATTTTTCTACACGCCACCAAGGCCGCGAGGAAGTTTCCTGGTAATGGCCGTTGGTAACGGCTACATTATCATAACTAGAGGATCAGTTGCGTACTTCGGGTAAGAGCAACTCTAGCAGACCCCGCATCCCGCCGGCCCCCATAACTCGTTTGCAGCTCGCGCAAGATCCCTTTTGCGGGCCGGCGCGGGCTGGCATAGATGCAGACCCCGCATAATGGACCTGTAAAAAAAGCATATTCGCGGAATATGCTTTTTTACGGGTCGGCTTCTGCGAGTTCTGATCTGGCGCAGCTCCTCCCGGCCCATAAAACCTAGATTTGCAACTTAAATTGATCTAGCATAATGCTTTTTTTTTTTTGCTTTTGCAACAACATTAGATACAAAAGATATCACCAAATCTTGGTTAGAATAGCAAAACCAAAGAAAACAAGAACCACAAGTATGCATTTCAGAAGATTTCCAACTTCCATAACTGCTCCCACTAGTTGAAGCTATATCTTCTCCATGCACTCATTGTTGATCTGCAGATTCTTGATCTTGCTTTCTTCATTCTTGATCTTGCTTTCTTCATTCTTCATCTTTGGTTCCAAAGAAGTAGACGTTTCTTCCCCTCTAGTTGCACATGCAGTCGCATCATTGCCTTCGATTGTACTAAGGAGTGCACTAACATCTATTAAGTTTCTTTCTATCAACAAATCAATGTATTGGCCTTCCCAAAACCAAAATGAGCATCCATCGTCCTACACAAAAGAATGAGCAAGCTCCAAGTGAGCTACCGCAATTGAACTAAAGAATGAGCTATGGAACGAGCTACCGCAAGTGCACGTACCCCGTCATTTTCACATTTGTAGAACACTCATCTGGGGTGCTTCGGCGTGCCCGAAGTGAGCTGCAACACTTGGCGCGGGCAGTCGTCACACTCTATGAGCGGCATCGGCAGGCCACAAAGACGTTGCGCGAGCGCCAAGCCCGCCGGACGGCCGGACGAGTCCATGCCCGCAAACCTTCGGCGGTGGCGGGCGGACGAACCCACGCCTACATGCGGTGATGTGCCCTTGCCTAGGCTGCGCGAGAGGCTCCCCGACCATTCCATCGCCTGGGGCAGCAAACGGCGGCCGGGAAAAGCCAAATCCGGCGGCCCGCGATGAAGTGCCGCAGATCTGCAAATCCGGCGGCTCGCCGACGAAGGGGGGAGGGGAGGCCTCGTGCGCGTGGCGGCCTTCCGGCGTGCTCCTGCCGGCTACTGTCGCCGAAATCTTAGGCGGCGGACGGCGGCGGCGCGAGGGGGAGAGGAGGGGTGGTTGGTGGGAGAAAGCGCGGGATCAAATGTCCCCCCCACCAACCGCTTCCGCTTATATGCAGGGCACCGCAGCCGCGAGGGGGAAACCTGCGTTTTCCCAGGTTGGGGTCGGAATTTTGCCGCACCCCCTAAAATTTTTTGCGGGCCGGGGCGGGATGCGGGGTTTGATCGGGCTGCTTTTTCCGCCCCGACCCGCATTTTGGCGGTTATTTTACGGGGCGGGGCGGGATGCGGGGTCTATTAGAGTTGCTCTAAGGCGGGTGCTAGGCGCCGGCACACCAACCCAAATTTGGGTCGGTCGCACCCGCACCGTGCGATTTAGCAAATTGTAGCCGCACGATATTCTTTCTGCTCCCCTGTGTCTTCTTCTCTGGGAAACCAACCCATCGCGCCGTCATGGACGAACGACGCGCCCGACCTAGAAGCACCGCCCGCCACGTCCCGCCGGTCGCCGCCCTCGCCGCCGGTTGCCGCCCTCGCCGCGGTTGCATTTTATCACGCCTAATATGCGATCGTATCCAAAAGGAACTCAAGGTCCCACCAAGGATAGACCAAGATATTGAAACGCTTTTGCAAGGTGGATATCATTATATCAACATTACATAATAGATGGGGATACATACAAAAGGCATACAATGCCACACGAATACAACAACATCTTACATAAGAGCACCATCCGACTACGATGAAACACAAACGAAACTCAAACGACATCCACCTCGCTAGCCCAGGCCGCCGACCGAACCTATCCCCGATCGAAGAAGAAGCGGAAGAAGAACTCCAAACAAGCAAACATCGCTCTCGCGGCATGAACATCGCATAACTCTGTACACGCAATCGTTGTTGTAGTAATCTGTGAGCCACGAGGACTCAGCAATCCCATTGCCATGGGTATCAAGACTAGCAAAGCTTAATGGGAAAGGAAGGGGTAAAGTGGTGAGGTTGCAGCAGCGACTAAGCATGATATAGTGGCTAACATACGCAAATAAGAGCGAGAAGAGAAGCAAAGGAACGGTCGTCAACTAGCAATGATCAAGAAGTGATCCTGAACTCCTACTTACGTCAAACATAACCCAGAAACCGTGTTCACTTCCCGGACTCCGCCGAGAAGAGACCATCACGGCTACACACGCGGTTGATGCGTTTTAATTCGGATCTGGTGTCAATTTATCTACAACCGGACATTAACAAATTCCCATCTACCACATAACCGCAGGCACGGCTCTCGAAAGTTTATACCCTGCAGGGGTGTCCCAACTTAGCCCATGATAAGCTCTCGCGATCAACGAAGGATATACCTTCTCCCAGGAAGACCCGATCAGTCTCGGAATCCCGGTTTACAAGACATTTCGACAATGATAAAACAAGACCAACAAGACCGCCCGATGCGCCGACATCCCGATAGGAGCTGCACATATCTCGTTCTCAGGGCAACACCGGATGAGACATCCTACGAGTAAAACCAGACCTCGAGTTTCCCCGAGGGGGCCCCACAGTCTACTCGGTTCGGACCAACATTTAGACAAGCATTGGCCCGGGGGGCTAAAATAAAGATGACCCTTGGGTTAATTACTCCCAAGGGAAAAGTAGGTGGTGGTGAGGCAAATGGTAAAACCAAGGTTGGGCCTTGCTGGAGGAGTTTTATTCAAAGCGAACTCTCAAGGGGTCCCATAAATCACCCGACCGCGTTAGGAACGCAAAATCCGGGAACATAACACTAGTATGACGGAAACTAGGGCGGCAAGAGTGGAACAAAACACCAGGCATAAGGCCGAGCCTTCCACCCTTTACCAAATATATAGATGCATTAATTAAATAAGAGATGTTGTGATATCCCAACATAACCCTGTCCACCATGGAGCAATCTTCAACTTCACCTGCAACTTGCAACGCTATAAGAGGGCTGAGCAAAGCGGTAACATAGCCAAACAACGGTTTGCTAGGAAGGGTGTCAAAGGTTAGAGGTTCATGGCAATTTGGGAGGCTTGAAGAGCAAATGATAGGTAGTGCAGCATAGCGATAGAACGAAGCAACTAGCATAGCAATGATAGTAGTGAGATCCAGGGTAGCGGTCATCTTGCCTGAAATCCCGCAAGGAAGAAGAACGAGTCCATGAAGAAGATGAAGCTACGAAGACGAACCAAGCATAGACGAACGAATCCTCACTATCGCAACGAAACGGGAACTATCGAGAAGAAGCACACAACATGGTAAACACACCACACATAAACAAGACATGATGCACAACAAGCATGATGCATGACAAAGCTAGATGAGGCTACTCATGGCAAGAGGTGATGCAAACAAGAACAACACATCAAGGCAAGTTTAAATGAGGCCGGAAACAACATATAACAATTCCGGTAAGTCCTCATATGTAAATTTTGAAGTTGGTCCAGATCTGAATAAACCTTATGTTCAAGTTGTTAAACAGCCAGTTAAGATGCACCAAGATGACCTACACGAAATTCTAGTCAAGTTACATATAAAGTTCATTAGATTTGGAGCTACGGCCTAGAAGATATGAGCAAAACAAGTTAAGCATGGCATTGATGCAAAATGCATACAAACATCAAGCAAACACCTCAACACAAGGATGCAACATGATAAAATGAAACTACATGCAAAATCAAGCAAGTTTCATATAAAGCACACTCAAAACGGACAACGGGGAAAAAGCTCGGATGCATGAGACGAACACGTATGCAGAATGAGATGCACATGATGACATGATAAAATGCAACACGCAAGAAAATGACATGGCAACGACGGCGAATAACTGGCAGACACCTGGTGCATCGAATCCGGGGCATTACACCGCCCCTCACAGCATCGTCTCCTTCTGTGTTTCCCGTCGCTTTCGTGCATGCAGCAGCGTGTCCCGTAGTTGTAGCTCCCCATGACGATGGCCGCAGCTCCGGCGTGCACCGGTTGCAGGTCGCAGCACCTTCGTTGCCTTGCTCGTCGCCGCATGGTATCAATTTTGATGTCGTTCGTAGCAAAAAAGTGGAGACATTCCAACAAAAACAAGGTTCCAGCAAAACATTATATGGTTCCAGCAAAAACATTGTGTGGTTCCAGCAAAAAATGAGATGGTTTTCAGCAAAACATTGATATGCTTGTCGCAAAAAAATTACATGGTTCCAGCAAAATCTGATTATGGTTCCAACAAAAAAACACAAATGCAGCAAAAATCACCGTGGTCGCAGATTTTTGGGTGGGTGGGTGGTAGCAAAAACATGGTCTGGTTCCAGCAAAAATTAAGCATGGTTGTAGCAAAAATCGATTGGAAAAACAGACGAAACAGACGATGTCATGGAGATGGATGTAGCAAAAATCCATAAAACACCGGTAGTAACAAAAGCAAAAAAGATGTAGCAAAATGGTTCACCGGTTCCAGCATAAATTACCGTGGTAGCAGATTTTGGGGAGGGGGTGTGGAGGTGGGTGGTAGCAAAAACATGGACTGGTTCCAACAAAATCAAAGCATGGTTGTAGCAAAAATCTGATATGGCGGCCATGGAGAGCAGCGCAATCAGTTGCGGACACCCTTGGCGACGAGCGCTGATTGCAGCATCGTCGTGATTGCAGCCCGCTCAGCTCCGGCCATCGCTCGCAGCAGAGGATAGCTCTATTCCCAGCATGCAACTAAAGGGTGGAGGAAAGAAGAGATGAGAGGAGGACGGCCTGAGAAAAATCCATGGCAGCGCCATGGAAATAGAGCAGCCAGGCAATGGAAGAGAGAAAAAGTTATGGTGAAGAAGATAAGACACGGGTGGTCCAGGAGCTTCGGGGCTGCGGGGAACGTGTGTGGACGAAAAGAAAAGGTGGGGCTGGATAGAACGGTGTAGGGGGACGCGTGTCAGCAGATGGGCATGCAAGTTCAGTCCACATCTACGACTCGTGCGTGTCCGCCTGAAACGTTCCGCCGGCGCTCCGGCTGGAAACGTTTAAATACCAATTACATCTAAAGTGATGAAGAAGATTATGATGTGTGTAACAACCATGGCATGCAGATTTAAGGTAAATGGGGAAATGTGCAGATGTGTTGATTCCCAAAGAGGCCTCCCGCAAGGTGATCCCCTAACACCTTGCCTTTTTTTGATTTCTGTTGAAGGCTTTTCTTCCCTACTAAGTGAAGGAAATATGCCCTAGAGGCAATAATAAAGTTATTATTTATTTCCATATTTCATGATAAATGTTTATTATTCATGCTAGAATTGTATTAACCGGAAACTTGATACATGTGCGAATACATAGACAAACAGATTGTCACTAGTATGCCTCTACTTGACTAGCTCGTTAATAAAAATGGTTAAGTTTCCTAATCATAGACATGAGTTGTCATTTGATTAATGGGATCACATCATTAGGAGAATGATGTGATTGACTTGACCCATACCGTTAGCTTAGCACTTGATCGTTTAGTATGTTGGTATTGTTTTCTTCATGACTTATACATGTTCCTATGACTATGAGATTATGTAACTCCCGCTTACCGAAGGAACACTTTGTGTGCCACCAAACGTCACAACGTAACTGGGCGATTATAAAGGTGCTCTACAGGTGCCTCCGAAGATACTTGTTGAGTTGACGTATTTCGAGATTAGGATTTGTCACTCCGATTGTCGGAGAGGTATCTCTGGGCCCCCTCGGTAATGCACATCACTATAAGCCTTGCAAGCAATGTGATTAATGAGTTAGTTGTGGGATGATGCATTACATAACGAGTAAAGAGACTTGTCGGTAACGAGATTGAACTAGGTATTGAGATACCGACGATCGAATCTCGGGCAAGTAACATACCGATGACAAAGGGAACAACATATGTTGTTATGCGGTTTGACCGATAAAGATCTTTGTAGAATATGTGGGAACCAATATGAGCATCCAGGTTCCACTATTGGTTATTGACCGGAGATGTGTCTTGGTCATGTCTACATAGTTCTCGAACCCGTAGGGTCCGCACGCTTAAAGTTCGGTGACGATCGGTATTATGAGTTTATGTGTTTTGATGTACCGAAGATAGTTCGGAGTCTCGGATGAGATCGGGCACATGACGAGGAGTCTCAAAATGGTTGAGGCGTAAAGATCGATATATTGGACGACTATATTCGGACTTCGGAAAGGTTCCGAGTGATTCGGGTATTTTTCGGAGTACCGGAGAGTTATGGGAATTCACCGGGGAGTATATGGGCCTTATTGGGCCATACGGGAATAGAGGAGAGATGCCAAAAGGAAGGAGCCCCCCCTCCGGTCGGAATTGTACAAGGGGTGCAGCCCCCTTTTCCTTCTCCCTCTCCCCCTCTTTCCTTCTCTCCTACTCCGGAAAGGAAAGGGGAATCCTACTAGGACTTGGGAGTCCCAGTAGGACTCCCCACACTTGGCGCGCCCCCTCTAGGTCCGGCCTCTCCCTCCCTCCTTTATATATGGGGGCAGGAGGGCACCTCTAGACACAACTTGATCTGTTGATCTCTCCTAGCCGTGTGCGGTGCCCCCCTCCACCATATTCCACCTCGGTCATATCGTAGCGGTGCTTAGGCGAAGCCCTACGTCGGTAGTAACATCATCACCATCATCACACCGTCGTGCTGACGGAACTCTCCCGCAAAGCTCTGCTGGATCGGAGTTCGTGGGACATCATCGAGCTGAACATGTGCTGAACTCGGAGGTGTCGTACGTTCGGTACTTGATTGGTCAAATCGTGAAGACGTACGACTACACCAACCGCGTTGTGCTAACGCTTCCGCTTTCGGTCTACGAGGGTACGTGGACAACACTCTCCCCTCTCGTTGCTATGCATCACCATGATCTTGCATGTGCGTAGGATTTTTTTTTGAAATTACTATGTTCCCCAACAGTGGAATCCGAGCCTGGTTTTATGCGTAGATGTTATATGCACGAGTAGAACACAAGTGAGTTGTGGGCGATACAAGTCATACTGCTTACTAGCATGTCATACTTTGGTTCGGCGGTATTGTTGGATGAAGCGGACCGGACCGACATTGCGCGTACGCTTACGCGAGACTGGTTCTACCGACGTGCTTTGCACATAGGTGGCTGGCGGGTGTCAGTTTCTCCAACTTTAGTTGAACCGAGTGTGGCTATGCCCGGTCCTTGAGAAGGTTAAAACAACACTAACTCGATGAACTATCGTTATGGTTTTGATGCCTAGGTAAGAACGGTTATTGCTTAGCCCGTAGCAGCCACGTAAAACTTGCAACAACAAAGTAGAGGACGTCTAACTTGTTTTTGTAGGGCATGTTGTGATGTGATATGGTCAAGACATGATGCTAATTTTTTTGAATGAGATGATCATGTTTTGTAACAAAGTTATCGGCAACTGGCAGGAGCCATATGGTTGTCGCTTTATTGTATGCAATGCAATCGCCCTGTAATTGCTTTACTTTATCACTAAGCGGTAGCGATAGTCGTAGAAGCAATAGGTGGCGAAACTACAACGATGCTACGATGAAGATCAAGGTGTCGCACCGGTGACGATGGTGATCATGACGGTGCTTCGGAGATGGTGATCACAAGCACAAGATGATGATGGCCATATCATATCACTTATATTGATTGCATGTGATGTTTATACTTTATGCATCTTATTTTGCTTTGATTGATGGTAGCATTATAAGATGATCTCTCACTAAATTTCAAGGTATAAGTGTTCTCCCTGAGTATGCATCATATAAAGTTCTCGTCTTTGAGATACCACGTGATGATCGGGTGTGATAGGCTCTACATTCAAATACAACGGGTGCAAAACAGTTGCACACGCGGAATACTCAGGTTAAACTTGACGAGCCTAGCATATATAGATATGGCCTCGGAACACTGAGACTGAAAGGTCGAGCGTGAATAATATAGTAGATATGATCAACATAGTGATGTTCACCATTGAAAACTACTCCATCTCACGTGATGATCAGACATGGTTTAGTTGATTTGGATCACGTGACCACTTAGATGATTACAGGGATGTCTATCTAAGTGGGAGTTCTTAAGTAATATGATTGATTGAACTTTAATTTATCATGAACTTAGTCCTGATAGTATTTTGCAAATTATGTTGTAGATCAATAGCTCGCGTTGTTGCTTCCCTATGTTTATTTTGATATGTTCCTAGAGAAAAACTATGTTGAAATATGATAGTAGCAATGATGCGGACTAGGTCCGTGATCTAAGGTTTATCCTCATTGCTATAGAAGAATTATGTCCTTGATGCACCGCTAGGTGATAGACCTATTGCAGGAGCAGATGCAGACGTTATGAATGTTTGGCTAGATCAATATGATGACTACTTGATAGTTTAGTGCATCATGCTTAACGGATTAGAATCGGGATTTCAAAGACATTTTGAATGTCATGGACCATATGAGATGTTCCAGGAGTTGAAGTTAATATTTTAAGCAAATACCCGAGTTGAGAGATATGAACTCTCCAACAAGTTCTATAGCTAAAAGATGGAGGAGAATTGCTCAACTAGTGAGCATGTGCTCAGATTGTCTGGATACTACAATCGCTTGAATCAAGTGGGAGTTAATCTTCCAGATAAGATAGTGATTGACATAGTTCTCTAGTCACCATCACCAAGTTACTAGAACTTCGTGATGAACTATAGTATTCAAGGGATGACGAAAATGTTTCCCGAGTTTTTCATGATGATGAAATCGATGAAGGCAGAAATCAAGAAAGAGCATCAAGTGTTGATGATTAACAAGACCACTAGTTTCAAGCAAAGGGAAAGAAAGGGAACTTCATATAGAATGGTAAGCAAGTTGTCAGTCCCGCAAAGAATCCCAAAGCTGGACCAAAGCCTGAAACTGAGTGCTTCTACTGGAAAGGAAATAGTCACTGGAAGCGGAAATGCCCTGAATATTTGGTGGATAAGAAGGATGGCAAAGTGAACAAGGGTATATTTGATATACAGGTTATTGATGTGTACCTTACTAGTGTTTATAGTAGCCCCTGGGTATTTGATACTTGTTCGGTTGCTAAAATTAGTAACTCGAAACAGGAGTTACAGAATAAACAGAGACTAGTTGAGGGTGAAGTGACGATGTGTGTTGGAAGTGGTTCCAAGATTGATATGATCATCATCGCACACTCCCTATTCTTGCGGGATTAGTGTTAAACCTAAATAAATGTTATTTGGTGTTTGCATTGAGCATGAATATGATTTGATCATGTTTATTGCAATACGGTTATTCATTTAAAATCAGAGAATAATTGTTGTTCTGTTTACATGAATAAAACCTTCGATGGTCATACATCCAATGAAAATAGTTTGTTCGATCTCGATCGTATTGATACACATATTCATAATATTGATGCCAAAAGATGCAAAGTTGATAATGATAGTGCAACTTATTTGTGGCACTACCGTTTGGGTCATATCGGTGTAAAGCGCATGAAGAAACTCCATAAGGATGGATTTTTGGAATCACTTGGTTATGAATTATTTGATGCTTGTGAACCGTGCCTTTTGGGCAAGATGACTAAAACTCTGTTCTCCGGAACAATGGAATGAGCTACTGACTTATTGGAAATGATACATACAGATGTATGCGGTCCAATGAGTGTTGATGCTCGTGGCGGGTATCGTTATTTTTCTGACCTTCACAGATGATTTGAGCAGATAGGAGTATGTCTACTTAATGAATCACAAGTCTGAAACATTTGAAAAGTTCAAAGAATTTCAGAGTGAAGTGGAGAATCATCGTAACAAGAAAATAAAAATTTCTGCAATTTGATCGTAGAGGAGAATATTTGAGTTACTGTCAGGACCCCGACTCAATGCCACATCGATCTAGCATGTAACACCTCATATCACTTTGCGGCCTCACGCACGGTATTCCCACGGGTGTCGCCTTACCTTTTCCCGGGACCGTTTGCGCCTTTTGGCACACGTATATGATAGTGTCGCTAGCATCCATATGATAAGGAGCCCGGGCTGACATGGCTAGTCGTAAACCCAAAGTGGCACAGACTTACGAGGACAGCATCCATGACCCAAATCGAACGTGTCGGTCATCAGCGAATAAGTTCGGGCTGTAGCACTGGCTAGCAGACTCGGTAAACCGGGCAGTGGCGGGCTAACAGACTCCGGTACTCAGCGCGTGACATTTCCCGCAGGATGCACACGAGAACGAAGAAGGACACATGCCGGCCAGCCTAAGTGTTCGGAGCAAAGAGCAAGCTACCATGGCTCGATGGAAACACTAGGAGACATTTCATGAAGAGAGGCTACTAAAGATAAACAACTAGATAGTCGATCCCACACATACCAAGCATTTCAATAACATACACACAATATGCTCGATATGTGCAAATACAACATGGCATCACAACATGACTCTACGACTCAAGTATTTATTCATTAGGCTCCGAGGAGCGAGATATTACAAACAGGGGTTTCATGACCCAACATTCAGAGCATACAAATCAAAGCACAAGCGAAGCCAACATGTCCGAGTACAGACATCTATAAATGAAAAAGGCTTAGAAGCCCGACTATCTACTGATCTGCCGAGGGCACAAGATCGTAGCTGAGGTAACAAGCTAAACGTCAAGTCCACGCGGAACTACTAGCGAGACCGAGGTCTCTCTGCAAAAACATAAAATAGGCAAACGTGAGTACAAATGTACCCAAAGAAGACTTACATCGTAACTAACTACATATGCATCATTATCAACAAAGGGATGGTGGAGTTTAACAAAACAAGCCAGCTTTGACTCGGTGGCTATCCTAACTACGACTGCAAGTAACTCTTTTGAGGTGGCGCACACGAGTCCACATATTCACCATATCAACACACCACTATGGATCCGCTCCCGTCTCCCTACGAGAACGCCATCCATAGCACTCACACATATCTTGCGTATTTTAGAGTATCCACTTTCACTTGTCTATGAACTGATATAAGCAACCCGAAGTCCTTTACATGGACACGGCTATTGAATAGATCATATTAACCTGCGGGTGTACTTCTTCATACATGTTTCCACCACTTAGCGTCGCACACGACATGTGCTCGGCAGACTTCAAGCGAAAGCCGACGTGGGTGTAGACCACGACCTACCTAGACACTCAAGTCTCTAGTCCAGGTTTATCGCCTATTTGGGTTCCATCTATGAGGAGTTCGGCCAAGTTTCGCTCACAGCCCCAAACGATGTGAACAGGTTCCCGAGACACCAAACAGGCGCCCGTACACACTGCCGCGTGCCTACCGCATCACAGCCCACCCCTACGGTCAACACAAGACGGCCTCCACATACTACAAACACGAAACTACTTGCAACTCACAGACAGAGGACTAGGGTGAATAAGAAGTCGGCGGGTCATATTTCAGGCCCAATGCATGGTAGTAGCTGAATCATGGATCACAAACACAGAACTCAGTTCCTAAGGACGGCTTCAATGAGACAACCCACCATGTACTCCTACATGGCCTCTCACCGATACCTTTACCAAATCGTGTTCACACACTTATCTCACGCACAGTAGGACATGTTCATACACCTCTGATTCATCCCGGATGAATCAGACTGACTCAACTCTAAGCAGTAGCAGGCATGACAAACAAGCATGTATGAGTAGGCACAACAGGGCTCAAACAACTCCTACTCATGCTAGTGGGTTTCATCTATTTACTGTGGAATGACAGGTCATGCAAAGGATAAAGGGGTTCAGCTACCGCAGCAAGTAATGATTGAATCGTTGTTGTCCTAATGCAAAAAAAGAGAGCAGGAGCGAGAGTGGGATTGTATCGGAATGAACAAGGGGGTTTTGCTTGCCTGGCACTTCTGAAGATATTATAGTTCTTCATCGGTGTCATCGAACTCGTCGTCGGAACCACGTCTATCGAGAGGGGACAAACACCGGCAACTGAGGAAGAACACAATCAATGCAATGCTACAATATGATGCATGATCATGACATGGCAATATGCTGTGATTTGAGCTAATGCACCTAGCTATGATTTAAATAAAGTTGGTTTGAATACATGATTCAAATTCCAACTCCATATATGATTATTTAAATGCCCTTTGTTTGTTTTGTCCAAAACAGAGGACAAACATTGTTCAAACATGCATGGAAATGTTACAGATGGATTCCTTGAATTTTTCTGATAATTTTTCATATATAATTTGTTTGATTTGGAGCTACGGTTGATTTTATATGAATTTTAGAAGTTTGCAACAATTTCTGGAATTTCCTGATTATTTAAAAAAAAATAAACTAAATTCCAGAAAAGGAATATTGCGTCAGCATGGCGTCATGCTGACCTCAGCAGAGTCAACAGGGCTGCCCCGGGTCAAACTGACCAGTGGGGTCCACCGTCGATGACCTAGTCTTTGTTTGGCTCAGCGACGATGGGACGGTCAATGGCCACGTCAGCGTAGTCAACACTGACGCGTGGGCCCACCGGGGTTAGTTAAACTAAGCAGAAAATGTAATTTGTGTTAATTAGGGCGTGGGGCCCATTAGTCAGTGGCTCAGGTGGTTGTTTAGTGGCGGTGATTAGTACTAATCTCGCGGCCACGACAGCACGCCGGAATTTGGCCGGCGGCGACCATCCAGCGCGGCGGAGGCGCGCCGGAATCGCGCTACGGACGTCGGCTGCACGAGCCGAGGGCACCAGGGCGTAGCCCTTGCTTGCCCGCATCGAGGGGCAGGGGAGTTGGACGCGGGGGTCGCCGGAATCGTGCCGGCGACGAGCCTTGGCGGCGGCCGGAGTTCGGGCGGGGTCGGGTTTGACGCTACGGTGCACGGGAGTAGGATCTGGTGGTGGCTACGGGCTCCCGTTGCTGTGCTGAGCACAACAGAGAGGTTGGCTTCGAGCCATTGTGGCTCTAGCCACGACGGCGCCATGGCCGGCGGCGGGGAGTTTTCGGGTGAGGTGGAAACGGCGGCTACGGAGGCCAAACGAGCACGGAAGCTAGGGGAAAGGAAGAGGAGCTCACAGCGAGTTGAACGGAGGCCTCGGCGTGCTCGGGGAGGAGCTGGTGACGACGGGAGGTCGCCGGCGATCTCGGTGGCCCGAGGAGGAAGAAGACGGCGTGGTCGGCGTTCGAGGGCGCCCGGCGTCGCGTGAATCAACGAGGAGGCGTAGACGACGGAGGCGGAGCTCATGGGCACGGCGAGGGGTCGAGGGGGAGGGACGTGGCTATGGCGAACGGCGGCGACGGACCTGTTCGGACATGAGAGGGAGAGGACGAAGGGGAGAGCAGAGGAGGAGAGTGGTGTCCAGGGTCGGGCGGTGCCGCAGAGGCGCTGAGGCGTCATGTTTGGCCTTGACAGCAGACAGGCAGGTGGTGCGTGGCGAGCTCGGCGTCTGTGGCTGGCCTCCTCTCTGCTGGCGGCGAGAGGAAGCAGTGGTGGCACGGGCCAGCAGATCTTGGCCGGGCCGCCAAGGCTGTGTAGGTCCGTAAGATTTCTCTCTCTGTCTTTTATTTCTGTTTTCTATTTATTTTGATCTGTTTTGAATTAGTAAAATACTAACTCATTTTGTAAAATCCTCGAGAAAATTGTGGGCACTATTTGAATTATTTCCAACAGCCCCCAATTGTTTCAGAAGTATTGAAGCATTTAAAATATTTATAGGCATTAAATGCTCCAATTCAAATACTTATGATTTAATCCAAAAAACCTGAGATGAACTAGGAAAAATGTGCACCAATTTTTGTCAGAGGTTTTCACCAGTTTCAAAAATTATGGACTTTTCCTGAAGTCACTTTGGGTCTATTGGAAGTAATTTTATTTGAGCCTATTTGATTTCATTTAGTGCTAGGGTTTGGTCATTCCCCATTTCAAATTTCAACAATATAGACATGATGCATGGATGCTTATGAAACTAATTGCCATCAAATTCTAGGGCTGTGACAACTCACCCCCACTAAACAAGAATCTCGTCCCGAGATTCAAGACGTGAGGTAAAAAGACAAAGGGGACACTAAGCATCTTAAACTTCATGATCCAACTATCTTCTCGAAGTTGTTGATTGTTGACTCGAATTGATCTTGACGTCTTTGCTTTAGAGAACTTCATCCAACACGAGGGCAGAGACACTCTACAAGGATGGATCATCTTAGTGATCACAAGATCAACTCACGGAATGAGGTGTAGAACATCTCTTGAGCTGAGAGGAAAAACACATATCATGAAGGACGGAAGAAGCAATTTGACGAGGGTTTCAAGTAGCGAGGATAAACTGCCATGATTCCATAACGGGGCACCTTAGGGAGGGTGGCTCGTAGAATCATCCCTTAAGTGGCAAAAAGAATTACATTTGATTCAAAGATCATTGAAACTCTTTATATCAGCCTATGGCAATACACAATCAATTATTTGAAGGAGTCCGAAAGAATGACATTCTCGGCCAGGTTGGATGATGTGGATTACCTTGTTGAAGACAACATAAGGAATGATTTTAGTAACTGGGGAGAAACTCAACAGTAGAGAGTGAGTCCACTGTTTGAAAGGGTTATAGCATAACCGGGGAAACTGAGAGCAAGCCCAGTTTAGTGCCGATGATAACACCTAGCGCTTGTGCGTGCTCTCAAGAACTTGAGCATTTCCATATTCATCAAGGTTTTACTAATATCCGTGTCAAGGATCCTAGTAACACAACGTACTACCATGATGAGTAGCGATGGACGATGCAGATAAAAAGGAAGATAACACTTTCTCAGATTTCACCTTAGCGAGGCCAAGGGGGCAAAACCTGGAGGATTAACCGAGAGACATTTAGCACTCCGCTTCTAATGTTCTCCTTGATGTACTAGCGTAACCCATTTGTAGATATGGTTTGATATATAGAACATCAAGTAAAAGGTCGGACTTCGGGAACACAAAAATCATAAGGCGCAACTAGGAAGTAAATCCTACGAAGTCCTTATGGGGAGGTGGCCAACTTTCTCAATCAAGATACTACAATAGCAGGTCTTCCAAGGGTGTGTTAGCCACGACATCCACTTTACCTGTTATCGCAAGACCAATATTATAGTTCTTGGGAAATGTTCCAACCATCATATCTGCCGAGATTCAGATCTGGTTGGTGTCGAATAATCCGCACTCATCGAGTCTAGAAAGAAAATGAAAGTTTGCAACACAAATCGACGAGATGACGTTGTGAGATTCTCGAAATGAACTACGATAGCAAGCTCCAAAACATGAGCTGGTTCTGCTACAAACCTGTGGACACGCTGTCCTAGACAACATGACCACGTAGTAGGCTTATAATAAAACACTACCGAGTTCAGGTGGGGAACCATCATCAAGGATAACGAAGTCCTTACATAAGTCATGATTCTTAAGAAGGAACTTCTTCTCCTTGAACAAGTTAATCAGTGGCTTGGTGTGCTAGGAAACACATATAGAATGGAGGCGGCCAACCTATCAAACCATAGAGTACTTCGCACATGCGTGGTCGACTTGGGATTTATTCGGAGGAAGCAAAAACTAACTTTCTCGAACCCACAGCGGCAACTTGCATCAAATGCACATGAGTTAGAGAGAGTCACTTCTTTCATCCAAACAAATGCTTCATGACCTGGCATGAAGAAATGCTTTGAAAAGTTTCCAATACTAGCTTAATGTTCAACAAGATTATGGAGAAGATAAGGATGTTGTCGATGGGCGCAACAACAATTCATCCAGATTCCCATGGAGATGGAATTCCATAATTATGAGAACAAGTGATAGCATTGGTCAGACCCAAAAGATGTAATGGTGTATGCTCGAGGAAAATCCACGAGTAAGACAACATTACGAACATCGTTGGTTCTGACTTGATTTGAGGATAGCCCATACTCAAATCAAAGTTTTGGGCAAGACAATAAGTCCAACAACTGATCACGAGGACCAATCGATGGGGATATCATCTTTCTTCAACACATATACAAGATATCCCTTAATATGAGCTAAGTCGGACAAGCTTTTATCTTCCAACTCTCCAAGTTGTTGTTAAGCTTAACCAACCAGCTCAGGGGTATGCAACACAGATTCTTGGAGAAGGGGGTGGTTTATATGAAACCAACTTGATCACGAACTCAACATAGCGGTCAGGTGACAACCTGGTAATACTTCCGGGAAGATACCCGGAAAATCACGATCCACCAATATGTTACTACGCTCGAGAACAATCTTGCTTTTCAGGGCAAGACGATATGACCAGAAGAGCGAGGGATTGGCACAATCCTAACTCATTGATCGAAGGGTGCACCGGAAATAAGGACTAGGTAGCACAATCAACCTTAGGGTGACGATTTAATAATCAACACGCTAAGAATGAGGTTATCGTCCCTTCAACTACCAAGCAACGGAGTTGCCAGCAGTATTGATTTCACACACCACGATTCACTTGTCGGCATTCCGGTTACAATAACACAGGAACCGAGGAATGAACAATGATGGCAAGAAGTATTACTGCATCAAGAATTCATAAGAGGTAGTGCAATTCTCATGACAGTCCGGACATAAAGATGGTAACACTCCAAGGTAGAACAGAACAAAAGCTGGATTGGCATTTTGATCTGTGGAATACAACTGCTTTGACCCAATCCTAGAAATGGATGAGGTACTGGAGTTTGTTTCTCCAAGTCATTCCGGAATGGAATGGCTTGACAGACCACAAGAATAATAGGCATCGATGAACGAATGCACACATAATCTTGACTATCAAATGATAGACGGGGGTCAGAATACCACTAAGGAAGGACAACTCAAAGGAACATATAATTCTCTGAGTTGTGGATGCATAGATTAGCATGTCGAGCGAAGCTCAACTTTTCTTCCGGATAGCCCATGCAGGAAGGTAGAACTGGCAGAGTCACAATATAAAATGGAGGACTCATCGGGAGCACTCTTGTTGTGATCTTTTGGTTTAACAAACTTCTGCCAAAAGTGGTTCATAGTATTTGGAAGAAGGAAATACCACGGACCTCGAGGACTAATGCAAAGGTTACTAATTTCCTAAAGGAACTAGCAAACACTATCAACATGAGGTAGGTAGGGTGAGTCTTCGGTCAAAACCCAGGAATAGAATACCTACGAACTAAATGGCATCACGGAATGCTTCGAGAATGTTGGCCAGAATGATCACACTGGGAACACATAACATAGCTAGATTACCAGATGATCCCCTAAGACACCTAGGGTCATAATAATAATTCCAACATATATGTCGAGGCAATAGAATACCTCAACTCAGCATTTAGTGTGATTAACCTGGCTCAAAGGAGCATCAAAACCAGAGGAAAGGATTTGCAAGTGCATCGGACTATTTAGAAACACAGGATGACTCGACAAAGATAACGGTGTAAATGCTCAAAAGATTGGAGACATGCTACAAAAATGGTGGCATAGCCACTCCAAAGCACCATATCAAGGTTTCGAGATCAACAGTTATGAACACAAGGAAGTAGTAAAACTAAGCTGAGATTTGAAACTAACAATTCTATAAGTCTATGGATTGGTAACACGTCATCCTGGTAGATAGATGAGAAGGCCTAGTTCTTAAACCCCGTAGAAAAGAAGAGGATGACTTAGATCAGAAGGCCATGAGGTATAAGGAGTAAAAAGAGCCTTACGTTCCAACCCACAATCAATTCCCCTACATATAACTAAAGCATTTCTAGACTCAACTTCGACCAGTTTGGCTTGGTACTCCTCTGAGCAATCGGGCTCGATACCAAAGCTGTCAGGGACCCGACTCAATGCCACATCGATCTAGCATGTAACACCTCATATCACTTTGCGGCCTCACGCACGGTATTCCCACCTGTGTCGCCTTACCTTTTCCCGGACCGTTTATGCCTTTTGGCACACGTATATGATAGTGTCGCTAGCATCCATATGATAAGGAGCCCGGCCGACACGGCTAGTCGTAAACCCAAAGTGGCACAGACTTACGAGGACGAGCATCCATGACCCAAAGATCGAACGTGTCGGTCATCGGCGAATAAGTTCCGGGCTGTAGCACTGGGCTAGCAGGACTCCGGTACTCAACGTGACATTTCCCGAGGGACAGACACGAGAACGAAGAAGGACACATGCCGCCAGCCTAAGTGTTCGGAGCAAGGTAGCAAGCTACCATGGCTCGGTGGAAACACTAGGAGACATTTCCGTAAGAGAGGCTACTAAAGATAAACAACTAGATAGTCGGATCCCACACATACCAAGCATTTCAATAACATACACACAATATGCTCGATATGTGCAAATACAACATGGCATCACAACATGACTCTCTGACTCAAGTATTTATTCATTAGGCCCGAGGAGCGAGATATTACAAACAGGGTCTCATGACCCAACATTGAAAGCATACAAATCAAAGCACAAGCGGAAGCCAACATGTCCGAAAGTACGACATCTATAAATGAAAAAGGCTTAGAAGCGACTATCTACCGATCTGCCGAGGGCACAAGATCGTAGCTGAGGTAACAAGCTAAGCGTCAAGTCCACGCGGAACTACTAGCGAGACCGAGGTCTCTCTCAAAAAACATAAAATAGGCAAACGTGAGTACAAATGTACCCAAAAAGACTTACATCGAACTAACTACATATGCATCATTATCAACAAAGGGATGGTGGAGTTTAACAAAGACAAGCCAGCTTTGACTCGGTGGCTATCCTAACTACGATTGCAAGTAACTCTTTTGAGGTGGCGCTACGAGTCCACATATTCACCATATCAATACACCACTATGGATCCGCTCCGTCTCCCTACGAGAACGCCATCCATAGCACTCACACATATCTTGAGTATTTTAGAGTATCCACTTTCACTTGTCTATGAACCGATATAAGCAACCCAAGTCCTTTACATGGACACGGCTATTCAATAGATCATATTAACCTGCGGGGTGTACTTCTTCATACATGTTTCCACCACTTAGCGTCTGCACCACGACATGTGCTCGGCAGACTTCAAGCGAAAGCCGACGTGGGTGTAGACCACGACCTACCTAGACACTCAAGTCTCTAGTCCAGGTTTATCGCCTATTTGGGTTCCATCTATGAGGAGTTCCAGCCGAAGTTTCGCTCATAGCCCCAAACGATGTGAACAGGGTTCCCGAGACACCAAACGGGCGCCCGGTACACCGTGCCACGTGCCTACCGTGATCACAGCCCACCCCTACGGTCACACAAGCACGGCCTCCAAAGATACTACAAACACCGTAAACTACTTGCAACTCCCGGACAGAGGACTAGGGTGAATAAGAAGTCGAAGGGTCATATTTGAGGCCCAATGCATGGTAGTAGCTGAATCATGGATCACAAACACGAACTCAGTTCCTAAGGACGGCTTCAATGAGACAACCCACCATGTACTCCTACATGGCCTCTCACCGATACCTTTACCAAATCGTGTTCACACACTTATCTCACGCCGACAAGGGACATGTTCATACACCTCGATTCATCCCGGATGAATCGGTGACTCAACTCTAAGCAATGCAGGCATGACAAACAAGCATGTATGAGTAGGCACAACAGGCTCAAACAACTCCTACTCATGCTAGTGGGTTTCATCTATTTACCGTGGAATGACAGGTCATGCAAAGGATAAAGGGTTCAGCTACATGAGCAAGTAACAGATTGAATCGTTGTTGTCCTAATGCAAAGAAAAGAGAGCAGGAGCGAGAGAGTGGGATTGTATCGGAATGAACAAGGGGGTTTTGCTTGCCTGGCACTTCTGAAGATATTATAGTTCTTCATCGGTGTCATCGAACTCGTCGTCGGAACCACGTCTATCGAGAGGGGACAAACACCGGCAACTGAGGAAGAACACAATCAATGCAATGCTACAATATGATGCATGATCATGACATGGCAATATGCTGTGATTTGAGCTAATGCACCTAGCTATGATTTAAATAAAGTTGGTTTGAATACATGATTCAAATTCCAACTCCATATATGATTATTTAAATGCCCTTTGTTTGTTTTGTCCAAAACAGAGGACAAACATTGTTCAAACATGCATGGAAATGGTACAGATGGATTCCTTGAATTTTTCTGATAATTTTTCATATATAATTTGTTTGATTTGGAGCTACGGTTGATTTTATATGAATTTTAGAAGTTTGCAACAATTTCTGGAATTTCCTGATTATTTTAAAAAAATAAACTAAATTCCAGAAAAGGAATATTGCGTCAGCATGGCGTCATGCTGACCTCAGCAGAGTCAACAGGGCTGCCCCGGGTCAAACCTGACCAGTGGGGTCCACTGGTTAGTGACCTAGTGCTGTTTGGCTCACTGACAGATGGGACCAGGTCAACGGCCACGTCAGCATAGTCAACACTAACGCGTGGGCCCACCGGGGTTAGTTAAACTAAGCAGAAAATGTAATTTGTGTTAATTAGGGCGTGGGGCCCATTAGTCAGTGGCTCAGGTGGTTGTTTAGTGGCGGTGATTAGTACTAATCTCGCGGCCACGACAGCACGCCGGAATTTGGCCGGCGGCGACCATCCAACAAGGGCGAGGCGCGCCGAATCGCCTTCTGGACGTCGGTTTCACGAGCCGAGGGCACCAGGGCGTAGCCCTTGCTTGCCCGCATCGAGGGGCAGGGGAGTTGGACGCGGGGGTCGCCGGAATCGTGCCGGCGACGAGCCTTGGCGGCGGCCGGAGTTCGGCCGGGGTCGGGTTTGACGCTACGGTGCACGGGAGTAGGATCTGGTGGTGGCTACGGGCTCCGTTCTGCTGCCGAAACACAACAGAGGTTGGCCGAGCCATTGTGGCTCTAGCCACGACGGCGCCATGGCCGGCGGCGGGGAGTTTTCGGGTGAGGTGGAAATGGCAGCTACGGAGGCCAAACGAGCACGGAAGCTAGGGGGAAAGGAAGAGGAGCTCACAGCGAGTTGAACGGAGGCCTCGGCGTGCTCGGGGAGGAGCTGGTGACGACGGGAGGTCGCCGGCGATCTCGGTGGCCCGAGGAGGAAGAAGACGGCGTGGTCGGCGTTCGAGGGTGCCCGGCGTCGCGTGAATCAACGAGGAGGCGTAGACGACGGAGGCGGAGCTCATGGGCACGGCGAGGGGTCGAGGGGGAGGGAGTGGCCGTGGCTATGGCGAACGGCGGCGACGGACCCGTTCGGACATGAGAGGGAGAGGACGAGGGGAGAGCAGAGGAGGAGAGTGGTGTCCAGGGTGAGGCGGTGCCGCAGAGGCGCTGAGGCGTCATGGCCTTGTGACAGCGACAGCAGACAGGGGTGGTGCGTGGCGAGCTCGGCGTCTGTGGGCGCTCCTCTCACTGCCCTGCAAGAGGAAGCAGGTGGCTGGCACGGGCCAGCACAGTGCTGGGCCGGCCAGTGGGCTGCCAGGTAGGTCCAGGTAAGATTTCTCTCCTCTGTCTTTTATTTCTGTTTTTCTATTTATTTTGATCTGTTTTGAATTAGTAAAAATACTAACTCATTTTGTAAAATCCTGGAGAAAATTGTGGGCACTATTTGAATTATTTCCAACAGCCCCCAATTGTTTCAGAAGTATTGAAGCATTTAAAATATTTATAGGCATTAAATGCTCCAATTCAAATACTTATGATTTAATCCAAAAAACCTGAGATGAACTAGGAAAAATGTGCACCAATTTTTGTCAGAGGTTTTCACCAGTTTCAAAAATTATGGACTTTTCCTGAAGTCACTTTGGGTCTATTGGAAGTAATTTTATTTGAGCCTATTTGATTTCATTTAGTGCTAGGGTTTGGTCATTCCCCATTTCAAATTTCAACAATATAGACATGATGCATGGATGCTTATGAAACTAATTGCCATCAAATTCTAGGGCTGTGACAGTTACGAGTTTGGCCTTCATTTAAAAACAATGTGGAATAGTTTCATAGCTCACGCCACATGGAACACCACATCATAATTGTGTGTCCGAACGTCGTAACCGCACTTTATTGGATATGGTGCAATCTATGATGTATCTTACCGATTTACCACTATCTTTTGGGGTTATGCATTAGAGACAGCTGCATTCACTTTAAATAGGGCACCATCAAAATACGTTGAGACGACGCCTTATGAACTGTGGTTTGGAAAGAAACCAAAGTTGTCGTTTCTTAAAGTTTGGGGCTGCGATGCTTATGTGAAAAAGTTTCAACCTGATAAGCTCGAACCCAAATCGGAGAAGTGCGTCTTCATAGAATACCCAAAGGAAACTGTTGGGTACACCTTCTATCATAGATCCCAAGGCAAAATATTCGTTGCTAAGATGGATCCTTTCTAGAGAAGTAGTTTCTCTCGAAAGAAGTGAGTGGGAGGAAAGTAGAGCTTGATAAGGTAATTGTACCTTCTCCCGAATTGGAAAGTAGTTCATCACAGAAATCAGTTCCAATGATTGCTACACCAATTAGTGAGGAAGCTAATGATGATGATCATGAAACTTCAAATCAAGTTACTACAGAACCTCGTAGGTCTTCCATAGTACGGTCCGCACCAGAGTGGTACGGTAATCCTATTCTGGAAGTCATGTTACTAGACCATGATAAACCTACGAACTATGAGGAAGCGATGATGAGCCCAGATTCTGCGAAATGGCTTGAAGACATGAAATCTAAGATGGGATCCATGTATGAGAACAAAGTGTGGACTTGCCCGATGATCGGCAAGCCATAGAAAATAAATGGATCTTCAAGAGGAAGATAGACGCTGATAGTAGTGTTACTATCTACAAAGCTCGACTTGTCGCAAAAGGTTTTTTCGACAAGTTCAAGGTGTTGAATACGATGAGAATTTCTCTCTTGTATCGATGCTTAAGTCTGTCCGAATCATGTTAGCAATTGCCACATTTTATGAAATCTGGCAAATGGATGTAGAAGCTGCATTCCTTAATGGATTTATTAAAGAAGAGTTGTATATGATGCAACCAGAAGGTTTTGTCAATCCTAAAGGTGCTAACAAAAATGTGCAAGCTCCAGCGATCCATCTATGGACTGGTGCAAGCATCTCGGAGTTGGAATATACGCTTTGATGAGTTGATCAAAGCATATGGTTTTATACAGACTTTTGGATAAGCATGTATTTACAAGAAAGTGAGTGCGAGCCCTGTAGTATTTCTAATACTATATGTAGATGACCTATTGTTGATTGGAAATGATATAGAATTTCTGGATAGCATAAAAGGATACTTGAAGAAGAGTTTTTCAAAGAAATACCTCGGTGAAGCTGCTTACACATTGAGCATCAAGGTCTATAGAGATAGATCAAGACGCTTAATAAGATTTTCAATGAGTACATACCTTGATAAGATTTTGAAGTAGTTCAAAACGAATCAGTCAAAGAAGGAGTTCTTGCCTGTGTTGCAAGGTGTGAAGTTCAGTAAGACTCAAATCCAGACCATGGCAGAAAATAGAAAGAGAATGAAAAGTCATTCCCTATGCCATAGTCATAGGTTCTATAAAGTATGTTATGCTGTGTACCAGACCTATTGTATATCTTGCTCTAAGTTTGGTAAGGGATTACAATTTTGATCTAAAAGTAGATCACTGGACAGCGGTCAAGAATATCCTTAGTGAGGACTAAGGAAATATTTCTCAATTATGGAGGTGATAAAAGAGCCCGTCGTAAAGAGTTACATCGGTGCAAGCTTTTACACTGATCCAGATGACTCTAAGTCTCAATCTGGATACCTATTGAAAGTGGGAGCAATTAGCTAGAGTAGCTCCATGCAGAGCATTGTAGACATAGAATATTTTGCAAAATACATACGGCTGTGAATGTGACAGACCCGTTGACTAAACTTCTCTTACGAGCAAAACATGATCACACCTTAGTACTCTTTGGGTGTTAATCACATATCGATGTGAACTAGATTATTGACTCTAGTAAACCCTTTGGGTGTTGGTCACATGACGATGTGAACTATGGGTGTTAATCACATACAGATGTGAATATTGGTGTTAAATCACATAGTGATGTGAACTAGATTATTGACTCTAGTGCAAGTGGAAGACTGAAGGAAATATGCCCTAGAGGCAATAATAAAGTTATTACTTATTTCCTTATTTCGTGATAAATGTTTATTATTCATGCTAGAATTGTATTAACCGGAAACTTGATACATGTGTGAATACATAGACAAACAGATTGTCACTAGTATGCCTCTACTTGACTAGCTCGTTAATCAAAGATGGTTAAGTTTCCTAACCATAGACATGAGTTGTCATTTGATTAACAGGATCACATCATTAGGAGAATGATGTGATTGACTTGACCCATTCCGTTAGCTTAGCACTTGATCGTTTAGTATGTTGCTATTGCTTTCTTCATTACTTATACATGTTCCTATGACTATGAGATTATGTAACTCCCGCTTACCGAAGGAACACTTTGTGTGCCACCAAACATCATAACGTAACTGGGTGATTATAAAGGTGCTCTACAGTTGTCTCCGAAGGTACTTGTTAAGTTGACGTATTTCAAGATTAGCATTTGTCACTCCGATTGTCGGAGAGGTATCTCTGGGCCCTCTCGGTAATGCACATCACTATAAGCCTTGCAAGCAGTGTGACTAATGAGTTAGTTGTGGGATGATGCATTACATAACGAGTAAAGAGACTTGCCGGTAACAAGATTGAACCAGGTATTGAGATACCCACGATTGAATCTCGGGCAAGTAACATACCGATGACAAAGGGAACAACGTATGTTGTTATGCGGTTTGACCAATAAAGATCTTCCTAGAATATGTGGGAACCAATATGAGCATCCAGGTTCTGCTATTGGTTATTGACCGGAGACGTGTCTTGGTCATGTCTACATAGTTCTCGAACCCGTAGGGTCCGCACGCTTAAAGTTCGGTGACGGTCGGTATTATGAGTTTATGTGTTTTGATGTACCAAAGGTAGTTTAGAATCTCGGATGAGATCGGGGACACGACGAGGAGTCTCGAAATGGTCGAGACCTAGAGATCGATATATTGGACGAGTATATTCGGACTTCGGAAAGGTTCCGAGTGATTCGGGTATTTTTCGGAGTACCGGAGAGTTACGGGAATTCGCCGGGGAGTATATGGGCCTTATTGGGCCATACGGGAATAGAGGAGAGAGGCCAAAAGGAAGGAGGCGCGTGTGCCCCCTCTGGTCCGAATTGGACAAGGGGTGCAGCCCCCTTTTCCTTCTTCCTCCCCCCTGTTTCCTTCTATCCTACTCCGGAAAGGAAAGGGGAATCCTGCTAGGACTTGGGAGTCCTAGTAGGACTCCCCACACTTGGCGCGGCCCTCTAGGGCCAGCCTCTGATAACCCACTAGTATGGGGGATCGCAACAGTTTTCGAGGGTAGAGTATTCAACCCAAATTTATTGATTCGACACAAGGGGAGCCAAAGAATATTCTCAAGTATTAGCAGCTGAGTTGTGAATTCAACCACACCTGGAAACTTAGTATCTGCAGCAAAGTGTTTAGTAGCAAAGTAATATGATAGTGGTGGTAACGGTAACAAAAGTAAAGACAACAAAAGTAATGTTTTTGGCATTTTGTAGTGATTGTAAAAGTAGCAACGGAAAAGTAAATAAGCGAGAACCAAGATATGGAAAACTTCGAGGCACCGGATTAGTGATGGATAATTATGCCGGATGCGGTTCGTCATGTAACAACAGTAACATAGGGTGACACGTAACTAGCTCCAGTTCATCAATGCAATGTAGGCATGTATTCAGATATAGTCATACGTGCTTATGGAAAAGAACTTGCATGACATCTTTTGTCCTACCCTCCCGTGGCAGCGGGGTCCTATTGGAAACTAAGGGATATTAAGGCCTCCTTTTAATAGAGAACTGGAACAAAGTATTAGCACATAGTGAATACATGAACTCCTCAAACTATGGTCATCACCGGGAGTGGTCCCGATTATTGTCACTTCGGGGTTGCCGGATCATAACACATAGTAGGTGACTATAGACTTGCAAGATAGGATCAAGAACACACATATATGCATGAAAACATAATAGGTTCAGATCTGAAATCATGGCACTCGGGCCCTAGTGACAAGCATTAAGCATAGCAAAGTCATAGCAACATCAATCTCAGAACATAGTGGATACTAGGGATCAAACCCTAACAAAACTAACTCGATTACATGATAAATATCATCCAACCCATCACCGTCCAGCAAGCCTATGATGCAATTACTCACGCAAGGCGGTGAGCATCATGAAAGTGGTGATGGAGGATGGTTGATGATGACGACGGCGACGATCCCCTCTCGGAGCCCCGAGCGGACTCGAGATCAGCCCTCCCGAGAGATTAGGGCTTGGCGGCGGCTCCGTGTCGTAAAACGCGATGATTTCTTCTCTCGATTTTTTCTCCCAAAGCCAATATATGGAGTTGGAGTTGGCGTCGGAGGGCCACCAGGGGCCCACGAGGTAGAGGGCGCCCGGGGGGCGCCCCACCTCGTGAGCGGGTGTGGGCCCCGTCTTCATCTTTGGCGAGGATTTTTATTGTTTTTCTAAGGTGTTCCGTGGAGTTTCAGGTCATTCCGAGAACTTTTATTTTCTGCACATAAAAGAACACCATGGCAATTCTGCTGAAAACAGCGTCAGTCTGGGTTAGTTCCATTCAAATCATCCAAGTTAGAGTCCAAAACAAGGGCAAAAGTGTTTGGAAAAGTAGATACGATAGAGACGTGTAACACCCCGAGAATCATGCTACAGTAATCCCCTTCTAATGATGCCTTGTCATCATTGTTACTGTTGCTAATCTTCACTTGATCCAAATCACCGATTCAAATTCAAATCCAATCTAAAGTCAAAAACTCTTATTTGTCAGACAAGAGATCTAAAATGTTCATCTTGTGGCAAATAGTCATTTGTTAATATTGGTGGTGAACCAACATTTTTGCAAAGGTTTAAGTGGCCTAAGCTACTTAAAACAAAGACCTAAGCAATAAATTAAATGCCCTTTTAATTTATAAAATTGGCAACTATTCCAAAAGCCTCCCAACCTTTTTGTGGCAAAGCACTTTAATTCTTTGAAATTGTTTTGGCTAGTGGCATAATTTTGCAAAGTCATTATTGGCTAAAAAGAAAAGGCAAAAGCTGCTGGAAAAAGAAAAACAAAAAAGAAAAGAAAGAGAAGCCCTGCCTCCCTAGGCCTTAGCCCATTACTGACAGCCGACCCAGCTACCTCCCCGTCGCTATTCCTCCTTTTTCTTCTGCTCGACCGACCGAGGCCCCCTCCCGCCCTTCGTTCCGCCCGGACCAGCCTGGCGCCTCACACCACGTCGCCAGCGCGAGGATAAGGCAGCCCGACGCCTGGGCTCCCTCCCCACTCGCCCACTTGCCTCCTCTCTCCTCGTCGCCTTCCCTTTCCCTCCAGATCCGCCTCGGCCGCGCCTCTCCGTCACGCTCACTTGCACTCCACCGCGGCCACCAGTGGCCCTCGCCTCGCCGACGCGTGCCCGAGGCTCTGCCTTGACCTCCTCATCCTCCCCGCCTAGCCACGCGGACAGCACGGACCAAGAAGATCGCCATGACCTCTTCTTCCTCCTCTGCTCCGACGAAGGCCGGCGTCAATCGGCCACCTCGCGCCTCCGAGCACACCGCCACCTCCCTCGGCTCTGGTGAGCCACCGCGTCTTCCCTCCCTCTCCGAGCTTTTCCGCCAGTAGCAGCTGCTTCGCTAGCATCCGCGCGCATCGCTGTCGACGAAGCTTCGCCGTCGTGGCCTTCGCCATCAGAATGCTGGTGAGCCTCGCGATCGAGCTCCGGAGCTCGTGCGAGTCAATGCCACCACTAGCGCACCTCCTCGTTCCTCCTAGCGCCGTTTCCACACACCCCAAGCCACCGCCGCCAAGCTCGACGCGGCGACGTTTCAAGCCTCCCCGGCGTAGTCTAGCAGCTCCACTCGACGCGGCTCCTCCTAGCTTTCGAGCGCAAGTCGTGGCACGTGAAATGGTGAACCGTGGCGATTTTCGACCTCGTCGGCGTTGACCGCCCGCGCAAGCTCGCCGAGCTACTCGGCAGCTCATTGTTGGCGCCGAGTGGGCCACCCCGGCCACCACCTAGGTCAGCGACCCATGGCCCCCAATGGGCCGTGGACCCTGATGATTGGTTTGACCCGTCGATGTCTTGACCGGGCAATCGATGCGCCGACATGCGGCCCCACCGCATAATTATTTTACCTAAAACGTTTTTATAATTAAAATCAATTAGTTAGATAAATGAGGCACTGACAGGTGGGGTCCAGTAGTTAACTAACCTAATTTTAGTTAGTTTAAACTTCTGTTAGTCCACTGTCTATGACAGGTAGGACCCACTGGTCAGTTTGACCAGTCAGCGGGTCTGTTGACCTGCTGATGTCATGCTGACACTCTACTGACATCATAATTCCTTTTCTGTTAATTTAAATAATTCCAGAAAATGGTTTAATCTTTGAATAATCATAGAAAATAAACCGTAGCTCAGATGAAAATGTTTTCTATATGAAAGTTGCTCAGAAAAATCCAACGAATCTGAATACGCGGCCCGTTCATCTGTCACATGCCCCTAGCATGCTGAACATGGAACATTCCCCCTTCGGTCATCTGTTTGATACAGGTCCGGAACCGGGAAAACATTCCCGGTTGACTTCCCTCCTCGCCGGTATCGTGTAGCACCGCGGTAGAACACGTCTAGCTCTGCCTATGGTCCTGTTATGCACTTGCTTGCTATGTATTTACTGTTTCTTCCCCCTCTTCTCTCCGGTAGACCCCGAGACCGATGCTGCCCCTGTGATCGACTACGTCGTCGACGACCCCTCCTTGCCAGAGCAACCAGGCAAGCCCCCCCTTTGATCATCCCGATATCGCCCATTCCATACTCTCATGCTTGCATTAGATTTTGCTACTGTTATTGTTTGCTCCTATGCATAGCCTGCTTTTGTATCTGCTGTTGTACCTTACCTGCTTATCCTAAACTGCTTAGTATAGGTTGGTTAGTGATCCAAGTGACCCCCACTTGTCCTTGTTGCCCCCGCTACATCATCGATGACTCGATCTACGTGATCGAAGACCAGGCCCCGACACCGCACATCACTTCCCCTTAGTTGCTCGACACTACTGGGTTACTATCGAGTACCGAGGGTGAACCTCTTGACAGACTTCGATGTTAACCTCAGAGTGTAGTCATTCGTCGTGGTCGTCGAGGGTGATTTCCTCCCTAACCACTTTCGATACGACTCTGTCGTGCAACCCCTCAAGTGTGAACCTCGGGGGTGATTCCTCTTACGTTCACCTTGATGATTACATCTAGTGGAATTCATCGGGGGTGATTCCTCGGGTTTTCCCCTTGGTGTTTGGACACACGGATACTTGGACTTTACCTGTTATTTGGAAAGACGGGTCGACCACGAGGGGTACCCGCGAGCTTAATTGCAGTGATGTGGAGACGGGTTGACACGGAGGGTGCCCGCGAGATAATTACGAGGCGTGGCGGGCATTCCTAGCCCTTGCCGCAAGTCCTCGAGACGGGCAACGGGTCACATCTTCGTGAGTCTCTGCTTGTTACCGCGTGCTCCTAATCCACTACGATTTGGATATTTGATCCGAGGGCCTCGGCCCGATAGCACTAACCATCACGTGGGCATAGTATGGGCGTTCTGCGTCGTATGCATCAGCCGAAGCTTATTAGGCGTCAAGAACGAGCGGCGGCGCTACCGGTTGGACTGGTAAGCTTCTTCCTTTTAAGGAGGTAGCTAGGTCGCTCACCGGCACAGTGCATAGCGTGAAGGAGTTCCCGGGAGATGGCCCATGACCCTGGGGCATAGGTTTAGTCCGCGTCTGGCCTCTCTATTAAGCCTAGGTCGGGTTGCGGCGTATTGTTTGGCGAGGCCGGAATGACCCAGAAAGTGTGTCGGCGGAGTTAAGTGGCGTGGTGGGTAAGTTGGTGCACCCTGCAGGAAGAACTAATCTATGCATAGCCTGTCCTCTGATAACGGACACTTGGAGTTGTATCGATCGATACAACTAGAACTGGATACTTGTGATGAGAATTGGATGGTGATGAGTAATGGATTGTGATGAGGTGATAACCGGATAGTATGGCTCTGGGATTGCTTTCTCGCAGGAGTCGAGAAAGGATCTCTGCCGAGGTTGATAACACTACTACTACTTTACTTTATGCTACTCTACTCCCTCCTTTGTTGCAAGATGGTGGTTTCTAGAAGATGCTAGTCTTCGATAGGACTAAACCTTCTCTCTATTCGCATTTCAAGCCCGGTCCACATATACAACCCCTCTTTGATAATGTTGCATATGTAGTGTAGATCCTTGCTTGCAGTACTTTGGATGAGTACTCACGGTTGCTTTGCTCCCCTTTTCCCCTTTCTTCTTCTTTCCGGTTGATGCAACCAGATGTCGGAGCCAGGGCCGATGGCACGGCGATGTCTGCTACTACGTGGAGACCGCTGACGACCAGGAGTAGTTAGGAGGCTCCCAGGCAGGAGGCCTTGCCTTTTCGATCGTTGTTGTTTTGTGCTAGCCTTCTTAAGGCAAACTTGTCTAACTCATGTCTGTACTCAGATATTGTTGCTTCCGCTGACTCTTGTGTATTCGAGCTTATGTATTCGAGCCCTCGAGGCCCCTGGCTTGTAATATAAAGCTTGTATTATTTTATTTATGTCTAGAGTTGTGTTGTGATATCTTCCCGTGAGTCCTTGATCTTGATCGTACACCTTTGCGTGTATGATTAGTGTACGATTGAATCGAGGGCGTCACAAGTTGGTATCAGAGCCGACTGCCTGTAGGAATCCCCCTTCCACACTCCTTGGCCGAAGTCGAGTCTAGACTTTACAAAACTTTTACTAACATGGTTGTGCGGCTTACGGGCCCACGTCGCCCTTGGGTGTTATTAGGATCTTTTACTCCTCGTCTTTACTCTAAGATTCTGATCTCTCCCTTATTCGGGTTAAATGATTTTGCTAACTCTGACTCTAGGATCTCGTAACCACTTCCACCCGGAGAGCCCCTTCATTCCAGATGATTGCCTGCTTCACTAGAAGACTTTGAAGATACTCTCTGATGCTTTCTCGAGACCCTTGTGCCCTTCATTGTTGCAATCCCTACCACCGATAAGTCCTTATGGGTAACTACCTAGAATTGCCGTTCATACCTTCATCCCCGCCATCTTGTTATTACAAGATGTCTTGAAATATTCTTCGATGTTCCGAGAATTCTTTATGCTTACTGCCCTGCAGCTCCTTGCCGCATGAATACCCCTACGGATAATTACTCGCTCTTATCGAGTATCCATTCGTCCCCAGTTATTCTTATGCTTCATAAGGTACTTTGTAATAGAATCCGAGCTTTCGATGACCTCTGTCGCCTATCGCTCTAGAAGGTCTTACCTTCCTACACTCTGGTTAATTCCATATGCCTAGCAGTATCCTTTGACGTCCTTTGTCATTATCATCTTGAGTCTTTCGATTTGATATGTCTGTGCCGCAATCATCAGTTGATCCTTATAGATTATCTTTCCATCTCAGACGTCTTCCCGAACATGAGATGGTTCTCGGCCAATCAGATTGCCATCGATTATGCCTTACGTCTATTCAACTTGTCCATCCTTGGTCAGAGCGTTTGCTTCTGATTCCTTGACCCTGGAATCATAATACCTTTGCATTTTGAACTCTGAATTAGTCAGTTCCTTCTATAATCTGACCTCCTTGCATTCTTTCTTCTTCTGGTTGTGTACCGTTGCTCACATCAGATCCATTGTGGACCTCCAGGTCCTTTGGTGGGTTTTATCCGACAGCGTCCTTCATATTCAGTAACCCTGTGAGCTTTTCCTCGGATACACAATGCCTTTGGTAAGTTGTATCCCCTGCTCTCATCAACCATACTCTGCTTCCGGGCTTTTTATCTACTCGTGAAGTTTGTAGTATATGTTTCTAAGATGCCCCAATGGGTCGAACCTATGCCTTCTTTGATCTCTGTGAACCTGAAAGTTTTCAAGGGTCATACTCCTCTAGTATTTCATCAGGTAAGTTTCCACACTCAAATCATTTTTAATAGAGCAGTGAATGAAAGGTCATGCATTGGAGAAGTGGGAGTCGACCTTGAACTTTGTGTTCATGCCCATAGACACGATGTAGGTCCTATCATGGAAGCTTCTCTTAAAATTAATTATCCCCTTGGTATAAGTTCATGTTATATCTGGGGTTTTGTCCTTTGCAACCGTGCTTCCGACCAGGATTGCTCTCATTTGATTCTATTTCTTGGAGAAGTAAAGTACTTGTCTTCTGCAGATCAATACCTCTCCGCAACCGCTATTTTGATATTTCTTCGAGTATTATCCTTTGGTATCTCGAGAATAACAAGGAATTGTGTTGCTTCCTATGAGTCTTCATCTAGTATTGCTTCTCACCGATTTCAGATTTCCCCCCGATCTGAGTTATTAATCACTCGAGGACATCGATAAGTGAATCGGTTGAATTGATTCCGCACTCCGATCCTACAGCTCTAAGTAATTTTCATTTCTTACGAGTTTAATAATCCTTCAAGTCATTCCTAGCCTGGTCGGCTATATCATTATCGTGCTAAATTTTAATGGTGCCACCTTGTCCTTCTCCCCAGAGCACGATTTTTGACGATGAGCTAAGCCTATGTCGATCTTCCTCGTCATATCATTTCGCCTTGAACAGCAAGCTTGACTTCGAGTTTGTGTCGTACCCATGATTCCAATAACCTTTCGCTTCATCATTTCTTTGACCTGATGTCATCATCGATCGATTACATCTTAAATGAAACCTCTCGACAAATATGTCGTGGTCATCATCAATATTCTGAGCTCTTCCAGGTTATCAATCGAATTCATGATGAGAAATATCATCCTTGCCCCCTTGATGAATTGTTACTGAGCCTGTGGGCCCTATCCTCACCATTTTTTTCTTGCTAAAATTGAACGACTTAATTTATAAGTTGTTTCCGATGGATCCTTTGTGAATCCAAAGTCTGACCTTTACCTGATGACCATGTCGATGCTATCCCGAAGCATGACTGTGGTACTCCGATCATCAACAAGAGCATTCAAAACATGATGCTAAATGTTTCTTGATCAATTATCCAAACACCATGGTATGGGTAACATCATGAGTTTCCTCGCCCCCTGAACTGGATGGTTATCTACTTTTTAGTCCCATCATGATTATTCTCGCTCCATGATTATTCTCGCTCTGCTTGTTTTGGGAAGGAGATACACCTAATACTCGTGTATACCCATTTTCCTTTCCACTGTTCTGTTTAAATCCGATAATCACTTTTCCTTTCCTTTGTTTTGTTTAACCTTTCTGGTAATCTGACATACCGGAGCAGTGATAATTCCCTGCTTATGTAAATTCCTCGGTGTTCAACTCGGTCAATAAGACTCTGTTACTATTGTTGATGACATTCCGGTAACCACCGATGGACGAGAACTTTGCCTATTGGTCTGCCTCGTCTTACGAGCAGGAAAATGGTTCTCTTCCTCCCTCGCTCTTGGTACCAACGCTGTTGCCAACATAATCGGCAGGCTATCCTCTGACCTGCCTTGCTATCATGACCGTACAAAATGTTAGCGCCTTCCTGCTTTTAACCCACATGGTAGGCCCATAACCCACAGTTCCACATGATCGAAACCTGGCTCTCCTATATATCTTTGATTCCAAAATATTCTTGCATTTGGCTTCTTATCATGTCATGAGCCACCTTCTGAGAGATGATCTATTCCCGATGCTCTGAACCCCTTTTCTCTCACTCCGTTCAGGTATCATTCGTTTGTCCATTCGGTTGAAACTTCTTATTGTACCTTCATATTTTGCTCTCGAAGTTTTCTTTAGTTTCTACTCGAGAGTTACTTCTGTCACACTCCATACATTGTTCACCAGACAATTAACCCTATAAGGGCCAGTTCTCCGAAGTTACTCATTACTTCCCAATTAAATCTCGGGACGAGATTTCTTGCAGTGGAGGAGATTTGTAACACCCCGAGAATCATGCTACAGTAATCCCCTTCTAATGATGCCTTGTCATCATTATTCTTGTGCTAATCTTCACTTGATCCAAATCACCGATTCAAATTCAAATCCAATCTAAAGTCAAAACTCTTATTTGTCGACAAGAGATCTAAAATGTTCATCTTGTGGCAAATAGTCATTTGTTAATATTGGTGGTGAACCAACATTTTGCAAAGGTTTAAGTGGCCTAAGCTACTTAAAACAAAGACCTAAGCAATAAATTAAATGCCCTTTTTAATTTATAAAATTGGCAACTATTCCAAAAGCCTCCCAACCTTTTTGTGGCAGTGCACTTTAATTCTTTGAAATTGTTTTGGCTAGTGGCATAATTTTGCAAAGTCATTATTGGCTAAAAAGAAAAGGCAAAAGCTGCTTTGGAAAAAAAAAAAAAAAAAAAAAAGAAAGAGAAGCCCTGCCTCCTAGGCCTTAGCCCATTGCACAGGCCGACCCAGCTACCTCCCCGGTCGCTATTCCCTCCTTTTTCTTCTGTTTGACCGACCGAGGCCCCCTCCCTTTCGTTCCTTGGGACCAGCCTTGGCGCCCCTGCCTGCGTCGCCAGCGAGGATAAGGGCAGCCCCAACGCCTCGGGCTCCCTCCCCACTCGCCCACTTGCCTCCTCTCTCCCTCGTCGCCTTCCCTTTCCCCTCCAGATCCGCCTCGGCCGCGCCTCTCCGTCACCGCTCACTGCACTCCACCGCGGCCACCGGCTGGCCCTCGCCTCGCCGACGTGCCCCGAGGCTCTGCCTTGACCTCCTCATCCTCCCCGCCGAGCCACGCGGACCGGTACGGACCCGCAGCATCGCCGCGGCCTCTTCTTCCTCCTTTGCTCCGACGAGCGCCGGCGTCGACTTCGGCCACCTCGCGCCTCCCGCACACTGCCCACCTCCCTCGGCTCTGGTGAGCCACCGCGTCTTCCCTCCCTCTCCCGAGCTTTTCCGCCAGAGCCGTAGCCGCTTCGCTTAGCATCCGCGACGCACGCTGCCGACGAAGCTTCGCCGTCGTGGCCTTCGCCATCAGATGCTGCTGGTGAGCCTCGCATCGAGCTCCGGGAGCTCATGCGAGTCCAATGCCACCACTAGCGCACCTCCTTGTTCCTCCTAGCGCCGTTTCCACACACACCCGAAACCCACCGCCGCCAAGCTCGACGCCGGCGATGTTTCAAGCCTCCCCGGCGTAGTCTAGCAGCTCCACTCGACGCGGCTCCCTCCTAGCTTTCGAACGCAAGTCGTGGCACGTGAAATGGTGAACTGTAGGCGATTTCCGACCTCGTCGGCGTTCGGCCGCCGTGCACAAGCTCGCCGGAGCTACTCCGCAGCTCATTGTTGGGCGCCGAGTGGGCCACCCCGGCCACCACCTAGGTCATCGACCCATGGCCCCGGTGGGCCGTGGACCCCTGATGGTGGTTTGACCCGGTCGATGTCTTGACCGGGCAATCCATTGGCGCCGACATGCGGCCCCACCGCATAATTATTTTACCTAAAATGTTTTTATAATTAAAATCAATTAGTTAGATAAATGAGGCAGCGACGGTGGGGTCGATGGTTAACTAACCTAATTTTAGTTAGTTTAAACTTCATTAGTCCACTTGTCTATGACAGTAGGACCCATCGTCAGTTTGACCGTCGGTGGTCTGTTGACCTGCTGATGTCATGCTAACACTCTACTGACATCATAATTCCTTTTCTGTTAATTTAAATAATTCCGGAAAATGGTTTAATCTTTGAATAATCATAGAAAATAAACCGTAGCTCAGATGAAAATGTTTTCTATATGAAAGTTGCTCAGAAAAATCCAACGAATCTGAATACGCGGCCCGTTCATCTGTCACATGCCCCTAGCATGCTGAACATGGAACATTCCCCCTTCGGTCATCTGTTTGATACATGTCCGGAACCGGGAAAACATTCCCGGTTGACTTCCCTCCTCGCCGGTATCGTGTAGCACCGCGGTAGAACACGTCTAGCTCTGCCTATGGTCCTGTTATGCACTTGCTTGCTATGTATTTACTGTTTCTTCCCCCTCTTCTCTCCGGTAGACCCCGAGACCGATGCCGCCCCTGTGATCGACTACGTCGTCGACGACCCTCCTTGCCAGAGCAACCAGGCAAGCCCCCCCTTTGATCATCCCGATATCGCCCATTCCATACTCTCATGCTTGCATTAGATTTTGCTACTGTTATTGTTTGCTCCTATTCTGATGCATAGCCTGCTTTTGTATCTGCTGTTGTACCTTACCTGCTTATCCTAAACTGCTTAGTATAGGTTGGTTAGTGATCCAAGTGACCCCACTTGTCCTTGTTGCTTCGCTACATCATCGATGACTCGATCTCGTGATCGAAGACCAGCCCCGACACCGCACATCACTTCCCTTAGTTGCTCGACACTCTTTGGTTACTATCGAGTCCGAGGGTGAACCTCTTGACTTCCGATGTTAACCTCGTAGTGTAGTCATTCGATCGTGGTCGCCGAGGGTGATTTCCTCCTAACCACTTCGACACGACTGTCAGTGCAACCCTCAAGTGTGAACCTCGGGGTGATTCCTCTTACGTTCACCTTGATGATTACATCTAGTGGAATTCATCGGGGGTGATTCCTCGGGTTTTCCCCTTGGTGTTTGGACACACGGATACTTGGACTTTACCCCTATTACTTGGAAAGACGGGTCGACCCTGAGGGGTACCCGCGAGCTTAATTGCGAGTGATGTGGAGACGGGTTGACCTGGAGGGTGCCCGCGAGATAATTACGAGGCGTGGCCGGGCATTCCTAGCCCTTGCCGCAAGTCCTCGAGACGGGGCAACGGGGTCACATCTTTCGTGAGTCTCTGCTTGTTACCGCGTGCTCCTAATCCACTACGATTTGGATATTTGATCCGAGGGGCCTCTGGCCTGATAGCACTAACCATCACGTGGGCATAGTATGGGCGTTCTGCGTCGTATGCATCAGCCGAAGCTTATTAGACGTCAGCGACGGAGCGGCGCGCGCCGGGTTGGACTGGTAAGCTTCTTCCTTTTAAGGAGGTAGCTAGGTCTGCTCACCGTCACAGACGTCGCAAGGAGTTCCTGGGAGATGGCCCATGACCCCTGGGGGCATAGGTTTAGTCCGGCGTGCTGGCCTCTCTATTAAGCCTAGGTCGGGTTGCGGCGTATTGTTTGGCCGAGGCCGGGCATGACCCAGGAAAGTGTGTTTCGGCCGGAGTTAAGCGAGCGTGGTGGGTAAGTTGGTGCACCCCTGCAGGGAAGAACTAATCTATGCATAGCCTGTCCTATGGTAACGGACACTTGGAGTTGTATCCCGATCGATACAACTAGAACTGGATACTTGTGATGAGAATTGGATGGTGATGAGTAATGGATTGTGATGAGGTGATAACCGGATAGTATGGCTCTGGGATTGCTTTCTCGCAGGGAGTCGAGAAAGGATCTCTGGCCGAGGTTGATAACACTACTACTACTTTACTTTATGCTACTCTACTCCCTCCTGTTTGCTGCAAGATGGTGGTTTCCAGAAGATGCTAGTCTTCGATAGGACTAGGCCTTCTCTCTATTCTGGCATTTCCGCAGCCCAGTCCACATATACAACCCCTCTTTGATAATGTTGCATATGTAGTGTAGATCCTTGCTTGCGAGTACTTTGGATGAGTACTCACGGTTGCTTTGCTCGCCCTTTTCCCCCTTTCTTCTTCTTTCCGGTTGATGCAACCAGATGTCGGAGCCCAGGAGCCAGATGGCACCGCTAATGTCTGCTACTACGTGGAGACCGCTGACGACCAGGAGTAGTTAGGAGGCTCCCAGGCAGGAGGCCTTGCCTTTTCGATCGTTGTTGTTTTGTGCTAGCCTTCTTAAGGCAAACTTGTCTAACTCATGTCTCAGATCAGATATTGTTGCTTCCGCGACTCTTGTGTATTCGAGCTTATGTATTCGAGCCCTCGAGGCCCCTGGCTTGTAATATAAAGCTTGTATTATTTTATTTATGTCTAGAGTTGTGTTGTGATATCTTCCCGTGAGTCCTTGATCTTGATCGTACACCTTTGCGTGTATGATTAGTGTACGATTGAATCGAGGGCGTCACAAGACGTATCAACCCCCAAGCTTAAACCCTTGCTTGTCCTGAAGCAATTCAGTTCACAAACTGAAAGAGAAAAAGAAAAACTTTTACAAACTCTGTTTGCTCTTGTTGTTGTAAACGTGAAAAGCCAGCATTCAAGTTTCAGCAATTATTATGAACTAACCATACTCACAATAACACGTAGGTCTCACAATTACTCATATCAATAGCATAATCAGCTAGCGAGCCATAATAATAAAACTCGGATGACAACACTTTCTCAAAATAATCATAACATGATATAACAAAATGGTATCTCGCTAGCCCTTTACGAGACCATAAAACATAAATGCAGAGCACCTTTAAAGATCAAGGACTGACTAAACATTGTAATTCATGGTAAAGAGATCCGGTCAAGTCATACCCAATATAAACCAACTATAATGAATGCAAACGACAAGCAGTGCTCTCAAATGGTGCTTTTTAATAAGAAGGGTGATGACTCAACATAAAAGTAAATGGATAGGCCCTTCACGGAGGGAAGCGAGGATTTGTAGAGGTGCCGAGCTCGGTTTTGAAATAGAGATAAATTATATTTTGAGCGGCATACTTTCATTGTCAACATAACAACTAAAAGACGCATTTATATCTTCCATGCTAAGCAGTTATAGGCGGTTCCCAAACAGAATGGTAAAGTTTATACTCCACCTCCTCCACAAGCATCAATCCATGGCTTGCTCGAAACAACGAGTGCCTCCAACATTCAATAGGTCCCAGGGGGAGTTTTGTTTGCAATTATTTTGATTTAGTTTGCATAAAGCATGGGACTGGGCATCCCGGTTACCAGCCATTTTCTCATGAATGAGGAGCGGAGTCCACTCCTCTTGAGAATCATCATATTTACAAAAACAAGAGAGGTCGAGTTCATACCAGCTTTTCTCATCCCAATAAGTCCATCATATATCATCATTATTGCCTTTCACTTGCACGACCGAATGGTGTGTATAATAATAAGAGTGCACGTGCATTGGACTAAGTTGGAATCTGCAAGCATTCAACTCAAGAGAGAAGACAAGTAATATGGGCTCTAAGTTAAATAAACAATCATGCATATGAGAGCCACTAAGCATTTTCAATATGGTCTTCTCGACCCCCAAAGAAAGGAAAAGAAATAAAAACTATTTACACGGGAAAGCTCCCAACAAGCAAAAGAAGAATGGGAAATATTTTTGGGTTTTCATTTTAATTACTACAACAAAGAAATAAACTACTACTAATTTTTTTGGTTTTTTCTTAAGGTTTATCAAACACACAAGAAGAAAGCACGAAAAAGAAAATAAACTAGCATGGATATTACAGTGAAAGAGTATGAGCACCGACATCTAGCAATGAGTGTGTGAACATGAATGTAATGTCGGTGGGAAATACATACTCCCCCAAGCTTAGGCTTTTGGTCTAAGTTGGTCTATTGCCAGGGATAGCCTGGTGATACCCGTAGGTGAAGCTGGGGTCATACTGCAACGAAGAAGGCTCCGGCTGCCACTGGCTGGCAACCTCCTCTAGATCCCAAGAATAAACAGATAGTCGTGGAGGCTCATCTTGTGGCTCCGGTTCCTGGGCTGGTGCAGGATTCCGATAGGCTTGAACAGCCGACCACGAAACGATGTGAGGTTCTGCAGACAAGTTAAACAAAGAAGGAGCAGGCAAAGTAATAGTCTCAGGGAGATGTTTATCAAAGTATAATTTGTATTTGAGCTCCCCTTCGCGACTCTTAATAAGAAAATCATGCGCTATCATACTCTTATAATCTAAATAAACACGGGGCAGCGCTGTTTCTTCTTTCTCCTCATACCTAATAGGTATTTCAAAATGTTCAGCTAGGCGTGAAGCATAAATGCCTCCAAAGATGGGACCCTTAGTACGGTTCAGACTTAACCATCTAGCAACAATTCCACCCATACTAATAGAGTTATTGCGGTATAAACCAGGGAACAAAATAATAATATCAGGAATACTAAGGTTTCCACAGTTCCCGCGTCCAATCATGCAACGACTAGCAAATAAGGCAAAGTAGCGTAAAACAGGAAAATGTATGCTAGTGATCCTTGCATCAGAAACCTTCCTGGTTTCTCCCACAGTGATAGTGTTAATAAAAGCTTCTACTTCCTTACGGTGGGGTTCATCTAAGGTGCCCTCAAAGGGTATTCTGCAAACCTCGTAGAATTCAGTTAATGTCATCTCTCTAACAACGTCATATAAATGAAACTCTACTGTCGGAGGTGATTTCTGTAGAAGTTTTGCACAAAAGTATTTGTGAGTAAGAGATACTGATGACGTTGGTCGTGGAGGAAGTTGGTGAGGCCAGCATTTTCAATCAATAAATAGAAATCCTCATAAATCCCAGCTCTCCTCAAGAAGTCATCGGAAGGCCATTCACACGTCCGGACCTCCGCGGTGCGAGGCAAATTAAATTTGGGCTTCTGCTCTTCTTCCTTTTGTTTTTCCTTAGAGCTTCGGCTCGACGAGCCCCTCAAAAGTCTCTTCATTATTTCTGAAACAATCTGAAATTTTTAGTAACTTCAAATAAAAGTGAACCAACTTCAATAAAATTGACAGCAACAACTCCCATAAGTGCCTAGAGCCTATATCAAGCATTAGAACTACTTGGAACCACATAAATTTGACATGCAAGCTCAAGAACATGGTCACCTATGCAGCACAAATTTGCAATGAATAAAGCACTAGAACAAAAACTAATTGGACCAATGGAGGAGTCACATACCAAGGAACAATCTCCCCAAGCAGTTTTGCGAGAGGTGCTTTGAGAAAGGAGATCGAAAAATCACAGCAACGGGGGCTGGAACTCGTGCTTGAGTTGGTTTTTCGTGTTTGTGTGAGGCAGAGGAAGAAGATGGGTGCAGGTATAAGTGGAGGAGGGCCACCATGGGCCCACGAGGCAGGGGGCGCGCCCAGGGGGGTAGGGCACTCCCTCCACCCTCGTGGCCAGGTGGCAGCTCCCCCCATGGTAATTTTTGCATAGTAAATTCTCAAATATTCCCAAAAAAATTATATTAAATTGGCATGGCATTCTGAGGACTTTTATTTTCGGGGTATTTTTATATTGCATGGATAAGTCAGGAGACAGACAGAAAAATACTATTTTACTTTATTTCTACTAAATAACAGAAAATATAGAGGGTACAGAAAGTTGTGCTTCTAGTTTCATCCATCTCGTGATCATCAAAATGAACCCACTAACAAGGTTGATCAAGTCTTGTTAACAATTCATTCCGAATAATCACGGAACCGGAGAAATTTCGAATAACACTAAGTTACCTCAACGGGGATACGAAAATCCCCAACAATAAGAATATCATATTTTTTCTTGACAGTAGGGAGAGGAAATTCAAAACCTCCAAATATAATCGATGGAATTTTTCCAATAGAGTTGATACTATAAACTTGAGGTTGTTTCCTCGGAAAATGTACCGTGTGCTCATTGCCATTAACATGAAAAGTGACATTGCCTTTGTTGCAATCAATAACAGCCCCTGCAGTATTAAGGAAAGGTCTTCCAAGAATAATAGACATACTATCGTCCTCGGGAATATCAAGAATGTAGCGACCCGACCTCAGATGGTCAAGTCTCGTGCTCGTGTCATCCACTGGATCGAATGTCGACACCACACAATGATTGAAGGATTTATAACAGAGTAGCAATCACACACTTATTACATCGAATGTCTCAAAAGAGAACTTATTATAATAATATGGCTTAAGGCCATCTAATGCGATAACATCAGAAGGCTTGGAAGATAAAGTGAGTCCATCAACTCCAACGGCATAGCTGAGCTGCACGACAACGACCTACGAACCTTACTCCTCGTCTGAAAAGTCCGCAACATAATACGTTGCAGCCGAGAATGGGTCAACACATGGAATATCTTTGGCAATGTAACACAAAAGAGCAATAACAGAATAATGCTACCACTACATGCATATTTGGCTGGTGGAAAGCTCTATGGTTACAGTTTTGCGAAAAGCCAATTTTTCCCTACTACAAAGGAATCAGTTTTAATTTAACTATCATGGTAGTTGAAACATCAATTGAGAAGGTAACCCCAACTCAAATGATCCCAATTAAAATACTTAACAACCCAGCAAAATTAATTAAGAGTGTTGAGATACATGCGAATACTCAAGTACTAGATACTCAGAATTGTCCATAACCGGGGACACGACTAACCATGATTAGATTGTACACTCTGCAGAGGTTTGCGCACTTTTCCCCACAAGACTCGATCGCCTCCGTTGATTCTCGCACTACATCGTGTTTGAGAGACGGATGACCGATACACGCTTTCGAAGCATTAACTCTCTACTCGGGCAGACCATACCAAACCTACAAACCCACTACCTGCTGATCCACCTCTTCAAGAGCTTCATGCAACTTACTCAACTATGCTAGAGCCCATAATAGCTTGCGGCTGCACACGGAAGTTTCTAGCATGAATAGACTCAGTTCCCTTTGAGCCTGGGTGGCGGTCCATAGGAGAATCACACGGTAACCCCGGATTTCCAAAATAAAACAGTAATCATTGGATACCCCAGTGCCTCAATCCACCCAGATGTGTATTAAAGTTGCCACCTGAAGTAAACCATTAATTAACAATCTTACATCTGTCATGGATATCACTCAAACCCAATCCACGTCTACGAGCATAGCATGGCAATATAAGCATAACGTAGAAGTAACTCCCAAGGGTTTGATAATAAACAGGGCAATAGGTTCTACCTCATCAACTACTTCCCAATACCCACATGTTAAAGGCATCCTAATCATGCAATGTTTGAGGATTGAAACTAATGCATAAAAATTGGGTATGAAAAGAGTATGATCAATGTGTTACTTGCCTTGCTTACGATCCGTGAATCCTAGAGACTCGTAGTAACACGCTTCGCACTCCGGGAATTCTATCGCAAGCAAACAATAACATACATAAGCAAAAATCAAAGATGCACAAGTTGAACTCCAAATAGAAGAGTTTGACCGGAGAGTGCAACTTAAGAACTCCGGTTTGCAAAAAGAATAAAATCAAACGAAGCAACGAAACTCAAACGGCAGAAGAAACAACTTCGTTTTACTTGTTTGGATCTAAGCCAAATTTTACAGAACAAAAATCTTGTTTGAGTTGATTATTCGGAAAGAGGGTTTCGAGATGAAACTCCAGGCGCTTGAATCGCCTGATTTGGATAATCGAGCGAAAAGATAAACAGGTTTAAACATCGGATCAGAAATCGCAATCAGACTAACCGCGGAATAAATCCGATAAAAAGAAAAATGACGATCGGCTAAACGAATGAACGTTTCATTAGCAGAAACTAAATGGTGAACATGTTCGTTAGAATGAACGGACGTTCGCTAAGTAAATAAACCGAAGAAAATAAACCGATCTATAAAAAAACGAACTAGGGTTTTCAGAAAAAAATCGAAGGGTTTTCTTAAAAAAACCAGCGGCGGGGTCGGGTACCTCCGGCGAGGTCGTCCCGCGGGTCGGGCGGCTCCGGCGGGGCTCGGTGACGGGCGGCGGGGCTCGGGTGGCTGGCTCGTGGCGGCGGGGCGGCGGCGGCGCTTAGACGGCAGCGGCGACTCGGCAGCGGCTCGGGCTCTCGGGCTCAAACGGAGGCGAGTGGCGGGTGGTGGCGGGGGGTGGTGGTGAGGCGGGCGGCGAATATATAGGGGGCGGGGCTCGGCTTGGGAAGGCGCCGGGTGGAGTCCGGCTCGGACTCCTCGGCGTCCGTGCCACCACGCGCGGCGCTGAGGAAGGCGGCGGCGGGCGGCTGGCCCGTCTGCTCATTGGACCTTGCCCACGGCGGTAGGTTTTTTTAAAACATTCCACCGAAGAAAAATTCCTAGAAAAATAAATAAAAAACTAAAAATTCCAAAACAAGTTTTCTCCGTCTAAATAAAATATTTAGAACAAGATGAACTTTTCTTGGCCCCTAAAATGCAATTTTTAAAACATGCAAAATTTTTTCTAGGGCAAATAAACATCCCGAATAAACTCAAATAAAATCCAAAAAAATGATTTTAACATTCTTCCTCCGATATTTCAATTATTTTGGGAGAAGTCATATTATCTCCCCTCATTTATTATTTTAAAATGAAATATTTTCCAGAGAGAAATAATTAAAATCAAATCCTCGTCTTCACTATTTGATAAAAATTTCAAATATGAAAATTAGAAAATCCCCAACTCTCTCTAAAGGTCCTTGAGTTGCTTAGGATCCCCAGGATTTCAAATGAAAAGTGATTAAATATGATATGCATGGATGATCTATGTATAACATGCCAAATTGGAAATTTGGGATGTTACAAACCTACCCCTTAAGATGAATCTAGCCCTCGAGATTCGGGTTAACTAGAAAATAGGTGCGGATGGTCCTTGCGAATATCCTCTTCTCGCTCCCGGTGGCTTCCTCCTCGGATGATGACTCCATCGAACTTTGCAAAACTTGATCACCTTATTGCGAGTGACTCGCTATCAAACTCAAGAATCTTTACCGCTTCTCCTCGTAGGTCGATTATTATCCAAATGAATCGCCTCCAAAGGTATCAGATCATTCAACGGTATATCGCCATCTCAAAGATGGCACTTCTTCACCGTGATACGTGAAACACATCGTGAACTCCCGACAATCCTTCCGTAACTCCAGCTTGTAGGCAACTTCTCCCATCCGCTCCAAAATATGATACGGTCCTACAAATCTCGGGGCTAACTTTCCCTTAACTCCAAAACGTTTTACTCCCCTCAAGGGTGATACTCGTAGATAAGCTCTATCTCCAATTTCATAGGTTACTTCCTTATGTTTTGAATCTACGTAACTCTTACATGCTGGATGAGCAATCTTTAGTCATCTCGATCGATTTAACCTTCTCCTCGATTCTTTGATCAAATCTGGTCCAAACAACTGACGATCTCCTACCTCGTCCCACATCAAGGGCGTTCTACATCTGCGTCCATACAGAGCTTCGAATGGTGCCATCTTCAAACTGGCCTGGTAGCTGTTGTTATAAGAAAACTCTGTGTAAGGCAAATTGTCATCCCAACTAGATCCATAATCTAGCGCACAGGCTCTCAACATGTCCTCCAGAATCTGATTGACTCTCTCTATCTGCCCATCTGTCTACGGGTGAAAGGCTGTACTGAACTCCAATCGGGTTCCCAAAGTTTGGTGTAGCTGATGCCAAAACTTTGAAGTAAACTGGGTTCCTCTATCTGATACGATGCTCCTCGGAACTCCATCTAAACATACGATCCTGGTCATATATATCTTGGCCAACTTTGCACTTGTATACGTTGTTTTCACCGGGATGAAATTAGCTACTTTAGTCAATCGATCCACAACTACCCATATAGAATCATATCCTGCCTTGGTCCTGGGTAATCTGGCAATAAAGTCCATACCAAGTTTGTCCCACTTCCATTCGGGTATTGGCATAGGTTGTAAGAGTCCTGCTGGCTTCTGATGTTCTACCTTTACTATCTGACATACATCGCATACGGCTACATACTCGGCAATATCCTTCTTCATTCCAGTCCACCAGAAACGTTCCTTCAAGTCCAAATACATCTTGGTGTTTCCAGGGTGAATCGAGTATGGTGAGTCATGAGCCTCCTGAAGTATCAACTTCCTGATCTCCGAATTGTTGGGCACATAAATTTGGTCCTCGAACCACAAGGTATCGTGCTCATCCTCGCGAAAACCTTTGGCTTTACCTTCGCCCATCCTCTCTCTTATCTCAACAATCTCTTTGTCTTCCTTCCGTGCTTCTCGAATCTTGTCCAACAAATCGATCGAACCTCCATTGTTGCAAGAAAACCTCTTGGAACAATCTCCAATCAAGTTCCATAATCTCGTGGCTAACTCCTTTGGCATTCCCTTACTCACAAGAACATTAGCATAACTCTTCCGCTCAAAGCGCTCGCTCGACATTGGCTTTCTGGATGGTAGTGTAGCTTCATGTCGTAGTCCTTTATAAGTTCCAACCATCTCCTCTGCCTGAGGTTCAACTCCTTCTGTGTGAAAATGTACTTCAAGCTCTTATGATCCGTGTACACATCACAACGGTTTCCGATAAGATAATGTCTCCAGGCCTTTAGCGCATGCACTACGGCTGCTAACTCCAAATCATGTGTGGCATAGTTCAACTCGTGTGGCTTCAGTTGTCGTGAGGCATACAAATCAACTTTTCCTTCCTGCATAAGCACACATCCAAGTCCCAAGCGAGAGGCGTCACAATACACTTGAAACTCCTTATGTATATCCGCAAGGTCAAGATCATTGTAGTCAATCGCTCCTTCAGCTCTTGAAAACTTGTCTCGCACTCCTCCGTCCATTTGAACTTAGTATCCTTCTTTAACAATTACGTCATTGGTTTAGCAATCTTGGAAAAATTCTCAATGAATCTCCGATAATATCCTACCACCCAAGAAAATCGTGGATCTCGCCAATCAAGTGGGTGCCAACCATTCAAAGGACCGACATAACCTTATCGATCCACCGCTATACCCTCTCCGGATATAACATGCCCAAGAAATCCAACTTCTTTCAACCAAAACTCGCACTTGCTGAATTTGGCGATAACCGGTGTTCCTCGAAGTTTCTCGAGAACCAAACGCAAGTGTTCTGCGTGCTCCTCTTCGTTCTTCGAGTATATCATAATATCATCAATGAATACCACAACAAACTTGTCCAAATACTCCATGAACACCTTGTTCATCATACTCATGAAATAGGCAGGGGCGTTAGTCAGTCCAAATGACATGACCGTATACTCATATAATCCATACCGTGTGGTAAACGCTGTCTTGGGTATATCCTGCTCTCGGATCTTCAACTGATGGTATCCCGATTGTAGATCAATCTTTGAAAACACCTTAGCTCCTTGTAACTGATCAAACAGATCATTGATCATCGATAAGGGATACTTGTTCTCCACCAAAAGTACTGGGGCTCAGTAATCAACAACCATCCTCAGGGATTTATCCTTCTTCTCCACCAAAAGTACTGGGGCTCCCCAAGGTGACGAGCTTCTACGAATGTAACCTTTCTCCAACAACTCCTTAATCTGCTTCTTAATTTCCTCCAGGTCATTTGCTGGCATCCGATAGGGTCTCTTGGATATCGTCCCTGTTCCTGGCAATAGCTCTATCAAAAAATCGATGTCCCTATCCGATGGCATACCTGGTAACTCTTCGGGGGAAACATCCGGAAAATCCTTTACTACAGGTACTTCCTCCTGTACAACTCCCGTGAGGGCGTTTACTTGGCTCCTCCTAGGCACATGCCTAGATACATACTTAATCCTTTTTCCCTCCGGGGTGGTAAGATAAATTGATTTACTAGCACAGTCAATACTTCCTCCATACTTTGACATCCAGTCCATACCTAATATCACATCCAATCCTTGCGACTCCAAGATAATTAGGTCAGACGGAAATACATGTGAACCAATGATTAGGGGTATCTGAGTGCACCATCTGCTAGCCATGTACTCTGATCCTGGCGAGCTCACTAATAGGGGTGTCCTAAGAGATTGGGTTGGTAACTTAAACTTCTCCACAAATCCCCTTGATATGTATGAATGCGATGCACCAATATTGAAAAGAACAATAGCGGTAAATGACTGAACCAAAAACTTACCTATTACCGTGTCCGGCTGCTCTTCTACCTCCTCCACGTTAACGTGGTTCACTTGCCCTTTGTTGAATGGATTGGGCTTCTTCCCTGCGCTCCCATTTCCGTTTCCATTCTTTCCTTCAGAGCAGTCATTGGCATAGTGCCCTGTCTTCCCGCACTTATAGCAAACAACTTGGCTTAAGTCCCTCTTTGCGGGTGTAGATGGGTTAGAGCGGTTCTGATTATTGTTGGCTCTATTCCCATTCCCGTTCTTCGCACCATTATGATTATGCGATCCTCCTCCGGCATGGTTATATCCTCCATGGTTATGAACAAGTCCTCCCGAGTTCGGGGTCAAGCGAGGCTTCTGGTGAGCTCCTGAGTTGTATTTTCCTTGTCCATACTTCCTCTTGCGATTATCAATCTGCTGCCGCTTCCCTTCAATCATTAGGGCCTTATCTACCAACTCCTGATAGTTGTTGAAGGTTGCTACCATCAACTGCATACTCATCTCATCATTTAGCCCTTCCATAAACTTCTCACCTTGGCGGCATCGTGGCGCATCATCGAGGGCATAACGTGATAACTTGCTAAACTCATCCACGATCGCCGACAAGACGGTTCCCTGGCGTAGATTGCGAAACTCACGCTTCTTCATATGCATAGCTCCACGAGACATGGGCAAGTCTGAAAAGCCCGCTGAAATCGAGCCCATGTGGCGTTGTCGATAGGATAGGTGGCTGTGAAATTCTCCCACCATGCTACCGCAGTCCATCCGATTGGTGTGCGGCAACGCACCTTCTCGAGATCTGTGCATCCTGCGGTGGTTAACTCCCTTCCAATACGACATAGCCAATCATTTGCAACTATTGGCTCGATGCTACTGGAGAACACCGGCGGCTGTAACCTTAAGAAACGGGCGAGGTTATCCATTGGAGGCGGGTTGTTGTTGGCATTGTTGTTATTGGCATTGCCACGTTCTCGAACTAGCAATTGCATCAAGGCATTCTCGCTGCTGGATCAATGGGTGATCTCCGTGGGAAAACAAAATCGGGGTCTCTTCTCGGAGGCATCGATGGGTTTAGATGGAAGAGATTAGAATAGAAAAGATCTAGGGAGAAACACTACCCATATGTATATGAGGTAAACACAAGCATTCATTCAATCAATCAAGCAAGGGCATAAAAAACGGTCTAGGACTATCGCAAAAGTGCTCACTACTACTAGTTACATGGGGGAAATACTATTATCATATGGTGGTCATCTAGAAATTTTGATCGGTGGAAGACTCCATGATGTCTGCTCCAGCTTCATCTTCGTAGTCATCATCACTTGAATCTGAGTCGGTGTCATCGATGATGATGTAGTTGTCCGGACGAATGGGATCTTCTCTCGGAACTGGTCCTCCCATAAAAATTCCGATCTTCTCAACTAGGTCGTCATTCTTCTCCAATAGGGTCTTGATTTCCTCCTCATATCCATCGCGCGTGGACTTAAGTTCTTCCTCCAGCTCGATGATCCTAGTTTTCGCCTTCTTCAACTCGATCATGTTCAAGACATCCGTTCTCCCGACGTCGAATGTGCTGGTTTTGCTCCTGGATAAAGGCTGCGACAGATCTATCCTTCTGGGTGCTGATCATTTCCCATTGTTCATCTTGGCGCCCACATATTTGATAGGTGGTATCCTCAAGCTCCTTGTTGTAGATTTCTCCAATGCGTCCCATGGTAATATGAGCTACCATACTCTTGCCAAGGCTCCAAGTGGGTGCTTCGAAAGAAAACTCTATGGGTTTAGAATTTGGCGAGAACGTTCTTCTTGGAACTCGTACTTGAATCATCCAAAGGCTCTTCTTCTTCGGTAGAGTGGCGTTACGCGTCCAAAGGAAGCTTGGTATTCCAATATTCAAGTACCTAGTGACTTCCTTCAAGTGGCGCCCAAAAGGTGTGTCTTCATCCGGTTGTGCAAACTTGGTCTTCATCTCCTTCATCCTAAAGAGTGGAAAAGAAGAGGAGTCGAAATGAGAAGAGAAGTGTGACCTATGGTTTATCTTAGTGGTCGTGTCCTACACTCGGCAGTGTGCTCGATACCATCTTGTAGCGACCCGACCTCGGATGGTCAAGTCTCGTGCTCGTGTGTCATCCCGGATCGATAATGCTAACACCACACAAGATTTCAAGGATTTATAACAGAGTAGCAATCACACACTTATTACATCGAATGTCTCAAAAGAGAACTTATTACAATAATATGGCTTAAGGCCATCTAATGCGATAACAAATGGAAGGCTTGGAAGATAAAGTGAGTCCATCACTCCAACGGCATAGCTGAGCTGCACGGCAACGACCTACAAACCTTACTCCTCGTCGAAAAGTCTGCAACATAATACGCTGTAACTGGAGAACGGGTCAAGACATGGAATATGCCGCAATGTAACCTGAAGAGCAATAACGAATAATGCTACCACTACATGCATATTTGGCTGGTGGAAAGCTCTATGGTTACAGTTTTGCGAAAAGCCAATTTTTCCCTACTACAAAGGAATCAGTTTTAATTTAACTATCATGGTAGTTGAAACATCAATTAAGAAGGTAACCCCAACTCAAATGATCCCAATTAAAATACTTAACAACCCAGCAAAATTTATTAAGAGTGTTGAGATACATGCGAATACTCAAGTACTAGATACTCAGAATTATCCATAACCGGGGACATGACTAACCATGATTAGATTGTACACTCTGCAGAGGTTTGCGCACTTTTCCCCACAAGACTCGATCGCCTCCGTTGATTCTCGCACTACATGGTGTTTGAGAGACGGATGACCGAGACATAGTCTTTCAGAAGCATTAACTCTCTACTCTGGGCAGACCATACCAAACCTACAAACCCACTACCTGCTGATCCACCTCTTCAAGAGCTTCACGCAACTTACTCAACTATGCTAGAGCCCATAATAGCTTGCGGCTGCTGGAAGTTTCTAGCATGAATAGACTCGATTCCCTTTGAGCCTGGGTGGCGTTCCATAGGATAATCACACGTAACCCCGGATTTCCAAAAATAAAACAGCAATCACTTGGATACCCCAGTGCCTCAATCCACCAGATGTGTATTAAAGTTGCCACCTTAAGTAAACCATTAATTAACAATCTCACATCTGTCATGGATATCACTCGAACCCAATCCACGCTCTCGAGCATAGCATGGCAATATAAGCATAACGTAGAAGTAACTCCCAAGGGTTTGATAATAAATGTAAGCAATAGGTTCTACCTCATCAACTACTTCCCAATACCCACATGTTAAAGGCATCCTAATCATGCAATGTTTGAGGATTGAAACTAATGCATAAAAATTGGGTATGAAAAGAGTATGATCAATGTGTTACTTGCCTTGCTGACGATCCGTGAATCCTAGAGACTCGTAGTAACACGCTTCGCACTCCGGGAATTCTATCGCAAGCAAACAATAACATACATAAGAAAAAATCAAAGATGCACAAGTAGAACTCCAAATAAAAGAGTTTGACCGGAGAGTTCAACTTAAGAACTCCGGTTTGCAAAAAGAATCAAATCAAACGAAGCAACGAAACTCAAACGGCAGAAGAAACAACTTCGTTTTACTAGTTTGGATCTAAGCCAAATTTTACAGAACAAAAATCTTGTTTGAGTTGATTATTCGGAAAGAGGGTTTCGAGATGAAACTCCAGGCGCTTGAATCGCCTGATTCCGATAAACGAGCGAAAAGATAAACAGGTTTAAACATCGGATCAGAAATCGCGATCAGAATAACCGCGGAATAAATCCGATAAAAAGAAAAACGACGAACGGCTAAACGAACGAACGTTCGTTAGCAGAAACTAAACGGTGAACACGTTCGTTAGAACGAACGGACGTTCGCTAAGTAAATAAACCGAAGAAAATAAACCGATCTATAAAAAAACGAACTATGGTTTTCAGAAAAAAAAACCGAAGGGTTTTCTTAAAAAAACCGGTGGCGGGTTTGCACCTCTGGCGGTCGTCCGGCGGGCGGGCGGCTCGCGGGCTTCGGCAACGGGCGGCGGGCTTGGGGTGGCTGCGGGTGGCGGCGGAGGCGGCGACGGCGCTGGGCGACGGCGGGCGACTCGGCGGCGTTCAAGGCGGCACGGATCGGGCGGCGGATCGGGCTCTGCCCGGCTCGGCAAGGGAATGGCGGTGGTGGCGGGTGGTGGTGAGGCGGCGGGCAGCGGCATATATAGGGGCGGGCGGGCTCGGCTTGGGAAGGGGCGCCGGGTGGAGTCCGCTCGGACTCCTTGGCGTCCGTGCCGCACACACGGCGGCCTTCGGGAGGCGGCGGCGGCTGGCGGCTGGGCCGGCCTGCTCGGCTGGACCTTCGGCCCATTCGGGCACGAGGTTTTTTTAAAAACATTCCGCCGAAGAAAAATTCCTAGAAAAATAAATAAAAATCTAAAAATTCCAAAACAAGTTTTCTCCGTCTAAATAAAATATTTAGAACAAGATGAACTTTTCTTGGCCCCTAAAATGCAATTTTTAAAACATGCAAAAAAATTTCTAGGGCAAATAAAAATCCCGAATAAACTCAAATAAAATCCAAAAAAATGATTTTAACATTCTTCCTCCGATATTTCAATTATTTTGGGAGAAGTCATATTATCTCCCCTCATTTATTATTTTAAAATGAAATATTTTCCGGAGAGAAATAATTAAAATCAAATCCTCGTCTTCACTATTTGATAAAAATTTCAAATATGAAAATTAGAAAATCCCCAACTCTCTCTGAAGGTCCTTGAGTTGCTTAGGATCCCGAGGATTTCAAACGAAAACTGATTAAATATGATATGCATGGATGATCTATGTATAACATGCCAAATTGGAAATTTGGGATGTTACAAACCTACCCCCCTTAAGATGAATCTCGCCCTCGAGATTCGGGTTGGCTAGAAAATAGGTGCGGATGGTCCTTGCGAATATCCTCTTCTCGCTCCCAGGTGGCTTCCTCCTCATTATGATGACTCCACTGAACTTTGCAAAACTTGATCACCTTATTACGAGTGACTCGGCTATAAAACTCAAGAATCTTTACCGGCTTCTCCTCATAGGTCAGATTATTATCCAGCTGAATCGCCTCCAAAGGTACTGTATCATTCAACGGTATATCGGCCATCTTAGCATGGCACTTCTTCAGCTGTGATACGTGAAACACATCGTGAACTCCTGACAATCCTTCTGGTAACTCCAGCTTGTAGGCAACTTCTCCCATCCGTTCCAAAATACGATACGGTCCTACAAATCTCGGGGCTAACTTTCCCTTAACTCCAAAACGTTTTACTCCCCTCAAGGGTGATACTCGTAGATAAGCTCTGTCTCCAATTTCATAGGTTACTTCCTTACGCTTTGAATCTGCGTAACTCTTACGTCTCGACCGAGCAATCTTTAGTCATCTCGATCGGTTTAACCTTCTCCTCCGATTCTTTGATCAAATCTGGTCCAAACAATGACGATCTCCTACCTCGCCCCACATCAAGGGCGTTCTACATCTGCGTCCCATACAGAGCTTCAATGGTGCCATCTTCAAACCGGCTCGGTAGCTGTTGTTATAAGAAAACTCACAGTAAGGCAAATTGTCATCCCAACTAGATCCATAATCTAGTGCACGTGCTCTCAACATGTCCTCCGAATCTGATTGACTCTCTCATGCGCCCATCATGCTCATGGGTGAAAGGCTGTCTTGAACTCCAATCGGGTTCCCAAAGTCCGTGTAGCCGATGCCAACACTTTGAAGTAAACCGGTTCCTCTATCGACACGATGCTCCTCGAACTCCATGTAAACATACGATCCTGGTCATATATATCTTGGCCAACTTTGCACTTGTATACATTGTTTTCACCGGGATGAAATGAGCTACTTTAGTCAATCGAACCACAACTACCCATATAGAATCATATCCTGCCTTGGTCCTGGGTAATCCGGTAATAAAGTCCATACCAAGTTTGTCCCACTTCCATTCGGGTATTGGCATAGGTTGTAACAGTCCTGCTGGCTTCTGATGTTCTGCCTTTACTCTCTGACATACATCGCATACGGCTACATACTCGGCAATATCCTTCTTCATTCCAGTCCACCAGAAACGTTCCTTCAAGTCCAAATACATCTTGGTGTTTCCGAGGTGAATCGAGTATGGTGAGTCATGAGCCTCCTGAAGTATCAACTTCCTGATCTCCGAATTGTTGGGTACATAAATTCGGTCCTCGAACCACAAGGTATCGTGCTCATCCTTGCGAAAACCTTTGGCTTTACCTTCGCCCATCCTCTCTCTTATCTCAACAATCTCTTTGTCTTCCTTCTGTGGTTCTCGAATCTTGTCCAACAGCGTCGACTGAACCTCCATTGTTGCAAGAAAACCTCTTGGAACAATCTCCAATCGAAGTTCCATAATCTCTGTGGCTAACTCCTTTGGCATTCCCTTACTCACAAGAACATTAGCATAACTCTTCCGGCTCAAAGCGTCTGCTACGACATTGGCTTTTCTTGGATGGTAGTGTTGCTTCATGTCGTAGTCCTTTATAAGTTCCAACCATCTCCTCTGCCTGAGGTTCAACTCCTTCTGTGTGAAAATGTACTTCAAGCTCTTATGATCCGTGTACACATCACAACAGTTTCCAATAAGATAATGTCTCCAGGTCTTTAGCGCATGCACTACGGCTGCTAACTCCAAATCATGTGTGGCATAGTTCAACTCGTGTGGCTTCAGTTGTCGTGAGGCATACAAATCAACTTTTCCTTCCTGCATAAGCACACATCCAAGTCCCAAGCGAGAGGCGTCACAATACACTTGAAACTCCTTATGTATATCTGGCAAGGTCAGCACTGGGGCTGTAGTCAATCGCTCCTTCAGCTCTTGAAAACTTGTCTCGCACTCCTCCGTCCATTTGAACTTAGTATCCTTCTTTAACAATTCTGTCATTGGTTTAGCAATCTTGGAAAAATTCTCAATGAATCTCCGATAATATCCTACCACCAAGAAAATCTGCGGATCTCGCCAATCAAGTGGGTGCCAACCATTCAAAGGATCGTCGAACCTTCTCGATCCATCCGCTATACCCTCTCCGGATATAACATGCCCAAGAAATCCAACTTCTTTCAACCAAAACTCGCACTTGCTGAATTTGGCGTATAACTGGTGTTCCCTGAGTTTCTCGAGAACCAAACGCAAGTGTTCCGCGTGATCCTCTTCGTTCTTCGAGTATATCATAATATCATCAATGAATACCACAACAAACTTGTCCAAATACTCCATGAACACCTTGTTCATCATACTCATGAAATAGGCAGGGCCGTTAGTCAGTCCAAATGACATGACCGTATACTCATATAATCCATACCGTGTGGTAAACGTTGTCTTGGGTATATCCTGCTCTCGGATCTTCAACTGATGGTATCCCGATCGTAGATCAATCTTTGAAAACACCTTAGCTCCTTGTAACTGATCAAACAGATCATTGATCATCGGTAAGGGATACTTGTTCTTTATCGTTACTTCATTCAGCTCGGTAATCAACAACCATCCTCGTGGATTTATCCTTCTTCTCCACCAAAAGTACTGGGGCTCCCCAAGGTGACGAGCTTCTACGAATGTAACCTTTCTCCAACAACTCCTTAATCTGCTTCTTAATTTCCTCCAGGTCATTTGCTGGCATCCGATAGGGTCTCTTGGATATTGGCCCTGTTCCTGGCAATAGCTCTATCAAAAACTCGATGTCCCTATCCGATGGCATACCTAGTAACTCTTCGGGGAAAACATCCGGAAAATCCTTTACTACAGGTACTTCCTCCTGTACAACTCCCGTGAGGGCGTTTACTTGGCTCCTCCTGGGCACATGCCTAGATACATAATCCTTTTTCCCTCCGGGGTGGTAAGATAAATTGATTTACTAGCACAGTCAATACTTCCTCCATACTTTGACATCCAGTCCATACCTAATATCACATCCAATCCTTGCGACTCCAAGATAATTAGGTCAGACGGAAATACATGTGTACCAATGATTAGGGGTATCTGAGTGCACCATCTGCTAGCCATGTACTCTGATCCTGGCGAGCTCACTAAGAGGGGTGTCCTAAGAGTTTGGGTTGGTGACTTAATGAAAGTGCAACTAATCCCCGGGTGGTTTTGGTAATTAATAACAACATATATATCATTGAACTAATAGTTTCTTGAGAATCATTTCAGAAAGTTCTTTGATATGGGTATGGCAATGACTGAAGAAGTGGACCCCTCAAAATGCTAAGGCAAGCATTGGCAAAAGCTCAAGACTCCATTTTTGGTTTAGTGATCCAAGATCACATTGAGTCCATAGGAAAGCCAATACTATTAAAAGGGGATGAGGTTATGTTAATGATCCGTTGCTCAAAGTGCTTAGTGATATATCTCCTAAACTATAAGCAACTCTCACTTCCATAATACACTCATAAGTAACCTCGGTCCCACCGATTTCCTAAACTCACCACACCGAGATGAACCACCTCACCATATAGCCAAACCCTAGAAATCTCGGATTTTCCGATTCGAACTCGGTCTCACCAAACTTGAGTTGCCAAGCTTCAGAACCTTCATCATCAAATCGGTGTCACCGAGATGATGAAGTCGGTCCCACCGAGATTGGCAAGCCCTAGTCTTTGGACGAATCGGACTCACCGAGATTGTATTTTGGTCATGCACTGAAAATCCCAACGCTCACATGATTTGAACTTTCGGTCTCACCGAGTTGTCAACTTCGGTCCGACCGAGTTTGGTCAAATGTGTGTAACGGTTGGATTTTGTGTGGAGGCTATAAATACCCTCCACCCCTCTTCATTCGTGGAGAGAGCCATCAGAAAGAACTACCACTCCTACCTTACATTTCTGAGAAGAAAACTACCTACCCTTGTGTTGAGATCAAGTTGCTCCACTCCCACCATATGAAGCTTGATCTCTAGCCTTCCCAAGTTGCTTTCCACTCAATCCTTTCTTCCACCACAACCAAATCAGTGAGGAGAGTTGAGTGTTGGGGAGATTATCATTTGAAGCACAAGAGCAAGGAGTTCATCATCATCAACACCATCTATTACCTTTTGGAGGGTGGTGCCTCCCAGATTGGTTAGGTGTCGCTTGGGAGCCTCCGTCGAGATGTGGAGTTGAACCAAGAAGTTTGTAAGGGCAAGGAGATCGCCTACTTCGTGAAGATCTACCCCGAGTAAGGCTAGTCCTCCGTGGGCGTATGCCATGATGGCATAGACAAGGTTGCTTCTTCGTGGACCCTTCGTGGGTGGAGCCTCCATGGACTCTCGCAGCTGCTACCCTCCGTGGGTTGAAGTCTCCATCAACGTGGATTGACGATAGCACCACCTATCGGAACCACGAGAAAAATCTCCGTGTCTCCAAATTGCGTTTGCTCTTCTCCACCTCTCTTTACTACATGTGCAATTTACTTTTCGCTGCATATACTCTAGAATTGCATGTGTAGGGTGATACTTGACTTGATCTCCATTGTGAACTTGCCAAAAACTTGTCTTTATCAAAAGGCTGAATTTTTATATTGTCAAGTAGTCTACTCACCCCCCTCTAGACATACTTTCGATCCTACAAGTGGTATCAGAGCCTTGGTCTCCATTGTATTGGTTTCCATTGCATTGGACTCCATAAGCTTGGTTTCACAACCTAGGAGAGTATGGCGTCTAGTGAGGGTAATTTTCGTAGAGGTCCTTACTTTGATGGTTCAAACTTTGCTAGTTGGAAGCATAAAATGAAAATGCATATTCTTGGACATAACCCTGCCGCATGGGGCATTATTTGTGTTGGTTTGCAAGGTGAATTCTTCGAGGAAGGAAAAGTTCCGGATCGTGAAGCTACAGCGGATGAATTGCGGATGTTGCAAAACAATGCTCAAGCTTGTGACATTCTCTTCAATGCTTTGTGTCCCTAGGAGTTCAACAAAATCAGCCGTCTTGAGAATGAAAAAGAGATTTGGGATACTTTGGTCGAAATGCACGAAGGTACCGAGTCCGTGAAGGAATCAAAGCTAGATGTTCTTCAAGGTCAACTTGACAAGTTCAAGATGAAAGAAGGTGAAGGAGTCGCTGAAATGTACTCTAGGCTTGCACTCATCACAAATGAGATTGCCGGCTTAGGAAGCGAAGAAATGACCGACCGATTCATCATCAAGAAGATCCTCAGAGCTTTGGATGGAAAATATGACACCGTGTGCACTTTGATCCAAATGATGCCAAACTACAAGAATCTCAAGCCAACCGAAGTCATTGGAAGAATTGTTGCTCATGAGATGACACTTAAGGATAAGGAAGAGCTTCACAACAAGTCAAGTGGTGCTTACAAAGCTACAAGTGATGCTCCCACAACCTCAAGTGACAAGCTAGTTTCCAATGAAGAGATAAGCCTAATGGTGAAGAACTTCAACAAATTCTACAAGAGTAGAAGCAAAGAAAGAAGCTCAAAGTCTAGATCATATGATGAAAAGAGATCTTCTAGTCGTGATCGAAACTGCTACAATTGTGGAAGACCCGGACACTACTCAAATGAGTGTTTGGCTCCCCACAAGAGAAGAGAAGAATCTCCAAGAAGAAGAAGCTCAAGAGAAGAGTCACCTCGGAAAGAGAGAAGGAGTAGAGATGATCGTTATGAACGAAGACCCTCTCGGAGAAGCAAGGATTCGGAGAGGAAAGACAAGTCATCAAGGAGCTACACAAGAAGAAAACATCAAGCTCATGTAGGTGAATGGGTCTCCGGCTCCGACTCAGACAATCAATCCGAAAGAAGCTATCACTCCAACTCCGACTACAAATCAAGATGAAGGTGTTGCCGGTCTTGCTCTCGTATCCTCCAACTTCAACTCCTATGACTTATTTGATTCACCAAATGAGGGAATTGGAAGATGCTTCATGGCTAAAGGCCCCAAGGTATCACACCCTGAATTTATTGACTTTGATAGTGATGAGGATGACTTGCTTGGTGAAGATGAGCTTTTACATGACAAATCTAGTGAGCCTAGTAATGATGAACATGCTAGTAGTCTTTATAGTCGAGAAGAGTCGAATGACAATGCTATGAAGGAGATTGAGCGCCTAACTAAAGAACTAAACACTCTTAAGTTAGCTCATGAAACAACTCAAGAAGATCATAGAGAGCTCCTAAGATCTCATGAGAAGCTACGCTTCGAGAAGCTCAATCTAGAGCAAGAACATGAGTTCCTAAAAGCTATCAATGACGATCTTCGAAAGAAGAGTTCTTCATATCTTGCCAAACGACTTCTCTTGTCTAATTTCTTGCCACCTATTAAAACTAAGCATGACAAGCATAAGAAAAATTCTTCATCTAGTAGTAACAATAACCATGCTAAATCCAATATTGTTGGTTCTAGTAGTTCTCTTGATTCCACTAACAATGTTTCAAGCCAAGTTACACTTGAGCAAGAAAATAGTTTATTGAAAGGGATTATAGAGAAAGGTGTCTACAAGAGCCTTGCCGGAAGCAAGAACTTTGAGGAAATTGTTCGCAAGCAAGGAAGGCACCGGAAGAATCAAGGAATTGGTTTTGAGCGAAAGTTCAACGCCGAGGGTGTTGAATGGGAAGAAGGTCAATATCCCACTCCGAAGTTTGTTTCTCAAAAGGAGAAGTATGATCCTACTTCTTCCAATGTGGAACAAGCACAAGATGACCTTCCACCACAAGACCATAAGCTAAAAGGCAAGGACAAGCTTCAAGAGGAGATTGATGCATTTATTGAAGCACCTAAAGCCATAGTCAAGTGGGTTCCCAAGGAAACGTCAAGTTCTACTTCGTCAAGCTCAACTACAACCCCAAGGATTCCCATCAAGATGATGTGGATCCCGAAGAAGAAGAACTAGAGAGTTCTTGAGGGTGACTCCGCCAACATACTTCACTCACATTCATTTTGGCAAAACTTGTGCAATCAACTTCCACATCTTGCACTAAGTTCATGGAGTCACAAACCCTCTTGTTGGTAAGTCAAGGGACAAGGTAATCATTGCTTTCATGGACATCATCATTTGTGAACTTCAATCTATGTCCATGGATATCCTTGTTTGTTCCTTGTGGGACTAACCCATGTAGGTATTGAAAGTGCCCGAATCCAAAGGATTGCTCCCAACTCTTGATGATCTTCATCAACATTGAGCATCCACATCTTCAACATCTACATGAAGTCTTCTACGACAACCCAAGGTTAGTTTGACCCTTTAAAAGGGTTCTCACATCTAGGGGAGCTTTGCTCTAAAGAATTGAGCTAATTTTGCGAAAAGCCAATTTTCCCTACTACAAAGGAATCGAGTTTTAATTTAACTATCATGGTAGTTGAAACATCAATTAAGAAGGTAACCCCAACTCGAATGATCCCAATTAAAATACTTAACAACCCAGCAAAATTAATTATGAGTGTTGAGATACATGCGAATACTCAAGTACTAGATACTCAAATTGTCCTAACCGGGGACGACTAACCATGATTAGATTGTACACTCTCTGCGAGTTTAGCACTTTTCCCCACAAGACTTCATCGCCTCCGTTGATTCTCGCACTACATGGTGTTTGAGAGCGGATGGCCAGTTCTGATCTTCGAAGCATTAACTCTCTACTCGGGTGAGACCATACCAAACCTACAAACCCACTACTGCTGATCCACCTCTTCAAGAGCTTCTAACCTCAACTATGCTAGAGCCCATAATAGCTTGCGGCTGCTGGAAAGTTTCTAGCATGAATAGACTCGATTCCTTTGAGCACGGGTGGCGTTCCATAGGAGAATCACCACGGCCCGGGATTTCCAAAAATAAAAGCAGGCGATCCTTTGGATACGGGTGCCTCAATCCAGATGTGTGTATTAAAGTTGCCACCTTAAGTAAACCATTAATTAACAATCTCACATCTGTCATGGATATCACTCGAACCCAATCCGTCTCTGAGCATAGCATGGCAATATAAGCATAACGTAGAAGTAACTCCCAAGTGTTTGATAATAAGCGAGGCGATAGGTTCTACCTCATCAACTACTTCCCAATACCCACATGTTAAAGGCATCCTAATCATGCAATGTTTGAGGATTGAAACTAATGCATAAAATTGGGTATGAAAAGAGTATGATCAATGTGTTACCCGCTTGGACGATCCGTGAATCCTATAGACTCGTTAGTAACAAGCTTATAATCAAGAATTCTATCATGAAGCAAACAATAACATACATAAGAAAAAAAATCAAAGATGCACAAGTAGAACTCCAAATAAAAAGAGTTTGACGGAGAGTTCAACTTAAGAACTCCGGTTTGCAAAAAGAATCAAATCAAGCGAAACAGCGAAACTCAAGCGGCGGAAGAAACAACTTCGTTTTACTAGTTTGGATCTAAGACAAATTTTACAGAACTAAAATCTTGTTTGAGTTGATTACTCGGAAGAGGTTTGAGATGAAACTCCGGTAGCAGATACGCTCTGATTCCGATAAGCGGCGAAAAGATAAACAGGTTTAAACATCGGATCGAAATCGCGATCAGAATAACGCGGAATAAATCCGATAAAAGAAAAAAGCGACGAGCGGCTAAGCGAGCGAGCGTTAGATGGCGAAAACTAAGCAGTGAACACGTTCGTTAGAATGACAGGCGTTATAGCCGTAAACGAAGAAAATAAACCGATCTATAAAAAAAAAGTAGGGTTTTAGAAAAAAAAAAACGAGGAGTTTCTTAAAAAACCATGAAATTCGGGTACCTCTGGCCGTCGTGAAATGAGCGGCTCGGCGAAGCTTCAGCGGCGAAGCGGGGCTTGGGTGGCCTGAGGTGGTGGCGGGAGGCGGCGGCGCTTGGGCGGCAGCAGCGACTGGCTACTTCAACTGGCGAATCAGGCTCTGGGCTCGGCGTGGGAGTGGCGGGTGGTGGCGGGGTGGTGGTGAGGTGGTGGGCGTGACATATGGGGGCAGAGTGAGGGCTCGGCAGGAAGAAGCGCCGGTGGAGTCGACTCGGACTCCCTCTCCGTCTTGCACATGGTATTGTGTGTGAGGTGGTGGTGGGCCGACCTGCTCAGTGGACCTGAGCCCGATGGTGTGAGTTTTAACATTCATAGAAGAAAATTCCTAGAAAATAAATAAAATCTAAAAATTCCAAAACAAGTTTTCTCCGTCTAAATAAAATATTTAGAACAAGATGAACTTTTCTTGGCCCCTAAAATGCAATTTTTAAACATACAAATTTTTCTAGGGCAAATAAAATCTCGAATAAACTCAAATAAAATCCAAAAATGATTTTAACATTCTTCCAATATTTCAATTATTTTGGGAGAAGTCATATCATCTCCCCTCATTTATTATTTTAAAATGAAATATTTTACGGAAAAATAATTAAAATCAAATCCTCGTCTTCACTATTTGATAAAAATTTCAAATATGAAAATTAGAAAATCCCCAACTCTCTGAAGGTCCTTGAGTTGCTTAGGATCCAGAAGTTTCAAGCGAAAAGTGATTAACTATGCTATGCATGGATGATCTATATATACATGCCAAATTGTAAATTTGGGATGTTACAAACCTACCCTCCTTAAGATGAATCTCACCCTCGAGATTAGGGTTGGCTAGAAAATAAGGTGCGGGATGGTCATTGCGAATATCCTCTTCTCGCTCCCGGTGGCTTCCTCCTCGTATTATGACTCCTTTGAAATTTGCAAACTTGATCACCTTATTGCAGTGACTCGGCTATCAAACTCAAGAATCTTTCTGGCTTCTCCTCATAAATTGATTATTATCGGCAGATAGCCTCCAAAATCTTGTATCATTCAACGCGGTATATCGGCCATCTCGGCATGGCACTTCTTGGTGTAATCGTGAAACACATCGTGAACTCGACAATCCTTACGGTAACTCCAACTTGTAGCAACTTCTCCCATCCGTTCCAAAATATGATACGGTCCTACAAATCTGGAGGCTAACTTTCCTTAACTCAAAAGCGTTTTACTCCTCAGGGTGATACTCGTGAATAAGCTCATCTCCAATTTCTAGGTTACTTCCTTCGTTTTGAATCTGCGTAACTCTTATGCAGGTGAGCAATCTTTGTCTGTCTCGATCGGTTTAACCTTCTCCTCGATTCTTTGATCAAATCTGGTCCAAACAATGGCGATCTCCTACCTCGTCCCATCAAGGCGTTCTACATCTGCGTCCTCTGAGCTTGAATGGTGCCATCTTCAAAGCCTTTGGTAGTGTTATAAGAAAACTCTGCGTGAAGGCAAATTGTCATCCCAACTAGATCCATAATCTAAGCGCGGGCTCTCAACATGTCCTCGAGAATCTGATTGACTCTCTGTGCCCATCATGCTGCGGGTGAAAGGCTGTCTTGAACTCAATCGGGTTCCCAAAGTTTGGTGTAGGCGATGCAAAACTTTGAAGTAAAGCTGAGTTCCTCTATCGTCATGCTCCTCGGAACTCCATGTAAACATCTGATCCACAGTCATATATATCCTTTTGCACTTGTCGTTTGTTTCACGGGATAAATGAGCTACTTTAGTCAATCGATCACAACTACCCATTTGAATCATATCCTGCCTTGGTCTGGGTAATCGGTAATAAAGTCCATACCAAGTTTGTCCCACTTCCATTGGGTTATTGGCATAAGTTGTAGAGTCCTTTGGCCCGATGTCTACCTTTACTCTCGACATACATATATGGCTACATACTCGGCAATATCCTTCTTCATTCCAGTCCACGAAGCGTTCCTTCAAGTCCAAATACATCTTGGTGTTGCAGGGTGAATCAGTATGGTGAGTCATGGCCTCTGATATCAACTTCACGATCTCGAATTGTTGGGCACATAAATTTGGTCCTCGAACCTGAGTATCGTGCTCATCCTCGAAAAACCTTTGGCTTTACCGCCCATCCTCTCTCTTATCTCAACAATCTCTTTGTCTTCATACAGCAGCTTCTGAATCTTGTCCAACAGCGTCATTGAACCTCCATTGTTGCAAAGAAAACCTCTTGGAACAATCTCAATCGAAGTTCCATAATCTCTGCGGCTAACTCCTTTTGGCATTCCCTTACTCACAAGAACATTAGCATAACTCTTCCGGCTCAAAGCGTCTGCTCGACATTGGCTTTCTGGATGGTAGTGTAGCTTCATGTAATATCCTTTATAAGTTCAACCATCTCCTCTGCACGAGGTTCAACTCATACGTGTGAAAATGTACTTCAGCTCTTATGATCCGTGTACACATCACAATGGTTTACAATAAGATAATGTCTCGGTCTTTAAGCGCATGCACTCGGTGCTAACTCCAAATCTGTGTGGCATAGTTCCTTTCGTGTGGCCGGTTGTAAGTGAGGCATCTCGATCAACTTTCCTTCATAAGCATCCAAGTCCCAAGCGAGGCATCACAATACACTTGAAACTCCTTATGTATATCGGCAAGGTCGTACTTTGGGGCTGTAGTCAATCGCTCCTTGACTCTTGAAAACTTGTCTCGCACTCCTCCGTCCATTTGAACTTAGTATCCTTCTTTAACAATTCTGTCATTGGTTTAGCAATCTTGGAAAAATTCTCAATGAATCTCCGATAATATCCTACCGATCCATGCGGATCTACCAAGCCCAAGTGGGTGCCAACCATTGGGTGACCATTGAACCTTCTTGGGATCACTTCTATACCCTCTCCGGATATAACATGCCCAAGAAATCCTTCTTTCAGCAAAACTTCGCACTTGCTGAATTTGGCGTATAGCGGTGTTCACTGAGTTTCTCGAGAACCAAATGCAAGTGTTCAGCGTGCTCCTCTTCGTTCTTGAGTATATCATAATATCATCAATGAATACCACAACAAACTTGTCCAAATACTCCATGAACACCTTGTTCATCATACTCATGAAATAAGCGAGGCGTTAGTGGGTCAAATGACATGATGGTATACTCATATAATCCATACCGTGTTAGTAGCGCTGTCTTGGGTATATCCGCTCTCGGATCTTCAAGCGTGGTATCGATCGTAGATCAATCTTTGAAAACACCTTAGCTCCTTATGGCCGATCAAGCAGATCATTGATCATGGTAGGGATACTTGTTCTTTATCGTTACTTCATTGAGCTCGGTAATCAACAACCATCCTCCGGTTTATCCTTCTTCTCCACCAAAAGTCTTGGGGCTCCCCAAGGTATGACTTCTACAATGTAGCCTTTCTCCAACAACTCATTAATCAGCTTCTTAATTTCCTCCGGTCATTTCTTTGGTCAGATAGGGTCTCTTGGATATCGCCCTGTTCACGGCAATAGCTCTATCAAACTTTTCCACAGATCCCTTGATATGTATGAATGCGATGCACCAAGATCGAAAAGAACAATAGCGGTAAATGATCAACCAAAACTTACCTATTACCGTGTCCGGCTGCTCTTCTACCTCCTCCACGTTAACGTGGTTCACTTGCCCTTTGTTGAATGGATTGGGCTTCTTCCCTGCACTCCCATTTCTGTTTCCATTCTTTCCTTCAGAGCAGTCATTTGCATAGTGCCCTGTCTTCCCGCACTTGTAGCAAACAACTTGGCTTAAGTCCCTCTTTGCGGGTGTAGATGGGTTAGAGCGGTTCTGATTATTGTTGGCTCTATTCCCATTCCCGTTCTTCGCACCATTATGATTATGCGATCCTCCTCCGGCATGGTTATGTCCTCCATGGTTATGAACAAGTCCTCCCGAGTTCGGGGTCAAGCGTGGCTTCTGGTGAGCTCCTGAGTTGTATTTCCCTTGTCAATACTTCCTCTTGCGATTATCAATCTGCTGCTGCTTCCCTTCAATCATTAGGGACTTATCTACCAACTCCTGATAGTTGTTGAAGGTTGCTACCATCAACTACATACTCATCTCATCATTTAGCCCTTCCATAAACTTCTCCTGCTTCGCGGCATCTGTGGCCGCATCATCAGGGGCATAACGTGATAACTTCCTAAACTCATCCACGTACTGGCCAACAGTACGGTTCCCCTAGCGTAGATTGCGAAACTCACGCTTCTTCATATGCATAGCTCCAGTCGAGACATGGGCAGTGCGAAAAGCCTGCTGAAACTGAGCACATGTGATAGTGTCGATAGGATAGGTGGCTGTGAAATTCTCCCACCATGCTACTGCAGGTCCATCTAGTTGGTGTGCGGCAAAACGCACCTTCTCAGCATCTGTGCATCCTGCGGTGGTTAACTCCCTTCCAATACGACATGGCCAATCATCTCGCAACTATTGGCTCGATGCTCTCGAGAACACCGCGGTGTGTAACCTTAAGAAACAGGCGAGGTTATCCACCGCGGCGGGTTGTTGTTGGCATTGTTGTTATTGGCATTGCCACAGTTACGAACTAGCAATTGCATCAAGGCATTCTGCTGCTGGATCAACTGGGTGATCTCCGTGGGAAAACAAAATCGGGTCTCTTCTGGAGGCATCTGATGGGTTTAGATGGAAGAGATTAGAATAGAAAAAGATCTAGGGGAGAAACACTACCCATATGTATATGAGGCAAACACAAGCATTCATTCAATCAATCAAGCAAGGGCATACAAATCGGTCTAGGACTATCGCAAAAGTGCTCACTACTACTAGTTACATGGGGGAAATACTATTATCATATGGTGGTCATCTAGAAATTTTGATCGGTGGAAGACTCCATGATGTCTGTTCCAGCTTCATCTTCGTAGTCATCATCACTTGAATCTGAGTCGGTGTCGTCGATGATGATGTAGTTGTCCGGACGAATGGGATCTTCTCTCGGAACTGGTCCTCCCATAAAAATTCCGATCTTCTCAACTAGGTCGTCATTCTTCTCCAATAGGGTCTTGATTTCCTCCTCATATCCATCGCGCGTGGACTTAAGTTCTTCCTCCAGCTTGATGATCCTAGTTTTCGCCTTCTTCAACTCGATCATGTCTGCACACATCTGGTTCTCCTGGCGTCGAATGTGCTGGTTTTGCTCCTGGATAAAGGGTGCGACAGATCTATCCTTCCGGGTGCTGATCATCTCCCATTGTTCATCTTGGCGCCCACATATTTGATAGGTGGTATCCTCAAGCTCCTTGTTGTAGATTTCTCCAATGCGTCCCATGGTAATATCAGCTGCCATACCCTTGCCAAGGCTCCAAGTGGGTGCTTCGAAAGAAAACTCTATGGGTTTAGAATTTGGCGAGAACGTTCTTCCTGGAACTCGTACTTGAATCATCCAGCGCTCTTCTTCCGGTAGAGTGGCGTTGTACGTCCCAGTGAAGCTTGGTATTCCAATATTCAAGTACCTAGTGACTTCCTTCAAGTGGCGTCCAAAAGGTGTGTCTTCATCCGGTTGTGCAAACTTGGTCTTCATCTCCTTCAACCTAAAGAGTGGAAAAAAAGAGGAGTCAGAAATGAGAAGAGAAGTGTGACCTATGGTTTATCTTAGTGGTCGTGTCCTACACTCAGCGTGTGCTCTGATACCATCTTGTAGCGACCCGACCTCAGATGGTCAATTCTCTGTGCTCAGGTGTCATCCCTGGATCAGTAATGCTAACACCACACAGTACTTCGAAGGATTTATAACAGAGTAGCAATCACACACTTATTACATCGAATGTCTCAAAAGAGAACTTATTACAATAATATGGCTTAAGGCCATATAATGCGATAACAATGAAGGCTTGGAAGATAAAGTGAGTCCATCACTCCAACGGCATAGCTGAGCTGCACGGCAACGACCTACTTAACCTTACTCCTCATCGAAAAGTCTGCAACATAATACGTTGCGGTGGAGAACGGGTCAACACATGGAATATGCCGGCAATGTAACACAAAAGAGCAATAATGTAATAATGCTACCACTACATGCATATTTGGCTGGTGGAAAGCTCTATGGTTACAGTTTTGCGAAAAGCCAATTTTTCCCTACTACAAAGGAATCAGTTTTAATTTAACTATCATGGTAGTTGAAACATCAATTATGAAGGTAACCCCAACTCAAATGATCCCAATTAAAATACTTAACAACCCAGCAAAATTAATTAAGAGTGTTGAGATACATGCGAATACTCAAGTACTAGATACTCAGAATTGTCCATAACCGGGGACACGACTAACCATGATTAGATTGTACACTCTGCAGAGGTTTGCGCACTTTTCCCCACAAGACTCGATCGCCTCCGTTGATTCTCGCACTACATGGTGTTTGAGAGACGGATGACCGAGACACAGTCTTTCAGAAGCATTAACTCTCTACTCCGGGCAGACCATACCAAACCTACAAACCCACTACCTTCTGATCCACCTCTTCAAGAGCTTCACGCAACTTACTCAACTATGCTAGAGCCCATAATAGCTTGCGGCTGCACACGGAAGTTTCTAGCATGAATAGACTCGATTCCTTTGAGCACAGGTGGTGTTCCATAGGAGAATCACACGGTAACCCCGGGATTTCCAAAAATAAAACAGGCAATCACTGGATACCCCAGGTGCCTCAATCCACCCAGATGTGTATTAAAGTTGCCACCTTAAGTAAACCATTAATTAACAATCTCACATCTGTCATGGATATCACTCGAACCCAATCCACGTCTACGAGCATAGCATGGCAATATAAGCATAACGTAGAAGTAACTCCCAAGGGTTTGATAATAAACAAGGTAATAGGTTCTACCTCATCAACTACTTCCAAATACCCACATGTTAAAGGCATCCTAATCATGCAATGTTTGAGGATTGAAACTAATGCATAAAAATTGGGTATGAAAAGAGTATGATCAATGTGTTACTTGCCTTGCTGACGATCCGTGAATCTTATAGACTCGTAGTAACACGCTTCGCACTCCGGGAATTCTATCGCAAGCAAACAATAACATACATAAGAAAAAATCAAAGATGCACAACTAGAACTCCAAATAAAAGAGTTTGACCGGAGAGTTCAACTTAAGAACTCCGGTTTGCAAAAAGAATCAAATCAAACGAAGCAACGAAACTCAAACGGCAGAAGAAACAACTTCGTTTTACTAGTTTGGATCTAAGCCAAATTTTACAGAACAAAAATCTTGTTTGAGTTGATTATTAGGAAAGAGGGTTTCGAGATGAAACTCCAGGCGCTTGAATCGCCTGATTCCGATAAACGAGCGAAAAGATAAACAGGTTTAAACATCGGATCAGAAATCGCGATCGAATAACCGCGAATAAATCCGATAAAAAGAAAACGACGAACGGCTAAACGAACGAACGTTCGTTAGCAGAAACTAAACGGTGAACACGTTTGTTAGAACGAACGGACGTTCGCTAAGTAAATAAACCGAAGAAAATAAACCGATCTATAAAAAAACGAACTAGGGTTTTCAGAAAAAAAAAAGAAGGTTTCTTAAAAACCGCGGCGGGTCGGGTACCTCTGGCGAGGTTGTCCGTGGCGGGCGGCTCGGCTGAGGCTCGGCAACGGGCGGCGGGCTTGGGGTGGCTGCGGTGGCGGCGGAGGCGGCGGCGGCGCTGGGCGACGGCAGCGACTTCAGCGGCGACTCAGGCAATGCGGATCGGGCGGCGGCGGATCGGGATCTCGGGCTTGGGCGGCGCGAGTGGCGGTGGTGGCGGGGTGGTGGTGGGCGGCGGCGGCGACATATATAGGGGCGGGCGGGGCTCGGCTTGGGAAGGGGCGCCAGGTGGAGTCGGCTCGGACTCCTCGGCGTCCGTGCAAGACACGGCGGCCTGGGAGGCGGCGGCGGCCGGCGGCCTGGCTGCCTGCTCGGCTGGACCTTGGCCCATTCTGGCGCGAGGTTTTTTTTAAAACATTCCGCCGAAGAAAAATTCCTAGAAAAATAAATAAAAATCTAAAAATTCCAAAACAAGTTTTCTCCATCTAAATAAAATATTTAGAACAAGATGAACTTTTGTTGGCCCCTAAAATGCAATTTTTAAAACATGCAAATTTTTTCTAGGGCAAATAAAAATCTCGAATAAACTCAAATAAAATCCAAAAAAATGATTTTAACATTCTTCCTCCGATATTTCAATTATTTTGGGAGAAGTCGTATTATCTCCCCTCATTTATTATTTTAAAATGAAATATTTTCCGGAGAGAAATAATTAAAATCAAATCCTCGTCTTCACTATTTGATAAAAATTTCAAATATGAAAATTAGAAAATCCCCAACTCTCTGTGAAGGTCCTTGAGTTGCTTAGGATCCCGAGGATTTCAAACGAAAAGTGATTAAATATGATATGCATGGATGATCTATGTATAACATGCCAAATTGGAAATTTGGGATGTTACAAACCTACCCCCCTTAAGATGAATCTAGCCCTCGAGATTCGGGTTAACTAGAAAATAGGTGCGGATGGTCCTTGCGAATATCCTCTTCTCGCTCCCAGGTGGCTTCCTCCTCGGTATGATGACTCCACTGAACTTTGCAAAACTTGATCACCTTATTGCGAGTGACTCGGCTATAAAACTCAAGAATCTTTACCGGCTTCTCCTCATAGGTCAGATTATTATCCAAATGAATCGCCTCCAAAGGTCTTCAGATCATTCAACGGTATATCGGCCATCTCAGCATGGCACTTCTTCAGCTGTGATACGTGAAACACATCGTGAACTCCTGACAATCCTTCTGGTAACTCCAGCTTGTAGGCAACTTCTCCCATCCGTTCCAAAATACGATACGGTCCTACAAATCTCGGGGCTAACTTTCCCTTAACTCCAAAACGTTTTACTCCCCTCAAGGGTGATACTCGTAGATAAGCTCTATCTCCAATTTCATAGGTTACTTCCTTACGTTTTGAATCTGCGTAACTCTTCTGTCTGGACTGAGCAATCTTTAGTCTGTCTCTGATCAGTTTAACCTTCTCCTCTGATTCTTTGATCAAATCTGGTCCAAACAACTGACGATCTCCTACCTCGTCCCACATCAAGGGCGTTCTACATCTGCGTCCATACAGAGCTTCGAATGGTGCCATCTTCAAACTGGCCTGGTAGCTGTTGTTATAAGAAAACTCTGCGTAAGGCAAATTGTCATCCCAACTAGATCCATAATCTAGTGCACAGGCTCTCAACATGTCCTCCAGAATCTGATTGACTCTCTCTGTCTGCCCATCTGTCTGCGGGTGAAAGGCTGTACTGAACTTCAATCGGGTTCCCAAAGTCTGGTGTAGCTGATGCCAAAACTTTGAAGTAAACTGGGTTCCTCTATCTGATACGATGCTCCTCGGAACTCCATGTAAACATACGATCCTGGTCATATATATCTTGGCCAACTTTGCACTTGTATACGTTGTTTTTACCGGGATGAAATGAGCTACTTTAGTCAATCAATCCACAACTACCCATATAGAATCATATCCTGCCTTGGTCCTGGGTAATCCGGTAATAAAGTCCATACCAAGTTTGTCCCACTTCCATTCGGGTATTGCATAGGTTGTAACAGTCCTGCTGGCTTCTGATGTTCTGCCTTTACTCTCTGACATACATCGCATACGGCTACATACTCGGCAATATCCTTCTTCATTCCAGTCCACCAGAAACGTTCCTTCAAGTCCAAATACATGTTGGTGTTTCCGGGGTGAATCGAGTATGGTGAGTCATGAGCCTCCTGAAGTATCAACTTCCTGATCTCCGAATTGTTGGGCACATAAATTCGGTCCTCGAACCACAAGGTATCGTGCTCATCCTCGCGAAAACCTTTGGCTTTACCTTCGCCCATCCTCTCTCTTATCTCAACAATCTCTTTGTCTTCCTTCTGAGCTTCTCGAATCATGTCCAACAGCGTCGACTGAACCTCCATTGTTGCAAGAAAACCTCTTGGAACAATCTCCAATCGAAGTTCCATAATCTCTGTGGCTAACTCCTTTGGCATTCCCTTACTCACAAGAACATTAGCATAACTCTTCCGGCTCAAAGCGTCTGCTACGACATTGGCTTTTCTTGGATGGTAGTGTTGCTTCATGTCATAGTCCTTTATAAGTTCCAACCATCTCCTTTGCCTGAGGTTCAACTCCTTCTGTGTGAAAATGTACTTCAAGCTCTTATGATCCGTGTACACATCACAACGGTTTCCAATAAGATAATGTCTCCAGGTCTTTAGCGCATGCACTACGGCTGCTAACTCCAAATCATGTGTGGCATAGTTCAACTCGTGTGGCTTCAGTTGTCATGAGGCATACAAATCAACTTTTCCTTCCTGCATAAGCACACATCCAAGTCCCAAGCGAGAGGCGTCACAATACACTTGAAACTCCTTATGTATATCCGCAAGGTCAAGATCGGGGCTGTAGTCAATCGCTCCTTCAGCTCTTGAAAACTTGTCTCGCACTCCTCCGTCCATTTGAACTTAAAATCCTTCTTTAACAATTCTGTCATTGGTTTAGCAATCTTGGAAAAATTCTCAATGAATCTCCGATAATATCCTACCAGTCCAAGAAAACTGCGGATCTCGCCAACTGAAGTGGGTGCCAACCATTCAGTGACTGACTGAACCTTACTAGGATCCACTGCTATACCCTCTCCGGATATAACATGCCCAAGAAATCCAACTTCTTTCAACCAAAACTCGCACTTGCTGAATTTGGCGTATAACTGGTGTTCCCTGAGTTTCTCGAGAACCAAACGCAAGTGTTCCGCGTGCTCCTCTTCGTTCTTCGAGTATATCATAATATCATCAATGAATACCACAATAAACTTGTCCAAATAATCATGAACACCTTGTTCATCATACTCATGAAATAGGCAGGGGCGTTAGTCAGTCCAAATGACATGACCGTATACTCATATAATCCATACCGTGTGGTAAACGCTGTCTTGGGTACATCCTGCTCTCGGATCTTCAACTGATGGTATCCCGATCATAGATCAATCTTTGAAAACACCTTAGCTCCTTGTAACTGATCAAACAGATCATTGATCATCGGTAAGGGATACTTGTTCTTTATCGTTACTTCATTCAGAGCTCGGTAATCAACAACCATCCTCAGGGATTTATCCTTCTTCTCCACCAAAAGTACTGGGGCTCCCCAAGGTGACGAGCTTCTATGAATGTAACCTTTCTCCAACAACTCCTTAATCTGCTTCTTAATTTCCTCCAGGTCATTTGCTGGCATCCGATAGGGTCTCTTGGATATCGGCCCTGTTCCTGGCAATAGCTCTATCAAAAACTCGATGTCCCTATCCGATGGCATACCTGGTAACTCTTCGGGGAAAACATCCGGAAAATCCTTTACTACTGTGTACTTCCTCCTGCATAACTCCCGTGAGGGCGCCATTTGGCTCCTCCCGGCACATGCCTAGATACATAATCCTTTTTCCCTCCGGGTGGTAAGATAAATTGATTTACTAGCACAGTCAATACTTCCTCCATACTTTGACATCCAGTCCATACCTAATATCACATCCAATCCTTGCGACTCCAAGATAATTAGGTCAGACGGAAATACATGTGTACCAATGATTAGGGGTATTTGAGTGCACCATCTGCTAGCCATGTACTCTGATCCTGGCGAGCTCACTAAGAGGGGTGTCCTAAGAGTTTGGGTTGGTGACTTAAACTTTTCCACAAATCCCCTTGATATGTATGAATGCGATGCACCAGTATCGAAAAGAACAATAGCGGTAAATGACGGAACCAAAAACTTACCTATTACCACGTCCGGCTGCTCTTCTACCTCCTCCACGTTAACGTGGTTCACTTGCCCTTTGTTGAATGGATTGGGCTTCTTCCCTGCGCTCCCATTTCCGTTTCCATTCTTTCCTTCAGAGCAGTCATTGGCATAGTGCCCTGTCTTCCCGCACTTGTAGCAAACAACTTGGCTTAAGTCCCTCTTTGCGGGTGTAGATGGGTTAGAGCGGTTCTGATTATTGTTGGCTCTATTCCCATTCCCGTTCTTCGCACCATTATGATTATGCGATCCTCCTCCGGCATGGTTATGTCCTCCATGGTTATGAACAAGTCTTCCCGAGTTCGGGGTCAAGCGAGGCTTCTGGTGAGCTCCTGAGTTGTATTTCCCTTGTCCATACTTCCTCTTGCGATTATCAATCTGCTGCTGCTTCCCTTCAATCATTAGGGCCTTATCTACCAACTCCTGATAGTTGTCGAAGGTTGCTACCATCAACTGCATACTCATCTCATTATTTAGCCCTTCCATAAACTTCTCCTGCTTCGCGGCATCTGTGGCCGCATCATCAGGGGCATAACGTGATAACTTGCTAAACTCATCCACGTCTCGGCCGACAAGATGCAGTTCCTCGCGTGAGATTGCGAAACTCACGCTTCTTCATCTGCATAGCTCCAGTCGAGACATGGGCAGTGCGAAAAGCCTGCTGAAACTGAGCCCATGTGACAGTGTCGATAGGATAGGTGGCTGTGAAATTCTCCCACCATACTATCGCAGTCCATCCGGTTGGTGTGCGACAAACGCACCTTCTCACCATCTGTGCATCCTGCGGTGGTTAACTCCCTTCCAATACGACATAGCCAATCATCTACAACTATTGGCTCGATGCTACTGGAGAACACCGGCGGCTGTAACCTTAAGAAACGGGCGAGGTTATCCACTAGCGGCGGGTTGTTGTTGGCATTGTTGTTATTGGCATTGCCCTGGTTCTGAACTAGCAATTGCATCAAGGCATTCTGCTGCTGGATCAACTGGGTGATCTCCGGTGGGAAAACAAAATCGGGTTCTCTTCTCGGAGGCATCTGATGGGTTTAGATGGAAGAGATTAGAATAGAAAAAGATCTAGGGGAGAAACACTACCCATATGTATATGAGGCAAACACAAGCATTCATTCAATCAATCAAGCAAGGGCATGCAAAACGGTCTAGGACTGTCGCAAAAGTGCTCACTACTACTAGTTACATGGGGGAAGTACTATTATCATATGGTGGTCATCTAGAAATTTTGATCGGTGGAAGACTCCATGATGTCTGCTCCAGCTTCATCTTCGTAGTCATCATCACTTGAATCTGAGTCGGTGTCGTCGATGATGATGTAGTTGTCCGGACAAATGGGATCTTCTCTCGGAACTGGTCCTCCCATAAAAATTCCGATCTTCTCAACTAGGTCGTCATTCTTCTCTAATAGGGTCTTGATTTCCTCCTCATATCCATCGCGCGTGGACTTAAGTTCTTCCTCCAGCTCGATGATCCTAGTTTTCACCTTCTTCAACTCGATCATGTCTGCACACATCTGGTTCTCCTGACGTCGAATGTGCTGGTTTTGCTCCTGGATAAAGGCTGCGACAGATCTATCCTTCCGGGTGCTGATCATCTCCCATTGTTCGTCTTGGCGCCCACATATTTGATAGGTGGTATCCTCAAGCTCCTTGTTGTAGATTTCTCCAATGCGTCCCATGGTAATATGAGCTGCCATACTCTTGCCAAGGCTCCAAGTGGGTGCTTCGAAAGAAAACTCTATGGGTTTAGAATTTGGCAAAACGTTCTTCCCGAACTCGTGCTTGAATCATCCAGCGCTCTTCTTCCGGTAGAGTGGCGTTGTACGTCCCAGTGAAGCTTGGTATTCCAATATTCAAGTACCTAGTGACTTCCTTCAAGTGGCGTCCAAAAGGTGTGTCTTCATCCGGTTGTGCAAACTTGGTCTTCATCTCCTTCATCCTAAAGAGTGGAAAAGAAGAGGAGTCAGAAATGATAAGAGAAGTGTGACCTATGGTTTATCTTAGTGGTCGTGTCCTACACTCAGCGTGTGCTCTGATACCATCTTGTAGCGACCCGACCTCAGATGGTCAATTCTCTGTACTCAGGTGTCATCCCTGGATCAGTAATGCTAACACCACACAGTACTTCGAAGGATTTATAACAGAGTAGCAATCACACACTTATTACATCGAATGTCTCAAAAGAGAACTTATTACAATAATATGGCTTAAGGCCATCTAATGCGATAACAATGAAGGCTTGGAAGATAAAGTGAGTCCATCACTCCAACGGCATAGCTGAGCTGCACGGCAACGACCTACAAACCTTACTCCTCGTCAAAAAGTCTGCAACATAATACGTTGCAGCCGAGAACGGGTCAAGACATGGAATATGCCGCAATGTAACACAAAAGAGCAATAACGAGAATAATGCTACCACTACATGCATATTTGGCTGGTGGAAAGCTCTATGGTTACTGCTTTTGCGAAAAGCCAATTTTTCCCTACTACAAAGGAATCAGTTTTAATTTAACTATCATGGTAGTTGAAACATCAATTAAGAAGGTAACCCCAACTCGAATGATCCCAATTAAAATACTTAACAACCCAGCAAAATTAATTATGAGTGTTGAGATACATGCGAATACTCAAGTACTAGATACTCAGAATTGTCCATAACCGGGGACACGACTAACCATGATTAGATTGTACACTCTGCAGAGGTTTGCGCACTTTTCCCCACAAGACTCGATCGCCTCCGTTGATTCTCGCACTACATGGTGTTTGAGAGACGGATGACCGAGACACAGTCTTCCAGAAGCATTAACTCTCTACTCCGGGCAGACCATACCAAACCTACAAACCCACTACCTGCTGATCCACCTCTTCAAGAGCTTCACGCAACTTACTCAACTATGCTAGAGCCCATAATAGCTTGCGGCTGCACATGGAAGTTTCTAGCATGAATAGACTCGATTCCTTTGAGCACTGGTGGCGCTCCATAGGAGAATCACACGGTAACCCCGGATTTCCAAAAATAAAACAGTAATCATTTGGATACCCCAGTGCCTCAATCCACCCAGATGTGTATTAAAGTTGCCACCTTAAGTAAACCATTAATTAACAATCTCACATCTGTCATGGATATCACTCGAACCCAATCCACGTCTACGAGCATAGCATGGCAATATAAGCATAACGTAGAAGTAACTCCCAAGTGTTTGATAATAAACAGGGCAATAGGTTCTACCTCATCAACTACTTCCCAATACCCACATGTTAAAGGCATCCTAATCATGCAATGTTTGAGGATTGAAACTAATGCATAAAAATTGGGTATGAAAAGAGTATGATCAATGTGTTACTTGCCTTGCTGACGATCCGTGAATCCTATAGACTCGTAGTAACACGCTTCGCAATCCGGGAATTCTATCGCAAGCAAACAATAACATACATAAGAAAAAAAATCAAAGATGCACAAGTAGAACTCCAAATAAAAGAGTTTGACCGGAGAGTTCAACTTAAGAACTCCGGTTTGCAAAAAGAATCAAATCAAACGAAGCAACGAAACTCAAACGGCAGAAGAAACAACTTCGTTTTACTAGTTTGGATCTAAGACAAATTTTACAGAACTAAAATCTTGTTTGAGTTGATTACTCGGAAAGAGGGTTTCGAGATGAAACTCCAGGCGCTTGAATCGCCTGATTCCGATAAACGAGCGAAAAGATAAACAGGTTTAAACATCGGATCAGAAATCGCGATCAGAATAACCGCGGAATAAATCCGATAAAAAGAAAAACGACGAACGGCTAAACGAACGAACGTTCGTTAGCAGAAACTAAACGGTGAACACGTTCGTTAGAATGAACAGACGTTCGCTAAGTAAATAAACCGAAGAAAATAAACCGATCTATAAAAAAACGAACTAGGGTTTTTAGAAAAAAAAAAACCCGAAGGGTTTTCTTAAAAAAACCAGCGGCGGGGTCGGGTACCTCTGGCGAGGTCGTCCGGCGGGGCGGGCGGCTCCGGCGGGGCTCGGCAACGGGCGGCGGGGCTTGGGGTGGCTGCGGGTGGCGGCGGGAGGCGGCGGCGCGCTTGGGCGACGACGACTCGACTCAGCTCAGCTTCAGCGGCGGATCGGGCTCTCGGGCTCCGCTGGCAGTGGGAGTGGCGGGTGGTGGCGGGGTGGTGGTGAGGTGGTGGGGCGGCATATATATAGGGGCAGGCGGGGCTCGGCTTGGGAAGGGCGCCGGGTGGAGTCGGCTCGGACTCCCTCGGCGTCACATGGCGGCGCTGGGCGGCGGCGGCGGCAAGGGCGGCCGGGCCGGCTTTCGGTGGACCTTCGGCCCATTCGGGCGCGAGGTTTTTTTTTAACATTCCGCCGAAGAAAAATTCCTAGAAAAATAAATAAAAATCTAAAAATTCCAAAACAAGTTTTCTCCGTCTAAATAAAATATTTAGAACAAGATGAACTTTTCTTGGCCCCTAAAATGCAATTTTTAAAACATGCAAATTTTTTCCTAGGGCAAATAAAAATCTCGAATAAACTCAAATAAAATCCAAAAAAATGATTTTAACATTCTTCCTCCGATATTTCAATTATTTTGGGAGAAGTCATATCATCTCCCCTCATTTATTATTTTAAAATGAAATATTTTCTGGAGAGAAATAATTAAAATCAAATCCTCGTCTTCACTATTTGATAAAAATTTCAAATATGAAAATTAGAAAATCCCCAACTCTCTCTGAAGGTCCTTGAGTTGCTTAGGATCCCGAGGATTTCAAACGAAAAGTGATTAACTATGCTATGCATGGATGATCTATGTATAACATGCCAAATTGTAAATTTGGGATGTTACAAACCTACCCTCCTTAAGATGAATCTCACCCTCGAGATTCGGGTTGGCTAGAAAATAGGTGCGGATGGTCCTTGCGAATATCCTCTTCTCGCTCCCAGGTGGCTTCCTCCTCAGTATGATGACTCCACTGAAATTTGCAAAACTTGATCACCTTATTGCGAGTGACTCGGCTATCAAACTCAAGAATCTTTACCGGCTTCTCCTCATAGGTCAGATTATTATCCAGCTGAATCGCCTCCAAAGGTACTGTATCATTCAACGGTATATCGGCCATCTCAGCATGGCACTTCTTCAGCTGTGATACGTGAAACACATCGTGAACTCCTGACAATCCTTCTGGTAACTCCAACTTGTAGGCAACTTCTCCCATCCGTTCCAAAATATGATACGGTCCTACAAATCTCGGGGCTAACTTTCCCTTAACTCCAAAACGTTTTACTCCCCTCAAGGGTGATACTCGTAGATAAGCTCATCTCCAATTTCATAGGTTACTTCCTTACGTTTTGAATCTGCGTAACTCTTACATGCGGACCGAGCAATCTTTAGTCTGCTCTCGATCGGTTTAACCTTCTCCTCGATTCTTTGATCAAATCTGGTCCAAACAACTGACGATCTCCTACCTCGTCCCACATCAAGGGCGTTCTACATCTGCGTCCATACAGAGCTTCGAATGGTGCCATCTTCAAACTGGCCTGGTAGCTGTTGTTATAAGAAAACTCTGCGTAAGGCAAATTGTCATCCCAACTAGATCCATAATCTAGCGCACAGGCTCTCAACATGTCCTCCAGAATCTGATTGACTCTCTCTGCTGCGCCCATCCGCTCAAGGGTGAAAGGTCAGATGAACTCAATCGGGTTCCCAAAGTTTGGTGTAGCCGATGCCAAAACTTTGAAGTAAACTGGGTTCCTCTATCTGATACGATGCTCCTCGGAACTCCATGTAAACATACGATCCTGGTCATATATATCTTGGCCAACTTTGCACTTGTATACGTTGTTTTCACCGGGATAAATGAGCTACTTTAGTCAATCGATCCACAACTACCCATTTAGAATCATATCCTGCCTTGGTCCTGGGTAATCCGGTAATAAAGTCCATACCAAGTTTGTCCCACTTCCATTCGGGTATTGGCATAGGTTGTAACAGTCCTGCTGGCTTCTGATGTCTACCTTTACTCTCTGACATACATCGCATATGGCTACATACTCGGCAATATCCTTCTTCATTCCAGTCCACCAGAAACGTTCCTTCAAGTCCAAATACATCTTGGTGTTACCGGGGTGAATCGAGTATGGTGAGTCATGAGCCTCCTGAAGTATCAACTTCCTGATCTCCGAATTGTTGGGCACATAAATTTGGTCCTCGAACCACAAGGTATCGTGCTCATCCTCGCAAAAACCTTTGGCTTTACCTTCGCCCATCCTCTCTCTTATCTCAACAATCTCTTTGTCTTCCTTCTGTGCTTCTCGAATCTTGTCCAACAGCGTCGACTGAACCTCCATTGTTGCAAGAAAACCTCTTGGAACAATCTCCAATCGAAGTTCCATAATCTCTGCGGCTAACTCCTTTGGCATTCCCTTACTCACAAGAACATTAGCATAACTCTTCCGGCTCAAAGCGTCTGCTACGACATTGGCTTTTCCTGGATGGTAGTGTAGCTTCATGTCGTAGTCCTTTATAAGTTCCAACCATCTCCTCTGCCTGAGGTTCAACTCCTTCTGTGTGAAAATGTACTTCAAGCTCTTATGATCCGTGTACACATCACAATGGTTTACAATAAGATAATGTCTCCAGGTCTTTAGCGCATGCACTACGGCTGCTAACTCCAAATCCTGTGTGGCATAGTTCAACTCGTGTGGCTTCAGTTGTCGTGAGGCATACGAATCAACTTTTCCTTCCTGCATAAGCACACATCCAAGTCCCAAGCGAGAGGCATCACAATACACTTGAAACTCCTTATGTATATCTGGCAAGGTCAGCACTGGGGCTGTAGTCAATCGCTCCTTCAGCTCTTGAAAACTTGTCTCGCACTCCTCCGTCCATTTGAACTTAGTATCCTTCTTTAACAATTCTGTCATTGGTTTAGCAATCTTGGAAAAATTCTCAATGAATCTCCGATAATATCCTACCAGTCCAAGAAAACTGCGGATCTCGCCAACTGAAGTGGGTGCCAACCATTCAGTGACCGACTGAACCTTACTGGGATCCACTTCTATACCCTCTCCGGATATAACATGCCCAAGAAATCCAACTTCTTTCAACCAAAACTCGCACTTGCTGAATTTGGCGTATAACTGGTGTTCCCTGAGTTTCTCGAGAACCAAATGCAAGTGTTCCGCGTGCTCCTCTTCGTTCTTCGAGTATATCATAATATCATCAATGAATACCACAACAAACTTGTCCAAATACTCCATGAACACCTTGTTCATCATACTCATGAAATAGGCAGGGGCGTTAGTCAGTCCAAATGACATGATCGTATACTCATATAATCCATACCGTGTGGTAAACGCTGTCTTGGGTATATCCTGCTCTCGGATCTTCAACTGATGGTATCCCGATCGTAGATCAATCTTTGAAAACACCTTAGCTCCTTGTAACTGATCAAACAGATCATTGATCATCGGTAAGGGATACTTGTTCTTTATCGTTACTTCATTCAGAGCTCGGTAATCAACAACCATCCTCCGAGATTTATCCTTCTTCTCCACCAAAAGTACTGGGGCTCCCCAAGGTGACGAGCTTCTACAAATGTAGCCTTTCTCCAACAACTCCTTAATCTGCTTCTTAATTTCCTCCAGGTCATTTGCTGGCATCCGATAGGGTCTCTTGGATATCGGCCCTGTTCCTGGCAATAGCTCTATCAAAAACTCGATGTCCCTATCCGATGGCATACCTGGTAACTCTTCGGGGAAAACATCCGGAAAATCCTTTACTACAGGTACTTCCTCCTGTACAACTCCCGTGAGGGCGTTTACTTGGCTCCTCCTAGGCACATGTCTAGATACATACTTAATCCTTTTTCCCTCCGGGGTGGTAAGATAAATTGATTTACTAGCACAGTCAATACTTCCTCCATACTTTGACATCCAGTCCATACCTAATATCACATCCAATACTTGCGACTCCAAGATAATTAGATCAGACGGAAATACATGTGTACCAATGATTAGGGGTATCTGAGTGCACCATCTGCTAGCCATGTACTCTGATCCTAGCGAGCTCACTAAGAGGGGTGCCTAAGAGTTTGGGTTGGTAACTTAAACTTTTCCACAAATCCCCTTGATATGTATGAATGTGATGCACCAGTATCGAAAAGAACAATAGCGGTAAATGACTAAACCAAACACTGACCTATTACCGCGTCCGGCTGCTCTTCTACCTCCTCCACGTTAACGTGATTCACTTGCCCTTTGTTGAATGGATTGGGCTTCTTCCCTGCGCTCCCATTTCCGTTTCCATTCTTTCCTTCAGAGCAGTCATTGGCATAGTGCCCTGTCTTCCCGCACTTGTAGCAAACAACTTGGCTTAAGTCCCTCTTTGCGGGTGTAGATGGGTTAGAGCGGTTCTGATTATTGTATGCTCTATTCCCATTCCCGTTCTTCGCACCATTATGATTATGCGATCCTCCTCCGGCATGGTTATGTCCTCCATGGTTATGAACAAGTCCTCCCGAATTCGGGGTCAAGCGAGGCTTCTGGTGAGCTCCTGAGTTGTATTTCCCTTGTCCATACTTCCTCTTGCAATTATCAATCTGTTGCTGCTTCCCTTCAATCATTAGGGCCTTATCTACCAACTCCTGATAGTTGTTGAAGGTTGCTACCATCAACTGCATACTCATCTCATCATTCAGCCCTTCCATAAACTTCTCCTGCTTCGCGGCATCTGTAGCCACATCATCAGGGGCATAACGTGATAACTTGCTAAACTCATCCACGTACTGGCCGACAGTACGGTTCCCCTGGCGTAGATTGCAAAACTCACGCTTCTTCATCTGCATAGCTCCAGTCGAGACATGGGCAGTGCGAAAAGCCTGCTGAAACTGAGCCCATGTGACAGTGTCGATAGGATAGGTGGCTGTGAAATTCTCCCACCATGCTGCTGCTGGTCCATCCAGTTGGTGTGCGGCAAAACGCACCTTCTCAACATCTGTGCATCCTGCGGTGGTTAACTCCCTTCCAATACGACATAGCCAATCATCTGCAACTATTGGCTCGATGCTACTGGAGAACACCGGCGGCTGTGACCTTAAGAAACGGGTGAGGATATCCACTGGCGGCGGGTTGTTGTTGGCATTGTTGTTATTGGCATTGCCCTGGTTCTGAACTAGCAATTGCATCAAGGCATTCTGCTGCTGGATCAACTGGGTGATCTCCGGTGGGAAAACAAAATCGGGGTCTCTTCTCGGAGGCATCTGATGGGTTTAGATGGAAGAGATTAGAATAGAAAAAGATCTAGGGGAGAAACACTACCCATATGTATATGAGGCAAACACAAGCATTCATTCAATCAATCAAGCAAGGGCATACAAAACGGTCTAGGACTATCGCAAAAGTGCTCACTACTACTAGTTACATGGGGGAAATACTATTATCATATGGTGATCATCTAGAAATTTTGATCGGTGGAAGACTCCATGATGTCTGCTCCAGCTTCATCTTCGTAGTCATCATCACTTGAATCTGAGTCGGTGTCGTCGATGATGATGTAGTTGTCCGGACGAATGGGATCTTCTCTCGGAACTGGTCCTCCAATAAAAATTCCGATCTTCTCAACTAGGTCGTCATTCTTCTCCAATAGGGTCTTGATTTCCTCCTCATATCCATCGCGCGTGGACTTAAGTTCTTCCTCCAGCTCGATGATCCTAGTTTTCACCTTCTTCAACTCGATCATGTCTGCGCACATCTGGTTCTCCTGACTTCGAATGTGCTGGTTTTGCTCCTGGATAAAGGCTGCGACAGATCTATCCTTCCGGGTGCTGATCATCTCCCATTGTTCATCTCGGCGCCCACATATTTGATAGGTGGTATCCTCAAGCTCCTTGTTGTAGATTTCTTCAATGCGTCCCATGGTAATATGAGCTGCCATACTCTTGCCAAGGCTCCAAGTGGGTGCTTCGAAAGAAAACTCTATGGGTTTAGAATTTGGCGAGAACGTTCTTCCTGGAACTCGTACTTGAATCATCCAGCGCTCTTCTTCTGGTAGAGTGGCGTTGTACGTCCCAGTGAAGCTTGGTATTCCAATATTCAAGTACCTAGTGACTTCCTTCAAGTGGCGTCCAAAAGGTGTGAGGGATCGAAGAAGGTGAGAGTGTCTAGAGGGCGGGTGATTAGACTACTCGACAAGATAAAAATTCTATCTTTTATCAAGGACAGATTTTGGCAGATTTTGCATAACACACAAGTCAAGTAGCACACTACACATGCAATTCTAGAGTATGGGAAGCGGAAAGTAAATTGCACAAGTAGTAAAGAGAAGTGGAGAAGATCAAACGCAATTTGGAGACGCGGTGATTTTTCTCGTGGTTCCGATAGGTGGTGCTATCGTACTTCCACGTTGATGGAGACTTCAACCCACGGAGGGTAACGGCTGCGAGAGTCCACGGAGGGCTCCACCCACGAAGGGTCCACGAAGAAGCAACCTTGTCTATTCCATCATGGCCTACGCCCACGGAGGGCTAGCCTTACTCGGGGTAGATCTTCACGAAGTAGGCGATCTCCTTGCCCTTACAAACTTCTTGGTTCAACTCCACATCTCGACGATGGAGGCTCCCAAGTGACACCTAACCAAATTTGGAGGCACCACCCTCCAAAAGGTAATAGATGTTGTAGATGATGATGAACTCCTTGCTCTTGTGCTTCAAATGATAATCTCCCCAACACTCAACTCTCCTCACTGATTTGGCTGTGGTGGAAGAAAGGATTGAGTGGAAAGCAACTTGGGAAGGCTAGAGATCAAGCTTCATATGGTGGGAGTGGAGCAACTTGATCTCAACACAAGGGTAGGTAGTTCTCTTCTCAAAAATGTAAGGTAGGAGTGGTAGTTCTTTCTGATGGCTCTCTCCACGAATGAAGAGGGGGTGGAGGGGTATAAATAGCCTCCACACAAAATCCAACCGTTACACACATTTGAGCAATCTCGGTGGGACCAAAGTGGACAACTCGGTGAGACCAATAGTTCAAATAATGTGAACGTTGGGATTTTCGGTGGGACCGAATATACAATCTCGGTTAGTCCGATTCGTGCAATGACAAGAGCATGCTAGTTTCGGTGGGACCGACTTCATCATCTCGGTGACACCGATTTGATGACAGAAGGTTACAGAAGCTTGGCAACTCATGTTTCGGTGAGACCGAGTTCAGAATCGGAAAATCCGAGTTTACTAGGGTTTGGCTTATGGCTGAGGTGGTTCATCTCGGTGTGGCTGAGTTTGGAATATCGGTGGGACCGAGACTACTTATGAGTGTATATGGCAGTGAAAGTTGCTGATAGTTTAGGAGATGTATCACTAAGCACTTGAGCAACCAGATCATCATCATAACCTCATCCCCTTTTAATAGTATTGGCTTTTCCTATGGACTCAATGTGATCTTGGATCACTAAACCAAAAATGGAGTCTTGAGCTTTTGCCAATGCTTGCCCTAGCATTTTGAGGGGTCCACCTCTTTAGTCCTTTTGCCATGCCAATGTGATTGAATTTCCTGAAACATACTTGATAAAAGCATTAGTCCAACCACAAAGTATGTTGTCATTAATTACCAAAACCACCCGGGGAGCAAATGTGCTTTCAATCTCCCCCTTTTTGGTAATTGATGGCAACACACTAAACAAGACATCAAAGCTTATTGAAAGAAAGACGAATTATCACGAAAGCTTTGACAAACATGTAGTACGCAGCTCCCCTACAAGTGTGCAAGATTTTCATAAATTATGGTTTTGGACTACCACAAGCACACAAGAGAGATGAGCAAGATGTGCTACATGCAGCTTGGCTATATGCATCGAGCAGATGAAAAGAAGTGAGTGATAATGCATATGTGCATGGTGATTTCGGCAAACAAGTATTCACAAGCAAGTCACCATCATGCACATTCGCAAAGTGCATATACTTACCTTGAGGTTCCTTGGCATTGTACCAAGAGATAAACTTGGGAAAACAAGGTTAGATAACACAAGAGTATTTCTTCAACCAACTGCAAGAACATCAAGAGTACCAAGCCGTGGATGACATGTATAAAGAGTGTCTCATATTGAGCACAAGCTTGAATGAGCAAACATGTCTCCGAAACTAAAAGATTTTCAATGAACTCTGAGAGATTTTGCTTTCCATAAGATATCAATTGTGAAGATTCCTCTCCCTTTGAGTTCTCTCAGATCAAGGGGTTTGATGGAAAGAGCAAAATCAAAAGAATGATGCCAAATGAGAATGACGCCAATTGTAATGTCCAATGTGAAACATGGCAAGAAATTCTCTTATAAGGAAAAACTTTGATGCTTTGATGTGATTCTCTCCCCCTTAAGGTAAGATTGCTCTTCTTCTCCACCTAAATCTTCTCTTCTCCCCCTAAGTCTTCTCCCCCTTTGACATCAAGTGCCGAAAAGGACAGCAAACTAGGAAGGTCAGGGAAGATGGAAAGAAAGAAGTGGGATCTTTAAGAATCACAACAGGACAAAAAGGAACATGCATAGAGAATCATTGAGTGGAGCTGCAGAAGATGATATCCTGGAAGAAATAAATCGGTGACACCGAATTAAGATGGATCGGTGGGTCCGAAAGTCAGGGACTTAGGGTAGATCCTTTTCGGTTAGACCGAAATATTTAAATCGGTGACGCCGAGTTTAATTCCAAGGAAATACAGAAATAATTCAGCTCACTTTGCGAGGAAAGTTTCAAAGGATTTGTGTAGGATCGAAGAAGGTGAGAGTGTCTAGAGGGGGGGTGATTAGACTACTCGACAAGATAAAAATTATGCCTTTTGACAAAGACAAGTTTTTGGCAGATTTTGCATATCACACAAGTCAAGTAGCATACTACACATGCAATTCTAGAGTATGGGCAGCGGAAAGTAAATTGCACAAGTAGTAAAGAGAAGTGGAGAAGATCAAACGCAATTTGGAGACACGGAGATTTTTTCTCGTGGTTCCGATAGGTGGTGCTATCGTCAATCCACGTTGATGGAGACTTCAACCCACGGAGGGTAACGGCTGCGAGAGTCCACGGAGGGCTCCACCCACGAAGGGTCCACGAAGAAGCAACCTTGTCTATGCCATCATGGCCTACGCCCACGGAGGGCTAGCCTTACTCGGGGTAGATCTTCACGAAGTAGGCGATCTCCTTGCCCTTACAAACTTCTTGGTTCAACTCCACATCTCGACGGAGGCTCCCAAGCGACACCTAACCAATCTAGGAGGCACCACCCTCCAAAAGGTAATAGATGGTGTTGATGATGATGAACTCCTTGCTCTTGTGATTCAAATGATAATCTCCCCAACACTCAACTCTCCTCACTGATTTGGCTGTGGTGGAAGAAAGGATTGAGTGGAAAGCAACTTGGGAAGGCTAGAGATCAAGCTTCATATGGTGGGAGTGGAGCTACTTGATCTCAACACAAGGGTAGGTAGTTTTCTTCTCGTAAATGTAAGGTAGGAGTGGTAGTTCTTTCGATGGCTCTCTCCACGAGTGAAGAGGGGTGTAGGGGTATTTATAGCCTCCACACAAAATCCAACGTTACACACATTTGACCAATCTCGGTGGGACCGAAGTTGACAACTCGGTGAGACCGAAAGTTCAAATCATGTGAGCGTTGGGATTTTCGTGGGACCGAAAATACAATCTTGGTGAGTCCGATTCGTCCAAAGACAAGAGCTTGCCAATCTCGGTGGGACCGACTTCATCATCTCGGTGACACCGATTTGATGACGAAGTATTCTGAAGCTTGGCAACTCAAGTTTCGGTGAGACCGAGTTCGAATCGGAAAATCCGAGATTTCTAGGGTTTGGCTATATGGCTGAGGTGGTTCATCTCGGTGTGGTGGTTTGGAAAATCGGTGGGACCGAGATTACTTATGAGTGTATATTGCGGTGAGAGTTGCCGATAGTTTAGGAGATGTATCACTAAGCACTTTGAGCAACCAGATCATCAACATAACCTCATCCCTTTTAATAGTATTGGCTTTCCTATGGACTCAATGTGATCTTGGATCACTAAACCAAAAATGGAGTCTTGAGCTTTTGCCAATGCTTGCCTTAGCATTTTGAGGGTCCACCTCTTGATCCTTTTGCCATGCCAATGTGATTGACCTTCCTGAAACATACTTGATAAAAGTATTAGTCCAACCACAAAGTATGTTGTCATTAATTACCAAAACCACCCAGGGAGCAAATGTGCTTTCAATCTGCCCCTTTTTGGTAATTGATGGCAACACACAAGACAAGACATCAAAGCTTGCTGAAAGAAAGACAGAATTATCACAAAAGCTTTGACAAACATGTAGTACAAAGACTCCCCCTACAAGTGTGCAAGATTTTCATAGATTATGGTTTTGGACTACCACAAGCACACAAGAGAGAAAGACAAGATGTGCTACATGCAGCTTGGCTATATGCATCAGAGCAGATGAAAAGAAGTGAGTGATAATACATATGTGCATGGTGATTTCTTGCAAACAAATATTCACAAGCAAGTCACCATCATGCACATTCTGCAAGGTGCACATACTTACCTTGAGGTTCCTTGGCATTGTACCTGAAGAAATAAACTTGGGAAAACAAGGTTAGATAACACAAGAGTATTTCTTCATCCAACAGCAAGAACATCAAGAGTACCAAGCCAGGGATGACATGTATAAAGAGTGTCTCATATTGAGCACAAGCTTGAATCAGCAAACATGTCTCCTGAAACTAAAAGATTTTCAATGAACTCTGAGAGATTTTGCTTTCCATAAGATATCAATTGTGAAAGCAAAATCAAAGAATGATGCCAAATGTGATATCCAATATGGAACACGGCAAAGCTTTGATGTGATTCTCTCCCCCTTGAGATAAGATTGCTCTTCTTCTCCCCCTAAATTTTCCCTTCTCCCCTTATCTCCCCCTAAATCTTCTCCCCCTTTGACATCAAGTGCCGAAAAGGACAGCAGACTAGGAAGGTCAGGAAAGATGGAAGGAAGGAAGTGGGATCCTTAAGAATCACAACTGGGCAATAAGAAATATGCAAAGAAAATCATTGAGTGGAGCTGCTGAAGATGATATCCTGAAAGAAAATCGGTGACACCGAATTAGATGGATCGGTGGGTCCGAAAGTCAGGGACTTAGGGCAGATCCTTTTTCGGTCAGACCGAAATTTGTAAGTCGGTGACGCCGAGGTTAATTCCAAGGAAATACAGAAATAATTCAGCTCACTTTGCAAGGAATGTTTCAAAGGATTTGCAATGAATTTGTAAAGGATTTTCAAGGAATTGATCAGAGTCAAAAGGATATTCACAAAGACAGAAGAATAAAAATGAAAAAGATTGCTAGATGAAGTTTTTTTTTGATTAAAAAGAAAACTCAATGAGAGAACATAAGAGAAAATAGAAAAACTCCAAAACATATGTACTTCATCTAGATAAGGGTCAGCGACAAAGTCACCTATGTTTGAGTATATTGACTTAGGAGTCAAATGAGAACATTTGATCATAGGTCATACTCATCGTTTAAGCTTAAAATGGGGTTGCCATTTTTCGATTAAGCATTTGATGTGATCACACCTTATGAAGCTGCTTGTACTCATGTCTTTGAGCAAAGCTCCTTAAAGATGTGAAGAACATACCTTGGGCTTGTTGTTGCTTTGTTCATGTAGGTGAACTTGATGTAGGTGCTCATTGAATGTGAAGTTGGAGCACCATTTCCATTTGTGTAGTTCATCTTCCTACATGGGTTAGGCAAGCAAGGAAATACTCAAGAATATCCAAGATGACAAGAGTGAAATACTAGATGTATGAGGTGTCAAAAAGGATATGTGGAATTTTGTTCCTTGAACTCAACATCCCAAAGGGCTAGATACTTGGTCAATGACAAGATTACTCAAGATTTGAGTGTGTGGTAATCTTGTGGAATGTAGATCATCCAAGTACCTGCAAGGAGTTAGATGCAATACAAGGGGGCAAATGTGTCCAAGACATATGATCATTATCATAAGAGAAATATCAAGGATTAGTCAAGTAGGCTCATGCCTTGCATGCATCAATGGAGTTTTCACTCCAAGTTTGAAGAATCAATGATGTTCAACTCACTCCTTAAGCGACAAAACACTTTCTCGTCAAGAGGTTTTGTAAAAATATCAGCAAGTTGTTTGTCAGTACGAACATGCTTAAGATTGATGTCACCCTTGGCAATGTGATCACGAATAAAGTGGTGACGAACTTCAATATGTTTCGTTCGAGAGTGTTGCACGGGATTGTGTCCAATCTTAATCGCACTCTCATTGTCACAAAGCAAGGGAACATGTCTTGCATGTATCCCATAATCCTTAAGCGTTTGTGTCATCCATAGCAACTGAGCACAACATGAACCGGCTGCAATATATTCTGCTTCGGCAGTGGATAAAGATACCGAATTTTGTTTCTTGGAGGACCAAGATACAAGGGATCGACCAAGGAATTGACACGTACCCGAATTTGACTTTCTATCAACCTTGTCTCCGGCATAGTCTGAGTCGGAATAGCCAACAAGGTCGAAAGAGGCCCTCTTAGGATACAAAATGCCAAAGTTTGGTGTGTGTATCAAATATCTCACAATTCTTTTAACAGCTTTAAGATGACATTCTTTAGGGGCTGCTTGATATCGAGCACACATGCATACACTCAACATTATGTCAGGACGAGAAGCACAGAGATATAGTAGAGAACCAATCATCGATCGGTAAACCTTTTGATCAACGGGTTCTCCATCTTTTGTCAAGTCATTATGTCCACTAGTAGGCATGGGGGTTCTCATACCTTTGCTTTCTTGCATGTTGAACTTCTTGAAGAGATCCTTGGTGTACTTTGTTTGTGAGACAAAGGTACCCTCCTTAGATTGCTTGATTTGCAACCCAAGGAAGAATTTGAGTTCACTCATCATGGACATCTCATACTTCTCTAACATGAGCTTTCCAAATTTCTCGCTAAAATGAGGGTTAGTTGAACCAAAGATAATATCATCAACATATATTTGGCACACAAATAGTTCACCATCAACCCTTTTTGTGAATAGCGTTGAGTCTATTTTTCCAATCTCAAATCCTTTTTCAAGAAGAAAGCTAGTCAAGATTTGTACCAAGCTCTAGGAGCTTGTTTAAGACCATAAAGAGCTTTGTGCAACTTGTAAACATGATTAGGCTTTTAGGATTCACAAATCCGGAGGTTGTTTCACAAATACTTCCTCCTCAATTTCACCATTTAGGAAAGCACTTTTGATATCCATTTGATAGAGAGTAATATCATGGTGATTGGCATAAGCAAGAAGAATGCTAATAGACTCAAGTCTAGCAACGGGGCATAGGTCTCACCATAGTCCATACCTTCGACTTGTGTGTAACCTTGAGCTACGAGACGAGCCTTGTTGCGGATGACTTGTCCATCTTCATCTTGCTTGTTCCGAAACACCCATTTGGTTCCAATGACGTTTTGATCATCCTTGGGCTTCTCTACCAAAGTCCATACATTGTTCCTCTCGAAGTTGTGTAGCTCTTCGTGCATAGCGCTCACCCAATCTGGGTCTTCAAGTGCTTCTTCTACCTTCATAGGTTCAAGACTAGAGATAAATGAGTAATGCTCACAAAAGTTAGCTAAGCGAGTTTTGAGCGAGCAATTCTCCGGTCGATGTCATTCATCATTTGTTCCACGGGATGATTCTTCTTGACTCTTGCTCGGACTCGGGATAGCTTTTGTTGTGGTTGTGGCTGAGCTTCCTCATCATCCTCATCTTCCTCTTCTTCTTCATTGTTGTTGGAGTTTTCTTGAGGCGGTGGAGAAGGAGGTTGTGGTGAATCTTCTTGTTGCACTTCCTCATCTTGGTGAGTTCCACTTGTGGAAGCCTCCATGTTGCCTTGAGGTTCATCTTGCCGTGAGGTAGGGGGCTCAACATATGTAGATGAGGTACTCTCCTTCACTTCCATGGGACGGATCTTTCCAATAGATAAGTCTTGAATGGCTTCCGATGGGTCCTTGTCTCCTACATCAATAGGCATTTGCTCTACTTGCGAGCCATTAGATTCATCAAACTTCACGTCTACCGTCTCTTCAACCTTTCAGGTGAAATTATTGTAGACACGGTAGGTGTGGGAGTTTGATCCATAACCGAGAAAAAAACCTTCATGAGTTTTAGGAGCAAATTTAGACCGACGATGCTTATCAAGGATATAGCATTTTGAACCAAAGACACGAAAGTATCCCACTTGGGGTTTGTTACCGGTGAGGAGCTCGTATGATGTCTTGCCGAGGAGCTTATGAAGATAAAGCCTGTTGATTGCATGACAAGCTGTCTCGACGGCTTCTCCCCAAAAGTGCTTCGGTGTCTTGTATTCATCAAGCATCGTTCTCGCCATCTCTATGAGCGTTCGGTTCTTCCTCTCAACAACTCCATTTTGTTGAGGGGTGTACGTAGCCGAGAACTCATGTAGAATCCCTTCCTCATCGAGAAAAGAGTCTACATTGGCGTTCTTGAACTCCGCTCCATTGTCACTCGAACTTTCTTGATCTTCACCTCAAATTGATTTTGGGCCTTTCGGCAAAGGTTTTGAAGATTCTCTGAACCTGTGATTTGTCATCAAGGAAAAATACCCACGTAAATCTGGAATAATCATCAACTATAACTAGACCAAAGGAGTTACCACCAAGGCTTTTGTAAGCATTGGGACCAAGAGATCCATATGAAGAAGCTCAAGCGGTCTCCTTGTGGTCATGATGTTCTTCACGGATGACTTCCACCTACTTGTTTTCCTGCCCGACAAGCACTACAAAGTCTATCTTTGTCAAAGAGAACATCTTTAACACCAAGAATATGATCACCTTTGATTAGCTTGTCTAGATTACGATACCAACATGTCCAAGCCTTCTATGCCATAACCAACCTTTAGCGGATTTAGCAATGAAGCAAGTTCTAGGTTGGGCTTTCTTAGTGAAATCAACAATATATAGATCACCTCTACGGATACCGGTAAAACCATGTTATGATTGTCACGACGAAAGACTTGGCAATCTACTTGATGAATAGCACATTGAATCCAAAGTCAGCTAATCTAGACACGGAAAGTAAATTGTATCCAAGTGATTCAACAAGCATGACATTTTGAATAGAGCTATCATGAGATATGGCCACCTTACCAAGGCCAAGTACCTTACCCTTGGAGTTGTCTCCAAAAGTCACATACTTGCGTGGACCATCGTTCTTTGCAAGCTCTCGAAACATGTCTTCGTCTCCGGTCATGTGATCGGTGCATCCACTATCAAGAATCCACTCTTTTCCACCGGATATGTAGTCTCTCAGATTCGCCATAAGATTGAGACTCTTCATGATCTTGTCTAGCTCGGTGTCCGAATCGGAGTAATCATCATCATGCTCATGCTCATCATCATATTGACCCATAGATAGTTCATCATCAACTCCTAGGTCAATTTGACAACAACTTGCATTAGTTTTGTCAATGTGACAATAATCATCGGAATGCAATACAAGAGCATTTCTAATTAGATCATTGATAAGACAAGGATCACCCTTCTTTTTCATAAGATCACGAAGTTCAAAGAAGCATTTATCAAAGTTGGGATCATTAAGCGCATCATATCAAATTCAATAGTCTTGTATAGAATTTCATCAAGACCTCTCAAAGAGTAGTCCGGATAAAGTTCTTCCAAGAACTTCCACATAGCATAGGCGCACTCAAAGTTTGTGACAAGCTTAAGCAAGTTATCGGGCAAACCTCTAATGATAAGATTTACAGTTCTAAGGTTACTGAAGCAAATCAAGCTCTTCATCCATGGTAGGGTGCAAGGGGTCAAATGGAGGCACATATGGGGTTTCAACATATTTATGCAAAGTTGTACATCTTAAAGATAATAAGCATTTCAATCCTCCACGAGTTATAGGACACTCCATCAAGAATAGGCACTCTATGGCTAACACTCCCAAACGTGAACACGCCCATCTTCCTCCAATGGTGTGTAAACCAAAGCAATGGAGACCAAAGCTCGATACCAATTGTAGGATCGAAGAAGGTGAGAGTGTCTAGAGGGGGGGTGATTAGACTACTCGACAAGATAAAAATTATGCCTTTTGACAAAGACAAGTTTTTGGCAGATTTTGCATATCACACAAGTCAAGTAGCATACTACACATGCAATTCTAGAGTATGGGCAGCGGAAAGTAAATTGCATAAGTAGTAAAGAGAAGTGGAGAAGATCAAACGCAATTTGGAGACACGGAGATTTTTTCTCGTGGTTCCGATAGGTGGTGCTATCGTCAATCCACGTTGATGGAGACTTCAACCCACGGAGGGTAACGGCTGCGAGAGTCCACGGAGGGCTCCACCCACGAAGGGTCCACGAAGAAGCAACCTTGTCTATGCCATCATGGCCTACGCCCACGGAGGGCTAGCCTTACTCGGGGTAGATCTTCATGAAGTAGGCGATCTCCTTGCCCTTACAAACTTCTTGGTTCAACTCCACATCTCGACGAAGGCTCCCAAGCGACACCTAACCAATCTAGGAGGCACCACCTCCAAAAGGTAATAGATGGTGTTGATGATGATGAACTCCTTGCTCTTGTGCTTCAAATGATAATCTCCCCAACACTCAACTCTCCTCACCGATTTGGTTGTGGTGGAAGAAAGGATTGAGTGGAAAGCAACTTGGGAAGGCTAGAGATCAAGCTTCATATGGTGGGAGTGGAGCTACTTGATCTCAACACAAGGGTAGGTAGTTTTCTTCTCGAAATGTAAGGTAGGAGTGGTAGTTCTTTACGATGGCTCTCTCCACGAGTGAAGAGGGGTGGAGGGTATTTATAGCCTCCACACAAAATCCAACCGTTACACACATTTGACCAATCTCGGTGGGACCGAAGTTGACAACTCGGTGAGACCGAAAGTTCAAATCATGTGAACGTTGGGATTTTCGTGGGACCGAAAGTACAATCTCGGTGAGTCCGATTCGTCCAAAGACAAGAGCTTGCCAATCTCGGTGGGATCGACTTCATCATCTCGGTGACACCGATTTGATGATGAAGGTTCTGAAGCTTGGCAACTCAAGTTTCGGTGAGACCGAGTTCAGAATCGGAAAATCCGAGATTTCTAGGGTTTGGCTATATGGCTGAGGTGGTTCATCTCGGTGTGACTGGGTTTGGAAAATCGGTGGGACCGAGATTACTTATGAGTGTATATTGCAGTGAGAGTTGCTGATAGTTTAGGAGATGTATCACTAAGCACTTTGAGCAACCAGATCATCAACATAACCTTATCCCCTTTTAATAGTATTGGCTTTCCTATGGACTCAATGTGATCTTGGATCACTAAACCAAAATGGAGTCTTGAGCTTTTGCCAATGCTTGCCTTAGCATTTTGAGGGTCCACCTCTTGATCCTTTTGCCATGCCAATGTGATTGACCTTCCTGAAACATACTTGATAAAAGTATTAGTCCAACCACAAAGTATGTTGTCATTAATTACCAAAACCACCCAGGGAGCAAATGTGCTTTCAATTTGCAATGAATTTGTGAATGATTTTCGAGGAATTGATCAGAGCCAGAAGGATATTCACAAAGACAGAAGAATAGAAATGAAAAAGATTCCTAGATGAAGTTTTTTTGTTTTTTTAATGAAAACTCAATGAGAGAACATAAGAGAAAATAGAAAGACTCCAAAACATATGTACTTCATCTAGATAAAGGTCGGCGACAAGGTCACCTATGTTTGAGTATATTGACTTAGGAGTCGAATGAGGACATTTGATCATAGGTCATACTCATCATTTAAGCTCAAAATGGGGTTGCCATTTTTCGATTAAGCATTCGATGTGATCACATCTTATGAAGCTGCTTGTACTCATGACTTTGAGCAAAGCTCCTTAAAGATGTGAAGAACATACCTTGGGCTTGTTGTTGCTTTGCTCATGTAGGTAAACTTGATGTAAGTGCTCATTGAATGTGAAGTTGGAGCGCCATTTCCACTTTTGTAGTTCATCTTCCTACATGGGTTAGGCAAGCAAGGAAATACTCAAGGATATCCAAGATGACAAGAGTGAAATACTAGATGTATAAGATGTCAAAAAGGATATGTGGAATTTTGTTCCTTGAACTCAACATCCCAAAGGGCTAGATACTTGGTCAATGACAAGATTACTCATGATTTGAGTGTGTGGTAATCTTGTGGAATGTAGATCATCCAAGTACCTGCAAGGAGTTAGATGCAATACAAGGAGGCAAATGTGTCCAAGACATATGATCACCATCATAAGAGAAATATCAAGGATTAGTCAAGTGGGCTCATGCCTTGCATGCATCAATGGAGTTCTCACTCCAAGTTTGAAGCATCAATGATGTTCAACTCACTCCTTAAGCGACAAAACACCTTCTCATCAAGCGGTTTTGAAAAGATATCAGCGAGTTGTTTGTCAGTACGAACATGCTTAAGATTGATGTCACCCTTGGCAATGTGATCACGAATGAAATGGTGACGAACTTCAATATGTTTCGTTCGAGAGTGTTGCACGGGATTGTGTCCAATTTTAATCGCACTCTCATTGTCACAAAGCAAGGGAACATGTCTCACATGTATCCCATAATCCTTAAGCGTTTGTGTCATCCATAGAAATTGAGCACAACACGAACCAGCAGCAATCTATTCCGCTTCGGCAGTGGATAAAGATACCGAATTTTGTTTCTTGGAGGACCAAGATACAAGGGATCGACCAAGGAATTGACACGTACCCGAAGTTGAATTTCTATCAACCTCATCACCGCATAGTCCGAGTCGGAATAGCCAACAAGGTCGAAAGAGGCCCTCTTAGGATACCAAATGCCAAAGTTTGGTGTGTGTATCAAATATCTCACAATCCTTTTAACAGCTTTAAGATGACATTCTTTAGGGGCTGCTTGATATCGAGCACACATGCATACACTCAACATTATGTCAGGACGAGAAGCACAAAGATATAGTAGAGAACCAATCATAGATCGGTAAACCTTTGGATCAACGGGTTCTCCATCTTTTGTCAAGTCATTATGTCCACTTGTAGGCATGGGGTTCTCATACCTTCTTTCTTGCATGTTGAACTTCTTGAAGAGATCCTTGGTGTACTTTGTTTGTGAGACAAAGGTACCCTCCTTAGATTGCTTGATTTGCAACCCAAGGAAGAATTTGAGTTCACTCATCATGGACATCTCATACTTCTCCGACATGAGCTTTCCAAACTTCTCGCTAAAATGAGGGTTAGTTGAACCAAAGATAATATCATCAACATATATTTGGCACACAAATAGTTCACCATCAACCCTTTTCGTGAACAGCGTTGAGTCTATCTTTCCAATCTCAAAGCCTTTTTCAAGAAGAAAGCTAGTCAAGATTTGTACCAAGCTCTAGGAGCTTGTTTAAGACCATAAAGAGCTTTGTGCAACTTGTAAACATGATTAGGCTTTTTGGGATTCACAAATCCGGAGGTTGTTTCACAAATACTTCCTCCTCAATTTCACCATTTAGGAAAGCACTTTTGATATCCATTTGATAGAGAGTAATATCATGGTGATTGGCATAAGCAAGAAGAATGCGAATGGACTCAAGTCTAGCAACGGGGGCATAGGTCTCACCATAGTCCATACCTTCGACTTGTGTGTAACCTTGAGCTACGAGACGAGCCTTGTTGCGGATGACTTGTCCATCTTCATCTTGCTTGTTCCGAAACACCCATTTGGTTCCAATGACGTTTTGATCATCCTTGGGCTTCTCTACCAAAGTCCATACCTTGTTCCTCTGGAAGTTGTGTAGCTCTTCGTGCATAGCGTTCACCCAATCCGGGTATTCAAGTGCTTCTTCTACCTTCATAGGTTCAATACTAGAGATAAATGAGTAATGCTCACAAAAGTTAGCTAAGCGAGTTTTAGAGCGAGTAATTCTCCCAGAGTTGATGTCGTTCATCATTTGTTCCACGGGATGATTTTTCTTGACTCTTGCTCGGACTCGGGATAGCTTTTGTTGAGGTTGTGGCTGAGCTTCCTCATCATCTTCATCTTCCTCTTCTTCTTCTTCATTGTTGTTGGTGTTGTCTTGAGGCGGTGGAGAAGGAGGTTGTGGTGGATCTTCTTGTTGCACTTCCTCATCTTGGTGAGTTCCACTTGTGGAGGCCTCCATGTTGCCTTGAGGTTCATCTCGCCGTGAGGTAGGGGCTCCACATATGTAGATGAGGTACTCTCCTTCACTTCCATGGGACGGATCTTTCCAATAGATAAATCTTGGATAGCTTCCGATGGGTCCTTGTCTCCTACATCAATAGGCATTTGCTCTACTTGCGAGCCATTAGATTCATCAAACTTCACGTCTCACCGTCTCTTCGACCTTTCGGGTGAAATTATTGTAGACACGGTAGGTGTGGGAGTTTGATCCATAACCAAGAAAAAGCCTTCATGAGTTTTAGGAGCAAATTTAGACCGACGATGCTTATCAAGGATATAGCATTTCAACCAAAGACATGAAAGTATCCCACTTGGGGTTTGTTACGGTGAGGAGCTCAGATGATGTCTTGCCGAGGAGCTTATGAAGATAAAGCCTGTTGATAGCATGACAAGTTGTCTCGACCGCTTCCCCCAAAAATGCTTGATGTCTTGTATTCATCAAGCATCGTTCTCGCCATCTCTATGAGCGTTCTCGTTCTTCCTCTCAACAACTCCATTTTGTTGAGGAGTGTACGTAGTCGAGAACTCATGTAGAATCCTTCCTCATCGAGAAAAGAGTCTACATTGGCGTTCTTGAACTCCGTTCCATTGTCACTCCGAACTTTCTTGATCTTCACCTCAAATTGATTTTGAGCCTTTCTGGCAAAGGTTTTGAAGATTCTCTGAACCTGCGATTTGTCATGAAGGAAAAATACCCACGTAAATCTGGAATAATCATCAACTATAACTAGACCAAAGGAGTTACCACCAAGGCTTTTGTAAGCATTGGGACCGAAGAGATCCATATGAAGAAGCTCAAGCGGTCTCCTTGTGGTCATGATGTTCTTCACGGGATGACTTCCACCTACTTGTTTTCCTGCTTGACAAGCACTACAAAGTCTATCTTTGTCAAAGAAAACATCTTTAACGCCAAGAATATGGTCACCTTTGATCAGCTTGTCTAGATTACGCATACCAACATGTCCAAGCCTTCTATGCCATAACCAACCTTTAGCGGATTTAGCAATGAAGCAAGCTCTAGGTTGGGCTTTCTTAGTGAAATCAACAATATATAGATCACCTCTCACGGATCTTGGTAAACGCCATGTTATGATTGTCACGACGAAAGACTTGGCAATCTACTTCGGTGAATAGCACATTGAATCCAAAGTCAGCTAATCTAGACACGGAAAGTAAATTGTATCCAAGAGATTCTACAAGCATGACATTTTGAATAGAGCTATCATGAGATATGACCACCTTACCAAGGCCAAGTACCTTACCCTTGGAGTTGTCTCCAAAAGTCACATACTTGCGTGGACCATCGTTCTTTGCAAGCTCTCGAAACATGTCTTTGTCTCCGGTCATGTGGTCGGTGCATCCACTATCAAGAATCCATCTTTTCCGCCGGATATGTAGTCTCTCGATTTGCCATAAGATTGAGACTCTTCATGATCTTGTCTAGCTCGGTGTCCGAATCGAGTAATCATCATCATGCTCATGCTCATCATCATATTGACCCATAGATTGTTCATCATCAACACCTAGGTCAATTTGATAACTACTTGCATTAGTTTTGTCAATGTGACAATAATCATCGGAATGCAATACAAGAGCATTTCTAATTAGAACATTGATAAGACCGGATCACCCTTCTTTTCATAAGATCACGAAGCTCAAAGAAGCATTTATCAAAGTTGGGATCATTAGGTAGCATCATATCAAATTCAATAGTCTTGTATAGAATTTCATCAAGACCTCTCAAAGAGTAGTCCGGATAAAGTTCTTCCAAGAACTTCCACATAGCATAGGCGCACTCAAAGTTTGTAACGAGCTTAAGCAAGTTATCGGGTAACCCTCTAATGATAAGATTTACAGTCCTAAGGTTACTGAAGCAAATCAAGCTCTTCATCCATGGTAGGGTGCAAGGGGTCAAATGGAGGCACATAGGGGTCTCAACATATTTGCATAAATTGTATGTCTTAAAGATAATAAGCATTTCAATCCTCCACGAGTTATAGGACACTCCATTAAGAATAGGCACTCTATGGCTAACACTCCCAAACGTAGACACGTCCATCTTCCTCCAATGGTGTGTAAACCAAAGCAATGGAGACCAAAGCTCTGATACCAATTGAGGGATCAAGAAGGTGAGAGTGTCTAGAGGGGGGTGATTAGACTACTCGACAAGATAAAAATTCTGTCTTTTATCAAGGACAGATTTTGGCAGATTTTGCATAACACACAAGTCAAGTAGCACACTACACATGCAATTCTAGAGTATGGGCAGCGGAAAGTAAATTGCACAAGTAGTAAAGAGAAGTGGAGAAGATCAAACGCAATTTGGAGACGCGGTGATTTTTCTCGTGGTTCCGATAGGTGGTGCTATCGTATTTCCACGTTGATGGAGACTTCAACCCACGGAGGGTAACGGCTGCGAGAGTCCACGGAGGGCTCCACCCACGAAGGGTCCACGAAGAAGCAACCTTGTCTATTCCATCATGGCCTCACGCCCACGGAGGGCTAGCCTTACTCGGGGTAGATCTTCACGAAGTAGGCGATCTCCTTGCCCTTACAAACTTCTTGGTTCAACTCCACATCTCGACGACGGAGGCTCCCAAGCGACACCTAACCAATCTAGGAGGCACCACCTCCAAAAGGTAATAGATGTTGTAGATGATGATGAACTCCTTGCTCTTGTGCTTCAAATGATAATCTCCCCAACACTCAACTCTCCTCACTGATTTGGCTGTGGTGGAAGAAAGGATTGAGTGGAAAGCAACTTGGGAAGGCTAGAGATCAAGCTTCATATGGTGGGAGTGGAGCAACTTGATCTCAACACAAGGGTAGGTAGTTCTCTTCTCAGAAATGTAAGGTAGGAGTGGTAGTTCTTTCCGATGGCTCTCTCCACGAATGAAGAGGGGGTGGAGGGGTATAAATAGCCTCCACACAAAATCCAACCGTTACACACATTTGAGCAATCTCGGTGGGACCGAAGTGGACAACTCGGTGAGACCGATAGTTCAAATAATGTGAACGTTGGGATTTTCGGTGGGACCGAATATACAATCTCGGTTAGTCCGATTCGTGCAATGACAAGAGCATGCTAGTTTCGGTGGGACCGACTTCATCATCTCGGTGACACCGATTTGATGATAGAAGGTTACAGAAGCTTGGCAACTCATGTTTCGGTGAGACCGAGTTCAGAATCGGAAAATCCGAGTTTACTAGGGTTTGGCTTATGGCTGAGGTGGTTCATCTTGGTGTGACTGAGTTTGGAATATCGGTGGGACCGAGACTACTTATGAGTGTATATGGCAGTGAAAGTTGCTGATAGTTTAGGAGATGTATCACTAAGCACTTGAGCAACCATATCATCATCATAACCTCATCCCCTTTTAATAGTATTGGCTTTTCCTATGGACTCAATGTGATCTTGGATCACTAAACCAAAAATGGAGTCTTGAGCTTTTGCCAATGCTTGCCTTAGCATTTTGAGGGGTCCACCTCTTTAGTCCTTTTGCCATGCCAATGTGATTGAATTTCCTGAAACATACTTGATAAAAGCATTAGTCCAACCACAAAGTATGTTGTCATTAATTACCAAAACCACCCGGGGAGCAAATGTGCTTTCAAGGTGTGTCTTCTTCCGGTTGTGCAAACTTGGTCTTCATCTCCTTCATCCTAAAGAGTGGAAAATAAGAGGAGTCAGAAATGAGAAGAGAAGTGTGACCTATGGTTTATCTTAGTGGTCGTGTCCTACACTCAGCGTGTGCTCTGATACCATCTTGTAGCGACCCGACCTCAGATGGTCAAGTCTCTGTGCTCAGGTGTCATCCCTGGATCAGTAATGCTAACACCACACAGTGATTTATAACAGAGTAGCAATCACACACTTATTACATCGAATGTCTCAAAAGAGAACTTATTACAATAATATGGCTTAAGGCCATCTAATGCGATAACAATGAAGGCTTGGAAGATAAAGTGAGTCCATCGGCTCCAACGGCATAGCCGAGCTGCACGACAACGACCTCCTACTTAACATTACTCCTCGTCTGAAAAGTCTGCAACATAATACGTTGCAGCCCGAGAACGGGTCAGCACATGGAATATGCTGGCAATGTAACACAAAAGAGCAATAACAGAATAATGCTACCACTACATGCATATTTAGCTGGTGGAAATCTCTATGGTTACAGTTTTGCGAAAAGCCAATTTTTCCCTACTACAAAGGAATCAGTTTTAATTTACCTATCATGGTAGTTGAAACATCAATTGAGAAGGTAACCCCAACTCAAATGATCCCAATTAAAATACTTAACAACTCAGCAAAATTAATTAAGAGTGTTGAGATACATGCGAATACTCAAGTACTAGATACTCAGAATTGTCCATAACCGGGGACACGGCTAACCATGATTAGATTGTACACTCTGCAGAGGTTTGCGCACTTTTCCCCACAATACTCGATCGCCTCCGTTGATTCTCGCACTACATGGTGTTTGAGAGATGGATGACCGAGACACAGTCTTTCAGAAGCATTAACTCTCTACTCCGGGCAGACCATACCAAACCTACAAACCCACTACCTGCTGATCCACCTCTTCAAGAGCTTCACGCAACTTACTCAACTATGCTAGAGCCCATAATAGCTTGCGGCTGCACACAGAAGTTTCTAGCATGAATAGACTCAGTTCCCTTTGAGCCTGGGTGGCGGTCCATAGGAGAATCACACGGTAACCCCGGGATTTCCAAAAATAAAACAGGCAATCACTGGATACCCCAGGTGCCTCAATCCACCCAGATGTGTATTAAAGTTGTCACCTTAAGTAAACCATTAATTAACAATCTCACATCTGGCATGGATATCACTCAAACCCAATCCACGTCTACGAGCATAGTATGGCAATATAAGCATAACGTAGAAGTAACTCCCAAGGGTTTGATAATAAACAGGGCAATAGGTTCTACCTCATCAACTACTTCCCAATACCCACATGTTAAAGGCATCCTAATCATGCAATGTTTGAGGATTGAAACTAATTCATAAAAATTGGGTATGAAAAGAGTATGATCAATGTGTTACTTGCCTTGCTGATGATCCGTGAATCCTAGAGACTCGTAGTAACACGCTTCGCACTCCGGGAATTCTATCGCAAGCAAACAATAACATACATAAGCAACTATCAAAGATGCACAAGTAGAAGTCCAAATAAAAGAGTTTGACCGGAGAGTTCAACTTAAGAACTCCGGTTTACAAAAAGAATCAAATCAAACGAAGCAACGAAACTCAAACGGCAGAAGAAACAACTTCATTTTACTAGTTTGGATCTAAGACACATTTTACAGAAGAAAAATCTTGTTTGAGTTTATTATTCGGAAAGAGGGTTTCGAGATGAAACTCCAGGCGCTTGAATCGCCTGATTCCGATAAACGAGCGAAAAGATAAACAGGTTTAAACATCGGATCAGAAATCGCGATCAGAATAACCGCGGAATAAATCCGATAAAAAGAAAAACAACGAACGGCTAAACGAACGAACGTTCGTTAGCAGAAACTAAACGGTGAACACGTTCGTTAGAACGAACGGACGTTCGCTAAGTATATAAACCGAAGAAAATAAACCGATCTATAAAAAACAAACTAGGGTTTTCAGAAAAAAAAACCGAAGGGTTTTCTTAAAAAACCGGCGGCGGGGTCGGGTACCTCCGGCAAGGTCGGCCGGCGGGCGGGCGGCTCGGCGGGCTCGGCGACGGGCGGCGGGGCTCGGGTGGCTGGGTGGCGGCGGAGGCGGCGGCGCGGCGGCAGGACGGCGGCGACTTCAGCGGTGGCTCAGCGGCATGGATCGGGCGGCGGCTGTTCGGGCTCTCGGCTCCGCGGCGGCGGAGTGGCGGTGGGTGGGGGTGGTGGTGGCCGTGAGGCGGCGACATATATAGGGGCGGGCGGGGCTCGGCTTGGGAAGGGGCGCCGGGTGGAGTCCGCTCGGACTCCTCGGCGTCCGTGCAGCCTGTGTGGCGTGCGGCGCGGCGGTGGCAAGGCCGGGCCGGCTTTCCTGCTCGGCTGGACCTTGACCCGGTCGGTAGCGAGGTTTTTAAAAAACATTCCGCCGAAGAAAAATTCCTAGAAAAATAAATAAAAATCTAAAAATTCCAAAACAAGTTTTCTCCGTCTAAATAAAATATTTAGAACAAGATGAACTTTTCTTGGCCCCTAAAATGCAATTTTTAAAACGTGCAAATTTTTTTCTAGGGCAAATAAAAATCCCGAATAAACTCAAATAAAATCCAAAAATATCATTTTAACATTCTTCCTCCGATATTTCAATTATTTTGGAGAAGTCATATTATCTCCCCTCATTTATTATTTTAAAATGAAATATTTTCCGGAGAGAAATAATTAAAATCAAATCCTCGTCTTCACTATTTGATAAAAATTTCAAATATGAAAATTAGAAAATCCCCAACTCTCTCCGAAGGTCCTTGAGTTGCTTAGGATCCCGAGGATTTCAAACGAAAAGCGATTAAATATGATATGCATGGATGATCTATGTATAACATGCCAAATTGGAAATTTGGGATGTTACAAAGAATAACAAAGTCCGTTAAAATAGTAACGTTTGCAACTACAACAGGCACATCCTCACAAATACCGACAAGTATAACAGTTGATTTATCAGGCATTTGCAAAGATATTTCCGTAGGTGTCAACTTATTCAAATCAAGTCTACGATATAAAGAGAGAGGTATAACACTAACACCGGCTCCAAGATCACATAAAGCAATTTTAACATAATTTCTCTTAATGGAGCATGGTATAGTAGGTACCCCTGGATCTCCAAGTTTCTTTGGTATTCCACCCTTAAAAGTATAATTAGCAAGCATGGTGGAAATTTCAGCTTCAGGTATCTTTCTTTTATTAGTAATGACATCCTTCATATACTTAGCATAAGGATTTGTTTTGAGCACATCAGTTAATCGCATACGCAAAAAGATGGGTCTAATCATTTCAGCAAAGCGCTCAAAATCCTCATCATCCTTTTTCTTGGATGGTTTCGGAGGAAAAGGAATGGGTTTCTGAACCCATGGTTCCCTTTCTTTACAATGTTTCCTAACAACAAAGTCTCTTTTATCATAACGTTGATTCCTTGATTGTGGGCTATCAAGATCAACAGCAGGTTCAACTTCTACATCATTATCATTACTAGGTTGAGCATCAACATGAACATTATCATTAACATTATCACTAGGTTCATGTTCATCACCTGATTGTGTTTTAGCATCAGAAACAGAGTTATCATTTGGATTCTCAGGTGGTTCAGCAATAGGTTCACTAGAAGTTTGCAAAGTCTTATCATTTTTCTTTTTCTTCCTTTTAGAAAAACTAGGTACATCAATATTATTTCTCTGAGAATCTTGCTCGATTCTCTTAGGGTGGCCTTCAGGATACAAAGGTTCCTGAATCATTCTACCAGTTCTAGTAGCCACTCTAATAGCATAATCATTTTTCTTACTATTCAGTTCATCAAGCACTTCTTTCTGAGCTTTGAGTACTTGTTCTACTTGAGTGGTAACCATAGAAGCATGTTTGCTAATAAGTTTAAGGTCACCTCTAATATAAGCCATATAATCACCCAAGCGTTTAATCATAAAGGTATTCTATTTTAATTGTCTACCAAAGTAAGCATTAAAGTCATCTTGCTTAAACATAAAGTCATCAAACTCATCCAAGCACTGACTAGCAATTTTAGTAGGAGGGACTTCAGCTTTATCATATCTATAGAGAGAATTTACCTTTACTACCTGCGTCGGGATATCGGGAGGTTCTTGATGAATAAGTAATTGAGATCATATACTTCTTCAACAAAGTGTAAATTAAGACCATGTATTTCTTCAATAGGAGGTAAATTCTTAACATCTTCAGCTTTAATACCTTTTTCCTTCATAGATTTCTTTGCCTCTTGCATATCTTCGGGGCTGAGAAATAAAACACCTCTCTTCCTTGGAGTTGGTTTAGGAATAGGCTCAGTAATTGGCTCTGGAACTGGCTCAGGAGCTGGCTCAGGAGGTGCCCAATTATTTTCATTTGCCAACATATTATTCAATAGAATTTCAGCTTCATCCGGTGTTCTTTCCCTGAAAAGAGAACCAGCACAACTATCCAGGTAATCTCTGGAAGCATCAGTTAGTCCATTATAAAAGATATCAAATATTTCAGGTTTCTTAAGAGGATGATCAGGCAAAGCATTAAGTAACTTGAGAAGCCTCCCCCAAGCTTGTGGGAGACTCTCTTCTTCAATTTGCACAAAGTTGTATATTTCCCTCAAAGCAGCGTGTTTCTTATGAGCAGGGAAATATTTAGCAAAGAAGTAATAAATCATATCCTGGGGACTTTGCACACAACCAGGATCAAGAGAATTAAAGCATATCTTAGCATCACCCTTTAATGAGAACGGAAATATTTTGAGTAAATAAAGGTAGCGCGATCTCTCATTATTAGTAAACAAGGCAGCTATATCATTTAACTTAGTAAGATGTGCCACAACAGTTTCAGATTCATAGCCATAAAAAGGATCAGATTCAACCAAAGTAATTATATTTGGATCAACAGAAAAATCATAATAATCCTTATCAGGAACACAGATAGGTGAAGTAGCAAAAGCAGGGTCGGGTCTCATTCTATCTCTAAATGATTCTTTACTCCATTTAACTATCAACCTCTTAAGTTTATATCTATCCTGGCAAGCAAAAATAGTTGCAAAAGATTCTGCATCGAAAAGATAACCCTCAGGAATAGCAGGCATATTCTCATCATCACTATCATCATTGTATTCAGGTTCAATAATTTTTCTTTCTCTAGACCTAGCAATTTGCTCATCAAGAAATTCACCAAGGGGCACATTATTATCAAGCATAGAAGTAGTTTCATCATAAGTATCATGCATAGCAGAAGTGGCATCATCAATAACATGCGACATATCAGAATTCATAGCAGTAGCAGGTTTAGGTGTCGCTAGCTTACTCATAACAGAAGGAGAATCTAGTTTAAGGCTAGATGGCAGTTCCTTACCTCCCCTCGTAGTTGAGGGTAGAATAGTAGTTCGATCGTCTTTCAAGTTCTTCATAGTGTCCAGCAGATATAAATCCCAAGTGACTCAAAGAATAAACCTATGCTCCCCGGCAACGGCGCCAAAAAAAGTTCTTGATAACCCACAAGTATAGGGGATCGCAACAGTTTTCGAGGGTAGAGTATTCAACCCAAATTTATTGATTCGACACAAGGGGAGCCAAAGAATATTCTCAAGTATTAGCAGGTGAGTTGTCAATTCAACCACACCTGGAAACTTAGTATCTGCAGCAAAGTGTTTAGTAGCAAAGTAATATGATAGTGGTGGTAACGGTAACAAAAGTAAAGACAAACAAAAGTAATGTTTTTGGTATTTTGTAGTGATTATAACGATAGTAACGGAAAAGTAAATAAGCGAGAACCAAGATATGGAAAACTTCGTAGGCACCGGATTAGTGATGGATAATTATGCCGGATGCGGTTCGTCATGTAACAGTCATAACATAGGGTGACACAGAACTAGCTCCAGTTCATCAATGTAATGTAGGCATGTATTCCGTACATAGTCATACATGCTTATGGAAAAGAACTTGCATGACATCTTTTGTCCTACCCTCTCGTGGCAGCGGCGTCCTATTGGAAACTAAGGGATATTAAGGCCTCCTTTTAATAGAGAACCGGAACAAAGCATTAGCACATAGTGAATACATGAACTCCTCAAACTATGGTCATCACCGGGAGTGGTCCCAATTATTGTCACTTCGGGGTTGCCGGATCATAACACATAGTAGGTGACTATAGACTTGCAAGATAGGATCAAGAACCCACATATATTCATGAAAACATAATAGGTTCAGATATGAAATCATGGCACTCGGGCCCTAGTGACAAGCATTAAGCATAGCAAAGTCATAGCAACATCAATCTCAGAACATAGTGGATACTAGGGATCAAACCCTAACAAACTAACTCGATTACATGATAAATCTCATCCAACCCATCACCGTCCAGCAAGCCTACGATGCAATTACTCACGCAAGGCGGTGAGCATCATGAAATTGGTGATCGAGGATGGTTGATGATGATGACGGCGACGAATTCCCCTCTCCGGAGCCCCGAACGGACTCCAGATCAGCCCTCCCGAGAGAGATTAGGGCTTGGCGGCGGCTCCGTATCATAAAACGTGATGATTTCTTCTCTCTGATTTTTTTTCTCCCCGAAAGCCAATATATGGAGTTAGAGTTGGCGTCGGAGGGCCACCAGGGGGCCCACGAGGTAGGGGGCGCGCCCCCCACCCTCGTGAGCAGGGTGTGGGCCCCCTGGTCTTCATCTTTGGCGAGGATTTTTTATTGTTTTTCTAAGGTGTTCCGTGGAGTTTGAGTCATTCCGAGAACTTTTATTTTCTCGCATAAAAACAACACCATGGCAATTCTGCTGAAAACAGCGTCAGTCCGGGTTAGTTCCATTCAAATCATACAAGTTAGAGTCCAAAACAAGGGCAAAAGTGTTTGGAAAAGTAGATACGACAGAGACGTATCAGCCTCTCCCTCCCTCCTTTATATACGGGCGCAGGGGGCACCTCTGGACACAAGTTGATCTGTTGATCTCTCCCAGCCGTGTGCGGTGCCCCCTCCACCATATTCCACCTCGGTCATATTGTAGTGGTGCTTAGGCGAAGCCCTGCGTCGGTAGCAAAATCATCACCGTCATCACGCCGTCGTGCTGACGGAACTCTCTCGCAAAGCTCTGCTGGATCGGAGTTCATGGGACGTCATCGAGATGAACGTGCGCTGAACTCGGAGGTGTCGTACGTTCGGTACTTGATCGGTCGAATCGTGAAGACGTACGACTACATCAACCGTGTTGTGCTAACGCTTCCGCTTTCGGTCTATGAGGGTACGTGGACAACACTCTCCCCTCTCGTTGCTATGCATCACCATGATCTTGCGTGTGCGTAGGAATTTTTTTGAAATTACTACGTTCCCCAACACTAAGGCCGAGGTGGATGGTAATCTGAGGGGGATTTGTATATGTATTGTAGCCCCGAGTTTAAACCACTTATTGTTTGTGGATGATGCATCTGTACCAATGAAAGCTTTGCATGGAAGTGCTAGGTATCTGCAAAATATTCAACAACTATATGAGGTTTGCTTTGGGAAGATTGTTAACTATGACAAATCCTTTGAGTTGCTTAGTAGTACCAGGAGCATGGAATGCAGAAGAGGGGTGTTGGCCAAGCTTTATGTCAATACACAAGCTAGGTCTGAGCGGTATTGGGTTTTCTTGTGTATGTAGGCCAAGCAATATCGAAAACCTTTGAGTATCGAAGGCCAACGGCGGTGGCGGGGGCTCTTCCTCCCTACCGCGTCTCAGGGGTGGCGGGACCCCAACATGCGTGGAGGTGTGGTCGATCTAGAAGCGATGGTGTTGGCTTCGACGGCAGCGGCGGTTGTCCCTGCCTCGGGCCACGGGCTGCTGCTGCGACGGCTGGCCTGGATCGGGCGGCGGCGCGATGCGGTCTTCGGCGGCAATGTCATCTGGCTTTAGATCAGCGGCAGCGTCGAGGGCCTGGTGGACTGCTTGGTGGCACCCATGGCAGATCTATTCTGGCCGGTGTAGCCAGTAGTGGTGGTCATCTTCTTCGTCGGCGATGGCCGGCTAGAAGCTTGGTGATCGGATCTCGAGATCCATCATCTAGTCCTGGCTGCGAGTTGGGGAGACATGGTTGCCGATGAAAACTGAGATGACGGCAGGCGATGGTGGTGTTCTATGCTATTACCTTGATGAAGGCATCATCGTGTAACTACTGTCAACCCACTCGTGCTGCTCCGGGGGAAACCCTAGGATCTGGTTTTCCAGATCGGACGATGGCGGCACTGCGGTGTCGTTTCTCTCTGGGAGCATCGTTTGTGGAGCGATCTTTGGAAGTCGAGGCGGGAGGTGGAGTGGCCGTCTTGCATGGAGCTTCGGTGGAGATGTCAAGTCATGCTTGGTCGACAGGTGCTCTGCGCTTGGTCATGCTCGGTCGGCGGTGCTACGCACCACGATCCTCAAGGACTTCAAGGCGTGTCGGCCGGTGGTACTTGGCAGCATGGCACTGAGGTGTATCAGTGGCGACCGCGACGTGTTCAGCTGTTTGCACGCAGGGAGGAGGTGCCGTTGGGCACCGTGGTGGCATCGACGATAGCTGGACCGAGCAAGGTTGATGCATCAGTACAATTCTGAAGATGGAGCGGTGGCAGTTGTAAGGGCATATTTATCCCTAAGGTGTTTTGGCGATTGATGATAGTGCTTTTACGGACTAATCGTGTGCCTTGAGTATTTCAGACGTTTCGTCACCAGGCACAAGACGGTTTGGTGCCCCTTGAAGACTATTGAAGACGGCATTTTTGTACGTTTCTTTTCGGTGGAATTGAGTCGTAGGAAAGCCGTACTATTAAGAGGGGGTCCGCGTTGGAAAGGTTCGGGTGGAATCATCACATACACGTTTACTCCCTCTGCACCGCCTTTCCCTTTGCGCTTTGGAGCATCCTCCGTTTTCTTCATATATATGCAAAGAGAAGGATTCCTAGTGTTGCTGTTACGAGGCATGCGGTAGTACCGCTCTTAGGAAGCGGTAGTACCGCGAGCCTCAATGATAGTACCGCACCCTTGCGGTAATCTTGGAGGTGCCCACGGTAATCTGCTCCTAAGTAGATGTAATCTCGTGGCTTGCACCGAACTCGATCGCTCGTCTTGGTTGTAGGGCGGATGTAATTTTTTACAGCCGCGCCCTATGTGGTAGTACCGCCCCATGTGCGCGGTAGTACCGTGAGTCTGATGCAGCATAGCAACATGAGCGAAGTAGGGCGGATGTAATTTTTACATCCGCTCTACGTAATGGTAGTACCGCATGCCATGCGAGTAGTACCTTGTCGATATTTACCTTTGTTTGATTTTCAGCGAAGTAGGCACGTATGTATTTTTATTCATCCGCCCTTCGAGCTAGTCAATCCGCCTTGCGGTAGTACCGCAAGGGGGAATGACTACTACAGCGTCGTAGCGATGCCGTCTGCCCTCGACCTTTGTGGTTCAGGCCTGGACTAGCTCCTGCTGTAGTAGCGGTAGTACCGCGGTCCGCCACGGTAGTACCGTGAGCCCTTGCGGTAGTACTGCTTGTTTGGAGCGGTAGTACCGTAGGTCACGGGCTGGTTAAGTGGATAACGGTTGGATTTGTCTCTCCACTATATAAGGGGTGTCTTCTTCCTCTAGTTGACTACCTCTTCAATCCCCAAGCTCCATTGTTGCTCCAAGCTCCATTTTTGCCCGATCTCTCTCCCTAGCCAATCAAACTTGTTGGTTTGCTCGGGATTGGTTGAGAAGGCCCCGATCTACACTTCCACCAAGAGAAATTTGATTTCCCCCACTAATCCCTAGCGGATCTTGTTACTCTTGGGTGTTTGAGCACCCTAGACGGTTGAGGTCACCGTAGAGCCATAGTCCATTGTGGTGAAGCTTCGTGCTGTCGTTGGGAGCCTCCAATTAAGTTGTGGAGATTGCCCCAACATTGTTTGTAAAGGTACGGTCACTGCCTTCAAGGGAACCAATAGTGGAATCACGTCATCTCGCATTGTGTGAGGGTGTGAGGAGAATACGGTGGCCCTAGTGGCTTCTTGGGGAGCATTGTGCCTCCACACCACTCCAACGGAGATGTACTTCCCCTCAAAAGGAAGGAACTTCGGTAACACATCCTCGTCTTCACCGTCTCCACTCTTGGTTATCTCATGCCTTTACTTGTGCAAGTTTATTTGTGTTGTATTCCTTGCTTGCTTGTGTGCTTGTTATTGTTGCATCATATAGGTTGCTCACCTAGTTGCATATCTAGACAACCTACTTTGATGCAAAGTTTAATTTGGTAAAGAAAAGCTAAAAATTGTTGGTTGCCTATTCACCCCCCCCCCCGTCTAGTCAACTATATTGATCCTTTCAATTGGTATCAGAGCCTCGTCTCTTCATTAAGTACTTTGCCATCCGAAGAGTATGGTTGACACAGTAGACGGTGTGGAGGAGCACCCCGTTGTGAATCTGAGCTCGTCTACGGCCGATGGGGGAACCGCGGTTTCTTGTGAGGAATTAAATGTGGCTTTGGACACATTGAAAACCTCCATGACAATCGAGGTTGAAAGCATGTTCAATAAATTCTTAGAAGGACTTAAACTATCTACCTCGCCGATGAAAGTGGGTGATCCCACTAACAAGGTGACGGATGCTAACTCCGACAAGGGGGAAGCTACTAGTGAAAAGGGTCCTTCTACTAGTGGTAGAAATGGCACCGGCATCTTTGCCAATGTGGAACCTCCAATTTATGGAGGACCGATTCCCTCTACTCATTTAAATCATGCCGGCCCTCCTCCAAAGATTGTGAAAAATGAGGACTTTGATTCTTGGGTTTATCGCTTCAAGCATCATTTAAATCATGTGAATACTAATCTTTGGAGAATCACTGAAGAAGGTTTCCATCCACATGACCGAAGCAACTTCACCCCTAGAGAAGCCGTGGATAATCAATTCAATGAGAATGCTCTCTTCATCATTCAAGATGCGGTACCACCCGAAGATCTCCCTCATCTTCGACCCTTCGCCATGGCCAAAGATGCATGGCATTGTGTTGTTTCCCTCTATAAGATAAGCGCAAGCATTCAATGCTCAAACTATGAAGTGGGGCAAGATGAAGCCGATGAGTTTGCAATGAAAGAAGATGAAGAACCTCGTGAGCTCTTCCGGAGAGTAACCAAACTCGCGGTCTCACTCCAAGATCATGGGAGCAAGGACACGGATGACAATTGGATCAAGTGCAAGTTCCTCAAAGCAATGATGCCTTACCACAAGGCCATGTCCTATGTCATCCGTCAAAGACCAGACTTCCACTCCTTAACCTCAAATTAAGTGTTGGATGAGTTTGTGGCAACGAGGATCTTGGACAAGACCGCCGAAAACACGGTGTTGCGTTCTCAAAGAGCAAAGAAGCCCAACCTTGCCTTGAAGGCCAAGGTTAGTGTGGAAGAAGAGGAAGAAGAGGAAGATGAGGAGAGCAACCCCGAAGATACAAAATATGATTATCATGAGCACATGGCTCTTGCTTCAAGGCAATTTTGGAGCAAGAAGAACACAAGGCCCAACTTCAACAAGAACAACTCAAGTGGGTTCAAGGGCAAGCAACATGTGAGAACATGTTACAATTATGGCAATGTGAGCCACTTTGTTGTGGATTGCCCTTACGAGAAGCGGGAAGACAATGGTGGCAAGCTAATTCGAAAAGACAAAGCCAAGTCCTTCCCAAACAAGAACAACTTCACCAAAAAGACTCCTACTCGAGGGTTGGTGGTTCAAGAAGAGTACCATGAGGATGACGATGATGATGAAGATAGTGAAGCCATGGCCTCCGTTGCCATTGCCACAACTCCACGGGTGTCCCTCTTTGACTCGCCCAATGAGAACATCACCGCCAAGTGTCTCATGGCTAAAGCCACCAACAAGGTAACCCCCAACATCAAAACCACCATCATTACTAATCCCTCCTTGATGGATGACATTGATGAAACTGAGGGGTCTAATGAGGAAGTAAATGAATTTGAGTCTTTTATGAGTAAGCTCAAGGGCAAATACAAGAAGCACTTCGTTGCTCTCTTGGAACAACTTGGTGAAGCCAATGACATGATCGAGGCTCATGAAGAAACCATCTCTAAGATGGAAGGTCATAGTCGTGACTATGTCGTTCGGATCTCTCTAATGCTCTTGAGGAAGAGCGTGGGCATCGTTTGGCTCTTATGGAGTCACACGATGATGACCATGCTAAGTTAAAGAAAGATCTTGATCATGCTCTTGTTGTATATCGTGTGCTAACTTCCGAGAAGGCTAAACTTGGCGTTGACCATGCTAGACTCAAGGAGGAGTTCGATATACTCGACAAGGCCCACAAGGTCTTGAAGGGTGCTCATGCTAGCCTCAAGGAGTCTCATGATCAACTCCAAGTGAAGCTAACCAAAGAAAAAGCCACCTTTCCTCATATGGTATTAATTGATAATGCAAATGCCACTAACCCGTGTTGTGAGCATGTGCATCTTGTGGAGGAGAATGCCAAGTTGAAGGAGCAACTTAAGAAAGGCCTTGTGACATTCATACAAGGTGAGACGAACCTCAATGACCTTTTAAGCAATCAAAAGGAAGTTGTGGCCAAGGAGGGAGTTGGGTTCGCACCCAAGTCCAAGAACAGAAGAAGAAGAACGACCTCCTCCTTTCAAGCAAACTTTTGTGAAGGAGGGAGAGGGTGCCCCTAAGGAGAAGAAGAACAATGTGAAGGGTGGTGATTTCAAAAAGGGCAATGCCACCCCTTCCAACAAAGCTGGTGACTTTAAACCTTCTTATGTATTGTACCGTGCTAGTGATGGGCATGTTTATGCTAAATTTGTTGGTTCTCCTTATGAGTACATTGAATGGTCTATTTGGGTTCCAAAGACCCTTGTTACTAACATCAAAGGACCCATTACAAAATGGGTACCTAAAACTAAGCATTGATCTCTTGTAGGTGTTTGCTTCCGGTGGGGGATCATGGTTGCTCGATAGTGGAGCAACAAATCATATGACCGGAAGCAAGGACTTGGTGGTGGACGTGCACAAGATCCCTTCTATGCCCACCAACGTCGAGTGGGGTGATGCCTCGTCTTCTAAGGTATTGGGTCTTGGCAAGGTTGTCATTTCTCATGATCTAACGATCGAGAAAGCCATGCTTGTTGAGTCCCTTGCTTACAATCTACTTTCCGTTCGTCAACTTGCACTCATGGGCTTTGCCAATTTCTTTGATATTGATACCGTGGCCCTCTTGTGGAGCAAGACTCTTAAAGTAGCCTTTGTTGGGCATGTCAAGAACGGTCTTTATGTGATTAACTTGTCGGAGCGACCCACTAAGACTGTGACATGCCTAAAGGCTAAAGTTGATGGGGGATGCCTTTGGCATCACCATTTAGCCCACGTAAATATGAGATCTTTGCAAAGTCTTCTCAAGGGGGACCATGTCTGTGGACTAACAAATGTTAGTTTTGCCAAAGATCGTGCTTGCAGTGCTGTATCGAAGGAAAGCTTCATGAGAAGGCTCACCCTCCCACGACTATCATCTACTCGAAGAGACCCTTGGAGCTCCTTCACATGGATCTCTTTGGGCCTCCATCGTTTGATAGTCTTGGGGGTAGAAAGTATTGCATGGTGATTGTGGATGATTATTCAAGATACACTTGGGTATATTTCTTCAAGAGGAAGAGTGAGACTTAACAAACCGTCATCGACTTTGCAAAAAAAAAAGCTCAACGTCAACATGATGCAAAGATCTTGACAATTAGGAGTGACAACGGCACCGAGTTCAAGAACTACACCTTGGATGAGTTTCTTAGTGATGAGGGGATCAAGCATCAATATTCTGCACCATATACCCCTCAACAAAATGGTGTCGCGGAGAGGAAGAACCGGATGTTGATGGATGCGGCAAGGACCATGATGGCAGAGTTCAAGTCTCCATACAACTTTTGGTCCGAAGCCATCAACACAGCATGTCATGCATCCAATCGGCTCTATCTCCGCAAAGGCTTGAACAAGAATCCTTATGAAATACTTACCGGTAACAATCCCAACCTCGAGTACTTCCGGGTGTTCGGGTGTAAGTGTTTCATTATCAAGAAAGGTGTTCGTTTGTCTAAATTTGAGGTTAGAGCTTATGAGGGCATATTTGTTGGTTATTCTACAAACTCTCATGCTTATCGTGTCCTCAACAAGTCCACCGGACTCATTGAGGAGACATGTGACATGGAGTTTGACGAAAATAACGGCTCCCAAGTGGAGCAAAGTGGTACTTGTGATGTAGGTGATGAAATTCCTCCCCAAGCCATAAGAAGAATGGGTGTTAGTCATATCCTACCCATTGAGGAACCCCTTGTGGCCGAAGGAGAAGGACAATGCTCCACTCAAGTGGAGCTAAGGGAGTCCTAGATTAGGGGGTGTCCGGATAGCCGAACTATCATCTTTGGCCAGACTCCTAGACTATGAAGATACAAGATTGAAGACTCCGTCTCGTGTCCGGATGGGACTTTCCTTGGCGTGGAAGGCAAGCTTGGCAATACGGATATGTAGATCTCCTACCATTGTAACCGACTTTGTGTAACCATAACCCTCTCTGGTGTCTATATAAACCGGAGGGTTTTAGTCCGTAGGACGAACAACAATCATACCATAGGCTAGCTTCTAGGGTTTAGCCTCTCTGATCTCGTGGTGGATCTACTATTGTACTACCCATATCATCAATATTAATCAAGCAGGAGTATGGTTTTACCTCCAACGAGAGGGCCCGAACCTGGGTAAAAACATCATGTCCCTTGTCTCCTGTTACCATCCGCCTAGACGCACAGTTCGGGACCCCCTACCCGAGATCTGCCGGTTTTGACACCGACATTGGTGCTTTCATTGAGAGTTCCTCTGTGTCGTCACCTTTAGGCCCGATGGCTCCTTCGATCATCAACAACGACGCGGTCCAGGGTGAGACTTTTCTCCCCGAACAGATCTTCGTATTCGGCGGCTTTGCCCTGCGGGCTAACTCGCTTGGCCATCTGGAGCAGATTGAAAGCTACGCCCCTGGCCATCAAGTCAGATTGGGAAGTTTGAACTATACGGCTGACGTCCGCGGAGACTTGATGATCGAAGACTATATGCCCCTGGAAGCTCGTGACTCCAAGGTGCCGGACTCCTCCCCGGACTCCGAACCTTCCACGCCCCTGCCGATCGAATCCGATTGGGCGCCGATCATGGAGTTCACCGCTGCGGACATCTTTCAGCACTCGCCCTTCGGCGGCATCTGAACTTCGCTTCTGCTCTCTCTTTATCGGAGAGCCTGGCGAGACTATGGTCGGAAGGTTGAAACGCAGACGAAGAAAAATCAACGCCCACCCACCACCCACCTTGAAGCCACGCCGATGATTTAACCGACATGCTCGACTTTGACTCGAAGACATCGGCGGCATGGGCGGCGATGCGGAGACGACCAAGAACCAGCGCCTACAGGGCACTGGAAGGCCACCTCAACTCACGATGTATATATGGTGGATACACCTAAAGGAAGCGATAACGAGGAACAACGGGACGCTGTGAAGGATAATTCCCTCGAACAGCAGTCAAAACGACGACGTAAGCGCCGCTCAAAGTCCTGCCTCGACAAAGACAGCACCCATACAGACCCAGCCATAGAGCAGGACGAACCGGTGGACGACAAACATGCCCTCGAGCAACCATCCGAATAGGATAACTTGGATAAACAATCCGTCCCCGGCGAAGATAACAGTCCGGACGATCTCACGCCGGACACATCGTTGGAGCAGAAGAACCTCCACAAAAGGCTCGTCGCCACTGCATGTAGTCTGAAGAAGCAGAAGCGGAAGCTCAAAAAAGCGGAAGACGCACTCAGAATGAGATGGAGCAAAGTACTCAACACCGCAGACAAACTACTGCCCGAATTTGACGAGGAGGCCGTAGAGCCCCCACAATCAAAGAACAAAGAGGCCGCCCGGTCAGATAGACGACCACATGGCAAACATGGAGCGGCAAGTGGCGCCGCACACAAGCCGGCACGCGATCCGCATAAGGATCCGCACCAAAAGGATGGCCCAGTTAGGTCTATCTATGGGCCAAGAAAGCAAGCTCTAGAAAAGCAATGCAACACGACGAGTATTCGAACATCACGACACACCCAAATACAGGGGCGCTGCACACCCCCTATGTTTCACCGATGAGGTGCTGGATCATGAATTTCGGTGAGGATTCAAGCCCGTAAACATAGAGGCATCTGACGGAACAATAGACCACAGAGTGCGGATTGAGGATTATATCCTGCACATACACATGGCTAGAGGATATGACCTCCACGCCATAAAATACTTACCCTCAAGCTCAAAGGGCCAGCTCGGCATTGGCTCAAAAGCCTCCCGAAAAATACCATTGGAAGTTGGGAAGAGCTCGAGGATGCGTTTGAACAAATTTTCATGGGACTTATGTCCGCCCTCCGGATCTGAGATGATTTAAGTCACATAACTCAACAGCCGGAGAGTCAACCCGCAAATTCTGGAACAGGTTCCTCACCAAAAAGAACCAAATAGTCGATTGTCAGGACGCCGAAGCCTTAGCAACTTTCAAACACAACGTCCGAGACGAATGGCTCGCCAGACACCTTGGCCAAGAAAAGCCGAGAACAATGGCCGCACTAACAAGCCTCATGACCCGCTTTTGTGCAGGAGAGGATAGTTGGCTTGCAAGATGCAGCACCAGCGACCCAAGTACATCCGAGGTCAAGGATGGAAATGGGAAACCACGACGCAACAAGGACCAGCGCCGGACCAAGGGAAACAGTCCGAAGAGCACGGCAGTCAACGCTGGGTTCAAAAGCTCTCGGCAGAACAATAAAGAACTGCCCCTTAAGCACGACAGCGACGAGCTATCCAACCTAAACAAAATCTTGGACAAGATATGCCAAATCCACAGTACCCCCGGGAGGCCTGCAAACCATACCCATAGAGATTGTTGGGTCTTCAAATGGTCCGGCTGACTTAACGCCGAACACAAGGGGCTCGACACACCAAGTGAGGACGATGACGAACCCCACAAGCAGAGCACCGGAAAACAAAAGAATTTCCCACAAGAGGTCAAAACAGTAAACTCACTTCAAGTGACAACAGGGAAAAAATAGAGCGGCGCCCATTGAAATACACGCCGCACGGTCTACGCCGGCGGAGTCCCAACACTGGTTGTCAAAACCAATCACCTTCGACCATCAGGACTACTCCGGAAGTATCCGGAACACAGGATGGACTGCCTTGATATTAGATCCTATAATCGACGGACTTCAATTTACACAAGTCCTAATAGACGGCGGCAGTAATCTAAACCTGCTATATCAGGACACAATCCCGCAGAATGGGGATAGACCCAACCAAAATTCTCCATAGCAACACTGCCTTTAAAGGAGTGATGCCAGGCCCATATGCCCATTGTACGGGCTCTCTACTACTAGAAGTTGTGTTCGGCTCATCCGACAACTTCCGTCATGAAAAGTTAGTCTTCCACATCGCCCCATTTAAAAGTAGCTATCAATCACTATTGGGACGCGAAGCTTTCGCCCGCTTTAACGCAATACCGCATTACGCATCTCTTACACTTAAAATGCCCGGTCCACGCGTATCATCTCATTAAAGGAAACTTGAGTGTTCCTCGAATCGGAAGAACGTGAGACGCCTTGACAGCCACACACTAATCCAGCTTTGCTGATCAAAGCACCTAAATAGGTCATTCGGACCCGGACACGGTTAAGCGAGTCGGTATAAATAAACAAGGGCTTACTAGCGCGTACCCCCTTACAAGGGCTCCACGATGTACAACAAGAGACAATAAAGCTCAATTTTATTCATTTTTTGAATCATACTCTATTTATTTTAATACATTTTTCGCACGACCTTTCTTCAACTAAGTTCTTCTCTTTTACAGATGAACACCGTGCTACACCCGTCCAGGATACGGCTGCGGAGACACCAAGCAGAGGCGTGCGAGGGACCCGTTGCAAGGATTCTTTTCAGATTAAGACCCTACATAAACCTTTTTTACTGTCTCTTGTTGATACACATCCCCCGGTTTCTTGCTATAACCGAGGAGGAGGCAGGCGTTTTGGCATCGGACGCGTCAGAAATTTTTGCGCGTACCTGGACACTAGGGGCTTAGGGCATTGTTCTGCCCGTTTTCATAAAGACCAAATACCTTAGGGAGTGTTCGGCGTCTCGAGTTAGGCCTTATATGCATCATCTCCGAATCATGTCTTTTGTCAAATGTTGGGTTTGCCCGGCTCTTGTGTTTTGCTGCCTTACGTTCCGCTCTATCGGCTAACGCGGCACCAGGAGAACTACTGCGATTGTGCCCCGGTTCGACCTGGTGAGCACCTCGATGAGAAAGCCAAACCGACATCATGATATAGCGTGAGACTGGTCAACCACTCGATGACCCACCGAATGTTTAGAATTCTCCGCATTAACGAAGGACCGTTTCGGTCGAGCACATCTGGCGCCCGAATTCGGAGAGCGCGGTGCCCCTAGGGGCTATATAGTAGCCCCACCATCATCGAACTCCTATGGCTAAGTGAAAGTGATAAAGCATTGTAGTCCGGTTGCCTAGTTTGCTACGCTATCACCTCCTTCACAGGACCAAGACGTTGGATTAAGTGTGAAAATGCGCTTTTTTTGCAAACACCCCCGCACTATGTGCGTGGGGGCTGAAGCTGAAGACTGCCATCTTTCAGGTTATATACACATATACATTAACGGCCGCACATGAGGTATTTCAGTACTTGAACGCACAAGTATAAAAAGCCCTTATATTATATTGAAACATCGTTTCACAAATCATACATGTCATTAGAACATGATATCCTTCGAGCACTGCGTCTCTACTAAACGAGCGCCCGGCAGGACTTCCTCAAAATAGTGCTCGGCAGGTACTCGGCTTTTGTCCGAATCCTGGGATGCAACATCGGTGGCCTTCATCTCCGCCCAGCATGTCTTGACACGGGCAAGAGCCATTCGCGCACCCTCTATGCATGTCGACCGCTTCATTGCATCGATATGCGGCACCGCACCAAGGAACTGCTGCACCAAGCCAAAATAATTCTTCGGCTTGGGCCTTTTCGGCCACAAATGAGTCACGACATCCTTCATGGCAAGCCTGGACAATCTATTCAGCTCAGCCCATTCGGCTAACCGATCGGTTAATGGAAGTGGACGCTCTGGACTATGGAACTGCGACCAAAAAAGCTCTTCCATTCCGTGATCCTTTTGGCCTCGGAAGTGTGCGACCGCGTCTGCGGCTTTTCGCCGCCAAATCGAGATAAGCATCCTCCGCACCCACAGCTGGCCCAACCGAGCATAGTTCGGATCCGTGAACTTCCTCCACAGCGAAAGGGCTTTCCGGCCGCGATATCCCGGCTTGCGTAGCTCCTCCTTTATAGCTCTCATTGCGGGCCAGGCATCCTTAGCCGGCGGTGGCCTTCTTGAGTCCTCTTGCTCCGCTCGACATTCTTTTTCAAGAAACTTCGCAGCGGTCGGTAGCATTCTTCAACTTCTGGCCATCTCAGCCATTTCCTCCTGCTTGGCGTTGAGCAGCTGTTCGCTTTTAGCTCTTGGCCGCCCTCAAGGCAGCCGCATCACTTTTTCGGCTTGCTCCTTGACTCGGGCTAGCTCCGCTGATGGTTCTCCATAGCAGCGGCACCATCGCATAAAGCATACATGTTGTAAGGCATGGGCGTCAAGCTCCTTACCGGTGTCCGCGGAGAAGTTGCATACCTTGTGACTCGTCAAGCCGCTTACTGACAAGCGCGATGTCCGCATCTGCCACGTCAAGTTGCCGCTTCAAGTCGGCAAATTGATCAGTCTGGCTGGCCACCGGACACTCCGCCACCTATATAGGACATGCGACATCTTACAACTGAGATTATGATCCTCGGCGCGCTGTCACTTTCGACAACGCATCGAGTCTCGAGGCTACTATCTATCTGAGCGCGTATATATGCAAAACTGTCAGAAGGTACATCATTTTTGCATACCTCAAACCCCGTCAGTAAACTTCTGACGGCTTCATGCAATCCGCTCTCAGCGGATGGAATCCTTTCAATCACCGTACCCATTAACGCACGGTGATCTTCTGAGATAGACGCTCGCCCGAGCAGATCCTTCAGCTCCTCCGACCGTACACCAGTTGGCGCCGGACTTCCCGGCCCCACCGGACTCGGGGAAACCCTCCGCGATGACACCTCAGGGTCGTCCGCCCCGCCTGACGGTGCGGCAGATGGAGGCGTTTCGCTCTCCATCATCTCCGGACGAAGATCCCCCGAAGATGAGCTCTGCTGAGAAGGGCTGAGATCCGAACTACAAGGTAAAACTTCGGTTATCTTCAGAAATAAAAACAAGGATGTCCCTTATTACAAAACTCCCCTTTCTACTTATGGCTCGCTGGAGGGTTGATTCCCCTGGAAATAGTGCGGCCGTGGCTTCTCCTGGCGCAGGACCCTCTGGTGAAGATTTCTTCCCCCGCTTTGAGGCCTTGGCCTCCGGATCTTCAGAAGCGGTCCTCTTCTCCCCCTGGAGGGAGGGATTCTCGATCCCCCTTTCTTGAAAGCCTCCTTCGTGGAGGCAGTAGCTTCCCTGTTCCCCCCTTTGCCCTCTTCCAAAGGCGCAGCCCCCAGCATCTTGGTTAACACAGGATCCGGCGTGGTCTCAGGGAGGGGGGCCGGACACCTTATTAGTTTTGCTTTCGCTATCCACTCCTGTTCAAGGGACAACTCCTTAAAGGGCAAGTTTATGATAAATGTACGGATAGCGTGTTCGGGCACAGGACAACTTACTTGAGTATCCGGGCGATTGCAGCTCAGACCTGCATCCTCGGTCAAGTCCGGACACATCTCGTGTGATCCGAAGAACAGTTTATACATCTCCACGGGCGTCGCGCCCATGAAGTGTTGGAGAGCTCGTGGTCCCTCCGGATTAAATTCCCACAGGCGGAGGCGGCGTTCGCGAGGCGTAAGGCGCCGAATCAGCATGACCTGCGCCACTACGACCAGATTGATCTCTCTCTCTCTCTCTTGGAGGTCTCGAATACGGCCCTGCAGCAGAGGAACGTCCTTGGACGGCCCCCAGTCGAGCCCTTTGTTGACCCATGATGCCAGCCGCTGTGGAGGACCCGGGCGGAAGGCAGGTGGCGCCACCCATTTGGTGCCCCTGGGAGCAGTGATGTAAAACCACTCCTGTTGCCATAAACCGAGCACCTCTTGAAAAGAGCCCTCGGGCCATGGAGCGTCAACATTTTTGCTTATAACAGCCCCTCCGCACTCTGTCTGCTGCCCCTTGATCATCTTCGGCTCCACTTTGAAGGTCTTGAGCCACAATCCGAAGTGAAGGGTAATGCGGAGGAAGGCTTCGCATATGACAATGAATGATGAGATGTGAAGGATGGACTCCGGATCCAAGTCATGGAATTCCAGCCCATAATAAAACATGAGCCCCCTCACGAAGGGGTCCGTCGGGAAGCCTAAACCCTGAAGGAAGTGAGACACGAACACCAGGCTCGGGAGTAGGTATAACCTGCCCTTGAGCAGGCAGCCTATGCAAAATTTCGCCGGTTAGATACCTGGCGTCTCTCAGCTTTAGCACGTCTTCTTCCGTGACGGAAGAAGGCATCCACCGGCCTTGTAGGTCGAAGTCGGACATCGTCGAAGGTCTGAAGCGCCTGAATCTGGAGCTTTGGGTGTTGGAACTCGAGGCGAGGGGCGGATTCAATTGAGATTGAAAGAAAGGAGCAGGCATTGGTCTGGTTATAAAGAGGTTGAATACTAAGAGCCCTCCCCGTGGCCGTTTGGGACTCGCCTTCGATAGAGGGGCGTGTTAACGGGCACGATTGGGTTACCCATGCCCGTATTGATGAGAATCTCGGAATAAGGGGACACGATCTCTGCTTTGACAAGACGTGCTAAGGAAACCGTTTCGCTAAACGCGCTGAGGTGGAACAGTAAAAATGATTCGAATAAAGGCTTGGCCGTGGTGTGACGTCACGCCACGGAATACGTCAGCAGATTGAACTTGTGTAAATATTATTCTCTCTACAGTGGTATGTGGAACTTATTTTGCAGAGCTGGACACTATCCTTGTGTTCAGAATCTTCTATGAAGAATTCGGAGGGGGAACCCGCCTTGCAATGCCGAAGACAATATGCGCGCCGGACTTGTCGTCATTGAAGCCTGGTTCAGGGGCTACTGAGGGAGTCCTGGATTAGGGGGTGTCCGGATAGCCAAACTATCATCTTCGGCCGGACTCCTAGACTATGAAGATACAAGATTGAAGACTCCGTCCCGTGTCCGGATGGGACTTTCCTTGGCGTGGAAGGCAAGCTTGGCAATACGGATATGTAGATCTCCTACCATTGTAACCGACTCCGTGTAACCCTAACCCTCTTCGATGTCTATATAAACCGGAGGGTTTTAGTTCGTAGGACGAACAACAATCATACCATAGGCTAGCTTCTAGGGTTTAGCCTCTCTGATCTCGTGGTAGATCTACTCTTGTACTACCCATATCATCAATATTAATCAAGCAGGAGTAGGGTTTTAACTCCACCGAGAGGGCCCGAACCTGGGTAAAAACATCGTGTCCCTTGTCTCCTGTTACCATCCGCCTAGACGCACAGTTCGGGACCCCCTACTCGAGATCCGCCGGTTTTGACACCGACAGGAGCCATCACCAACTCAAGACCCACACGCTTCCGAAGAACAAAGTGAAGGCCCTCAACCTCGTGAACAAGATCAAGGGCAAGATCTACCTCAAGATGGTGGTGAACCACCAAATGATTCCCAAGGTCAAGTTCTCCCCTTCGAGCAAGTTCAAGATCAAGAGCAAGCTCAAGATCAAGAACAAGCTCATGACGATGCTCAAGATGATCAAGTCACCCCTCCTCTTTTCACATTCGAGGAGGAATTAGAGCGTCGTGCCGCGAAGATCACTTCCAAGCTCACCGCCAAAGGTCATCTTATGGAGAATGTGGTTGGAAGCCTAAGAAAGGGGGTAAGCACTCGTAGACAATTAGCAAACTATTGTGAACATCATGCGTTTGTTTCTTGTGTTGAATCCCAAAAGGTTTATGAGGCGCTCCAGGACCCAGATTGGCTCAATGCCATGCATGAAGAACTATAACCAAGTGTGGAAATTAGTGCCAAGGACAACCGGGAATCATAATGTCATTGGAACCAAGTGGATATTCAAGAACAAGCAAGATGCTCATGGGATCATTGTTCGCAACAAGGCTCGTTTGGTGGCACAAGGCTACTCCCAAGTCGAGGGTATCGGCTACGGTGAAACCTTTGCTCCCGTTGCTCGCCTTGAATCTATCTGTTTGTTGATTGCTTATGCTTCTCATCATAATTTCACGTTGCAACCAATGGATGTGAAGAGTGCTTTTATTAACGGTCCCATTAATGAGTTGGTGTATGTCAAACAACCCCCCGGGTTCGAAGATCCCTATTTCCCCGATCATGTGTACCAACTCGACAAGGCGCTCTATGGCCTTAAACAAGCCCCACGTGCGTGGTATGAGCATCTTACGAAGTTGTTACAAGATCGTGGGTTCGAAATCGGGAAAATTGACCCCACTCTTTTTACTAAGAAGGTCAAAGGGGAGTTGTTTGTGTGCCAACTATATGTTGATGATATTATTTTTGGTTACCCTAACAAAGCTTTCAATGAAGAATTTGCCGCTCTCATGACCTCAAAGTTCAAGAGGTCTATGATGGGAGAGTTGAAATTCTTTCTCGAGTTTGAAATCAAGCAAATAAGAGAAGGAACCTTCATCAACCAAGCAAATACACTCAAGACATGCTCAAGAGATTCAAGCTAAGTGATGTCAAGCCGGCTTCCACTCCAATGCCCACCAAGTGCCAACTTGACATTGATCCCAATGGTAAAGCGATGGATCAAAAGATATATCGCTCCATGATTGGATCCTTGCTTTACCTTTGTGCATCTAGACCGGATATCATGTTGAGTGTGGGAATTTGTGCACGGTTTCAAGCCACACCTAAGGAAATCCACTTTGTGGCGGTCAAGCGAATATTTCGATATTTGGCTCATACCCCAAACTTTGGCTTATGGTACCCAAGAGGAGCCAACTTTGATCTTTTGGGCTACACAGATTCAGATTGGGCGGGAGACAAAGTGGATAGGAAGTCCACCTCCGGAGGGTGCCAACTACTTGGTTGCTCTTTAGTGAGTTGGTCTTCTAAGAAGCAAAGTTGTGTATCTCTCTTGTCCACCGAAGCAGAGTATGTGGTTGCCGGTAGTTGTTGTGCTCAACTCCTATGGATGAGGCAAACTTTAAAGGATTACGGTGTCACTTGTGACGAAGTGCCTCTTTGGTGTGACAATGAAAGTGCCATCAAGATCTCTCTCAACCCGGTGCAACACTTCGTGAGTTAAGGCATGAGCTAAATATCATTGATTCAAGCAATGTGACTTGAACCCTTGCACACCCCACCACACTCAACTTGTTGTCTAGTTTAGGTGTAAACATGGACATAGGGGGAGTGTTGTTCTCTCAATGAACTCTCCCTCCCCCCATTATGCATAAATTGATCAATTCTTTCACATTCGCCATTTTTGATGGTACTTGTGCTTCAAAGACGAGTTTTGTTCATGGGCCCAAGGATAATTCTTCACGGTGCCATACCAATCGACTCAAACATAGGTGGCTCCAGCCACCACCCTCTCCTTGGAGAGGTTGTGTCTCGTTTTTGGTCCTTGTTGTCTCCTGCTTTTCTCTCTTTGTGCCAAGCTTCTGCTTGTGGTGTCTCGTTTGTTAGCTCGTTGGTGTGTTCGTTCGCTTGAAGGTTTCGTGCAAAGTTTTTTCTTCCTTTGTTTGAAACTGCATTTTCTTGGGTTCACGGTACTACCGTGGCCTGCCACGGTACTACCGCAACCAGCACGGCAGTAATTTTTTACTGCCGCTGGTGGAGTAGTACTACCGCCCATGGCACGGTACTTCCGCCCGGGCGGTACTACCGCAAGGATGCACGGTACTACCGCGGAGTAGGGAGCGCGTGGGGGTTAAGAGCGGGCTGATACGTCTCCAACGTATCTATAATTTTTGATTGTTCCATGCTATTATATTACCCGTTTTGGATGTTTATGGGCTTTACTTTACACATTTATATCATTTTCGGGACTAACCTACTAACCGGAGGCCCAGCCCGTATTGCTGTTTTTTTGCCTATTTCAGTGTTTCGAAGAAAAGGAAGATCAAACGGAGTCCAAACGGAATGAAACCTTCGGGAGCGTGATTTTTGGAACGAACGTGATCCAGAGGACTTGGAGTGCAAGTCAAGAAGCAGTCGAGGCGACCACGAGGGTGGAGGATGCGCCCACCCCTACAGGGCGCGCCCCCTATCTCGTGGGCCCCTCGGGCGGCCACCAACCTACTTCTTCCTCCTATATATACCCACGTACCCCAAAAACATCAGGGGAGCCAACGAAAACCTAATTCCACCGCCGCAACCTTTTGTATCCGTGAGATCCCATCTTGGAGCCTTCGCCGGCGCTCCGCCGGAGGGGGAATCGACCATGGAGGGCTTCTACATCAACACCATAGCCCCTCCGATGAGTTGTGAGTAGTTTACCACAGACCTTCGGGTCCATAGTTATTAGCTAGATGGCTTCTTCTCTCTTTTTGGATCTCAATACCATGTTCTCCTCGATCTTCTTGGAGATCTATTCGATGTAACTCTTTTTGCGGTGTGTTTGTCGAGATTTGATGAATTGTGGGTTTATGATCAAGTTTATCTATGAGAAATATTTGAATCTCCTCTGAATTCTTTTATGTGTGATTAAGTTATCTTTGCAAGTCTCTTCGAATTATCAGTTTGGTTTGGCCTACTAGATTGATCTTTCTTGCAATGGGAGAAGTGCTTAGCTTTGGGTTCAATCTTGCGGTGTCCTTTCCCAGTGACAACAGGGGCAGCAAGGCACGTATTGTATTGTTGCCATTGAGGATAAAAAGATGGGGTTTATATCATATCGCATGAGTTTATCCCTCTACATCATGTCATCTTTCTTAATGCGTTACTCTGTTCTTTATGAATTTAATACTCTAGATGCATGCTGGATAGCGGCCGATGTGTGGAGTAATAGTAGTAGATGTAGGCAGGAGTCGGTCTACTTGTCGCGGATGTGATGCCTATATACATGATCATGCCTAGATAATCTCATAATTATTCGCTTTTCTATCAATTGCTCGACAGTAATTTGTTCACCCACCGTAATACTTATGCTATCTTGAGAGAAGCCACTAGTGAAACCTATGGCCCCCGGGTCTATCTTTTATCATATAAGCTTTCAATCTACTTTTATTTGCATCTTTACTTTTCTTCTCTGTATTATAAAATACCAAAAATATATTTATCTTATCATACTATCTCTATCAGATCTCACTTTCGCAAGTGGCCGTGAAGGGATTGACAACCCCTTTTATTGGGTTGGTTGCGAGTTCTTTGTTTGTTTGTGTAGGTGCGTGGGACTTTTGAGGAGCCTCCTACTGGATTGATACCTTGGTTCTCAAAAACTGAGGGAAATATTTACGCTACTATTGCTGCATCACCCTTTCCTCTTCAAGGAAAACCAACGCAAGCTCAAGACGTAGCAAGAAGGATTTCTGGCGCCGTTGCCGGGGAGGTCTTTGCTCAAGTCAAGACATACCAAGTACCCATCACAAACTCATCTCCCTCGCATTTACATTACTTGCCATTTGCCTCTCGTTTTCCTCTCCCCCACTTCACCCTTGCCGTTTTATTCGCCCTCTCTTTCCCAATCTTCTTCTCTCTCTTTCGTCGCCCTCTTCTTCTTCCTTGCTCTTGTTTGCCGTTATGTCTAAAACTGGAGAGATTATCGTCAATATGGACAATAATGATAACACGGAAAATTCTGATGCTCCTGCTGAAGAACCCCCTATCTTGCATACTAAAAAGTTTCGAATCGGTAGTGGTAACGTTATTGGAAAAGGTGTTATTCAAGATTTCTTTACTTGTGTCGGTGCTTTACCTTCTATGGGTGGTTCTATTCTTCATAGAACTAGTAGTCTTGCGAATGCTATCGCTATGCTTGTAGTTGAGCTTGAAAGACAATTTATGCATATGCATCCTTGCATACAAAGAATTTTTCTGGAATTTTCTAATATTGAGCATTCTTCTGTTAAGCACGTTGTCACTATCTTTTTGGCTCATAAGTTTAGATTTGTAATAAGAGAGGCAAAGAAATCTTTGCGCACTATAGGGTGGACGCTGGTCGTCCTCCCATAGAGGCGATCCTCTTCGATCAAGAGGAAATTAGGCGTTTTCAATCTTTGGACTATGTTGCTTTCAATGAAAATCTTAGAAAAAAGGTTCCTACTAATGTCTTAGTTGATAGAATTTCCAAACTTAATAATGACTTTGCTCTTCGAAACAATGAGCTAGGATACTCTCTTGAGTATAGGCTCACGAAATTCTACCAAAAGAATGCTTATAATGATGAATTAGTTATGCAATATGAAGGGCCAAAGGAGGAACCTATTCCTCCTATGATTAATCTTGGGGACTTTTGTCCCATTAAATATAGCCATTTTGATTACTTTTGCTTCCCTCAAAGAAAACTTGCTGGTGAACGTAGAGAATATGAGATGAGTTTTCAAGAATTATCTTATTATTATGGCACAACTTAGATCTATCCTCGCTTTTATGCCTAGCTAGGGGCGTTAAACGATAGCGCTAGTTGGGAGGCAACCCAATTTTATTTGTGTTTTTTGTTTTTGCTTTTGTTTAGTGTGTAGATGTGTTCTTGTGTTTTAATTAGTGTTTGTGCCAATTAGAACCTATAGGATAACCTATGGTGATAGTTAATTTGATTCTGCTGAAAAACAGAAACTTTGCGCGCACGAAATTAGTTTTGTTAAATCACAGAAACGTGCTTCTGCGTTGATTCATTTTTCTGTAGATCATTAGACAAATTGCCCAGGACTTCCTATTTTTGTAGGATTTTTAAAGTTCCAGAAGTATTCGGAGGTTACAGATTGCTACAGACTGTTCTGTTTTTGACAGATTCTGTTTTTCGTGTGTTGTTTGCTTATTTTGATGCATCTATGGCTAGTATTAAGTGGTATGAACCATAGAGGACTTGGAATACAGTAGGTTTAACACCAATATAAATAAAGAATGAGTTTATTACAGTACCTTATGTGGTGGTTTTGCTTTCTTTCACTAACGGAGCTTATGAGATTTCCTGTTGAGTTTTGTGTTGTGAAGTTTTCAAGTTTTGGGTAAAGATTTGATGGACTATGGAATAAGGAGTGACAAAAGTCTAAGCTTGGGGATGCACATGGCACCCCAAGATGTTCAAGAATAGCCAAAAGCCTAAGCTTGGGGATGCCCCCGGAAGGCATCCCCTCTTTCGTCTTCGTTCATTGGTAACTTTACTTGGAGCTATATTTTTATTCGCCACATGATATGTGTTTTGCTTGGAGCGTCTTGTATGATATTGATTTTTGATTTTTAGTTTATCACAATCATCCTTGCTGTACACACCTTTTGGGAGAAGCCCATTTGATTGAAATTTATTAGAATACTCTATGTGCTTCACTTATATCTTTTGAGTTAGATAGTTTTTGCTCTAGTGCTTCACTTATATCTTTTAGAGCACGGCGGTGGCTTAATTTTGAAGAAATTGTTAATCTCTCATGCTTCACTTATATTATTTTGAGAGTCTCTTAGAACAGCATGGTATTTTCTATGGTTATAAAATTGGTCCTAGAATGGTAGGCATCCAAGTTGGGTATAATAAAAACTATCATAGGAAGTGAATTGGATGCTATGATCATTTGATACTTGATAATTGTTTTGAGATATGGAGGTAGTGATACTAAAAGTCACGCTAGTTGGGTGATTATGAATTTAAAGAATGCTTGTGTTGAAGTTTGTGATTCCCGTAGCATGCACGTATGGTGAACCGCTTTGTGATGAAGTTGGAGCACAATTTTATTTATTGATGATTGTCTTACTTATGAGTGGCGGTCGGGGACGAGCGATGGTCTTTTCCTACCAATCTATCCCCCTAGGAGCATGCGCTTAATACTTTGTTTTTGATGACTTGTAGATTTTTGCAATAAGTATATGATTTCTTCACGGCGGGCCGAGATCGCCCGCATCCGCTGGTCGCTGACGGAGGCGCAGCAGAACGAGCCAAGGTACGCAGTCAACAGCCACACGCTGTGGACGATGTACTTCGAGCGCCGCCGCGAAGACCAGATCGCCTCCGCCAACGACATCATCCCCTGCGGATGCCACAACATCGACGGGCGACACGAGTGGTGGGACGTGCCTGGCCGCACCCTCGAGACCGTCCTCGACCATATCGAGGCTGGCAACGCGCCGCGCCTCGAGTACCCGCCGCGGTCGTCCTTCTCTCGCCGTCATGGCAGCTCATGGACGTCGCGGCGAATGGAGCCAGGGGCGTCCTCCTCGTCGGGCTCCGGCTCGCTCTCCTCTGGCTCGCCGGTGCTCCGCCCCGTCAAGCCGGAGCCGGAAGAAATGCCGCTTCGACGCCGCACCCGTAGCGGCGCCCTCGTCATCAATGAGGGTGCCAGCCTCTCCCCGCGCTCCCTCCGCCTGGTCCGGCCGAAGCCCGAACCGGGGCTGCTCCCCGTGAAGCCGAAGCACGCGGACATGGTGGCCCCTAACGACGCGGCCGCCCTCAAGTGGGTGAGGGAGGACTACGTCCGTGAGCAGGTGCTCTGCCAACGCCGGGCGTATGCGGAGCTCCAGGCCCGGCGCAGCGGACGTGAGGAGGGCGGCGTCATTGTCCTCGACAGCGACGAGGAGGAGGAGGCCGGCCCGTCCAACCCCCCACCGCGCGTCGGCAACCCTGGCCAGGGATGCAGTAGGGACGATGGCGGCTCCGGTGCGGCGCGCGACGATGGCGATGACGACGACGGTGGCGGCGGCGGCGACTACACCCGTTTCTACAGGCTTCTCGGCATGTAGATGGCGGACGGTGGCCGCGGCGTAGCAGGGATAGGCGTAGTTTGGCGTAGTTGTAGGCGTAGTTTGCATGTCATCTGTTTTTTGTACAACTTTCAATGAAGTATCGCCGAGTTTGTGCCAGATCACCGAGTTTGTACAAATTTGGATGAAATATCGATGAGTTCACGCGATTTTGATGGCGACCTGGGGGCGTCGACTGGGAACGCAGTCGCCCCCACGCGCCAAGGAAGTGCCGGTTCGGCCTCACGCGGCTCTTTTTCGATGTCCTGGGAGGCCGAACGGTTGGAGATGCTCTTATGAGGGCTAGCAATATTGCTTGGCCGGTGTGATGCATGGAGTCACTGTGTTCCATTTAAAAAAAGGAGCAGTTACATTTAAAAAGCAATTAACCTATGAACAACATATTTCATGATTGATCTGGGGCAAAAAAAAAAACAAATGCAATCGAGAATGTAGGTAACTATTTGAAAGATGTTTTTTATAATTGTCTGCAAGTGATTATGTCCGTATTACATTTATATTTTCCTAGTCTTTACTAACGACAGACGATGATGATCGATGCCCTTGTCTTTCTTTGGCAATACATAAGCCGTTTGCTTGAGCAGGCGAATGGAGACATTGCTCAAAGTGCCAGACTGTTGCCCTTCTCAAGCTGCGCCATCGGCTGCCCTTTCCGGATCCGCCATCAAACCCACAATCTCCTGGTCCGAGGTTGCGCCCCCTCCTTCCAGGAATCCATGAGTGGATCTCACAAGAGTAGAAGGTTCAACCACCGAACCTCTAGATCTCACGAGCGATGTTCCTAGCGCCAGACCAATCCCCAACCCCAATAGCGGGTATCGAACCAGGAGGGGCAGTGGACGGTCTCCACAAGGACGAATAGTCGAGGGCCTCGCCGGAGTGGATGTGGTTGTGGGCATCAAATCGTTGGTGCGGCGGTGTTTGTTGTGCTGCGAGCTCTGCCGCGAGAGCGGACATGGGCTGCGTTGGTTTACACAAATCCAGGATTAATCCAGTGCTACTACATTTCTATAGTACTCCATCCGTTCCAAAATACTTGTCTTTCTAGGCATTTCAAATGGACTCAACATACGGATGTATGTAGACATATTTTAAAGTGTAGATTCACTTATTTTACGCCGTATGTAGTCACTTGTTGAAATCTCTAGAAAGACAAGTATTTAGGAACGGAGGGAGTAGTTTCCAATTTAGTGTTCTATGGATGGTTAGATCCATGGAATTCACGGTACAAATATTCAACACGCTTATGCAGTAAAGCCGAATTGTGGCTCAGGTGCTCATCAAACATAATATCCATCGAGTTCTGGTAGACGGGACAAATATGGTAGACACGAAAATCTGAACTTTTGAAAGTTGAATCTTCCAAAAAAAAATTAGAATTTTGAAAGTTGAATTTTTCTTTGAAAATTTGAAATCCTGAAAGTTTAGAATTCTAAAAGACGAAACTTACCAAAAATGAAATTTTGGATTTGTGAAAGTTGGAAGGCTGGACTTTAAAACATGATGGCACGATCGCCCAAAAAATGGAGGTTTATTGAAATGCTAGAGCATGTGCGGACAAAGGTTTGTGGCGATGTTGGAATCTAACCGCTCAGTGCTTGCCCAGAGGGTGACCGCCATGTAGCCTCCCTCGAATTAGTGTATCTGAAATACCTCTATGCCCAGAAAACGTTCTAAGTCTGATAACTCAAAAACATGTCTATCCGTCGGGAAAAAAAAACCTCAAAAACATGTCTAGCAGTATTGCCAAAAATGATGTTCATGCATATATTTACAATGTTCCTCTAGTTTAGGTACACTATGTTAGAAGTGTAATTATGTTAAGTTAGAGATTAGGAGTTAGAGATAGGATAGGTTAAACCATGTATGACTTGTCCTCTACTCCAAGTCTCTCTTCCTCATATGGTACTCTATATATACCCCTACAAGGGTCAGATCAATAACCACAGAAATATTCAGTCATCTATAATTTTGACAAAAAATGTAGGATGGCTGAATATGGTGTTGTATGCTGTATTGATCTGACCCTAATAGGGGTATATATAGAGTACATCATGAGGGTAGAGACTTGGAGTACAAGACAAGACATAATATATTTAAACTAATTTTATCTTCATCTCTCCTTATCTCTAACTACACGTATGTATTTCTAACACGCTATTTAAGTACCTGATCACAACATGTCTTTAGATTTGAACATTTCTTTCACACAATGGGACCTGCCTCCACCATCTATTGTACAAATTTATAAGCGCATCTAGTTGATGATTACTTCTACAATAGAGCCCCTGTAATAAACCTATGGTTCAGTACAGCCTCAGCAATTGGTCGTTTACGGTAATCCGGATTAAGCATTGCCTACAGAAAAGAAATCAGTGTAAGACCCTTTATTAAAGATGAAGGAATCGAATGTAGATTCACTGAGTCCACAGTTAATATAGTAAGCATACATAAGTATCATCTGCAGCAGCAGAAGGTTTGTGAACAGACAAAATTTAACTACAATCGTAGAGGCAAACCTGCAGCAACTCCCAGCCGGCACCATCACCTAAATCTAGAAAGTTTACAGCTTCCGACAATTTATCATCTTCCAGGCAATACCTATTTGAGTCCATAAACATAGATAAGCATGCATATTGATTCTGAATATAACAAATCACAACTAACAATCAGGTAGAAAATAAGGGAGAGCAGATTTTATCAAATGAATTTGGAAAGCGGAATTATTCAAACATTGGAATGTTTAAACTTTAAACCATGTAGATGTTTTGTTCTAGCGATTCATACTCTCTTGCAGCATAAATGTCGAGACGGAAAGTGTTCTCCAAGAGCCTCTACAGAATAAATAAGTACTTTGTTAGATATCACCGTGTATAAAAGAAAATAACATTTGTCCTACGAACTTTTCTTTGCGGTAATTTCCATTATGAACTTAAATCTAAGTTATAATCAAGAACCTGCAAGGAAATGCCATCCATGATGCCTGCTTCGCAAAAAGGAATAAATGCCATGTATGCAATAAGCAACCCAGCTCCATATCTGTTTTTTTCCAATCACAGGTATATGTGAGAGACTTGAATTTTGTCAATCAAAAGTAAAAAAGATATACTTGCATGTCATCAGCTACTCCAAAAGCTCGCTTCTCCAAAGGAGTTGATGCTCCAGCAGCAGATGCTCGACGCCAAAGACCATCTGACAACGCTCCAACCCCAACAGAGGAATACCTGTCATTATAAAAGTATATCTATTCTCTAAAGCATTTTCTCATTGGTAAAAGAAAATGCAGAGAGGATGGAGATATACCCGATATCTACAGAAAATGCCAAATCACGGAGCTGTGGAAGTAAATAGTATCCATTTTTCTCTGTAACAGTGCTAAATAAGAGAAAGTTACACTAAGTAGTAACAGAACTGAGAATGAGTCATAGGCTGTAGAATGGGAAGTAAAACAAGGAAGATGCATAATACTTGAGAACAACAGAAGAGGGGCCAAGGCTTTGGTGCAGTCTATCATGATTGTGCATGTGGACAAGGCCACACATAGCTCCATTAAGCAGCCTAAGGACAAAATATTTCCTCAGTTCCAATTTGTATGCACGATCATAGGGATTCCAAAAATTAGGCCGTTCCTTCAACTGCCTTTCACTGGTTATTTTTGCATAGTCTGCAGCACTGTATCTCCCATCATCGCGGAAAGCAAGCCACTGTAGAAAAATTACATCAGTCTAAAAGCATTACAGGATCGTCTATGACCTGATAAAGTTATGTGGTGGACCTGCTCTCCAGTAGCTGTCTCAAATGCTCCTAACAGAAACTGAATGTTCTCACAGATATCCCTTGCATCACTCTGAAAGTAGAACGCAAGGAATAGAAATTATTTTTTGGAAATGTCATGTCTGACATACTCATTCAGATCGGCAAGTTCAATCTCTGTTAATTTTCCACGATTTTCCTAACCTGAAGAAAAGCATGAGTCCTCAGCTCATTCAGTGCCATCAAATTAGCTTCAGAAGCACCAGCAATAGCTCCAGGGTATACCTAGCATAAACCTATGTCTTAGCACATATAAGATCATAAATGAACTCATATGTCTGGGAAAGCTAATTACTAACACCATCAGATAAACCAACAAAATTGAATGGCTGGAAAATCGAAGTGAAAAAAGAAGAAAAACTTGGAACTATTGGCCCTGCCCCTACCACAAATAATCTTCACAAGGCACTGTTGAATCAAAGGGTGATATCAGCCTACGATTACATAAGACTGCCTTACTAGTATTATGTGTCATGTGATACAATTGAAACACTATGAGCATGTACATTTTAAAATGCATGGATGACCCATATCACATTTATTAGCATTACAGGACCGTGTGTAACTATACATGGTAGATTGAAAATCCGAGCTATACCTTAAATACAGTTTGTGTGCCCTTCAATGGACCTTGCACCACTCTTCCCTCGTAAAGTCTGCAATAGACTATGATACATGGATAGTATTAGTAGACCTTTTCCAAAAAGTTACACATGGAAACAACATCTTAGATAGAAGGAAATAACCTAATTTTCACTTGTCCTTCTCCAACATCTTGAACTCTTAATCGCTCAATCTCTTCCGGTGAATATCCAAGACTAAGGTCTTGATTAACAGCATCGTTTGGAAGCCCTCCAGACTGAGAAGATGAATAGCTGTTTCACATGACAGAGTGTTGGAACTCATGGTGGTTACATAAATAGAAATATATGTGTTATGACCGGCATATTAGGGGCTTAGCCCAGTTAGTTGTGGCCCAGTTTATCTTATCGTTATTAGGGGCTTAGCCCAATTATCTTATTAGGAGGATTATATAAACTCGTGTAAGGACCCGTTTTGGGATTAAGCAAGAAGCAATCATATTTGCTCGGCTTCCTTAGGGAGCCATGAGACCTAACCCTAGCCGCCGTTGCGCTCTCTCTCTCTCTCTCAAGCGCGCACGCAACGACGGCGCCCCAGCGCCGGCGACCACGCCTTCCTCCACGCCATCCCTCCTTTCATCCCTACAACCTGAGACCACGCCCTGGTAGGGAACCGGTTCCTACCAATTTGGTATCAGATAGCTTCGGTGCGATCATGTCCTCGCCGCCGCCCACCACGACCCTTCCGCTGCCGACCGCGACGACCGCCCCGATGGCCACCACGGCCAGCGCCCCGCTCTTGCCGGTGTTGTTCACCTCCGCCGCGCCCGTCCCCGTCGTCTTCACCCCGGAGGAGATGACGGCTGCCATCCGGGATCTCACCCAGGCGGTCACGGGCATCTACACGTTCCTCGCGAGATCCTATGGGCCGCAGCCGCCTGTACCCTTCGCCGCCGCCCCGCCGCCGCAGCAGCCGCCGTCCTCGGCGACCCCCGTCGCCGCCGCAATGCAGCAGCTGCCATGGCAGCCGCCACCAGAGATGAACCCCGGCGCCTCCACCATGCAGCAGGGGCAACAGTTGCAGCCGCCGCCACCGGCGACCGCGGCCCTGGGCATCCCGACGACGGGCCCGGGGGTGCCCATCCACCAGGTCCGGTTTCCCCCGTCACCGTCTCCGTTACCGGCCTGGCACGCAGGGTCCCTTGCGCCGGTCTACACGACGGCCTCGGTCGGGCCGCACGTGCTGCCTCCGCCGGCGACGCACCCGGCCATGCAGTTTGGCGGGTCCTCAAGCTACGCCGGGCCCTTCGCCAGCATCGACAGGCCCCTATTCCAGGGCGGCACCCTGATGCCTGCCTACTCGGCCCCGTCATCCTCACTGCGCCGTGCTGACAAGGCGCACCCGCCCGTCGTCCACGTCCAGACGCCGCCGAGATTCTCCAAGCTGGAGTTCGCGACCTACGACGGCGCCGTCGACCCCCTAAATTGGCTCAACCAATGCGACCAATTTTTCAGGGGACAGCGCACGCTCGCGTCCGACCGCACCTGGATTGCCTCGTATCATCTCCGAGGAGCCGCGCAGACGTGGTACTACGCCCTCGAACAGGACGAGGGTGGCATGCCACCATGGGAGCGCTTCCGCGAATTGTGCCTCTTGCACTTTGGTCGGCCTATACGCGGGAGCCGTCTGGCGGAGCTTTGGCGTCTTTCGTTCCTCACCTCGGTGCAAGACTTCGCCGACCGCTTCCAGGCACTGGCGTGCCATGCCCCCGGCGTTTCGGCTCGTTAGCGGGCTGAGCTCTTCATCGGCGGCCTACCGGACCACATTCGCGTGGACGTGGAGATGTGCGGGCCACAGAACCTCCAGACGGCCATGTACTACGCCCACGCGTTCGAGCGTCGCGCGGTGGCCATCCAGCAGGCACCATCGCCCCAGGCCGCTGGGCCGCCACCCTGGCCGGAAGTTCCCGCACAGGGTTGGCCTACCCAGGCTTCCGCGGCGCCCCTAGCCGCGGCTGTGGCACGCCTGTTCCGCCGGCTCACCCCGGCCGAGCAATACGAGCGTCGCCGCCAAGGGTTGTGCTTCAACTGCGATGATCCCTACGTACCGGGCCACGTCTGCCCACGACTCTTCTACCTGGAGGCTACAGACTACATTGAGGAGGACCCCGCCGCCGCCGGGCTCGGCGACCGGCCCGCCCCAGTTGACGCGGAGGTGTTTGGTGACCGTTGATCTGTCCCGCCTTCCAGCTCGAGGACGAGCTGTTTGTGCAGGCGGGGAGAGATGTTATGACCGGCATATTAGGGGCTTAGCCCAGTTAGTTGTGGCCCAGTTTATCTTATCGTTATTAGGGGCTTAGCCCAATTATCTTATTAGGAGGATTATATAAACTCGTGTAAGGACCCGTTTTGGGATTAAGCAAGAAGCAATCATATTTGCTCGGCTTCCTTAGGGAGCTAGGAGACCTAACCCTAGCCGCCGCTGCGCTCTCTCTCGCACGCACGCAATGACGGCGCCCCAGTGCCGGCGACCACGCCTTCCTCCACACCATCCCTCCTTCCATCCCTACAACCTGAGACCACGCCCTGGTAGGGATCCGATTCCTACCAATATGTCCTTACGTTTACCACTCAAAATATCCGATGGTCCTTTTAACAACTCGATATATAAGAGTAAAATTAGACGCAGCATCCATGGCCCCATAACATAATACTGGTACAAAGTTCTGTGGAAATTTTCTTGTAAGAAATCAGCAACATCGACATCTGAATAGGCATATTGAACCTCCTTGTCATTTACTGTAGCTCTGATGGGCACATTACATATTTCCTAAAACTGAACCACATGATGTTCCTACTTGTTACACGATACTGCTTGTCATCTCTGGTGAATTTATCTGAAGTGTCCTAAACTAACTAAGCAAAGGGAAATGTCAAAACCAGACAGTATCCTGAATAATTTCAACATATTCAGTCAATCTCACCACAGTATCCTGAATAATTTCACCCCAAGAAAAACACACACAGACTTGCCATTTCCAGTGATTTCTGCTGGAAGCAACTAATTAAAATAACCTAAGCAACATGCTAGCGAACGGTACGAATGCTCGAACCAATTCCACCCCCGCACACAGCCCTACCGTCCTAAGTTTTGAATCAACTCAGAACGTAAGCACACATCTCCCCGTGGGTACTACGAACTCTTAGTTCTGAAGGAAAACGGAAAGGGGAGAGGACCCAAACATGCTGACCTTGTGATGTTCATGAAGCCATAGCTACCCAATAATCTGCCGACCTCGAAGTACGCGGGGTTGGTCATCAGCGCCGCCGAAATCAGCCGTAGAGATCGTCGGCGAGGCCTCCGGCGCCACCCCCCGGGCTCCGGTGAGACGAGGAAGCGCGCGGGAAGAGCCTTCAGCATCGTGGTCGCCACTGCGCTGCGCACAAGCCTGAAACTGACTGGTGTTTCTGTTCTGGGGATAGACAGCTCAAGCCTCCCAGCCGCAGAAACGAAAAAGCTACTCTTTTTTTTTTTTGAGAAACAAACGAAAAAGCTACTGGGAGGATGGATCGCTGATAATTGGCCGCGAGGATCGCCTGTCGCACCATCGGCCCATCAGCAGTTTCTTTGCCCTTTTTATTTTGTTTGTTTTTCTCAAAAAAATAATTTTTTGTGTGTAAATTTTCGCTTTTCTGCTTTTCTGGTTTTATATTTTTATTTATTGTCTTTTTATTTATATTAATATTTTTATTTCATTTACTATTCATTATTACTTTTCTCTTTTTAGTTTTATGTTAAATTTATTTTCTGATTTCTTTTTTTTCTTTTGCCACACATTCATGCACTTTTTTCAGACACATTTTTTTTCAAAGTCATGAACATCTATTTGAAAATACATGAAAATTTGTTCTGAAAATACTCAAACATTCTATTCTAGGAATGGTTAATTTTATCTGAAAATACACAAAAATAGCCTCTTGAGTTGCTTGGTCATTTGTCAAGGCCCAATGGCCTACATAAATTCCTACATGGGTGCATGTAACCATTTCACTCCCACTGAAAACAACTCAAGGGAAGAGGCACTCCATGTAGTGTACTCGTCACTTTTTGGAGTTTAATCCTAGATACTCTTGAGTTTAGCTTGAGATATATCATTAATTGTTACAATTTACTGTTTTTTTCTGTCTTATATGGTTTTAGGGTTACTAGGTGGCACTTCTACTGACTTTTCACGATAAACTGAGTCAACCCAGGGATATTCTAGTGAAGTTATGAGCAAAGGATATATGGTTGTTTGACAATTCTGTAGTTAGAGTGCCCACCACATGCTTAAAAAAGATCCCACACATGTATGATATGGGGTTCGTCCATACAAATCTAACAAATCAAACAACAACCCTTTGACGTAACATCGCACACGAGTCCTAGCCAACCACTGGATCAATAACCCCGCCGAGTTGTTAGAGCAACTCTAGCAGACACCGCAAAATACCGACCCGCAAAACGCGTTTGCAGTTCGACGCAGATCTCGTTTGCGGGTCAAAAACGTGCGCAGCCGAATAGAAACCGTATATGGAACTGCATAATTTGAAAAAAAAAGATTCGCGGTAGAAATTACAACCGTAGTAGTTCATCACATACTACATATACTACATGATCAAACACTAGTTCATACTACATACTACATTCACTACTAGTACTAGAGGGGGTGGGGATCTCACGGCGGCGAGCTCGTGGCCATGGACGACGCGGTGGAGGAGCTCAATCCTCCTTGTCGGAGCTGCCGAGGTCGATGTACTTCTACTTCTGCTCCTCGCGGATGCGCCGCCACTTGTCGTCCTTCTCCTCGGCGGCAAGGTTCGCCGCGACCGCCTGCTGGAACACGAGGTCGTCGAGTTCCTCCTGGTAGCGCCGGCGCTCTGCCTCCTCGCGCAAGCTGCGTTCGGCAATGGCGTCCACGACCGCGTCGTCATCAGCGACGAAGTCCTCGGGCCTGACGACACCGCGGCGCACAATCTCCTCGTGCTTGACGACGACGACCTCGATCTTCTCCGGCTCCTTCGACCACTCCCTCTTCATGGGGAGAAGGCTCGCGCCGGAAGAGGAAGAGCTCGCGGCGTGGGAAGATCTCGCGCCGGAGGACGAGCCCGCGGCGAAGGAGGGCGTACGCTCGTGCCGACGGTCGTATTTCTCCGTCTCGCGGACGCTGAAGCTCACCGGCGGCGAGAGGCCCCGGTTCGTCCACCTCCTCGCCTCACGCTTCCTCGCGCCGTCCGAGCGGACACACCGCTCGCGCTCGGGGTCGCCGCCGCCGCCGGATCTACTCCGGGAGCCACCCCCAGAGCTCCACATGTGGCCCCACATGGCGGCTGGAGGCGGAATGCGGCGCACTGGCGGCGAGAAATGTGAGGAGTGGAGTGGGGAATTGCGGAGAGACGCGGCGGTGGGGGGATAGGGTTTCGACCCGCAAATGCACCGCGAACCCGTAGATATACTGGTCGGGGGGCGGGGCAGTTGCGGGCCGCGGTAACAAAATTTACGGACCGGACGAGTATACGGGCTCTGTTCTGGCTAGAAAATTGGGTCGAGCCCGTATACTCGCCGAAATTTTGCGGGTTTGCCACTTTTGCGAGGTCTGTTAAAGTTGCTCTTAGCACTGCAAAGGCGCAACATCGTTGCATCACCAAAGCTGATTCCACCCAAATTGACAAAGTGTTTATCATCGAAAGATTGAGGCACCGACTGAGTCGAATTGTCAGTTTTCCCGAAAAGGAGTGGATCTAAAAAAAAAAAAAGAAAATCAACATTAACAATGACTAATATGTTGTACGGTGTTTTTGAAAAGGAACGTAAGCCCTTAAAACTCAGAACTCAACACCACCAAAATATGGCCCCATTCCCATGCTCCCATTTCACTGCTTACGTGACCAACTTCTCTATCATCAAGTTCCATGTGATTTTGCTCACCCGAAGCAACATGCAATCAAATATAAATAAATAAAATAAAATAAAATAAAATAAAAGCAAGCTAAAGGAGAAGAAAAAGGTTACATCGCATTAGCAAAAGCAAATTGCTTTAGAATGCATAATCAAAGCCCGGTGATGATTCTTCAAAAGGCATACATGATGGTGGTAGTAGTGGTGGGCCATCGGATGATCCAGCCCTTACGTCACCGTGACGCTGTGCAGTATATGTGCATGGTACAGTACAAATTAGTCGCGATTTTTTTTATTAAGAACTAGTACAAAATTAACCAAATGACATACTACATCCGTACGCATGTTTGCATAGCAATTTTTTTTTGCGGGGGTTTGCATAGCACTTCTCACTGGCTGTTGATCAGTGGAGTGCTGTTGCATACATGCCAATGCCATGGTACATTTGGTTAAAAACTGTTAGATAGTAGAGGTACTCGTGCTACATGGCCTTGTATTGACCTAACTTTTCATTCCCCCAATTTGTATGTGCATTCTAAATGAAACCAAATAAGCAACTTAAACGTTTGGTTAAAAACTTCTCCAAGTTGTAATGTTTGATCTCGTGCGTCCGATGGGACCACCGTGGATCTCAACTTTCTATTCAGAATTGGACGCCTCATGATCCGATCTGGACGGCGGGTAGGAGGATACCATCACCATGTTCCCCCCCGTTTCGGAGAGCTGGCCCGGGTAGCCTATCTGGTCGTGTGGGCCCGCCTGGGGCTGGGATTCCTCCGCGGGCCCCCACAGGCCGAGTTCCTTCTCCAAATCCTCCAACCACCACTCGTTTCCCTCCTTGGTCGTACATGGCACTGTTGCATCGCCTTGTTGTAGGCGCGCGACATCGTCATCGATGATGCTCCAGATGTCAGCGTCCATGTCGATGTCCGGCAGCTCGAGCAGCTCCTCCACCCCGGCGCCGCCCCCGGCGCACGTCGTGAGGGAGGACGACGAGCACGAAGACGTTGGCATTGGCGCCGCCGTCGCGAACGGCTCCGTGGGCGCGTCGGCCAGCATGTCCAGGATGTCCATGACCGGCTCGAGCTCCAGCTCCAGTTCGAGAGGGGATGGTACGTCCATCGTTTCGGGCTCGTTGCTCGTGCCGCACTGCTCCCCGGCGCCGCCGTTGGACCCGTCGCTGGTCGTCATCGATGAGGACGCCGAAGACAACGAAGGGGCGGGTGTGTCGGGGTCTCCGTCGGCCGCCTCGCCCTTGCTCTCGCCAACGCCTGGCTTCTGCTCCGACGCCCTCTTCTTCAGGTGCGTGTTCCAGACGTTCTTGATCTCGTTGTCCGTCCTCCCGGGCAGGCACGCCGCGATCTTGGACCATCTGCACAAATAACAAAAATCCATCAGAACGCCACCGACCACTCCTGGACCAATCAAAGCACGCCCAACAATTTCCAGCACTGATCGTTCTTCAACCCGAGATCAAGCGATCAATCTCCGAACCGAATGCACGCAGCAGATCAATGGTGAGCTTACTTGTTGCCGAGCAAGGCGTGCAGCTTGATGACGGTGGCCTCCTCCTCGGCGGTGAAGTTGCCGCGCCTGAGGTCGGGGCGCAGGTAGTTGATCCACCGGAGCCGGCAGCTCTTCCCGCAGCGCAGCAGGCCGGCCTGCCTCGGGAGCGCGCGCCAGTTGGCGTGGCCGTGCTTCTGGATGTAGGCGATGAGGCGCATGTCCTCCTGCGGCGTCCAGGAGCCCCTGTTCAACCCGACCTTGGCGCAGCACGGTGCCCTGCCTCGCCCCATATCGGCCACCCGACCAGACCACTCTGCTCGCTTGTTCTAGTTCGATTTGCCCGGGTCGAGGAGGTGGTGGCACGGTGCAGAGCATGGATCGGGGGCGGGCACGGCCGGTATATATGTGCGCCGCGCACGCTCGCACTGACGCAACTACTACTCCTACTTACTGGTGGCAGGGCGACAGGTGACAAGCCCAGGAGTTGGGAGGCCCTACGTACCGGCTCTATCCTCCTACCTCCCAGACTATTGCGTTTACCTACCAAACCCCTGTCCCAGGAGAGCAAAATGTCCTCCATCTCCTGGGCCCGGCCGCCCATCCGTTCGTGGCCCGGGTTTCCTCCCGGATCCATGATGCGATGCAGGGTCTACTACTCCTCGCTGCTCTGTTGTTAATCAGGAAGGATGTGCACTCAGCACTGACGGGCAGTGCAGTGCATGCACCGAGCGAGCCAGCTTACACGTACACTTGCTTAAAAATCACTAAACCACGATGATGTTCTCCGCAGCCCTTTCTCCCCGGGCCAGAGAAAAGTTCGAGGGCACTTTTTTGGAGTGGTTGGGGAAAACTAGAGATGATTGCGCTTTTCCGGGATCAAATGGAATGGATCTTATTTGTTATGAACACATCCTTTTGTTTTCAATCATATCCGTCGATTTATTTAGAACTTAACTTAGCAGTACCTCTTTTTTCTCTTAGTGGGAGAGAATTATATCTCTGTCTCCATTAATTAATCTGTTCAGGACCTAATCAAGCAATCTGAACTTTGGGTCCATCTAGTTGAACGGGCTAAATTTAGTGCGTGAAATGGGGTTCAACCTATCCTAGGTACAGCTAGCAGCAGCTATCGCCGATCAACTTTGTCGTTGGTTAAATAAGGTTACTGAATTCATACTTTTGGCAATGATTTTCCTGGGTCTGCGGCGTGACCTCAGTGTTGTTTTTCCCTTTTTTTAGTTGTGCAAGTAGGATCTGTAATGTCACATACGGTTGCTTAGGCTGTCTGATTTGTATGTGTATGCTCATTTGGTTTAGCTGCGAGCTGACTAAGCTCGTGTGAAACCAGGGTCTGCTTTTGGTGAAAGCTTGGAGCAAAAGGGAAAATTTGACTGTTGAACTGTTATGGAGCTCTCCTGATCAACATGTGTTACGAAGAAGAGAGATCAACCAGTGAGCACTTTGCTTGAAAACAAATCTATTTCGATACCATGTACCGTGTTTCCTTTTGAGGAATTAGACATTCCATTGGTACTACAGTAGGTTCTAAGCCTCTTCGTTTGTGATTAGATCCTACGTCCTGCCATGAATTTAAGGATTCAGAAGAACCAATTTAAACTAGAACCATGACATTTATTATGGATCAGAGTACAAAGTTAGTGTTATAGTTAAGGGTGAGCTAGTTTCGTGGGATAAAAGGTGCACCGATTGCATCCGTACATGAATTCAACTAATATAGCCGTCCATCTCAAAGAAAAGACCGATGCCGAATATGCTCACTGGAATATTTTGTGCATTAACTTTTTACATGATGACTATTGGAATCGCAAGAATATGAGGTTTGTATCACAAATATGCCAAATGCTTTCTGGTCTCTCGAATAAATGAGTGTTGTTGGGCTGGCTAGAGGCGTATGTGGAGGTGCTAGTGAATTTTTTTAATCAGTCAAGCAATGTAGCCTCTTGAAAAGGTTTTATAGATTTGTCTGCTGATAGTGAGATTGGCACCAAAAAGAAGATACAAATAATATTTTAACTGTTACACTTGTCATTGTTGTTTCAAAGAAATAGCTACTGCCTACTTGGAAGTGTACATCTATTGATGCAGAGGTCGTGAGACAAATATCTTCCACTACGTACAAAAACCTACAGTGCCACTACGAATATACTACTCACACACCATTCAAGCAAGTGGGAGAAAACAAAGTGCCTACTCATGTTTTTAGTCATTTTAAGCAAGTTGATGAGATATTTTAGGATACTTCAGTGATTATTGACCTTCCCCTTTAGTGTCTAATAATATAGGAGTACATACTTTTGTAGGAGCTCGCGTGCCTAATTCCACAACTCTAGCTAGCTACTGGCCTGCTTGATTGTCATATCATACTGTGAAAACCTAGGTCACCACCACTCAAGCTCCACATTTCTCCCGATTATTATCTACAAAGGTAAATACAACAAGGATGGTAAAAAAAGATTTTTTTTATGAAATTAAATAATCATAAAGGGATTGTCTATATATTATCAAGTTGTCTAATTTCTTTTATATATCTCACTTACGTTTTCTAAAACTTTGGATCAGCATTCAAGTATTCAACCATCCCAATTCCAACACATTCCTTCAATATTGGAATTTTAGATTGAATAGTGTTGAACTTTATGTGTCTAAGATTAAAAAAACTCCAGGCCAATTAGCAGAATTTGTTTCTGTAGATCTTTTATAATAAAAAATCACAGCACACTGGAAGCAATAGAAATATGTTAGAAGTTCGTAACAGAAGAAAAATATTTGCAGCTACTTTTTTCTGGCTCTATTTTTACCAAAGTATCACAACTAGTAAAATTTCCTAACAATTCATGAACATATCATCATAATCACACCTGAACAGGCCAAATGTCATCGTTATTATGGTAAAATGTCGGAGCATATCATAGCATATAAATCACTATACCTCAACATATCATATACAATAGGCCATCATAATTTAATTCTACACAAGGAGATAGTTGATAGATACAATAAATGAGTTCAGGGATGATGGTATCAAGAACTTTATGTAAATAGTGAGTCTAGCTCAGAGGGTGCTTGGATACGTTTTAGTCCCATGACTAAAAGTGGTGGGACTAAAACTTGGTAGCCTCACCCATGCTTGGATCCAAATACTAAAGAGACTAAAATCAAGTTAATGAGCATTTATTATCCTCCAAACCCTCCAATCCAGAACTCGCATGTGTTAAAGGAGAGGAGTTAAATAAGGAGAGAGAGGATTATTTCACATTTTAGAGGGTGCTTGGATACATTTTAGTCCCATGACTAAAAGTAGTGGGACTAAAATTTGCTAGCCTCACCCATGCTTGGATCCAAATACTAAAGAGACTAAAATCAAGTTAATGAGCATTTATTATCCTTCAAACCCTCCAATCCAGAACTCGCCTGTGTTAAAGGAGAGGAGTTAAATGGGGAGAGAGATGACTAATCCATATTTTAGTAGGGGTACCCCTGACTAAAAAATTTCAGTCTTAAGACTAGTTTTAGCCCCTCTTTAGTCAGGGGTGCTTGGAACTTTAGCCTCTTAAAGAGACTATTTTTAGTCAGACTAAAATAAGAGGGTGCTTGGATCCAAGGGACTATTTTTAGTCTGACTAAAAATAGTCTCTTTTAGAGGCTAAAGTTCCAAGCACCCCTGACTAAAGATAGACTAGGACTAGTCTTGAGGCTAAAAAATTTTAGTCAGAGGAAACCTACTAAAATATGAAATAGTCCTCTCTCTCCTCATTTAACCCCTCTCCTTTAACACATGCGAGTTCTGGATTGGAGGGTTTGGAGGATAATAAATGCTCATTAACTTGATTTTAGTCTCTTTAGTATTTGGATCCAAGCATGAGTGAGGTTAGCAAGTTTTAGTCTCACTACTTTTAGTCATGGGACTAAAACGTATCCAAGCATGCCCTAAGTCCCTTGGATCCAAGCACCCTCTTAGTAGGGGTACCCCTGACTAAATTTTTTTATTCTCAAGACTAGTTTTAGCCCCTCTTTAGTCAGGGGTGCTTAGACTTTAGCCTCTTAAAGAGACTATTTTTAGTCAGACTAAAATAAGTCCTTGGATCCAAGCGCCCTCTCACTTGGTTGGAAGAATGGATGTACTACCCAACACTTGGGTTCAAGTCATTATGGATGTGAATTTAGTTCTATTTATACCATAGGGCTTCCCTTACGATTATTCAAAACGTAAAGAACTTTACCTAAATAGTTCGTAGTTGTTAGATCATCATAACTGTTGCCAAACAAATCACCACCTACGGATCATAAATGCACCTTAAAGCCGAAAGATTATTGTAATTGTGTGTATGCTTTCCACAACCCATAAATTACAACAAACATAGACAAGCAGATCATAGCATGTATACTTTGTAATTGTACATAAACATATCAGTCGATAGATCTACAACTATACTTAAGCATATTAGAAATGACAAGCTTATAAGCATCACACAACCATCGACATAGTGAACTTCATTTATTAATAGGTCACAATCAATGGGCCTTCACGGATGTACCTAAATATTATTCATCCTTTGGTACGGTAAACACTAATTTTTAATGGTCACAAAGTGTATGTACCCATAATTTTTTGCCTCATACAAAAGTTACATGAGTTTTAGTCTGCATATTTATCTAATAGCGGACTAATTTAACTTCGGTTCAACCATTATTGTAAGTAAACGGTCTACTAGAGATCACTTCCAAAGCTCAAAATCTGTTACTTTCTAGATCATCAAAGTTGTTGATTGCTTTTCTTTCCTCTCTCCCAAGGCGACTTGGGAAAGCCTTTCTCCCCTCGATCTCTGCCGGCGAGCCCGTGGATCCACCTCCCCTTTGCCTGCCGCTCTGGCGGCCGATGGCGCGGTGGAGAATCATGGTTTCTCGACTCCCGCTAGTAGATAGGCAGGGTTTTAGTCATCACAGGGGTGGCGTTTGGACGAATGACGATGCTCCTTCTTCAAGTCAGTCTTCCGGGCTCCAATCCTCCTCAAGTTCGTTCGTTGGGACGTACTAGATGGAGCTCCGGCATAGATTCCTGCCAGCTCCTTGATACGTCTCCAACGTATCTATAATTTTTGATTGTTCCATGCTATTATATTACCTGTTTTGGATGTTTATGGCTTTACTTTACACTTTTATATCATTTTTGGGACTAACCTACTAACCGGAGGCCCAGCCCGAATTGCTGTTTTTTTGCCTATTTCAGTGTTTCGAAGAAAAATAATATCAAATGGAGTCCAAACGGAATGAAACCTTCGGAGCGATCTTTTTGGAACAAACGTGATCCAGAGGACTTGGAGTGGAAGTCAAGAAACAAGCGAGGCGGCCACGAGGGTGCCCGGCGCGCCCCCTAGGGCTGGGCGCCCCCACCCTCGTGGGCCCCTCGAGCGTCCATCGACCTACTTCTTCCTCCTATATATAACCATGTACCCCGAAAACATCATAAGCGACCACGAAAAACTATTTCCACTGCCGTAACCTTCTGTATCCGTGAGATCCCATCTTGGAGCCTCCGGCGGCGCTCTGCCGGAGGGGGAATCGATCACGGAGGGCCTCTACATCATCTCCAAGGCCTCTCCGATGAGTTGTGAGTAGTTTACCAAAGACCTTCGGGTCCATAGTTATTAGCTACTACCTCCGTCCTGGTTTATAGGTCCCCTTTGTAGTTTGTGCCAAATTTTAACTAAAGATTTAACTAACAAAATGTTAATGCATGTCAAGAAAAATTATCTCATTGGATTCGTATTTGAACATAGTTTTGAAAAATATAATGTTTTATGACATGCGTGAACATTTTGTTAGTTTAATCTATGGTCAAAATTGGGCACGAAATACAATGGGGACCAATAAACCCGGACGGAGGTAGTAGATGGCTTCTTCTCTCTCTTTGAATCTCAATACAAAGTTCTACTCGATCTTCTTGGAGATCTATTCGATGTGACTCTTTTTGCGGTGTATTTGTTGAGATCCGATGAATTGTGGGTTTATGATCAAGTTTATCTATGAAAAATATTTAAATCTCCTCTGAATTATTTTATGTGTATTAAGTTATCTTTGCAAGTCTCTTCGAATTATCAGTTTGGTTTGGCCTACTAGATTGATCTTTCTTGCAATGGGAGAAGTGCTTAGCTTTGGGTTCAATCTTGCGGTTTCCTTTCCCAGTGACAGCAGGGGCATCAAGGCACGTATTGTATTGTTGCCATCGAGGATAAAAAGATGGGGTTTGCATCATATTGCATGAGTTTATCCCTCTACATCATGTCATCTTTCTTAATGCGTTACTCTGTTCTTTCTGAACTTAATACTCTAGATGCATGCTTGATAGCGGTCGATGTGTGGAGTAATAGTAGTAGATGCAGGCAGGAGTCGGTCTACTTGTCACGGACGTGATGCCTATATACATGATCATCCCTAGATAATCTCATAATTATTCGTTTTTCTATCAATTGCTCGACAGTAATTTGTTCACCCATCGTAATACTTATGCTATCTTGAGAGAAGCCACTAGTGAAACCTATGGCCCCGGGTCTATCTTTTATTATAAGCTTTCAATCTACTTTTATTTGCATCTTTACTTTTTCAATCTATATCATAAAATACCAAAAATATATTTATCTTATCATATTATATCTATCAGATCTCACTTTTTTGCAAGTGGCCTTGAAGGGATTGACAACCCCTTTATTGCGTTGGTTGCGAGTTCTTTGTTTGTTTGTGTAGGTGAGTGGGACTTTTGAGGAGCCTCCTACTTGATTGATACGTTGGTTCTCAAAAACTGAGGGAAATACTTACGCTACTATTGCTGCATCACCCTTTCCTCTTCAAGGAAAATCAACGCAAGCTCAAGACGTAGCACTCCTTGGGGCGGCGAGGTTAGGGTTGCTCGTCGTGTGTACGCAACGGTGATATTTGGTGTTAGCTTCTTCAGATCGATTCAAGGATTCAAAAGCGATGACTACGGCTCTAGAGCGTTGGTTCTTAGGGGCACGTGCACGAAGACTTCCCGACTGTCAACGACAAGGTCAAGCCGGCTCCGGTATGGGAGCGGTGACAGCGGCGCGTCGGCGGCTCATTCTGGCGGCGACAATGGTCGTTCGATGGTCCATGGATCTTGATGTAATATTTATTATGTTTGAGGTGCTTTATATTTTCGATAAATCTTTATAATAGATCTGATCCTTTTCGGGAAAAAACCCTACTACTTTGGTGTGATGGTTGGCTAACTGACTTGCAATCTAGACTTTAATTGTGAATATTGATCGAAATCATATACAAAAAAAATCCGCCATAACATAGAAGCGAACATCAAGCTCCACAAGCCAAAACATACCTATCTCTTGAATCCAGTATCACATACAAACGATTGGCTATCTCATGATCTAAACATTAGTTACGTAGTGCAATGATCAGATACCATGCACAACTAGCTTGGAGGCCAAGACTAAGAACAAATGACCAACAATTCAGCTCAATATACTTATATACTTATAGGTATTGTGTGCTTGACCATTTCCGCGTATTATTCAAATACCATGTGCAAATGACCAACCAACCTGCAATCCAAATTTTAGTAACTCCTTTATACTAATGCGCTTATTTTTTTCAACAAAGACCGATGCCACTTGTGAATGACATGCCAACTCATGTATAAACTATTGACGGGTTGGTTGGCGCCTCAAATGTGTGCACATTGATCTAATATCATGTACACCGACACATTCAAACGTATACACCCTCCGTCCCAAAATAAGTGTCTCAAAATTGAGACACTTATTTTGGGACTTTGGGATGGAGGGAGTAGTTTCTTGTTCTTTAGGGAAAAATGGCTAGTTGTAAAATAGCATAATTCAGGTGGGTCTAAACACTTAAAAACTAAACTACACATTATTTCTTGCACAATTGCACCAGACACCATCATTAGAAAAACTAAACTACTAGTACATCTTTAAGAAGAGTTTTCAGATAACTACGGAAAAATGCATGTTGTACAAACCGCAACTCAAAAAGTAAAGAAGAGCTGATTGAGAAGTCTAAAGCCCACCCGTATTTCTATTGAGGCAGCAGTAGCTAACGAAATGCGTGACACATTTTCCCAACCGCAGATTGCAATCTTTGTCCCACTCCCCGTATCCCTCGTGTATACATGGACGACTTTGCGTGCATCTGGGCAGGCGGCCGGTGATGGGGTGCCGATTCGGTGTGGCTTTCAACAACCGGCCGGTCCTTTTCCGGGCCAAAGGCTGCTTCCAAGTGTGGCACAAGGTCTCGAGTCATTGAGTTAGAGTGTGTGAGTGAGTGGTGACCGGGACCTCGCCGGTTTTACTACTGCCTCCTTCGCACCTAACTCTTGACATGTCTTGGGTGGACCGGGCCCCGCGTTGGAATTAAATCATGTGTCGAATAGGGTAGTACTCTTTTCGCTTTAGGTCACTGTGCGTATGTGTTCAGGATGTTGCACTGTTGAGGGAGACCAATCAGAGCGCTGGCCTTTAAGCAAAGCTCTCCGGCAAAGTTTTGTTGTTGATCACCCTTACGTACCCGCAGCCGATTGATGTTCCATCTAACCCCTCGTCGTCACCTGCACGTACACTTAATCACTGAATAGACGTGGCGACGGTCGATGGTGCATTTGTTGCGAAGTGCCCAAAGGGTTCTTCTCGACAGTTGATTTGGTTTTGTCTTTTTGGTACAAATCATTCAGCCATGGCATATACATATGTTTTTGTTATTATTACGTTCTCATAATCATGTGTTGAAAAGAGCCCCTAAACGTATTGCATGACATTGGCGTGCACTCCCTTTTGCATATAGAAACGGCAACCGACGACAAACAAATCCTACTTTAGCTGCGAATAACATCCAAGTATCCAAGCATGGGACAAGGCAACGACGACGCGAAACAATTGTTATTTGGCAAAAGCTTTTGCACGCCATGCACGGAAGCACTAGCTTGTTGGTGCACAAAAGCGCTCTTGGTTTACAGTTATTTAATTCGTCATTATCTTTCATGCCGGCGTCTAACTGACCGGCCGGCGTACAGTAGAACGGGAAAATCATGCGCACCGCGGGCATACGCGGTGTTGGAGTATCCACGTACTCCTTGTCCAGCATTCACAACTATAGCTAGCGCGCTCTTTGTATGATGATCGTGGAGTTGTTGCCTCGTTGGTGAATCGACAACTCTGTAGGACGGGGACCGGCACGCTCACGACGGAGACGGAAGCTGGCCGCGGCACAGTAACGGCCGACGGTGAAGTGAAGGGAGAAAGGCGACGGGCGCCGCGGCGATAGAGGAACGTCGTGCCACAACGCGCCATGCTAGCGACGCTGGTAATTCTTACTACTGTTTACGCTGGTACGTTTGGTCGCTGGCTCGCCCCCTCACCCTCAGGGCTCCGGCCTTCCGGGAGACTCACTCCTGCTGCTTCCACAACAGTGCTGTCTGCAGGTTGAACCCGCGGTCCGTTTCAGCGCGTACTACGTACCCTCTCCCGTCACCTTCTCCTGCAAGAAACTGCACCATGTGCGTCGCATATACGGTTATACTAGTGCACCTTACCTGTCACGACTTCCTTGCCTGTCGCGCGCTGTGATCATCATCTCTCTATATAACTACGCACGATTTGTTCGCTCCCGATTACTAAAACCCACGGATAACTGATACAAACAATCATTAGACTCCCGGTTAGAGCCTTTTTATGGTACCTTATACTGTTAAAGATGGGAGGTAGTAGTATACAATTATCTACCGTTGATTCCGTGAGGGTAGTTCTAGTCATTTTCCCGTTTTCTAAGAGAGCTCAACAGTCGGCCGTTCTGTTCGCCCTGGTTGAGCCATCGGCCGTTGCTCTACACGTCGCCGCCGCCAACTCGACGTAGTCGACTAGCTGGCTCCGCCGTAGTCAAAGGTCGAACTCGTCACCGCGCCCCTCTTTCCCAGCGCGCTCCCGCCACCACCCTCCGCGAGCGCATGACCTGGACCGTATCTCTGAGCGCTCGGTCCACCAGCATGGCCAAAGAAGGGGACGCGGACGAAGACGAGATGCGGCGGCGATCGCCGACACGGAGGCAGGGAAGAAGAGGAATCCTCGTCAAGGAAGACGATTTGGGCCGCGAGCGCATGCGACGGTCGACGAGCATGGCCGGTGGCGTAGCAGCTTCGGTCCACAAGCACGGCCGACAGTGTGAAGGCGACGAGGCGGCCGCCGGAATCCTAGCCGGCAGGCGCATGCATGCGGCAGCAGGAAAAGGGAAGCGAACGAACAGGTTCGCTTCGTCGAGAGGCCGAATAGTTTTTCTCTCCCTAAATTGCCCTCACGGCAAGTATACTGCAGCATGCGGATCGTCCAGTGTCACCGGTACTGCTGGCGATGGTAGTTGCCCAGTTGAGCAGTATAGATCGACCACCACCCTTTGATTTAGAGAACAGACGGCTCATATTCATCGCAGGGTACCGTAAAAGAGCTCCCCGGTTAAGCTCCAAAGTCACCAGGCAGACTGCACCCATTTTGCTTGGCTCTGTATCTAATGAATGATACGCATGCTTGTGCGTATTCAAGAAATTTTGTTTGGCGGTGCTCCCTTTGAGCTATTGACGTGGGCTGCTAACCACTGCGAAGAACGGTCAGAGATGAGGTGGTTTCTTTTCAACAGAGTTAAATAACTAGTCCGACGGGAGGACCCGACTGCATCTCCGTTCGGTGCACCTGGAGATTCTATAGGTGGCCGGGCTGCCCAACCCATAGACTCTTGTTTTAACTGGAACTTGCGGCCATGGAGTGTCTCTTCTTGCTTCTGCAGCCGCACTTTTTTCCCGGGGCTGTCCTTTGTTTACTCGTTTATCCCTGACCATGTCCTGCATAGAGCGCTCGAACCACTGAAAACGTCGCGCTGCCGAACCGTGTGTTTCCCCAGGAAAACTGAAAGCCACGTGTGAACACGCCTTTGAAAGATTCATGTTTTGACACTGGCATATCCTCGTTTTTTACGGAATCAATTGCCTTTGTGTTCTCTGCGACCGATATTGATTGACTCGTTTGAATGGCAGCTCGTCTTGTGTAACTACCAGCCATATCTGTCTGTTTCTCGGTTTGACCCGTTAGTGTTCAGAAATTGTACTCTTGTGGGAGTCCCTTGTCATGGCCAAAATTTCAATAATATCATGCTTGGTTTGTTGAGCAGTTCTGCGCAACGGATAGTGCATTGAACTTGGCACCGAAAACGAGATCCCCGAGCTTTGAAGTGGTTGCCGATTTGGTTGCCCTTGGATCGAAATATCCACAAATAGAGCAGGATGTTGAAAGCCGGGATAAACCTTTTGTTCACTCAACTATCGCTCGGATTTATTTCCGGTCCTAATTTGAAAACGTAGTAAATTCTTACCCTTAACTTTGAACACCGAGATTGTGTTTTGACTCCTCTGCATCTCTCCTCTCTGGGGCGACACAGGTGGCAATGAAACCCTAGCCTGCGATCACAACCTCTCTTTGTCACCCTTCCCTTGCCATCATCAGAAATAGCCATTGGGAAAGCCTGCGAGGTCGCAGAGGAAGGTGGCGGTGGGCTTCATTCCCTCGGCTCTCGCGTGGAGGGCTTTGGGCGCCAAGGCAGTGGCGTAGTGTGGAGAGGTGGCCCCGGCTCCGCGGCAAGCAGTTCACGCGTGGTGTGGGGCTAGCATATCCTCGGTAGTACGGATAGAGAGGTACCAGAGCAGGTGCCAATCATGGTGCGATGGGTCGTCTTGTTGGGCCAAGGCCTCTACTTACTCCCTATTTTTTTCATGTCCCACCTCGCCGGGTCTCATACGAGATGGGGTGTTAGTGTTGCAAACCAGTGGTTGGAAGAAACCCTAGTCATGTGCCGGCCTTGACGAAGGCGACACCCGAGGGCATTGTCTTCCTCCCTCCCTCCCTCCCTCCCTATCTCCCCGTCTCTCTTTTGTCTCCCCCCTTTTGTCTTCCAGGTGAAAACCCTAAATCCATTTAGATTGGATGTATGTCGCTACTACTAGCATGGCATCCATCTTGGAGGCGTCGTCTTGGGAACAACATGGTTCAAAGGCATGTTGCTGTGTGGGGTCTGGTTAGAGTGTAGTCATCAATGTTGATGGCTTTGATTCCTTCAACTCTTTCTGGTGCTCTCAACCTCTATGTGTGTCTCAGCTGGCCGTCGATCAGCTTTCACGAGCCCAAGCAATAGGGGATAGGGTTCACCTCTTCCGATGTTAGCAGGGGGCAGAGGATGCGAGTGCATGACGTTTCTTCCTGTGTGAAAGATCGAGGATGTCGCTTAGAGGGGGGGGGTGAATAGGCACTTTAAAATAATTACAGTTTAGGCTTGAACAAATGCGGAATAAACCTAATGGTTAATTTGTCAAGCACAAAACCTAAAACAACTAGGCTCACCTATGTGCACCAACAACTTATGCTAAGCAAGATAAGCAACTACGTGATAGCAAGATATATGAAAAAGAACAATATGGCTATCACAAAGTAAAGTGCATAAGTAAAGGGCTCGGGTAAGAGATAACCGAGGCACGCGGAGACGACGATGTATCCCGGTTCACACCCTTGCGGATGCTAATCTCCGCTTGGAGCGGTGTGGAGGCACAATGCTCCCCAAGAAGCCACTAGGGTCACAGTAATCTCCTCACGCCCTCGCACAATGCAAGATGCCGTGATTCCACTAAGGGACCCTTGAGGCGGTCACCAAACCTGCATAAATGGCGACCCTTGGGGCGGTCACCGAACCCAGACACTTTGGCAACCCTTGGGGCGGTCACGGAACCACAAATTGCTCAGGCGATCTCCACAACCTAATTGGAGACCCCGACGCTTGCCCGGAGCTTTCCACCACAATGATTGAGCTCCGAACACCACCAACTGTCTAGGGCACCAAGGCACCCAAGAGGAACAAGCTCTAGGGTGCCCAAACACCCAAGAGTAATAAGCTTCTCAAACTTCACTTCCACGTATCACCGTGGAGAACTCAAACCGATGCACCAAATGCAATGGCAAGGGCACACGGAGTGCGCAAGTCCTTCTCTCCCAAATCCCACCAAAGCAACTAATGCTAGGAAGGAAAATGAGAGGAAGAAATAAAGAAGAACACGAAGAAATCCAAGATCTAGATCCAATGGGTTCCCCTCACATAGAGGAGAAAGTGATTGGTGGAAATGTGGATCTAGATCTCCTCTCTCTTTTCCCTCAAAAACTAGCAAGAATCCATGGAGGGATTGAGAGTTAGCAAGCTCGAAGAAGGTCAACAATGGGGGAAGAACACAAGCTCAAAGGATAAGGTTCATTGGGGAAGAAGACCCCTTTTATAGGAGGGGGAAAACCAACCGTTACCCCCTACCAGTCTCGCAGAGAGCGGTACTACCGCTAGGCCAGCGGTACTACCGCTTAACAGCCTAAGCGGTACTACCGCTCCTCCTTGCGGCACTACCGCTCCAGAGCGGTACTACCGCCACTCCTGCCGCGGCTGGTACCGGAAAGTCCGACACGAAAAATGAGCCCTCGAATCGAGGCGGCACTAGCATGAAACCGTAGTGGTACTACGGCTGGGGCTACAAGCGGTACTACCGCTGTGGAGTGGTACTGCCGCTTATAGCATCCAAGCGGTACTACCGCTCAGGCCAGAGCAGGGAGAAAAACAGAAAAGCCATAACTTCTTCATATGAGCTCCGAATTGAGCAAACTCAAGCTTGTTGGATACAAGACAACGAGTAGCATCAAAACAGCGAAGAACCGGCATACCCTCCAACATCGAAAACATCATAGAAGATGCAAGTGAACTCCATTTTCGATGAACTCGAGCTTGTCATAAAAAGCCCAAGAGCTCCAAATCTCACAAGGAGAAGAACCAAACAGGAACCAATAAAGATGATGCAAGGATGCAATGGTTTGAGCTCTCTACGAACGATACGATCAAGCAACTCATCGAGAGCCCCCTTGATAGTACGACAATCGATCCTATAACCCGGTCTCCCACAACTACCGTGAGACCGGTAAAATAGAAAACCTATCAAGGGCAAACCTTTGCCTTGCACATGATCCACTTGAGCTAGATGATGACGATCTTCTCCTCCTCAAGATGGACCACCTTTCTTGATTGCGTTGGCTCGATGAAGACTAGTAGATTGCTCCCCCATACTCCACTATGGGTGAGCCACTCTTCTGCACATCTTCACAAGTCCATTGTCGCCACAATGGACGGCAAGCTTCAAGCATATGATCTCTTCGTGATGATCCTACTTGAAATTGCACACCGCAACCTAACCCCACAAAGAACTCTCACGAAGACCATGGGTTAGTACACAAAGCGTAATTGACCATGCTTACCATACCATGGGATCACTTGATCCCTCTCGGTACATCTTCTATGCTTTGTGTGTTGATCAACTTGATTCATTCTTTGACTTAGTCTTGATCAACCTTGAATCTTTCCAACTCTCTTCATTTGGATGATGTCTTGAAGGTAAACATGAATGATCACACAATCTTCTTCTTCAAGACATGCTTGCAATAAGCTCAACACTCACATGACCGATCTTTGGATAATTCCTTAATAGCACCTTGGTCAACTCATAAACTCCTTGAAACCAACACATGGACTTCAAGAAAAGCCTATGGACAAAACCTTCAAATATAACTCAAGGCAACCATTAGTCCATAGAGATTGTCATCAATTACCAAAACCAAACATGGGGGCACCGCATGTTCTTTCACTGTGGATTCCAACCATCTTTCTAGACATTTGATGTTGCTGCTCAGTAGCTTCCTCTTCTTCAACGATAATAGCTTTCTTTTCCTTGTGTGAAAAAAATATGTGGACAACAACGATGTTGTTCTCGACGTAATCGTGGTTCGACAAAGCAGTAGTGCCTGGATTCTTTTCACCTCAAAGGTCATGGGGTCCAAGCTCCATGGTGAGAGTCTCCGTCTCCCGATGATGTGATGCCCATCAATATGGCAAGAAGGCAAGGGGCCTCCTTCAGCGATGGAACATGATGGCACTGTAATGCCCGACGCTCAGGTGCATGAAATGGCATGTCGTCATGGGCAACCAGTCTCCTTCGTGAGTCAGCTTCTTCCTTTGCCTAGGGGTTCGATCATGAAAGAGGGCTTCAATGATTTCAAGATGTCCTTTTTTTAATATTTTGATTGCTTGTTGATTTGTGTTGCTTTGTAGACTGTTCATTAACATATTTTGGAGCTTTATTAATTTAAGGCATGGCTTTTATGATTTTCATCTGTAAACTTTGAACCCCAAAAGTTCAACAAATAATGTTCTTTCATATTAAAAAATGCTATTTTTAAACCATATGAAAAAGTCAAGAAAATAACTAGCAAAGTGATAAATAAAACAATTTCTAGAAAATCAGAAGATATTAGAAGAATTCTTGAAGCGACAATTGTTTTTCTGTATTATATAATAGGAAAACATGTAGAATAGGAAAAATGAAGTATTATAGAGTAACTAGGGAATCCTAGTAATCTCGCAATCTATTTATTCATATTCATGAAAAACAACCACGTTACCTTTTTTATTGACATTATTTGCACCTATTACCAACTTTCCTGTTTTTCCATGGTCAGTTTTTTTTTCCTACAAGTTCTTGACTTCTCTAATATTTTCCTTTTTCTTTATAGCCCCACACCAAAGAAAACCTCAAAATTTCCAGTTTACGTCTTTCCTGAAATGTGCTTGATTTGTTTTCGCGGGAGCTTGAAATTAATGTGCTTGCTAATCGTCACTTGTACCAAATTACAACCACAATATTGGTGTAATTATAGGCCTATAGAGGTAAACATGGTGCACAATTTTGACACACTTTTCTCTCTCGTTTGGCTAGTTTATTATTTAGACGAATCTCATTAGCAACATTTTGAGTTAATTATGACATGCAGGGCCTTCTCGTTTCCTCTGACAAAGAACAATTTTGTTTACAAATGATGAAACATCAAGGGGATATAAACACTATGAGAACACATCTGACTTCTGCATTACTATGATGCACACAACCAACACCAATGTGCACACACAAAAGATCACATCGGCAAAAAAGCAGTCATACAAGATCGAAGCTATGCCTAGGAGGGACAACAACAACAAAGCCTTTAGTCCCAAACAAGTTGGGGTCCATCTCAACATACGCATCTCCGCCACACCTAACTATTGAACATGTCGTATTTCAGTCGGTCAACACTCAGCGTCATACAACATTGCGGGTCGAAGCGCCGTCCTATAGAACTTACCTTTTAGCTTTTGCGGCACTCTCTTGTCATAGAAAATGCCAGAAACTAGGCATCACTTAATCCATCCGGCTTTGGTTTGATGGTTCACATCTTCATTAATACCTTCGTCCTTCTGCAACATTGACCCCAAATATCGAAAGGTGTCCTTCTGAGGCACCACATGCTCATCAAGGCTAACCTCCTCCTCCTCGCGCCTAGTAGTACTGAAACCGCACATCACGTACTTGGTTTTAGTTCTACTAAGCCTAAACCCTTTCAATTCCAAGGTTTGTCTCCATAACTCTAACTTCCTATTTACCCTCGTCCGACTATCGTCAACAAGCACCACATCATCCGCAAAGAGCATACACCATGGGATATCTCCTTGTATATTCCTTGTGACCTCATTCATCACCAAGGCCAAAAGATAAGGGCTCAATGCTGACCCCTGGTGTAGTCCTATCCTAATCGGGAAGTCATCAGTGTCGACATCACTTGTTCGAACACTTGTCACAACATTATGTACATGGCCTTGATAAGGGTAATGTACTGCGCTGGGAGTTTGTGTTTCTTCAAAGCCCACCACATGACATTTAGCGGTATCTTATCATAGGCCTTCTCCAAGTCAATGAACACCATATGCAAGTCCTTCTTTTGTTCCCTGTATCTCTCCATAAGTTGCCATACCAAGAAAATGGCTTCCATGGTCGACCTCCCAGGCATGAAACCAAACTGATTTTTGGCCACGCTTGTCATTCTTCTTAAGCGGTGCTCAATGACTTTCTCCCATAGCTTCATTCCACGATAATTAGTACAACTCTGAACATCCCTCTTGTTCTTGAAGATTGGCACTAATCTCCATTCTTCTGGCATCTTGATAGCCCGAAAATGAGGTCAAAAAGCTTGGTTAGACATACTATCGCTATGTCCCCGAGGCCTTTCCACACCTCGTCGGGGATACAATCAGGGCCCATCGCCTTGCCTCCTTTCATCCTTTTTAAAGCCTCCTTGACCTCAGACTCCTGGATCCGCCGCACAAAACGCATGCTAGTCTCATCAAAGGAGTTGTCCAGTTCAATGGTAGAACTCTCATTCTCCCATTGAACAACTTGTCAAAGTACTCCCACCATCTATGCTTAATCTCCTCATCCTTCACCAGGAGTTGGTCTGCTCCGTCCTTGATGCATTTGACTTGTCCAACAACCACCGTCTTTCCTCTCGTGCATCTTGGGCATCTTGTAGATGTCCCTTTCGCCTTCCTTCGTGCCTGGTCGTTAGTAGAGGCCCTCGTACGCCCGACCTCTTGCTTCACTAACAACTTGCTTTGCAGCCTTCTTCACCATCTTGTACTTCTCTATGTTGTCTGCACTCCTATCCAGGTATAGGCATCTGAAACAATCTTTCTTCTCCTTAATCGACTTCTGGACATCATCATTCCACCACCAGGTATTCTTAGCTTCGCTTCTCCTTCCTTTGGACACTCCAAACTCCTCTGAGGCCACCTTACAAATGCGAGTCACCATCTTCATCCACACACTATCCGCATTTCCTCCTTCCTCCCAAGGGCCCTCTTTAATGACCCTCTCCTTGAACGCCTGAGCCACCTCCCCCTTGAGCTTCCACCACTTCGTTCTAGCAACTTTGGCACGCTTATCCCGCTGGACACGAATCCAAAAGCGGAAGTCAGCAACCACCAGCTTATGCTGAGGGACAACACTCTCGCCAGGTATCACCTTGCAATCTAGGCACACACGCCTATCTTCTCTTCTCGAGAGGATGAAATCAATCTGGCTAGAGTGTTGGCCACTACTAAAAGTCACCAGATGTGATTCTCTCTTTTTAAAGAGGGTGTTAGCTATGATCATGTCGTAGGATAGAGCAAAGCTCAAGACATCTTCTCCTTCTTGATTCCCGATGCCATAACCAAAGTCCCTATGCACCCTTCAAAACCAGTGTTAGATGTACCCACGTGGCCATTGAGGTCTCCTCCTATGAAGAGCTTCTCGCCAATCGGTGCACTCGTAACCATGTCCTCCAGGCCTTCCCAGAACTCCCTCTTGTTGTTCTCATTGTGGCCTACTTGCGGGGCATACACGCTGATAACATTGAGAACTAAGTCCCCAACTACCAGGTTGACCAGGATAATCCGGCCCCCATGTGTCTTGACGTCTACCACTCCATCCTTGAGGCTCTTGTTGATCAAGATGCCTACACCATTTCTGTTTGCAGTCGTCTTCGTGTACCACAGCTTGAAGCCAGTATCCTCGACCTCCTTCGCCTTCTGACCCCTCCATTTGGTTTCTTGAACGCAAAGGATATCAACACTTCTCCTCACCACTGCATCAACTAGCTCCTGAAGCTTCCCTGTCAGAGACCCTACGTTCCAACTACCTAAGTGAATCCTCCTAGGCTCGACTAGCTTCCTTATCCTTCGCACTCGTCGAGTCAAATGCGAGCTATGCCTAGGCGGGAAAAGGGAATAAAAATGAAGTGATCGAAATAACAATCGATGAAATGCAGACGGCCTTCGGCACCAACAATGACAACGCAGTTACTACGATTATGGTCCTCCAAAAGAATGCCTCCAGGAAGGGTATGATACACACCAAATAATGCCTTCAAGGAGGTAACAATCCAGAAGCTGCAATTGCCAGGTATGGCCAACCGGGTCAACCTAGGGCTTTCACCGCAGAGCTCCAGACTAGGTACTCAAGAAGAACCACCAAATCAAAGTTCACCTATGTATTCGCTTCCACTTTCTGTGATCCCAACAACTACATACACGCAAGGTCATGACGTGAGATTCCACGCAAGTAATGCCATGCTCGCACTAGCAGGCAAATGAGTCGCGACAAGAGCTGCTGGGTAAAAAAGCATGGAACGACAAAAGCTTGCCTTCACACGCATTACAAATGCATTGCCGAGGGAGTTAAGTCACCAGCACCACCAAAACTGGTAGTCCCACACCGTCCTTCCAGGTGGCAGTCGGTGTCAGATGTGTATCGGACACCACCACCATACACCACCTCTTGCTTGCTTGCCTCACCTGTGGCAGCAAATCACCGATCTACCAACATACCAAGGAGGAATATCCGGTATGGTGAGACGATACTCGCCGGCTATTCTTGATGCCAGAGTAGTCAGGATCATGACTTTATTCTATGACTTCACGATCCAAATTAACACCAATGATCCTAAATTTTTTGGTTAGTGGAATCTATATTTATACCAAAAAAGGCTTTCGCCCCGCTTTATAAATAAAGCAAACCGCCAGGGACATACAAACAGAGTCAGGTCCACACACACTCACGCACCCAAGTCTCACGAATAAGTACACAGGTTCTGTTGAGGGCACAGCTCAACAAGCCCAAATAAAAAATAAAAAGGCAGCACAAGCCGGACGAAGAAGACGTCTAGTCCGGCTCCGGCGGAGGCGGCGGGGGAGGCGGCGACAGGCGGACAGCCATCGATCGGAGGTCGGCGATGAAGGCTGAGATGGCGTCGCAGTCCAGGGTACGGCTAAGCGGCCGCCAAAGCAGCAAAAAACCCGAGAATTTGAAGAGAGCGTCAGTAGACCGACGAAGAGGAGTGCGCTGAATCACGAGCTTATGGCGAACAGTCCAGAGGGTCCAGGCGAGGACCCCAATCTCAAGCCACCTAATGTGGCGAGAAGTCGCGGGGGACGACTGGAGTTCGTCAAATAAGTCAGGGAAGTTGGTGTGGCACCAATTTCCACCGACCACTTGGCGAAAGCAACTCCAGAGGAACTAAGCGGCCACGTAGGAGAAGAAGATGTGGTTCGAGTCTTCGGGAACCCCACAGAGCGGGCAGAGACCAGTGCCCGGGCCATTGCGCTTGCGAACCTCCACCCCGGACGGAAGCCGGCCCTGAATCCATTGCCACATGAAGATACGGATCTTCAGCGGCAAGCGGATGGACCAGACCATCGAGAGAGGTAGGGGGGCGGCAGACGGTGCGATGGCCAGGTAGAGAGATTTGGTGGAGAATTGTCCTGAAGGTTCGAGGCGCCACCGAACTAGGTCAGGCCCATCACCCAGCGAGGGTTCGTGGAGAGCAATACAGTCGAGTAACTCACGCCAGGCGGCGGATTCCATTGGACCAAAGGCCCGCCGGAAAGCAAGGCGCCCTAAGTCAAGAAGGGCCCTATCAACGGAGATCACGGGGTCAGCGGAGATGGAGAAGAGACCAGGGAAGCAAGACTCGAAGGGAGTGTCCCCGGCCCACCGATCAAACCAGAACAACGTTGAGGTTCCAGCTCCCACCGAGATGGACGTCTCGATACGGAGGACCAAAAGAAGCTGGACGATCGATTGCTGCGATGAGAGCCTCCGGACTTCCGCGTATACAGAGGCTGCCCAAGAAGGTATTTTTTCCGGATGATGTCAAGCCAAAGACCACCGTGCCCCTGCGAGATTTGCCAGAGCCAGCAGGATAGGAGGGCAATGTTCATCCGTTTAGAGCACATGATGCCAAGGCCCCCTTGCTCCCGGGGCTTGAAAATGTCAGGCCAACTGACCATATGGTATTTCTGCTTCTCCTTGTCACACGCCCAGTAAAAGCGGGACTGGATCTTGGCAATCTCCTTGTGAAGGGTCTCGTGGAGGCTGTAGAAGCTCATTAGGAACAAGAGGAGGCTGGAGAGAGAAGAATTGATGAGAATAGTCCGGGCTGCTTTGGACAACCACCGCCCTTGCCAGGGTTCGACGCGGGTTTGAAGCTTGGCCACGGAGGGGCGCAAGTCCACGACGGAAAGCCTGGAGTCACTAATGGGCATCCCCAGGTAAGTAGTGGGAAAAGTTCCCATGCGGCAATTAAGTCTGTTGGTGATGGCCAAAGACTCTGCGGGGAGGTATCCCATCACCATCACATCGCTCTTGTCGAAATTGATCTTGAGACCCGACATCTGTTGGAAGCAGAGAAGGATGAACTTGAGGTTGGCGATATCGTTCTCCGAGCCTTCAACCATAATGATAGTGTCGTCGGCATACTGGAGAATGGATATCCCAGAGCCACCGGCGAGGTGGGGAGTGATCCCACGAATATGGCCCGCGGCTTTCGCCTTATCAAGGATGGATGCTAGCGCGTCCACAACCATATTGAACAAGAACGGGGAGAAAGGATCGCCTTGTCTGACCCCACATAGGGTGGGGAAGAAGGGGCCAATCTCGCCGTTGATGTTCACGGCCGTACGACCGCACGTGACCATTTGCATGACACGAGTAAGCCACCGGTCGTCAAAGCCCTTCCGAAGAAGGACCTCCCTAAGGAAGGACCAGCTAACCGTGTCATAAGCTTTATGAAAGTCAATCTTCAGAAAGACCGCCTTGAGGTTTTTGGAGCGGACCTCATGGAGGACTTCATGAAGGACTAGGACCCCATCCAGGATGTACTAGCCCTTAATGAAAGCCGTCTGGTTGGGGTGCGTGACACGGTCGGCCAGCAGGGTCACCCTATTGGCGTACCCTTTAGCCAGGATCGTGAAGATGACGTTGATGACCGTAATCGGCCGAAATTGACGAATGTCAGACGCCCCGGCAACCTTCGGGATGAGCGAGATGATCCCGTAGTTGAGTCGCCCGAGGTCAATGGAGCCAACATAGAACTCGTCGAAGATAGCCATGACCTCCGGTTTAATCACGTTCCAGAAGGCCTGGAAGAATCTCACAGGAAGGCCATCCGGTCCCGGTGCAGAAGAGGAGTTCATGCCCTTAATGGCCTCCCAAACCTCCTGCTCGGAGAAAGGGGCCGTCAGGGCTGCGTTCTCCGCCTTAGACACCAACTGGGGTCCGGCCCAACAGTCGAGGGCAAGAGAAAGGCCGCTTCGAGGAGCGGCAGAGAACAAGGATCTATAGAATCCGTCAACGTGGGACCGAATGTCGCGGGGATGCGAGTGTCTCCCCTCCCACAAGAGGGGGATGGTATTGCGTCTATGGCGGCCATTGGCAATGGCCTGGAAGTATGCCGTATTCGCGTCGCCCTTCAAGACCCACTTCTGAGCTCCCCGGAGGCGCCAATAGGCCTCCTCATTGGTATAGATCACGGAGAGCTGGTCCTCCAAGTCGTACCGAGACAGCCACTCCTCCGGAGAAAGCCCAACTGAATCAGCGCGCAGGTCAAGGGCCTGGATCGCTGATAACAACGTCTTCTTACGCTCACGAAGGTCGCGCCCCAGATTAGCCCCCCACCCCTTCATGAGCTGACGGGCCCTCTTCGCGTAGAAGTGCCACGAGTCAATGGCCGAGGGAGGGCGGGAGTGGGGATGGGAGCGAGCCTCGATCCACCGAGTGCCAACCGCCTCAATGAAACCGGTTTGAGAGGGCCAGAATATCTCGAACCGGAATCGGGGGGGGGGACTGGGGACGCTCGTCAGCAGAAGAGAGGAGAAGGGGGACGTGGTCCGAACCAATCCTGGTGATGGCGCGGAGGGAAGCTAAGGGGCATCGGAGGTCCCAATCCGGGGACACTAGGACCCGGTCCAGGATGGACTGGGTCGGGGAGGCTTGCCGGTTGGTCCAGGTGAATCTGGCACCAATCCAGTCAATCTCGTGGAGGCCAAGGTCGGCAATGAAGTCATTGAACATCTGCATCCGGGCAAAGCAGACATTGGCATTGCTCTTGTCCTCCGCCACGCGAAGGAGGTTAAAATCGCCACCAACCACCACCGGGAGGTGTTGGGGAACGTAATAATTTCAAAAAATTTCCTACGCACACGCAAGATCATGGTGATGGCATAGCAACGAGAGGGGAGAGTGTTCGTCCACGTACCCTCGTGAGACCGTGCGAAGCGTTAACTGCTTGCAGTTGATGTAGTCGTACATCTTCACGATCCGACCGATCCAAGCACCGAACGTACGGAGCCTCCGAGTTCAGCACACGTTCAGCTCGATGACGATCTCCGGCCTCCGATCTAGCAAAGCTCCGGAGATGTTCCGTCAGCACGACGGCGTGGTGACGATGATGATGTTCAACCGGCGCAGGGCTTCGCCTAAACTCCGCGACGATATGACCGAGGTGGAATATGGTGGAGGGGGACACCGCACACGGCTAAGGAACGATCCGTAGATCAACTTGTGTGTCTATGGGGTGGCCCCTGCCCCCGTATATAAAGGAGTGGAGGAGGGGAGGGCCGGCCCTCTCTATGGCGCGCCCTAGGGGACTCCTACTCCCACCGAGAGTAGGATTCCCCCTTTCCTAGTCCAACTAGAAGTCCTTCCAAGTAGTAGGAGTAGGAGACAAGGAAGGGGAAGAGGGAAGAGAAGGAAGGAGGGGGCGCCGCCCCTTCCCCTAGTCCAATTCGGACTAGTCAATGGGGGGGCACGCAGCCTGCCTCTCCCTCTCCCCTAAAGCCCAATAAGGCCCATATACTTCTTCCCCCGTATTCCCGTAACTCCCCGGTACTCCGAAAAATACCCGAATCACTCGGAACCTTTCCGAACTCCGAATATAGTCGTCCAATATATCGATATTTACGTCTCGACCATTTCGAGACTCCTCGTCATGTCCCCGATCTCATCCGGGACTCCGAACTCCTTCGGTACATCAAAACTCATAAACTCATAATATAACTGTCATCGAAACCTTAAGCGTGCGGACCCTACGGGTTCGAGAACTATGTAGACATGACCTAGAACTATTCTCTGTCAATAACCAATAGCGGAACCTGGATGCCCATATTGGCTCCTACATATTCTACGAAGATCTTTATCGGTCAAACCGCATAACAACATCGTTGTTCCTTTGTCATCGGTATGTTACTTGCCCGAGATTCGATCGTCGGTATCCAATACCTAGTTCAATCTCGTTACCGGCAAGTCTCTTTACTCGTTACGTAATGCATCATTCCGTAACTAACTCATTAGCTACATTGCTTGCAAGGCTTATAGTGATGTGCATTACCGAGAGGGCCCAGAGATACCTCTCCGACAATCGGAGTGACAAAACATAATCTCGAAATATGCCAACCCAACATGTACCTTCGGAGACACCTGTAGTACTCCTTTATAATCACCCAGTTACGTTGTGACGTTTGGTAGCACCCAAAGTGTTACTCCAGTAAACGAGAGTTGCATAATCTCATAGTTACATGAACATGTATAAGTCATGAAGAAAGCAATAGCAACATACTAAACGATCAAGTGCTAAGCTAACGGAATGGGTCAAGTCAATCACATCATTCTCCTAATGATGTGATCCCATTAATCTAATGACAACTCATGTCAATGGCTAGGAAACTTAACCATCTTTGATTCACGAGCTAGTCAAGTAGAGGCATACTAGTGACACTATGTTTGTCTATGTATTCACACATGTATTATGTTTCCGGTTAATACAATTATAGCATGAATAATAAACATTTATCATGAAATAAGGAAATAAATAATAACTTTATTATTGCCTCTAGGGCATATTTCCTTCAGTCTCCCACTTGCACTAGAGTCAATAATCTAGTTCACATCACCATGTGATTTAACACCAATATTCACATCTGTATGTGATTAATACGAATAGTTCACATCGTCATGTGATCAACACCCAAAGGGTTTTACTAGAATCAATAATCTAGTTCACATCGCTATGTGATTAACACCCAAAGAGTACTAAGGTATGATCATGTTTTGCTTGTGAGAGAAGTTTAGTTAACGGGTCTGTTACATTCAGAGCCGTATGTATTTTGCAAATATTCTATGTCTACAATGCTCTGCACGGAGCTACTCTAGCTAATTGCTCACACTTTCAATATGTATCCAGATTGAGACTTAGAGTCATCTGGATCGGTGTAAAAGCTTGCATCATTGTAACTTTTTACGACGGGCTCTTTTATCACTTCCATAATCGAGAAACATCTCCTTAGTCCTCACTAAGGATATTCTTGACCGCTGTCCAGTGATCTACTATTAGATCGAAATTGTATTCCTTTGCCAAACTCAGAGCAAGGTATAAAATATGTCTGGTTCACAACATAGCATACTTTATAGAGCCTATGACTCAGGCATAGGGAATGACTTTTCATTCTCTTTCTATTTTCTGCCACGGTCGAGATTTGAGTCTTACTCAATTTCATGCCTTTGTAACACATGCAAGAACTCTTTCTTTGACTGTTCCATTTTGAACTACTTCAAAATCTTGTCAAGGTATGTAATCATTGAAAATCTCATCAAGCGTCTTGATCTATCTCAATAGATTTTGATGCTCAATATGTAAGTAGCTTTACCGAGGTCTTTCTTTTAAAGAACTCCTTTCAAATACTCCTTTATGCTTTCCAGAAAAATTCTACATCATTTCTGATCAACAACATGTTACTCACATATATTTATCAGAAAGGCGGTAGTGCTCCCACTCACTTTATTGTAAATACAGGCTTCACCATAAGTCTGTACAAAACTATATGCTTTGATCGTACTATCAAAGCGTATATTCCAACTCCGAGATGCTTGCACCAGTCCATTGATGGATTGCTGGAGCTTGCACACTTTGTTAGCATCTTTAGGATTGACAAAACCTTCTGGTTGCATCATATACAACTCTTCTTTAATAAATCCATTAAGGAATGCAGTTTTGACATCCATTTGCCAGATTTCATAAAATGTGACAATTGCTAACATGATCCGGACAGACTTTAAGCATCGCTACAGTTGAGAAAATGTCATTGTAGTCAACACCTTGAACTTGTCAAAAACATTTTTGCGACAAGTCGAGCTATGTAGATAGTAACACTACTATCAACGTCCGTCTTCCTCTTGAAGATCCATTTATTTTCTATGGCTTGCCGATCATCGGGCAAGTCCACCAAAGTCCACACTTTGTTCTCATACATGGATCCTATCTCAGATTTCATGGCCTCCAGCCATTTTGCGGAATCTGGGCTCATCATCGCTTCCTCATAGTTCGTAGGTTTATCATGGTCTAGTAACATGACTTTCAGAACAGGATTACCGTACCACTCTGGTGCAGACCGTACTCTGGAAGACCTACGAGGTTCTGTAGTAACTTGATCTGAAGTTTCATGATCATCATCATTAGCTTCCTCACTAATTGGTGTAGGAATCACTGGAACTGATTTCAGTGATGAACTATTTTCCAATTAGGGAGAAGGTACAGTTACCTCATCAAATTCTACTTTCCTCCCACTCACTTCTTTCGAGAGAAACTCCTTATCTAGAAAGGATCCATTTTTAGCAACGAATATCTTGCCTTCAGATCCGTGATAGAAGGTGCACCCAACAATTTCCTTTGGGTATTCTATGAAGACACACTTCTCTGATTTGGGTTCGAGCTTATCAGGATGAAACTTTTTCACATAAGCATCGCAGCCCCAAACTTTAAGAAACGATAACTTGGGTTTCTTGCTAAACCACAGTTTATATGTTGTGGTCTCAACGGATTTAGATGGTGCCCATTTAATGTGAATGCAGCTGTCTCTAATGCATAACCCCAAAACAATATTGGTAAATCAGTAAGAGACATCATAGATCGCACCATGTCGAATAAAGTGCGGTTACGACGTTCGGACACACCATAACGTTGTGGTGTTCCAGGTGGCGTGAGCTGTGAAACTATTCCGCATTGTTTTAATTGAAGACCAAACTCGTAACTCAAATATTCATCTCCACGATCAGATTGTAGAAACTTTATTTTCTTGTTACGATGATTTTTCCACTTCACTCTGAAATTCTTTGAACCTTTCAACTATTTCAGACTTATGTTTCATCAAGTAGATATACCCATATCTGCTCAAATCATCTTGTGAAGGTCAGAAAATAACGATACTTGCCACGAGCATCAACACTCATTGGATCGTATACATCGGTATGTATTATTTCCAACAAGTCAGTAGCTCGTTCCATTGTCCTGGGGAACGGAGTTTTAGTCATCTTGCCCAAAAGGCACGGTTTGCAAGCATCAAATGATTCATAACCAAGTGATTCCGGAAATCCATCTTTATGGAGTTTCTTCATGCGCTTTACACCGATATGACCCAAACGGCAGTGCCACAAATAAGTTGCACTATCATTATTAACTTTGCATCTTTTGGCATCAATATTATGAATATGTGTATCACTATGATCGAGATCCAATAAACTATTTTCATTGGGTGTATAACCATTGAAGGTTTTATTCATGTAAGCAGAACAACAATTATTCTCGACTTTAAATGAATAACGTATTGCAATAAACATGATCAAATCATATTCATGCTCAACGCAAACACCAAATAACATTTATTTAGGTTTAACACTAATCCCGAAAGTATAGGGAGTGTGCGATGATGATCATATCAATCTTGGAACTACTTCCAACACTCATCGTCACTTCCCCTTCAACTATTCTCTGTTTATTCTGTAACTCCTGTTTCGAGTTACTAATCTTAGCAACCAAACAAGTATCAAATACTCAGGGGCTACTATAAACACTAGGAAGGCACACATCAATAACCTGTACATCAAAATATACACTTGTTCACTTTGCCATCCTTCTTATCCACCAAATATTTGGAGTAGTTCCACTTCCAGTGACCATTTCCTTTGCAGTAGAAGCACTCAGTTTCAGGCTTAGGTCTAGCTATGGGCTTCTTCACGGGAGTGACAACTTGTTTGCCATTCTACTTGAAGTTTCCCTTTCTTTCCCTTTGCCCTTTTTTGAAACTAGTGGTCTTGTCAATCATCAACACAACACTTGATGCTCTTTCTTGATTTCTACCTTCGTCGATTTCAATATCACGAAGAGCTTGGGAATTACTTTCGTCATCCCTTGCATATTATAGTTCATCACGAAGTTCTACTAACTTAGTGATGGTGACTAGAGAATTCTGTCAATCACTATCTTATCTGGAAGATTAACTCCCACTTGATTCAAGCGATTGAAGTACCCAGACAATCTGAGCACATGCTCACTAGTTGAGCGATTCTCCTCCATCTTTTAGCTATAGAACTTGTTGGAGACTTCATTTCTCTCAACTCGGGTATTTGCTTGAAATATTAACTTCAATTCCTGGAACATCTCATATGGTCCATGACGTTCAAAACGTCCTTGAAGTCCCGATTCTAAGCCATTAAGCACAGTGCACTAAACTATCAAGTAGTCATCATATTGAGCTAGCCAAATGTTCATAACGTGTGCATCTGCTCCTGCAATAGGTCTGTCACCTAGCGGTGCATTAAGGACATAATTCTTCTATGCAGCAATGAGGATAAACCTCTGATAACGGATCCAATCCGCATCATTGCCACTAACATTTTTCAACACAATTTTCTCTAGGAACATATCAAAATAAACATATGAAAGCAACAATGCAAGCTATTGATCTACAACATAATTTGCAAAATACTACTAGGACTAAGTTCATGATAAATTTAAGTTCAGTTAATCATATTACTTAAGAACTCCCACTTAGACAGACATCTCTCTAGTCATCTAAGTGATCACGTGATCCAAATCAACTAAACCATGTCCGATCATCACGTGAGATGGAGTAGTTTCAATGGTGAACATCACTATGTTGATCATATCTACTATATGATTCACACTCGACCTTTCGGTCTCCGTGTTCCAAGGCCATATCTGTATATGCTAGGCTCATCAAGTATGACCTGAGTATTCGCGTGTGCAACTGTTTTGCACCGTTGTATTTGAGCGTAGAGCCTATCACACCCGATCATCAAGTGGTGTCTCAAAGACGAAGAACTTTCATAGCGGTGCATACTCGGGAGAACACTTCTTGATTATTAAGTGAGAGATCATCTTAAAATGCTACCGTCAATCAAAGCAAGATAAGATGCATAAAGGATAAACATCACATGCAATCAATATAAGTGATATGATATGGCCATCATCTTCTTGTGCTTGTGATCTCCATCTCCGAAGCACCATCGTGATCACCATCGTCACCGTCGTGACACCTTGCTCTCCATCGTAGCATCGTTGTCGTTACGCCATCTATTGCTTCTACGACTATCGCTACCGCTTAGTGATAAAGTAAAGCAATTACAGGGCGTTTGCATTTCATACAATAAAGCGACAACCATGTGGCTCCTGCCAGTTGCCGATAACTTCGGTTACAAAACATGATCATCTCATACAATAAAATATAGCATCACGTCTTGACCATATCACATCACAACATGCCCTGCAAAAACAAGTTAGACGTCCTCTACTTTGTTGTTGCAAATTTTAAGTGGCTGCTACGGGCTTTAGCAAGAACCGTTCTTACCTCGCATCAAAACCACAGCGATAGTTCGTCAAGTTGGTGTTGTTTTAACCTTCGCAAGGACCGGGCGTAGCCACACTCGATTCAGCTAAAGTGAGAGAGCGGACACCCGCCACCACCTTTAAGCACGAGTGCTCGTAGCAGTGAAACCAGTCTCGCGTAAGCGTACGCGTAATGTCGGTCCGGGCTGCTTCATCTCACAATACCGTCGAACCAAAGTATGACATGCTGGTAAGCAGTATGACTTATATCGCCCACAACTCACTTGTGTTCTACTCGTGCATATAACATCAACGCATAAAACCTAGGCTCGGATGCCACTGTTGGGGAACGTAGTAATTTCAAAAAAAATTCCTACGTACACGCAAGATCATGGTGATGGCATAGCAACGAGAGGGGAGAGTGTTCGTCCACGTACCCTCGTAGACCGTAAGCGGAAGAGTTAGCACAACGCGGTTGATGTAGTCATACGTCTTCACGATCCGACCGATCCAAGCACCGAACGTACGGAGCCTCCGAGTTCAGCACACGTTCAGCTCGATGATGATCTCCGGCCTCCGATCCAGCAAAGCTCCGGAGATGAGTTTCAAAGACCTGACGGCGTGGTGACGATGATGATGTTTTACCGGCGCAGGGCTTCGCCTAAACTCCGCGACGATATGACCGAGGTGGAATATGGTGGAGGGGGGCACCGCACACGGCTAAGGAACGATCCGTAGATCAACTTGTGTGTCTATGGGGTGCCCCCTGCCCCCGTATATAAAGGAGTGGAGGAGGGGAGGGCCGGTCATCTCTATGGCGCGCCCTAGGGGACTCCTACTCCTACCGGGAGTAGGATTCCCCCTTTCCTAGTCCAACTAGGAGTCCTTCCAAGTAGTAGGAGTAGGAGACAAGGAAGGGGAAGAGGGAAGAGAAGGAAGGAGGGGGCGCCGCCCCTTCCCCTAGTCCAATTCGGACTAGTCAATGGGGGGGCGCGCAGCCTGCCTCTCCCTCTCCCCTAAAGCCCAATAAGGCCCATATACTTCTTCCCCCGTATTCCCGTAACTCCCCGGTACTCCGAAAAATACCCGAATCACTCGGAACCTTTCCGAACTCCGAATATAGTCGTCCAATATATCGATCTTTACGTCTCGACCATTTCGAGACTCCTCATCATGTCCCCGATCTCATCCGGGACTCCGAACTCCTTCGGTACATCAAAACTCATAAACTCATAATATAAGCATCATCAAAACCTTAAGCGTGCGGGACCCTATAGGTTCAAGAACTATGTAGACATGACCTAGAACTATTCTCGGTCAATAACCAATAAGCGGAACCTGGATGCCCATATTGGCTCCTACATATTCTCTGAAGATCTTTATCGGTCAACCGCATAACAACATCGTTGTTCCTTTGTCATCGGTATGTTACTTGCCCGAGATTCGATCGTCGGTATCAATACCTAGTTCAATCTCGTTACCGGCAAGTCTCTTTACTCGTTACGTAATGCATCATTCCGTAACTAACTCATTAGCTACATTGCTTGCAAGGCTTATAGTGATGTGCATTACCGAGAGGGCCCAGAGATACCTCTCCGACAATCGGAGTGACAAAACCTAATCCCGAAATATGCCAACCCAACATGTACCTTCGGAGACACCTATAGTACTCCTTTATAATCACCCAGTTACGTTGTGACGTTTGGTAGCACCCAAAGTGTTCCTCCGGTAAACGGGAGTTGCATAATCTCATAGTTACGTGAACATGTATAAGTCATGAAGAAAGCAATAGCAACATACTAAACGATCAAGTGCTAAGCTAACGAAATGGGTCAAGTCAATCACATCATTCTCCTAATGATGTGATCCCGTTAATCAAATGACAACTCATGTCAATGGCTAGGAAACTTAACCATCTTTGATTCACGAACTAGTTAAGTAGATGCATACTAGTGACACTATGTTTGTCAATGTATTCACACATGTATTATGTTTCCGGTTAATACAATTATAGCATGAATAATAAACATTTATCATGAAATAAGGAAATAAATAACAACTTTATTATTGCCTCTAGGGCATATTTCCTTCAGGAGGGGGGGGGGGCAGAGGAGATCTTCCGGTGGAGCTCCTCGAGGAAGGCGGCAGACCGACTATGGTCTGCGGGCCCGTAGACAATGATGACCTCCCACTTGAAGTTGAGAGACCTCTCAAAGACCTCCATGCTCACGAAGAACTCCCCCCGGTCCATGCTGCCCACCTCGAAGGTGGCATCCTTTACGCCTAAAAGGATTCCACCCGAGTGGCCAGCGCTCCCACTAGAAGGGAGCCAATGCCACGCAAAGAGGTGGGAGCTCAGACGGTCGAGCTCAGGAAGCGAGAATTCAAGACGCATGGTCTCCTGGATGGCAATGATGTCAATGTGTTCATCACGCATGTACTCGATGAGTTGGCGGCGTCGGCCATCATGGCCGAAACCGCGGATGTTCCAGAACAGAGCACGCATTAAGAAGCCATTGGGGGGCTGCTTGACCCCAGAACGCGAGAGGCACTTTGGGCACGGAGAGCCGCAGTGAAAAAATGGGTGCGGCCCCGGATTTCGGTCTCACCCACCGGGGGAGGGGGACTAATCTGCCGCGGCACCGTCGGGAGAGTGTTCTCCCTAGAAGGGGGGGTACAGGGGGCAAGAGGAGAGCCGCACGGGCCTCCGCGAGCCTCCCATCCAGGATCTCACGGGCGCGGATCGCCGCAATCTGGACTAAGTGGGGACCAGATTCCCCCCGAAAAATGATCGCAGAGTCCGAGGCCACCTTCGCAAGCTTGCCAAGAGGGATCGACTCGAGAGCAGAGAAGGAGCAAGATGAAGCCGAGGGTGGGACGGCGGGCGTACCTGGCTCCAGGTTCCGCGCAGCAGCCCAGATCTCCGCCCGCTCAGAGATGGGCAGAGCCGGACTGCCCTCTGGGTGAGCAGCATCCAGCCGAGCACTCCGACGAGACGCCGTCACCGGGGAGGAAGCCGATCTGCCACGGCGAGAGTAGGCAGCTGACCGAGGAGGAGGTGGCTGGCGGCCACGGGAGTGGTCACCCTGGCCTCCCCATCCAAGGTCAGGGCTCCAGCGGGAGAGGCCAGAAGAGCGGGCCCAGCACAGCTGAGGAGGGTCGGGGTCAGGGTCGGCGTCGAGGGAGGGAGCAGCAGAGGTGGGAGGGCCTCGGGGGGAGGAAGCTAAGCGGCCGGGAGGGGGGACGCCGGGGGGGTGGGCGTCGGCCCCCAGGGCTACAGCCACCTCAGCAGGAGCCGACACCTCGGGTAGCAGCTGACCGGGACCCGGAGTGGCAGCCAGGAGGGGGGCCAACTCCGGACCCGGTGTGACGAGATCCGGCGATGAGGGAGAGCGTGGGGAAGAAGCCGGGCAGACGACCAGGCCGACACTGGAGATGTCGCTCTCCTCGGAGGAAGACGCCGGGAGAACCGGGGGGTCGCCGAGAGCCAGAGGGGGTGCGGCCTGGCGACCCTTGCCACCGGCTGCCGGAGGCGGAGGCGAGGGGGAAGGGGAGCGGGAGTCCTCCGACTCCGACCCCCCTCGTCGTCGGAGTGGTACGAGCGAGCATGGTGACAACCGCGGTAGTCGCCGTCAGCCCCCGGGTTACCACCAGGGAGGCCGGCGTCCAAGGAGCGGGGGAGGCCGACGTGGTTGGGAGGCTCAGGGGAGATCCTGAGGTCAAAGCCCTGGTCGTTGAAGAACACTCGGACGGTGGTGCGGAGCTTGAAGGAGTCGAGGCACTTGACCTTGACCCTAACCTCCTCCTCTTTGCGCAGAGAGAGCTCATCGACCACCACCACCTTGCCCAGGAGGCGGGACATCTGGCGGATGACGAGCTCAGACCGTGCAATGTCAGGAAGGCCGGCGACAAGGATCCAAGCGGTGTCGAGAACGGCCACCGCCTGGGCATTAAGAATCGGCTTGGAAATGTCGACGACCAGCTGGTTGAGAGCGGCGTGATCTGACCATGCGGGTCGGCGTGGCCGTGGTCGATGCAGTCGAGGAAGACGACGGTGAAGATGTGGCCAGCGGAGGGGGTGACCACCCAGTCCCACTGGCGGCGGTAGAGGTGGTTCAGCTCCGCCTCGATCATCTCGGGGGAGGCCACCCCGTCCACCACAGTGACGACCGCCTGGAGGGTCGGCGAAGGTGGCGGGACATCAGGGACCTCGAGGTGGAAGAAGCCGAGTCCCTCGATGCCATGGCCGTACATCATGAGCTCCGACACCACAGGTCTATCGGGCACAGGAGAGCGGGGTGCCCCGGATCCTTGCAGAGGTAGCAGCACTAGGGGTTGACACAGTTGACCTAAGAGTGGCCCCCACTCCACAGTTGAAGCAGGGGGGCGGGGGAGGCCGGAGACTGGCTCGGGGGTGGTGGAGGAGCCCGGGGCTGCCGAGGGGCACGGTGGGCGCCCTTGAGCACCCGGCGTTTTCTTCTTTGTTGGACCCGGACGTCCACGAGCAGCGCCACCACCTGTGACCGGGGCCGAGGGAGCGGCCGAGGCCGCATGGGGCGGCACATAACGGCGGGGAGCATCGGACGACATGGGAGCCGGAGCGCGGGGTGAGGCTGGCCGAGTGGGCCGGGAAGGAGAGGGCGGCGCCCGGCGGAGGAGGGGAGGGAGTGCGGGCGCCACGCCCGATCGCCCGAGGTGGCCGGCGAGGCGGAACGACCCGGCCCTCCCGGCGGGACGGAGAGCGGCGGGATGGAGAGCGGCGGCCCTCCCGCAGCTCCCTGAGCTCCCGACGGAGCTCTTCTTCGCGCCACAGGGAGTCGGGGAGAGACGCGAGCTGTCCTGGCGATCGCCGGCCCAGCGCTTGGCGCGGATCGCCCCATCGCCCCACTCCCCGCATGGGGGCCGCGGTGGGGAGGGGGCTTGGCGGCGGGGGGAGGCGGGGCCGGGCGGCGAGAGGGAGCCGGGACGGCGCCGGACAGGGGCAGGGCGGGGACGGGGGGATCGGGTCGACGCCGTGGGGGATCGGGTCTGGGGGACGAGGTGGGGCGGCGGCGGGGAGAACTGGGGGCCGAGGTAGACCGTAGGGCAACCAAATCGAGCGCACGGTCTCCCCGGGCCTAGGGCAAACTGGCGGCCTAGCATCTGAAAGGCGGCCCAGGGGAGAGGAGTGCAGGCCAGCCGACGGGCCACAGAGCAGGGATGGGCCGGGGCCCAGGAGCCCAGCAGCGCGGGCGGCCTGGCCCACGAGGCGGGCACTCACCCTCTCCCGACGGGAATCCCATCCCAGGGCAGGTGCCGCCGCCACCGCCAAGACGCCGCCCGATGGGTCGCCGTGGCGTGGAATCGCGGTGGCGTCTGGCGGCAATGAAGGGGCGGAAGGGAGAGCATCTCGAGGGCGCCGCCGATGCCGGAGGAGGAGAGATGGCCGCGGGGGGGAGGGGGGGGCATCGGCCGGACCGCCGCCGTCGAGAGTTAAGATTCAACGGTTGCGGTCCTACCATCGGAGCTCCGATTTGATTTAGATTTAGAATCCCGATTCTATACGCCTTGCTCGACGCCGCCGTGGCTTCAAGTCGCCTCACACCGCCCTGGACAGACAACAGGGGATCCCACGGCGCAACATAAACGACGCATTGTGAGGGAGGCACCTTGCAACCATATCAGGAGCACGCCAGGGCAGGTATCACTACATGACAATGGGGAAGCACAAGGTGCTGGATCAAGGGTGCAAGGCGTAAATCGCAACCGGGTTGAGATGACCAGGAGATTTTTTGGGGGAGAGAAGGGAGCGAAACGGGAGCGCCGGAGCGGGATCGGCTCCTGCCCAGGAAGGTACGTCGACGTTGCATAGTTACGATTGCAAGTACGTCAAAGTAGCTAGCCGATTAACGTACTTACATTTACACAGGCTTGCTTGGTGTACCCCCCAGTCATTAAAAAGCGTGTTTACACAAGCTTCAAGGGCATAATGGTCATTACGGACAAACCGAAGCGAGTGCGAAAGATCGTATGCCCACCTCCTATCATACCGTATAGACCGGCGTTTGTATACCTTGAGGAATGAAAAAAACCAAAAAAAACAGCACTAAAAAAGCCGTCGCTTGTTCGCAAGGTTTGCAAAATGCATCAGCTACGATCTTCTCGCCTTGCTTCGCGATCACGCCACAAAACGTCGATCCGCCCATTTACCGTATAGACCGGCGTTTGTATACCTTGAGGAATGAAAAAAAAAACCAAAAAAAAAATCGCCGCGATCTTGTAGAGGAAAAATCAGCTAACGATCTTCTCGCCGCTCGACGATCACGCACGTCGATCCAATCGCCGATCGCCGCCGACGGTCCCCATCCGGCGCCGCATCTGAGCGCGTCACCGCGGATCCGTCCAGCGTCGGCGTCGCCGACAGCGTGTACACATGACCGTCGTCTTCCACGTCGCCGCCGTGTTCCATCTAACCCTCGTCTTGCACGTCACCGTCGGACGGCTTGTCGGCTGCGACTGACCGAGCTGTCGCCCGGAAGCCGCGGATCGGGCCCTGCGACGACCTACGTCCGGGACGCCTAGACCGCGGCCCTCGTCTTCCACGTCGCCGGCGTCTTCCATCTAACCCTCGTCTTGCACGTCGCCGCTGTCTACTCCGCAGCCCAAGGTTTGCCATCTAATCTCCTCGTCTAAATCTAGCATGCTAGTTGATATGAGTCTGCGTAGTGACCTAGGGTTTATGGTTGAGTTAACATCTTTGTCATGGCGGCGCCTCCCGGAGGACCGCATGTTGTAAGCGAGATAGAGTTGCATTTGGGCATGATCCACAGTAGAAATTTAACACGTGATGAATTAACAATGTTATGCAGTTTGGTCAGTTAGGCGTGTTGCCATGGATGAACAAACCGCATTGACGGGGGATGATAATGGTACTGATAAGGCTACTCTGAATGATAACGAAATTTTTAATGAGGATGATGACAGCAGCGACAACGATTCCGTATCGTCTTTTGATATCTTGCCTCCGGAGGATTTTGATCATAATGAACATGGTGCAAATAGTGAAAATGTAAGTGTCGTATATTTTGATTTCATCTTTGAACGTTCAATGTATGCCATGGCTAACTATTTATCTATGTGTAAAAATTTGCAGGAAGATGTGGATGTTGACAATGTGGAAAATAGTTTACAGGAATCATTCGCGGATAACTTGAGCCAGGTTCGTAGATGGATGTTGTATATGAATGAATATTGTGAATTAAATGATAGTAATTAACATATACATTTCATATGAATTTTGTAGGAGGAGTCAGATGGTATTAGCGGTGATCACGATGAGGGAGAGATGGACATTGAGGAGGCTCGAAGGCAGCAGCGAATGGTGGATACACATTGGAAGGTGATGGCTATGACCTTTCGGTTGCAAGGTGATGCATACATATTCTATAACAATCACGCCAAAGAAACGGGTTTAGCATCGAAAAAGCGAAGGTCAAGCGAGGTGCTTGAGGAATGATCTGATGCGGAGATTTCTTTGCTCTAGGGCAGGTAGAAAGCGAGCAAGTTTATAACCATGGAGGGCATAGCGCGAGCTTAGACCGGAGACTTCGTTGCGATTGCGGTGCACATATGGTGGTGAAGCTGGACGAAGAACGTGGTGTTTGGTTCGTCGCGTCATTCGTGGATGATCACAACCACGCGATGGCTAGGCCCGACGAGTTTGTTTTACGTGGTCTCACAGACGGATTGGAGAAAACACGAGGCGAGAGATATTGGCGTTGGAAGCTGCGGGATAAGAAAACATATAATAATGGACAACTTTATCAGCGAATCACGGTTCGTATGATAAGTGCGGGCTTATCGGGAGGGATATTTACAATCTTTGTTGTAGAGAAAAATGAAGCTCATTGCAAAAGGTGGCGAGAGCGGCGGTTGGCATCATGAGGAGCGGGAAGGAGAAGGACCACGAGTTTTTTTTGAGTATGTGCGTGACAAGGAAGGGCGACTGAAGAGTATGTTTTGGTGTGATGCACAGCCGCGAAGGGACTATCAGGACTACGGAGATGTGGTTGTGTTTGATAGCACGTATAAGATGAACAGGTATGGTATGCCGTTCGTCCCCTTTGTCGGAGTTAACAACCACCGTTGCACCACAGTGTTTGGATGTGCCATAATTGCTGATGAGACGGAAGCGACATATGTGTGGCTCTTGCAGACATTTATGAAGGCAAACTGTCAGGTGAAGCCAAAGTCAATAATCACAGATGGTGACGCTGCAATGATCCGGGCTATTAAATCTTGTGCTTTCGGATGTTTTCCATCGTCTTTGCTCTGGCATATCGAGAAAAATATCAGAGGCACCTGCATTACAAGTCCTTTGGATGAGTTCAGATCGCTCCTATACTATGCCACCTCTCAAGCGAACTTTGAGCGAGATGGACCGCTTTCTATAATAAGTGGAAGGCAGATAGAACTAAAGAGTGGCTTGACGGGATGTACGGAAGAAGAGACTTTGGGCAGCTTCATATCTTTCGATGGTTTTTCCTTGGTATGCGAAGTAACGAGAGAAGCGAAAGCCTCAACTCCTGCCTTCACCTACACGGACTACGGTATGACAATAGTTGATTTGGTTGTGCATTATGAGAACTGTATAGTTACGCTGCGTGAGAATAGAGGCGTCGATGATTGTGAGGCTCACCAAAAGAACCACCGTCGATTCTTGAATATAAGGCACTTGAGGAGCATGCCGCCAAAGTATTCACACACTGCTAATTTTACATCCTGCAAGATGATTTGCACAAGATGGGTCAGCTGGAGATATTTGAGGCGCTCGTGGGAATTGAGCGTCGGACATATATGGTGACATGGAAGGATAACCACAAGTTCATGTACAATGTTGTTTATGAACCGGTAACTCGGAAGAAACAATATCATGCAGTTGTCTTAGGATGGTTCGAAAGGCCTGCCATGCAAACACATTCTTTTGTTCTCCATCATCTGAGCATAACTGAAATACCAAAGTGTTGTGTCCTTCATCGGTTGTCAAAAATCACGAGAGATGGTTTGCACTGTGCAGCGGAAGAGTGATATGTTTGGGTGGGGTTGGTCGGGGCCATTAGAGAGAGACGGTATAGTCAAGTAAGCATAAAAACCGCAGAGGCAGCTCATGTTGCAGCAAATGATCCCTTCTTGTTTGACGAGTTGATGAAGTGTCTGGACAACATAATAGCGCAGAAAAAGATACGGAGGAGGAGCTTATAGGAAGTAGAAGGTATGCTAAGCTTAAGAAGGAGGCAAGTCAAGCGCAGCAAGTTGAGCCTGGTATTGGTGATCTGAGAAAGTTTAACGAAGGGTGCACCTAAGAAGGGGCGGTCAAAGGGGGCCCTGATGTTACGAAGAATGGTAGGCCAAAAGATTTTCTGAGAGAAAAAAGTGGTCCTTTGTGCGATCTGTGTAGTCAACCAGGTCATAACAAGGCTACATGCAAAAAAAGAGAAGTAAGATGCTATTTTTTATTTTTGTTATGTTGGTACTTAGGTTTTGCAAACAATATTTTCTCACCCATTTTTTATGTTATGTTCAGGAATTGGGCGTGAAAGCATCTTGCTATGTTGGAAGAATAAAAATGGTTGCCTGAGTCTAGTCCGAATAAACTATGGTGTTTCTTGTTAGTACTTGTGTGGCAGCAAACTCTGTGTCTCGTTTTGTTTATGTGGGATGAAAATATTTATGTGAACATGTGACATGACACATCATATTTATTTACAGAATTGTCATGTTAAGACTTCACAGTTATTTGTACTGTTATTTGTACTGCGTTTTAATTCTTGATTCTGTTGCAAAAATATACCCGGCCGTCGTTCTGCGCAAAAACAAAGCCGTCCGTCCTTGTGCAAAAAATGCCCGACCGGCAGCTGGACCACAAGTTGGGATATATGACCATGCAACTCGGGAGGTCCATATAAAGCCCAACAAGGGCCCAGCAGCGGGTCAAGCTGGGCGTCGACATCAAGCGATAGTAGCACAGGAGTTCGACCTGTGTACCACGGCGGCATATTTAAGCTGGTCCTCACCCCGTCGGCTTCGAGGTGGGACTAAACTTCGTCGTCGGTAGCGTGGCGGCGGTGCATGGGCGGGGAGAGGCGGCGCTGGGCTGTCGTATTGGGCCGACTTGGGCGGCGGCGACCGTAAAAAAGGCGCACACTCGACTGCGTTGGAGGATCGTCAGCGTTCACTCGACCGCATCACTTGTTTAGTCCCACCTCGGAAGCTGACGGGGGTGAGGACCAGCTTAAATAGCCGCGTCGGCCGTGTGTTTCGAACTCCTCTGTTACAAGCTCCTTCTCAGCCCCGTTGGACCTCCTTGTGGGCCCTTGTGGGGTCTGACCGACCGCCTGAGTCGCCTGTTGGGCTAGATTTGGGTTGGTTTAGTCCCTGGGTCCACAAGGCAAGGTTGGGCTTTTTTTTTCCTAAACATAATTTCTGTAACAAAGGAGGAGGCGTCCGCCTGCATTTATATTGCACGTAGCAGCTGAACATATATAGCACATAGCAAAAAAATTAAAATAAGCATATAGCAGAGAAAAATTAAAATAAGCATATAGCAGACGGCGGCATCATCATGACATAAGCATATATAGCAGACCGCGGCATCATCATCACATAAGCATATAGCAAATAGCAATATATAGTTGGAAAATAAGCAAATAAATATTGTAGCTAGTACCGACGACAGCACATTTATTTAGATGCGGACGTGCGTAGTCATGCCCATTACAATAAAAAATGTCATAACATCTAAATCGTTCCTAGTGCCGTCAACGGCACGTTTATTTAGTTGCGATCAAAAACCCATGAACCCATCAACGCACTAATTTCTTCTCCATGATCTTCAAAATCTTCTCTTTCACAGTTTCCATCGTGTTGCACTCTGAAAAAAGTATTTCAGCTAGAATGCGTCCCCTTGAAGCATTCACCTCAGCTTGATCAAAGTCAAATATCCATTCATCTCCATTCCAGTTTTGAATGCATTTCACCACAAACAGAGCACACGAAACTCTGCAACAAAACGCGAGTCAGCCATCGCTGTGTAAGAGAAGTACTTAGAACTTAAACAGTTGCGACATACCCATCCTTTTGTAACGGAATATCGTACTCATTTATTGGCCAGGAAGATACGTCTGGATGTTCCATTTCTAGAAGGGAGTTCACCTCCAACGTATCTTTAGCTATTTCTGCCCTCTGAAATAAAAATGTGAAGTTCATATGAAATACATAACTAATTACTACTATCTATCTTGTTTAATGTAAAGAAAGAAACTTACCAGCTGCCTTATTTTTTAAGAACTCCTTGCTGCATTTACGGTAGAATTTAAAACTTGAAACTCTTTTTCTTGTTGTGCATGAGAATTGTTATCCAGTGATTTTCTTCCACATGAAAAGGAAAATCGCCTACAACAAAGTTTATTCAAGTTCTTGGACACACAAATAGTTATGTACTTGAAGGATCATCTGAAAGTGAAGTACCTTATCTGTAATGAAATATTCATCATTAACTCTAGACACCATTTTAGATTGGTTTGTGAAATGCTCCATAAAATGGTGCTTGGAGTTCTTAACCTTTCCTTCACCACGAAGAATAAGCCATGTGACACCCAAGATGATAAAATGTGACGGTCGACCACGGCGATTATGGGTCTGCATATGCTTGCAATAACTATTGATGACTTGAAAATAACATAATAACAATACTCCTCTTAGAAACAAATTAAAAATGACATGTAGAAATGCATATAATTGTTGTACTACTTACACCGCCATGCAACCATTTTTTACAATGATGGCTTGAAGCATATCAGGTGTACATGTTTCCCCACAATTCTGTCATGTGCACGACAGTTTTCCTACTAAGCTTCTCCGAGTCGATAGTGTGCGGATATAAACTTTCGCGGCCTCTATGTGATCCTCGGTAATGTAATCGGTATTAATCAGAGCGTCTGCATCTCACATTTAGTATACCAAACAAACCTAAAATATAATGAAACAATGAGTAAATACAGTATGCAAGGACTGAAATATCTTCAAATCAAAGTCAACGTCCGTTTTGTGTCGTTGTTCCAACCTTGCGTGGGGGCCTCGTTGGCGTGCCCGCACACGTGCAGCATGCATGCGATCACTTTGGTGCGATTGCATGCATGCGATCACGTAGCCACTTTTTCCACAAGTGCAACCATCCACTACTTGTCGATCTGGCGCTCCACGGAGGGTTCCCAACTACGGTTTTTCTTTTCCGTCAAACGCAGCGACACTTTTTCCACAAGTTGGCATCACCATCCACAGCACCTACGCCAACTCGCGTATTTTTTCGGCGCTCCACGAATTTTCTAGGGTTTTCCAGTCCAAAATCGAAAAACAATTTTCTAGCCGGACGTGGACGCGCAACGTCCGTTTTGTGTCGTTGTTCCAACCTTGCGTGGGGGCCTCGTTGGCGTGCCCACGCCAGTCGCGACACTTTGGTGCAGTTGCATGCATGCGATCACGTAGCCCCAAAGGCAACCAGCTACTTGTCGATCTGCGGGGGGGTTCCCAACTACGGTTTTTTTACTCCGTCAAACGCAGCCACACTTTTTCCACAAGTTGGCATCACCATCCACAGCACTCACGCCAACTCGCGTATTTTTCCGGCGCCCACGAATTTTCTAGGGTTTTTCAGTCCAAAATCGAAAAACACCGCCGGACGTGACGCAACGTTCGTTTTGTGTCGTTGCGTTCCAACCTTGCGTGGGGGCCTCGTTGGCCGTGCCGCCAGACGCACACTTTGGTGCAGTGCATGCATGCATGCGATCACGTAGCCTCAAAGCAACCAGCTACTTGTCGATCACCGGGAGGGTTCCCAACTACGGTTTTTTTTCTACTCCGTCAAACGCAGCGACACTTTTTCCACAAGTTGGCATCACCATCCACAGCACCCACGCCAACTCGCGTATTTTTCCGACGCCCACGAATTTTCTAGGGTTTTCGGTCCAAAATCGAAAAACACCGCCGGACGTGGCCGCAACGTCCGTTTTGTGTCCGTTGTTCCAACCTTGCGTGGGGGCCTCGTTGGCGTGCCGCCAGTCGCGCTACACTTTGGTGCAGTTGCATGCATGCGATCACGTAGCCCGGTGCAACCAGCTACTTGTCGATCTGCAGGGGGGTTCCCAACTACGGTTTTTTTTCTACTCCGTCAAACGGCGACACTTTTTCCACAAGTTGGCATCACCATCCACAGCACCCACGCCAACTCGCGTATTTTTCCGGCGCTCACGAATTTTCTAGGGTTTTCGGGTCCAAAATCGAAAAACACTGCCGGGACGTGGCGCAGCGTCCGTTTTGTGTCCGTTCGTTCCAACCTTGCGTGGGGGCCTCGTTGGCGTGCCCACGCCAGACGCACACTTTGGTGCAGTTGCATGCATGCGATCACGTAGCCCAAAGCAACCAGCTACTTGCCGATCTGCCGGGGAGGGTTCCCAACTACGGTTTTTCTACTCCGTCAACGCAGGCGACACTTTTTCCACAAGTTGGCATCACCATCCACAGCACCCACGCCAACTCGCGTATTTTCCGGCGCTCCACGAATTTTCTAGGGTTTTTAAGGAAAATGTACCCTACACGATGTCCGAGCGTGAGGCGACGTGTGTTTCCTCTTTGTTTTTGTCCATATCGTGCGTGCATGACGTACTCTCACACTAAGCGTTTTTAGTGCTGCGGAGACCGGTGTTGCTGATCGAACTCATTTTCCTATGTATGTACAAACGCATCATCAAATCAAAACTCTCAAATGAAATGGACAAAATTAATTTCACTCAAATTTCATTGAACATAGATAAAATATTTTACATGCTCGGGCTAACTCAACGATTACAAGTGCACCACATAAAGTCTACTACTTAGGCTTACAATGACATAACCAAATTAAATAAAAAAAACTACTCGTTATCGCTATCAACGAGGTCAATAACGGCCGGGCCGCCGCCGCCGTCGTCGTCGCTGCTGGACCGGTTCGCGAGGTCGTCCCAATCTATCGGATCGTCGTCGAATCCTCCTCCACTTGCCGCCGCGCTTGCGCCACTCCTGCTGCCACTCGGCGGCACTTGCGCCACTCCGCGCCGCCATCGCCGCTTTCTTCGCGCGCCTCGGCCGCTTTCTGCGCCGCCTCGGCCGCTGGATTGCGGCCGCAATCTCGGCGGCCTCCGCCGCCTCCGCCGCCGCTGCAGCCTCCGGCGCCCGTAAAGGCGGCGTAGTACCAGCGTGTCATCCGGATCGCCGTCCTCGCGGAGGATGACTTGCTCCGGCGGCAACTCGATCCCCGGCGGCGAGGGAGGGGCGGCGGGCGCGGGCGCCTGTGCCGGGTACACACCGTGGCCGCCGCCACGTCTGCGACGATCGCGCGGTGGAGGAGGTGCGCGAAGACGGCCGCTGCGGCCCGTCAGATCGGGGGTCTCGCCGGCCGCGGCAAGGCGGAAGGCCGCCATCACCTCCCAATAGTCTTTCCCGCGCCAAAACCGCTTTCGGCCTTCGATGTTGTGCCGGCCGCCGCTGTGGTTGCGGAGCTCCTCCTCCGTCGCGCCGGGACCCATCGTCGCAAAGCCCTCCGCGTCGATCTTCCAGTTGCGCGGGAGACGGCAGCCCGGCGGCACGGGTAGGCAGTAGTGGTGGAGCTCCTCCGTCTCCGGCCCTCCGATGCTCGTCGGCCATGCGCCGGGCGTCGTCGGCGCGCCACCACCGTCTTCTTCTTGCCCGCCAAGAAAGCCATCGGGCGGTGCGGGGGCGTGGAGGTGGAGGTGCGGAGGTGCGGGAGAAAGCCGTCGGCGGTGCCATTTATAGCCGGGAGGAGGAGTCGGGCGGCCGCGCCGTGGTTAACGCGCCGCCGCGCGCGCGCGCAGCAGGCGGCGTTGACCGGGAGGGGCAGCGAGCGGCGGGCGGTCGGGTGGCAACAACGGCGGGCAACCGAGGAAGCAATGATGGCGTCGCCGGCGAGCGAGGAGGCGGCAGCGTTAGCGTCCGGCGGCGCGGCAGCGAGGAGCAGCAGCGTTAGCGTCCGGCAGCGGCGCGGCAGCGGCGGAGCGGCAGCGTTAGCGTCCGGCAGCAGCGGCGCGGCGCGCGCAGCGGCAGCGCGTCCGGCGGCGCGCGCGCGCGGCAGCGGCAGCGCGCGGCGGCGGAAGAGGCAGCGTGGAACCTGCGTGCATCGCGCCTCGGCGCCGTGATTGGCGGCCGACCGCGCCACACGACGGGCGTGGGATTGCGTGGGGCAGCGGTGCGTGGGGGTGGGGCGGCGGCGCCACCGACAACGCGTTGATCGCGGCGGCGGTTTATTTTTTTTCCTCCCGGTGGGCGGCGGCCTGTATTCGTATCGTATACATCCGTCTGTTTTTTTTTTTTTTTGCGGGCGGGCGGGCCGGCGGGGCAATCTTATTCCCATCCTACCCTTTGTTATGAAGGGGTATCGGGCAATCTCAGCCCTCCTTGTGTTTATAGGGGGTCTACCGAAGCGGAAGTGATATATGTAAATTAATCTAGTGCTTCTCAGGGTACGTTTGCGTATATTTTTGTCAAGTATCCGGTTTAAATATTTTAGAAGGTTTCAGCACTCATAGTTTCTAAAGTTTGACTCTGCCTATATACTAGTACGAAACAACAAGCTTTGGAAAATTGGATGTGTCTTGGTGAAGGTGTTGCGATGCCCGGTGCATTGGCGGAGTGGTATGCAGAGGCCGGGGAGTCCCCCTTTTCGTAAAAAAGGGATGGGTTACAGTGGATTGCAATGAAAAGACTTAAATTTTGAGGACCGTCGGCGTGGGGGCCTAGCTTGCCAATCAAGTATTGGATATTTATTTCCTATGAATGAACAAAAGAAGAACTTTGGGAAGGGTAGAACCTGGAACTTATGCAGTTAGTATAAAGTGTGCCCAACTAGTTCTGATGGTAGCTTTGGACTTTTATATGCTCTGTCTGGAAGCTTTATATAGTCCTCGCATTCCTATACTCTTCTGGTTTCTAGGTTTCAGCATGAGGCATGAGGCATGATAACCCTCTCAACAATCTTCAATGTTTGATCATTCCTGTAGTTAGAGTGAGTTACTTGCTAAGTTTCTTGGTCAAACCTAAGGCAATTTTTCCGTTTCTCTGAACGACGACGTGTGCCAACTCTGGTTCATTCAATATGACAATGGAACAGGGACCTTGGCTCAGTTGATCAAAAGAGTAAGCTAGTTGGGTGATGTTGAAGTGTGGACATACATATATACAGACATAGAAAATGTTGCAGCGCAAGGACAATGCAGCCAACTTTTCCTACACCTATAATGTGAGGATCTACGGTGATATATATTTAGGGTTGCCAGAGATAGGAGACGGACGAACTGAGTGTGCACTTTCTGTAGCCGGCGCATATGCAGCTGGGTGTTTTTAAACATTCAGCATCCACGACTACATGTTTCGCAAATTCACCACAAAATTCTATATGCATATTTTGTAGGAAGAATTGTGGAGCTACAAATGTTGGGCTAAAATATTTCTGTATTGTGCAAACAAAATGAGGGCTTAATAGCTCTCAACAATCTAATAGCTCTTGAAGACAAACACTCTCGCCCTTTTGTTCTCTCTATCTAATAGCTCTTGAATAATGCACTCTTAGCACTTCAATCATGGAAAATTAATTACAGTTAGTGGTACTTTACATTTGCAGATGGAACTGTTGAGTAACGTGATTGTATTAGGAAATATAGGTTAGACTAGGAATTATTCTGGCTTGCCTTGTACTCCAAGTAGATCATGTACTCCTATATATGCCTACGAGGCTCAAGCAATACAACAACTATTCCACCAAATCCTCTCTTCCTTCCTAACATGGTATCAGAGCAAGTCGATCCTAAACCCTAGCCGCCGCCGCTTCCTTTTCTGCGCCGCCCAGGCGGTCGGCCTCCATGACCGCATTCCGGGCGCGCCGCCCGTGCCAAGGTTCGTCACGCCGCCCGTGTTGGCGGCTGCCCTCTGAGTCTTTTTCCGATCCTTTGATCCGGGTTTTCTCTCTCTCGGTCGTTTTGATCGGCGTCTACTTTTTGTTTTCCGGTCTATGTGATCCGGTTTGCGCCATCCGCCGCCGTCGACCCGTCGCCTCTACTCCAACACCGCGCGATTGGCGGCTTCTTCACCGACCAGCGGCCTCGCGCATCGTCGTAGCGTCGCCGTCGGTCGCTTCGACTTCAGCGGCCTCACGCGTCGTTCAGCATCGGCCCGCCATCGCCCGACCAGCGACCTCGCGTCATCGGCGACCCTTCCGCCGCCGTTCGCGCGACAGCCCGCCCGTCGATCTCGCCGCCGTCACCGCTTCTCCGACCGGACTCTGCATCACCCGACCAGCGGCCTCGCGCCATCGGCGCTAATCGTAGCCGCCTTCGCCCCGCCACCGCCGGCTTCATCTCGGACTCCGCCCACCACGCCTTCACCGGCGGCGTCCCGACCTCGCGCGATCGGCGATCACCCGCTTCGCCGCGCGATCCGCCTCATCTACGCCAGCGACCGACTCGCTTTGTCGGTTGCACGCGCCTCGCAGTCCCGTGGCGATCGTCCCGAGTTCGGCGCGCTCTCCACCGATCGAGCAACGGCTGCCGCTGCGTCTCCCGTCGGACGCGGCGCCACCGCCCGTGGTTCTTCTCCTGCTGCACCGACCAGCGTCACGCCGCGTCGCCCGCCGGGCCGTAGTGCCGCGGCCCATGATCCACCGCCGCTCGGGGCCGTCCGCTCAAGCCGTCCCGTGGCTGCACCGACCCTCGCGCCGCCGCTGCGTCGCCCGTCGGAACCGTAGCGGCGTGTACGCGTCCACGCCGCCGTCGAGGCCTTCCCAGCGGTTGCACCGACTTCGCGAACCGCCGTTCGTCGCCCGCCAGACTGCTGCGTCGCGGCCCGGGTCCCCGCTGCCGCCCGAGGTTTTCCGCCGTCGCCCGACCGCTTTGCCGCCCTGCGCTTCCCGCCAGAAGTAGCGCGCCGCGCCGCGTCCGCTCCGCCATCACCCGCGTCGACCTCCGTGGTATCGTCGCGCCGTCTTCCTTAAGCGCGAACGCCACCGTCGCGCCGGTCTTCGCCACGCTGTCGGGGTTCTTCGCCTACTTCGAGCACCGCCGCGCGACTCCTAACCTAGCCGCCGCCGCCGTCGAGCGCCGCTGCCGCTCTTCTTTAACCGCCGCCGCGCTTTTTAGCCGCCGCCGCCGCCGTCCACCCCGTCGTTCGTCCGGCAAGACTATCGTCGCCGCCGTCGCCGTCATCTACCCGACCGCTTCATCTACTCCGACAACCGGCTGGCGACATTGGCCTCAGCGCCGATTTGCGCCCAGAACCGTCGTCGAGTCCTTCTCTGCTGGCCTCTCCGACTTCTCCGACATGGTGTACAGCTCGTGCAGTCCTCGTCTCGCATGCCCGTCTTGGCAGCCGGCGCGTGCCTTCATCCACGACGTGTCCCGGGCTGGCAAGCCTGGTCGGTAACCGTCAACTTCGTCTTCGTCCGTCTCGCATGCCCGGTCTGGCAACACCGGTGCGTGCCTTCGTCTACGATGTGTCCCCGGGTTTGGCAAACCCGTCGCGACGCGTCGTCAACAACATCTTCTTCCAGGCGCATCACTTCTTCGACACCAATGCGCCCATGCTAACTCGACGCCTCCTTGCGCCCGCGGCTCCACAGCGACTTCCTCGACACCGGCCACCCCGACTCGACATCGACCACTGCATTCTTCGCACGGCTACCTCGACCACGGCTCCACGACCCACGCTCTTGGCTACATCGACAACGGCACAAAGGGCTACCGCTTGCTTGAGCAACCTCGTTGGTTTCCAATCCAGCCACGACTCCGCGATGCGTCGACCGTTACGACTGTGGGGAGGTGTCCGTCGGCTTGCCTTCGGATTCTTCTCCAGTCTCACCGTCTGCGTCGCTACCGTTGTGACTGCGGGGGGACGTTGAGTAACGTGATTGTATTAGGAAACATAGGTTAGACTAGGAATTATTCTGGCTTGCCTTGTACTCCAAGTAGATCATGTACCCTATATATGCCCACGAGGCTCAAGCAATACAACAACTATTCCACCAAATCCTCTCCTCCTTCCTAACAGGAACAAATACTGAATTATTGTGTTTCCCTTATAAAATGGCTTGCACTCATGGACAACAGAAATACTAACCAAGTCATCAACTACTCATTCTACCTTATGCAACAGAAAAGTCTCAGGCAAGATGATCTAGCTTGTGTAGTGTTTGAACAACAGGCCATTGTCTTTCACTTTCAACCACCTATAGGGACTAGCGGTTAGTATCGACCGAATTAGGTAAGAGTGATTTGACCGTGATAAAGTCCAAAGGGGCTGTCATTTTATAGGAAATCGGTAAGATTTGTGTCATAGTCATGTACTCCTACTGAGGTGTGTTGGATGGATGACCTTGTGATGCTGTAAGCAAAGCGTAAGTACCGATGAAATGGAAACCAGAGCCCCAGACAGAGAGGACATGCATGATAGCGCACATTATCGCACGTACGAGTTTATGAGGCTGTGGTTGCTGCAAGGTTTGTGAGAGGCAACTTTGTTTCACTTTCAGAAGATTTCTTGAGAGTGAATGAAGTAGCCTTTGGGTAGCAGTGTGAACCATCAAGGGCACTTTTCGAATGCCTATTAGTGTTCCTTTGGTTTGTTGGAGAAACAGAGGAAATTTTCTGCTGAGGACACTATTCGTTTGATTCGAAGGAAAGGAGCAAGTTCTCTTTGATTTTAGTTGTAAGGAGAAGACAGTAAACTTCTACAATCCACACCGATATTTCTCAGTGTGCTTTGAATCTGATTTTTGTGTGTGCTTTGAATCTGATTTGGCTGTACTTACTATGGCTTTTGAGTTTTTATAATTCTGGCTTGTCAAAAGAAATGAAATCTATGTAAGGCACGCGTTATCTAATTTTTCTATTATGCACATGTGTTCTTACTGTATTAACGCGTGCTTTCGTTACAATGTTTTCAAAGTTCTGCTGTTTGAAAATGTCCTAATGAAAGCTATGTCTTCTCTCAAGTCTCAACAAGGCTTTTTTTCTTTTGCCATTGTCTTCGCTTAAGCTACTTTCACCTGTTTGTGATGGTACATCATATCGACGTTGACCTACTACTGGCTACTAAACCTACAGGAGCTATACGTATCCACATGAAAGTATGTACGTACACCCTCTTCTTAAAAAAAAAGAGTAAGTAATACTGCGTATGTTCATGACCTGGACAGAACGTATAGACATGGAAATTCCGGTAGTACCCACGGAACTCTGAAGAATACCCTACTTGTGGAGAATCCTGATAACACGGAAGCTACACTTGCAGAAGACGGCATGGGAACCGACTGAGTTGCCGTCGGCGTCGCACCGTCGATCTGTGGTGGCGACCGGACGAAGGCACGTGCCTGAGGCTGGCGACGTGCTCGCCGTTGCAAAGCTCGTACGGTTTGGGCAGAATAACGTTCGTGGTGTCTGGCGCGAACAACGAACGAAGGTGGCCCGTGGAGGCAGTCATTTCGTTCGGTTATCCAAAAAACACACGAACAAGTCAACAAGTCAACATTTTTTGAAATTTATAAACATTTTTTAAAAACCCAAACAATTTTTTTGATTGTGATTTTTTAAAGTTATCTTAAAAACTTCAAGCATAAAAAAAAGAACCAGAAAAACCAGGCAGAGAAAAACAACCCAGAAAAGCCGGGTAGAGAAAAACAACAAAAACACCAATGGAGAATGTTCTTAAGGGCATATCCAATGCCGAACCTCAAACCGCCCGTAACCGTCCGGACCACATGGTTCAAACGTGTTTTGTCATCCAACGCGAGCCCTGTATTGGTTCGCCGACCGGTCTGAACGTGATTTTTTCCGTAAACCGGAAACAAACTGGGGGCTTTGTGGGCGTCCGGACCGCTACCACGCCCCTTCTGACTGCCTTGAGCCACATAAGAAACCCTCCCGCTACGCGCCCTTTCCCGCCCGAAGCCGTCAGCGCCGCTCCAAAGAACACATGTCGTATTCATGTCAGCTTAGAGCAACGCGGCCTCTCACTGGCGCTCCGGCATTGAAACGATGCACCAACCGAGAGCGCCGCCCGCGCCGCTTTCCAATGCACGCGACTCCTCCGCGTTCAAACGATAGCCTATTGTTCCGCCTCCCTACATTAAACATGCGCGGTTGCCGAGGAACCTACTCTTGCGCCACCCGTTCGTCCATCAACCGCCCACCATTAATCACCCCGCCGCTTGACCTGCCATCCACCCACTATTTAGGATGTGTTTGGTTGGGGAACGAAGTGGAATGGAATGGCATGGTTGGGGAACACACCCTTAAACTCCAGCCCCAGCCATAGCCGCATCCGTCCTCCTCAGCTCCCTTTGTCCTCTCCGCACCATGCCCATCATGGTATCCTCGAGCTCCAAAGCCATTTGTGGCAGCCTCTCACCCGAGCAGAAGACGGAGATCGCCACCATTGCTGCCGGCTGGCAGATCGGCACGCAGATGGAGGCGGGCACGCCAATGGAAGAGACGGCTGACAACGATCCAGCGCCCCCATCATTGCCGGCGAATGCCGACATCCCCATGGGTGGTGCCCATGCTCAATACATCGAGATGGTGTTGGAAGAGCATCGAGCCATGTTCCAGCAGGCGCAGGCGGACTAGGAGTACAACCTCCGCCTCCTCGATAAGCACTGGCACGCGGAGGAGGAACACGCTACCGGTCTAGCCATCGCGTCAAACGTGGACGTGGGCGAGCAAAAGGCATTGCTCCAATCTTTCTGCACCGCCCATGAAATCCGCTGCGACCGCTGGTAGTTCCGCGTCCCTCGCGCGTAGTTAGAAGCTACCATCAACGAGATCGGTGAGGCAGCGAATGAAGTCTACGATAAGAGGGAGGACAAGGTCGCCAGTAGCGCCATGGCCGCGCCCTGCCATCACGCCCACGAAGCCGGCCTGTCTGCGGGCGCCACTAGCAGCAAGGGAGAGTAGAGCATTGGAGGTCACCGACAGTCGAGTCCTTGGAATGCCAACGCTCCTTAGCTCCTGCTGAAGTCAAGCTTAGTGGGCTCATCATCGTCGGCTAACTAACCCCTTGCAGGCTGCGGAGGCGGAGGCGAAGCTTTAGTTCCTGGGGCTTGTGGCCTGCCGGACATGGGGAACAAGCGTCGGCGACCATTTAGGCTAGGTTTAGAGTCTGCTCTAATTCAAATATGTCAAAAACCATCTGATTTTATGTAAAAAAAGTTATCTAAACATGAATGAATATCGTCCGAATTGTTTAAATATGCATTATTTTTTTGAATTTCATTATATTTCGACTGAAAATGCAACCGGACATATGCGGCAAGCTTAAGATGGCTGGCTCCCGCATTTTTGTCCGTGGATTGGTCCCTCCTCTCCGTGGACGGATGTGGTGTCCGGTTTGCGGGTTGGCGTAGAAGATGCCCTAAATGGACCGGGCCAAATCAATGCTTCCAGTGCGTAAAGGGTCGGCCTATTTAAAAGCTTCTGTGTGGTTTAAGTGTTTTTTAATAGATTTTCATCTCTTTTTTTATTTTTATTTCTTTTGGTTTTCCTGTTGGGTGTTTTTTTTTCTTTTTTCGATACATGCGGACATTTTTCAAATAGGTGCTAAACATTTTTTAAATACATGTAGAACATTTTTCAAAATACACGCTGAATATTTGTCAAATGCACATTGAACTTTCTTTAATACACAGTAAACATTTTATAACACATATTAAACATTAGCTAAATACACGGTGATTTTTTTACACATGTTTAACCTTTTTCATTAAATTCCATGAACATTTCTTTTAAATATGCAAACCATTTTTTAAGTGTTATTAGAACTTTTTTAAGTAACATTAATATATTTTTTTAAGTCCAAACATTTTCCTAAAAATTACCAGAACATTGTTTTACATTATATAAACAATTTTCTAAAATATCAAGAACAAATTTTGATACGTATGAACACTTTTTGAATTTTATGCAATATTTTTATAATTACATTTTTTACATTGTACAAACATTTTTTATTGAATAGTACGGACATTTTGAAAATGTTGCACATTTTTTTTACATTGCATGAACGTTTTCTAAATGTTCCATATACACTTTAATAAATAAATTCCTTACACTGTATTATAAAATTTTGAAAATATAAACATAATTAAAAAAAAAGAAAAAGAAACGAGCGAACGAAGCAACAGACGCAGAACTGATGATGAAGAAACAAACGTACGATGAAATCGGAAGTGGAACCGGCTACTGTCAAAAAATAAAAGAAGAGGAACTGGCTACCGGGCCAACCCAACAGAAGCTACTATAAGGACCGCTCGCCTCAGGGTCTGTCCTCGGTTCCTCTTCTATTTTGGAAACACGCGGACATCATTTTAAATGTCACGAACATTTTTTGATTGGTACAAATCATTTTTTTAATTATCTAGTTTTCATATTGTATAAACATTATGTAAACTTTCACAAAAATATTTTGAAATGCGTGCATATTTAGTTTAAATAACACAAAATTCTTTTGAATGGCATGAAGAATTTGTTTTCAAAAATTATGTGATTTTTTACATTGTGTAGATTCTTTTAAAATGTAACAAACATATTTACTGAAATGCATTAACATGTCTTAAATTTCACGAATAGTTTAAAAATTATGTGAACAAATTTTTTGCAGTGAATGAACATTTTTAATGTATGATGAACACTTTTCAAACTTAGTAAATTAATTTTTGAAATATATTGATTTAGATTATTTCATATATATATATATATATATATATATATATATATATATATATATATATATATATATATCTATATATATAAACTGAACGAAGAAAACAAAACATGCCGGCCCTCTACGTGGTCTCTAGAGGTGAGACTAGCAACCGTATCGCATAAAGCGAGACATAGGTGCACAAACTAGGAAAACTGTTTAACAGAATAAAATCATTTTGGCTCCTCGAACTAATACTTGTATATAGAAAAACAAAGAGGTAATATCATTGATAGTCACAAAATTTGCATCTGATGTTCACTTTAGTGCTAAAAGTAGTAAAATACATTAATTCAGTCATATAACTTCCGGATGCATGCAACATAAAAATCCCGTATGGATTCGTATGAGGTGATAGCGTGGCATACCTGGTCCACTGTCCGCGTCTGATGCCGCAAGGTGCGCCACACGCGTTCCCTTTTGGCAAAAAAACCGCCTGCTCTTTTTACAAATTACGCAGAACAGGGCTTGGGTGATGGCTGAATAGATGATACAGTGGGCGAGAAATTTTATCTAAAGAACGGGAGATGGGTAAAATGTTCAGAGTTCTCTCCTTACCCCGGTTCCAATAGGGCCTGGGTTCAAGCCCAGGGATTAGATTTTTTGTTATTTCATTATTATTTTTTGCCCCAATGGCTCATCAAAATCAGCTCAAAATTTCCCAGACTAGTCAGAAATGAAGGACTCAATTTATGTGCAAAATTCGAGTTTTTCTGACAACTTTGATTTTTTATAACATTTGCTGTTTGAATTTCAGTTTGAAGTTTCTCTCAAATGGCTCATACAAATGAGCTCAATATTTCCCAGATTACTCCCATGCTTATTATTGATATCCTTCAAAAAATTCAATTTTCTCTGAGAACTTTGAAAATTTTGAATTCTTTTGCTGTTTGGAGTTTTTCTCAAATGTGTCATCCAAATGAGCTCAAAATTTCACATATTACTCCCATACTTATCATTGATTTCTGTAAAAAAATCAATTTTTTCTGAGAACTTAGGAAATTTTGAAAACTTTTGCTGTTTGAAATTCATTTTTAAGTTTCTCTCAAATGGCTCATCGAAATGAGCTCAAAATTTCCCAGATTATTCCCACACATATGATTGATTTCCTGTATAAGTTTCAAATTTTTCTGAGCACCATTATGGCCCAAATTGGACAACATTTTTGCTATTTTTTATGCTTTTCATGAAAATATTGCACAATTCGTGCACAATCGTAAATTGGACAACATTTTCATGTATGTCATGTTGGTATCAGTGCCACAAAAGAACCACAAGAAGACATTTTAAAATATATCCAACTTTCATAACTGCTCCCGCAAGTTGGATTAGCATCTTCTTGATGCCTTCATTGTTGATCTGCAGATTCTCGATCTTGCATGCTTCTTTTTTCTTCGAGTCTAAAGAAGTAGACATTGCTTCTTCGCATCTAGTCTCATCACCAACCTCTATTGCTAGCAACAAGTGCACGAACATCTATCGAATTTTGTTTTGTCAATAATCGATGTATTCTTCTTCCCAATACCAAAAGTCGCATCCTTTCTACACAATAAAAAAATTAAGTATAAGCAAAATGCACCAAATCCGAGAGCACAACCCAAACTAAACTAGCACATACCCCATCATTTTTGCACTTGACGAACACATATCCGGGATGTTCCGGCATTGTAGACACATGGCGCACGAACTTCCGTGAAGAGTCGTCGAACTTTACAAATGGCAACGATGCACCGACGAGCCTTTGGGCCAGCATCGAACCCGGACGACGGTCATTGGTGTATTTGCCAGCGAACCGGCGACGGGGTAGATTCGAGCGGCTCGAGGAGGAGTCAATACCTGTATGTGTCCTGGGGGCGTTGTTGGGGTTGTGCGGTCCGGTACCCAGCCAGTCCATGGCACGGCGCGGCCTTCGGCAACCAAGTGAGCTCAAATCCGTCCGGACCCGCTCCAAATCCGGCCGCCGGATGCGTTGAAATCAGGCGGCCGGGGTTGGACAGCTTGGGTTGTCGAGAAAACGTGCGCTACGACAAGGGTAGGGGGCGAGTGCGCAGCCGTGCTGGACAACGACACGACCGAGAAAAATGGTGCCAGGCAGCTAGGGACAAGAGGGGAGTGGGGCGGGGGTGCGGCTGGAGTGGGGGAGAGGAATAGAAAAAGGGGTGCATGTGTCCTTGATGGGCGGGCTAGGGGGAGGACAAGGGCACGTGTCGCGCCCGTTCGCGCGTGTCTGTTTGGCCGCAAACGCGGCCCGAAGTTGGGCCGGGAATTAAGTAGACCGGAAACGGACATTGGTTCGTTTGCCCCCGCGTGTTCGGTTGCCTGTTCTGTCCGTTTACCCCCAAACCGACGCGCCCGGACGATTTGGGGTTGTGCGTTGGGAAACTCCAATGCACAACCCCAAACGGACGTCCGTTTCATCTGGATTTCGTCCGTTTGGGGGTGGCAAACGGACACGCCCGTCCACTTGCGGTCGTGCAGCCGCCGGTGCGTCCAACCGGCCCGCCGCATTCGAAACTAACCGTTTTTTGGACTAGAAATTTAACACAAAAGAATCCTAATTTGACAATGCAAATAATATAAAACATTAATATAAACGTCAGGACGTCCATGGTAGCCAAGTTCATCATATTAATATAACCATAAACTTAAAAAGACATAAAAGAAAACTTGATAAGGGTTGTCGTCGTCATCGTCGCTGCCATCATCTTCCGTAGGCGCCATCCTATTCATCGTCGTCGCCGCCGCCTCCAGTGAGGTCGACGTACGGAGGTGGCTGCCAAAGGTGGGCTGACGGCCCCTGCCACACCGGAGGCGTCTGTTGTGGTGGCTGTGGTGGCGCCTGGACAACCTCTTCCCGTGGCGGTCAAGGTGACGACGGACCGGCGTTCATGTCAGGCATGCACGACATGGTCTCCGCCCATGTCCATGACTGCCCGACCAAGGCCGGGTTCCATCCCGTCGGCTCCTCCCTCGACGCCTCTGCATGCATGTCTTCCATGGCCTCCTCCTTGACGTAGGCATCGTGCTTTGGGAAGGCGACGTCGCCAGCCGTTGACAGGACCATCATCTCCTCAAGGCCCTGCTATTGGCGCTCGTCTTAGGTGTGGAGGGAGTCCTCCATCACCTGCCTCATGAGGTTCTCCTCCTCCTCCTCGTCCGTCATTGGCTCGGGTGGTGGCGGGGACGGAGATGGCAACGATGTTGGAGTCATGCCACGAATCACCCTGCGCCCGCATGCCTGGGGCGGGCTGAGAGTGTGCGCGTGCCGCGGGCTCGATGGACGCCCGACGAATTAAGACTACCGGCGGATGTCATGCTCGTCACGGAGCCACGTATCCCATAGCGGCGAGTCAATGGCGTACCTGTAGTCGTCGATGAGGTCTGATGTGTTGGGGAACATAGTAATTTCAAAAAATTTCCTATGCACACACAATATCGTGGTGATGCATAGCAATGAGAGGGAGAGTCGCTTGTCTCACGCACTCGTGGACCGAAGCGAAGCATTAGCACAACGCGTTGATGTAGTCGACGTCTTCATGATCCGACCGATCAAGTACCGAACGTCACGGCACCTCCGAAGTTCAGCACACGTTCAGCCCGATGGCGCCCTCGAACTCCGATCCAGCCGAGTGTTGAGGAGAGTTCCCTCAAAGCCGACGGCGTGGACGATGTTGATGTTCTCTCGACGCAGGCTTCGCCTAAGCACCGCCACTGATATCGAGGTGGACTATGGTGGAGGGGAGCACCGCACACGGCTAAAAGATCAACTTGATCAATTGTTGTGTCTATGGGGTGCCCCCTGCCCCCGTATATAAAGGAGCAAGGGGGGGGGGTGCGTCCGACCAAGGGAGGAGGCGCGCCGGAGGAGTCCTACTCCCACCGGGAGTAGGACTCCCCCCCTTTCCTAGTTGGATTAGGACTTGGGAGGGGGAAGGAGTGGAGGAGAAGAAAGGAAGGGGGGCGCCGCCCCCCTCTCCTTGTCCTATTCGGACTAGGTGGGAGGGGCGTGCGGCCCAGCCCTTTCCTCCTCTCCTCTCTTCCACCTAGGCCCACTAAGGCCCATTAAGTTCCCGGGGGGTTCCGGTAACCTCCCGGTACTCCAGTAAAATCCCGATTTCACCCGGAACACTTCCGATATCCAAACATAGGCTTCCAATATATCAATCTTCATGTCTCGACCATTTCGAGACTCCACGTCATGTCCGTGATCACATCCGGGACTCCGAACAACCTTAGGTACATCAAAACATATAAACTCATAATATAACTATCATCGAAACATTAAGTGTGCGGACCCTACGGGTTCGAGAACTATGTAGACATGACCGAGACACGTCTCCGGTCAATAACCAATAGCGGAACCTGGATGCTCATATTGGCTCCCACATATTCTACGAAGATCTTTATCGGTCAGACTGCATAACAACATAAGTTCTTCCCTTTGTCATCAGTATGTAAATTGCCCGAGATTCGATCGTCGGTATCTCAATACCTAGTTCAATCTCGTTACTGGCAAGTCTCTTTACTCGTTCCGTAATACATCATCTCACAACTAACTCATTAGTTGCAATGCTTGCAAGGCTTAAGTGATGTGCATTATCGAGAGGGCCCAGAGATACCTCTCCGACAATCGGAGCGACAAATCCTAATCTCGAAATACGCCAACCCAACATGTACCTTTGGAGACACCTGTAGAGCTCCTTTATAATCACCCAGTTACGTTGTGATGTTTGGTAGCACACAAAGTGTTCCTCCGTAAGCGGAGTTGCATAATCTCATAGTCATAGGAACATGTATAAGTCATGAAGAAAGCAATAGCAACATACTAAACGATCGTGTGCTAAGCTAACGGAATGGGTCATGTCAATCACATCATTCTCCTAATGATGTGATCCTGTTAATCAAATGACAACTCATGTCTATGGCTAGGAAACATAACCATCTTTGATCAACAAGCTAGTCAAGTAGAGGCATACTAGTGACACTCTGTTTGTCTATGTATTCACACATGTATTATGTTTCCGGTTAATACAATTCTAGCATGAATAATAAACATTTATCATGATATAAGGAAATAAATAATAACTTTATTATTGCACTAGGGCATATTTCCTTTAGTCTCCCACTTGCACTAGAGTCAATAATCTAGATTACACAGTAATGATTCTAACACCCATGGAGACTTGGTGCTGATCATGTTTTGCTCGTGGAAGATGCTTAGTCAATGGGTCTGCCATATTCAGATCCGTATGTATCTTGCAAATTTCTATGTCTCCCATCCAGACTAGATCCCGGATGGAATTGAAGCGTCTCTTGATGTGCTTGGTTCTCTTGTGAAATCTGGATTCCTTCGCCAAGGCTATTGCTCCAGTATTATCACAAAAGATTTTCATTGGACCCGATGCACTAGGTATGACACCTAGATCGGATATGAACTCCTTCATCCAGACTCCTTAATTTGCTGCTTCCGAAGCAGCTATGTACTCCGCTTCACACGTAGATCCCGCCGCGACGCTTTGTTTTGAACTGCACCAACTGACAGCTCCACCGTTCAATTTAAACACGTATCCGATTTGTGATTTAGAATCGTCCGGATCAGTGTCAAAGCTTGAATCAACATAACCATTTACAATGAGCTCTTTGTCACCTCCATAAACGAGAAACATATCCTTAGTCCTTTTTAGGTATTACAGGATGTTCTTGACCGCTGTCCAGTGATCCACTCCTGGATTACTTTGGTACCTCCCTGCTAGACATTTAGCAAGGCACACAACAGGTCTGGTACACATCATTGCATACATGATAGAGCCTATGGCTGAAGCATAGGGAACATCTGTCATTTTCTCTCTATCTTCTGCAGTGGTCGGGCATTGAGTCTTACTTAACTTCACACCTTGTAACACAAGCAAGAACCCTTTCTTTGCTTGATCCATTTTGAACTTCTTCAAAACTTTGTCAAGGTATGTGCTTTGTGAAAGTCCAATTAAGCGTCTTGATCTATCTCTATAGATCTTAATGCCCAATATATAAGCAGCTTCACCGATGTCTTTCATTGAAAAACTCTTATTCAAGTATCCCTTTATGCTATCCAGAAATTCTATATCATTTCCACTCAACAATATGTCATCCACATATAATATTAGAAATGCTACAGAGCTCCCACTCACCTTTTTGTAAATACAGGCTTCTCCAAAAGTCTGTACAAAACCAAATGCTTTGATCACACTATCAAAGCGTTTATTCCAACTCCAAGAGGCTTGCACCAGCCCATAAATGGATCGCTGGAGCTTGCACACTTTGTTAGCTCCCTTTGGATCGACAAAACCTTCTGGTTGCATCATATACAACTCTTCTTCCAGAAATCCATTCAGAAATGCAGTTTTGACATCCATTTGCCAAATCTCATAATCATAAAATGCAGCAATCGCTAACATGATTCGGACAGACTTAAGCATCGCTACGGGTGAGAAGGTCTCATCGTAGTCAATCCCTTGAACTTGTCGAAAACCTTTCGCAACAAGTCGAGCTTTGTAGATAGTAACATTACCGGCAGCGTCAATCTTGTTCTTGAAGATCTAGTTATTTTCAATTGCTTGCCGATCATCGGGAAAGTCAACCAAAGTCCATATTGTGTTCTCATACATGGATCCCATCTCAGATTTCATGGACTCAAGCCATTTTGCGGAATCTGGGCTCACCATCGCTTCTTCATAGTTCGTAGGTTCATCATGGTCTAGTAACATGACTTCCAGAACAGGATTACCGTAACCACTATGGTGCGGATCTCACTCTGGTTGATCTACGAGGCTCAGTAACAACTTGATTTGAAGTTTCATGATCATCATCATTAACTTCCTCACTAATTGGTGTAGGTGTCACAGAAACCGGTTTCTTCGATGAACTACTTTCCAATATGGGAGCTGGTACAGTTACCTCATCAAGTTCTACTTTCCTCCCACTCACTTCTTTTGAGAGAAACTCCTTCTCTAGAAAGTTTCCGAATTTAGCAACAAAAATCTTGCCTTCGGATCTGTGATATAAGGTGTACCCAACAGTCTCCTTTGGGTATCCTATGAAGACACATTTCTCCGATTTGGGTTCGAGCTTATCAGGTTGAAGCATTTTCACGTAAGCATCGCAGCCCCAAACTTTCAGAAACGACAACTTTGGTTTCTTGCCAAACCACAGTTCATAAGGCGTCATCTCAACGGATTTCGATGGTGCCCTATTTAACGTGAATGCGGCTGTCTCTAAAGCATAACCCCAAAATGATAGTGGTAAATCAGTAAGAGACATCATAGATCGCACCATATCTAGTAAAGTACGATTATGGCGTTCGGACACACCATTACGTTGTGGTGTTCCGGGTGGCGTGAGTTGTGAAACTATTCCACATTGTTTCAAATGTATACCAAACTCATAACTCAAATATTCTCCTCCACGATCAGATCATAGAAACTTTATTTTCTTGTTACGATGATTTTCAACTTCACTCTGAAATTCTTTGAACTTTTCAAATGTTTCAGACTTATGTTTCATTAAGTAGACATACCCATATCTGCTTAAGTCATCTGTGAAGGTGAGAAAATAACGATATCCGCCACGGGCCTCAACATTCATCGGACCACATACATCTGTATGTATGATTTACAACAAATCTGTTGCTCTCTCCATAGTTCCGGAGAACGGCGTTTTAGTCATCTTGCCCACGAGGCATGGTTCGCAAGTACCAAGTGATTCATAATCAAGTGGTTCCAAAAGTCCATCAGTATGGAGTTCTTCATGCGCTTTACATCGATATGACCTAAACGGCAGTGCCACAAATAAGTTGCACTATCATTATCAACTCTGCATCTTTTGGCTTCAACATTATGAATATGTGTGTCACTACTATCGAGATTCAATAAGAATAGACCACTCTTCAAGGGTGCATGACCATAAAAGATATTACTCATATAAATAGAACAACCATTATTCTCTGATTTAAATGAATAACCGTCTCGCATCAAACAAGATCCAGATATAATGTTCATGCTCAACGCTGGCACCAAATAACTACTATTTAGGTCTAATACTAATCCTGAAGGTAGATGTAGAGGTAGCGTGCCGACCGCGACCACATCAACTTTGGAACCATTTCCCATGCGCATCGTCACCTCATCCTTAGCCAATCTTCGCTTAATCCATAGCCCCTATTTCGAGTTGCAAATATTAGCAACAGAACCAATATCAAATACCCAGGTGCTACTGCGAGCATTAGTAAGGTACACATCAATAACATGTATATCACATATACCTTTGTTCACCTTGCCATCCTTCTTATCCGCCAAATACTTGGGGCAGTTCCGCTTCCAGTGACCAGTTTGCTTGCAGTAGAAGCACTCAGTTTTAGGCTTTGGTCCAGACTTGGGTTTCTTCTCTTGAGCAGCAACTTGCTTGCTGTTCTTCTTGAAGTTCCCCTTCTTCTTCCCTTTGCCCTTTTTCTTGAAACTAGTGGTCTTGTTGACCATCAACACTTGATGCTCCTTCTTGATTTCTACCTCCGCAGCCTTTAGCATTGCGAAGAGCTCGGGAATCGTCTTATCCATCCCTTGCATGTTATAGTTCATCACGAATCTCTTGTAGCTTGGTGGCAGTGATTGGAGAATTCTGTCAATGACGCTATCATCCGGAAGATTAACTCCCAGTTGAATCAAGTGATTATTATACCCAGACATCTTGAGTATATGCTCACTAACAGAACTATTCTCCTCCATCTTGCAGATGTAGAACTTATTGGAGACTTCATATCTCTCAATCCGGGCATTTGCTTGAAATATTAGCTTCAACTCCTGGAACATCTCATATGCTCGATGACGTTCAAAACGTCGTTGTAGACCTGGTTCTAAGCCGTAAAGCATGGCATACTAAATTATTGAGTAGTCATCAGCTTTGCTCTGCCAGATGTTCATAACATCTGGTGTTGCTCCTGCAGCAGGCATGGCACCCAGCGGTGCTTCCAGGACGTAATTCTTCTATGCAGCAATGAGGATAATCCTCAAGTTACGGACCCAGTCCGTGTAATTGCTACCATCATCTTTCAACTTTGCTTTCTCAAGGAACACATTAAAATTCAACGGAACAACAACACGGGCCATCTATCTACAATCAACATAGACAAGCAAGATGCTATCAGGTACTAAGTTCATGATAAATTTAAGTTCAATTAATCAAATTACTTAAGAACTCCCACTTAGATAGACATCCCTCTAATCCTCTAAGTGATCACGTGATCCAAATAAACTAAACCATGTCCGATCATCACGTGAGATGGAGTAGTTTCAATGGTGAACATCACTATGTTGATCATATCTACTATATGATTCATGCTCGACCTTTCGGTCTCCATGTTTGGATGCCATATCTGTTATATGCTAGGCTCGTCAAGTTTAACCTGAGTATTCTGCATGTGCAACTGTTTTGCACCCGTTATATCTGAACATAGAGCCTATCACACCCGATCATCACGTGGTGTCTCAGCACAAAGAACTTTCACAGCGGTGCATACTCAGGGAGAACACTTATACTTTGATAATTTAGTGAGGGGTCATCTTATAATGCTACCGTCAATCAAAGCAAGATAAGATGCATAAAAGATAAACATCACATGCAATCAATATAAGTGATATGATATGGCCATCATCATCTTGTGCTTGTGATTTCCATCTCCGAAGCACCTCCATGATCACCATCGTCACCGGTGCGACACCTTGATCTCCATCGTAGCATTGTTGTCCTCTCGCCAATCTTATGCTTCTACGACTATCGCTACCGCTTAGTGATAAAGTAAAGCATTACAGGGCGATTGCATTGCATACAATAAAGCGACAACCATATGGCTCGTGCCAGTTGCCGATAACTCGGTTACAAAACATGATCATCTCATACAATAAAATTTAGCATCATGTCTTGACCATATCACATCACAACATGCCCTGCAAAAACAAGTTAGACGTCCTCTACTTTGTTGTTGCAAGTTTTACGTGGCTGCTACGGGCTTAGCAAGCGTTCTTACCTACGCATCAAAAACCACAACGATAGTTTGTCAAGTTGGTGCTGTTTTAACCTTTGCAAGGACCGGGCGTAGCCACACTCGGTTCAATTAAAGTTGGAGAAACTGACACCCGCCAGCCACCTATGTGCAATGCACGTCGGTAGAACCAGTCTCGCGTAAGCGTACGCGTATTGTCGGTCCGGGCCGCTTCATCCAACAATACCGCCGAACCAAAGTATGACATCTTTGGTAAGCGGATGACTTATATCGCCCACAACTCACTTGTGTTCTACTCGTGCATATGACATCTACGCATAAAACCTGGCTCGGATGCCACTGTTGGGGAACGTAGTAATTTAAAAAAATTCATACGCACACGCAAGATCATGGTGATGCATAGCAACAAGAGCGGAGAGTGTTGTCTACGTACCCTCCTAGACCAAAAGCGGAAGCGTTAGCACAACGCGGTTGATGTAGTCTTACGTCTTCACAATCTGACCGATCAAGTACCGAACGTACGGCACCTCCGTGTTTAGCACACGTTCAGCCCGATGACGTCCCTCGAACTCCGATCCAGCCGAGTGTTGAGGGAGAGTTTCGTCAGCACGACGGTGTGGTGAAAATGTTGATGTTCTACCGACGCAGGGCTTCGCCTAAGCACCGCTACAGTATTATCGAGGTGGACTATGGTGGAGGGGGGCACTGAACACGGCTAAAAGACCAACTTGATCAATTGTTGTGTCTATGGGGTGCCCCCTGCCCCCGTATATAAAGGAGCAAGGGGGGGCGGCCGGCCAAGGGAGGAGGCACGCCGGAGGAGTCCTACTCCCACCAGGAGTAGGACTCCCCCCTTTCCTAGTTGGATTAGGACTTGGGAGGGGGAAGGAGTGGAGGAGAAGGAAGGAAGGGGGGGGGCGCCGCCCCCCTCTCCTTGTCCTATTTGGACTAGGGGTGGAGGGGCATGCGGCCCAGCCCTTGCCTGCTCTCCTATCTTCCACCTAGGCCCACTAAGGCCCATTAAGTTCCCGGGGGGTTCCAGTAACCTCCCGGTACTTCGGTAAAATCCCGATTTCACCCGGAACACTTCCGATATCCAAACATAGGCTTCCAGTTTATCAAGCTTCATGTCTTGACTATTTCGAGACTCCTCGTCATGTCCGTGATCACATCCGGTACTCCGAACAACCTTCGGTACATCAAAACATATAAACTCATAACATAACTGTCATCGAAACGTTAAGCGTGTGGACCCTACGGGTTCGAGAACTATGTAGACATGACCGAGACACGTCTCCGGTCAATAACCAATAGCGGAACCTAGATGCTCATATTGGCTCCCACATATTCTACGAAGATCTTTATCGGTCAGACCGCATAACAACATACGTTGTTCCCTTTGTCATCGGTATGTTACTTGCCCGAGATTCGATCGTCGGTATCTCAATACCTAGTTCAATCTCGTTACTAGCAAGTCTCTTTACTCGTTCCGTAATACATCATCCCGCAACTAACTCATTAGTTGCCATGCTTGCAAGGCTTAAGTGATGTGCATTACCGAGAGTGCCCAGAGATACCTCTCCGACAATCGGAGTGACAAATCCTAATCTCGAAATACGCCAACCCAACATGTACCTTTGGAGACACCTGTAGAGCTTCTTTATAATCACCCAGTTACGTTGTGATGTTTGGTAGCACACAAAGTGTTCCTCCGGTAAACGGGAGTTGCATAATCTCATAGTCATAGGAACATGTATAAGTCATGAAGAAAGCAATAGCAACATACTAAACGATCGTGTGCTAAGCTAACGGAATGGGTCATGTCAATCACATAATTCTCCTAATGATGTGATCCCGTTAATCAAATGACAACTCATGTCTATGGCTAGGAAACATAACCATCTTTGATCAACAAGCTAGTTAAGTAGAGGCATACTAGTGACACTCTTTTTGTCTATGTATTCACACATGTATTATGTTTCCGGTTAATACAATTATAGCATGAATAATAAACATTTATCATGATATAAGGAAATAAATAATAACTTTATTATTGCATCTAGGGCATATTTCCTTCAGTCTCCCACTTGCACTAGAGTCAATAATCTAGATTACACAGTAATGATTCTAACACCCATGGAGCCTTGGTGCTGATCATGTTTTGCTCATGGAAGAGGCTTAGTCAATGGGTCTGCCATATTCAGATCCGTATGTATCTTGCAAATTTCTATGTCTCCCACCCAGACTAGATCCCGGATGGAATTGAAGCGTCTCTTGATGTGCTTGGTTCTCCAGTATTATCACAAAAGATTTTCATTGGACCTGATGCACTAGGTATGACACCTAGATCGGATATGAACTCCTTCATCCAGACTCCTTCATTTGCTGCTTCCGAAGCAGCTATGTACTCCGCTTCACACATAGATCCCGCCACGACGCTTTTTTTAGGACTGCACCAACTGACAGCTCCACCGTTCAATGTAAACACGTATCCGGCTTGTGATTTAGAATCGTCCAGATCAGTGTCAAAGCTTGCATCAACGTAACCATTTACGATGAGCTCTTTGTCACCTCCATAAACGAGAAACATATCCTTAGTCCTTTCCAGGTATTTCAGGATGTTCTTGACCGTTGTCTAGTGATCCACTCCTGGATTACTTTGGTACCTCCCTGCTAGACATTTAGCAAGGCACACATCAGGTCTGGTACACAGCATTGCATACATGATAGAGCCTATGGCTGAAGCATAGGGAACATCTCTCTCTATCTTCTGCAGTGGTCGGGCATTGAGTCTTACTCAACTTCACACCTTGTAACACGGGCAAGAACCCTTTCTTTGCTTGATCCATTTTGAACTTCTTCAAAACTTTGTCAAGGTATGTGCTTTGTGAAAGTCCAATTAAGCGTCTTGATCTATCTCTATAGATCTTAATGCCCAATATATAAGCAGCTTCACCTAGGTCTTTCATTGAAAAACTCTTATTCAAGTATCCCTTTATGCTATCCAGAAATTCTATATCATTTCCACTCAACAATATGTCATCCACATATAATATTAGAAATGCTACAGAGCTCCCACTCACCTTTTTGTAAATCTGAGCTTCTCCAAAAGTCTGTACAAAACCAAATGCTTTGATCACACTATCAAAGCGTTTATTCCAACTCCAAGAGGCTTGCACCAGCCCATAAATGGATCGCTGGAGCTTGCACACTTTGTTAGCTCCCTTTGGATCGACAAAACCTTCCGGTTGTTTCATATACAACTCTTCTTCCAGAAATCCATTCAGGAATGCAGTTTTGACATCCATTTGCCAAATTTCATAATCATAAAATGCGGCAATCGCTAACATGATTCGGACAGACTTAAGCATTGCTAAGGGTGAGAAGGTCTCATCGTAGTCAATCCTTTGAACTTGTCGAAAACCTTTCGCAACAAGTTGAGCTTTGTAGACAGTAACATTACCGTCAGCGTCAGTCTTCTTCATGAAGATCCATTTATTTTCAATTGCTTGCCGATCATTGGGCAAGTCAACTAAAGTCCATACTTTGTTCTCATACATGGATCCCATCTCAGATTTCATGGCCTCAAGCCATTTTGCGGAATCTTGGCCGGGGTGGCTGTGAGGTGGGGCCGCCCGCTCGTGCGCTGTAAATGTGGGCGGTGGGTAGTAGGCGGGCGGCTGCCACGTGGGCCTGAGGAAGACGCGGAGCGGGAACATGGGCGTTTGTTCGTCGTTCGTGTGGACGCAGAGCCGACGCAAGTTTGAGCAGAAAATGGGACGGGTCAGACATGAAACAGACAAAAAATGAGGATGGGGCCGTGCATTGGGTCGTACGGTCTGTCCATTTAGGTCACACACGGATAAAATGGGGTTGCGAGTTGGAGTTTCCCTTAGAGCTACCGCCATGACTTAAGGGCTAGTTTGGTTGGATCCCTGGCCAGCGTGCTTGGCAGAAAGTGCAGCGTGGGAGCAGCCTGACAATCTGTCCATTTTTGTCTGGTCAGGCACGCCTGAGTAAATGTTGTTTGGCGGAGGACCTGGCCTAGAGAATGTGTTACACAGGTGATGAGGTACTACTAGTCTTTGACAAGTGTACAAGAAATCACTTGATTTGGCCCAGGCAGCTGTGGTCAGTCATCCCAGGCGTCCAGTTTCGGTTGCGTGGGCCAGGGTAAGCAAGGCCAGCAACTTTTTCACCAGGCTAAGTATCCCCTCGATGACTCAGGGCAGACTAGCCCCTTTTTCTTCATGACAAAAAAGGAGTATAAACCAAACGATATCCAGGTGACTTCCAGGGAGGCTTCAGGCCAGGCAGGTTCAGGCCAGGACACAAACAAAACCACTATAGTACAAAACATGCTCTAAGAGCAACTCGAACCGAGCGATCCATTTTGTCCGTTTGAGTTACCCGTGGACGCGTCCCGTCAGGAGTTGAAGTGCTGAAGCGTAATGGCCCCGGAGATGGGATGTGCCCCCTATGTGGGACACTCGAGGACTCCAATCACATTTTCTTTTGCTGCATCTCTGCCCAATTCCTGTGGAGTTTCCTCCGCGAGTCGGTCAGTGGTGGTTCGTGCAACACAAACTTCCCGGATCTTTTCACCAAGGTTCAGGCCTCACCATAGTCTAGCCGCGACTTTAGGTGGCTAGCGATTGGGGTCGTTGCGTGGATGCTGTGGATGGTCCACAATAAGCTTGTGATTCAATGCGTTCTCCTTCGGCGCTCGACTGACACAATTTTTAAAATGTGTGGTTACTTGCAGCTTTGGCGGCCGCTTAGCTGCCCCAGGATCACTGGGGGAGTCCTGGATTAGGGGTCCTCGGGTGTCTGGACTATTTATATGGGCCGGACTGATGGGCCGTGAAGATAAAAGCAGAAGACTTTCCCCCGTGTCCGGGTAGGACTCCTATATGTGTGAAAGGCAAGTTTGGTGTCTAGATATGGTATTTCCTTCCCTTACAAACTGACTATGTACAACCCTAGGCCTCTCCGGTGTGTATATAAACCGGAGGGGTTAGTCCATAGAGGCCATCATAATTCTCATAGGCTAGACAGCTAGGGTTTAGCCATTACGATCTCGAGGTAGAACAATTCTTGTAACCCCTATACTAATTGAATACAATCAAGCAGGACATAGGGTTTTACCTCCTTTAAGAGGGCCCGAACCTGGGTAAACATTGCGTCCCATCGTCCCTTGTTACCCTTGATCCTCAGATGCATAGTTCGGGACCCCCTACCCGAGATCTGTCGGTTTTGACACCAACATTGGTGCTTTCATTGAGAGTCCCATTATGTTGTCGATAGAAGAATCGATGGCTCGCCTTGTCATCAACGACGACGCTGTTCCCGGGGAGACCTTTCTCCCTGGCCAACTCTTCGTGTTTGGCGGCTTCATGCTACATGCCAACTCGACCGTCCACCTTGAGCAGGTCGACAGCTATGCCCCTGGTCACCAGATCAGGTTTGGAAGCCTGAACTACATCACTGACATCCAAGGAGATCTGGTCTAGGAGGGGTTCACGGCCTCGGCCACCGCTCCCCACCCATACAAAGAAGGCCCTTCGGATCCATCATCAAATCCCGTTCTGGGATTGAGTGTCATGCCTGCCTTGGCCTTAGATCCAAAGCGGACCACTTTGTTCGAAGACGGGAGGATAAACCCCGCCGGACTCTCTCCCATTATGGAGCTTCCTACTGGAGACCCAGATGCAACCATGCCGTCAGCGGACCCGGAGTCAAACGAGACTCTCCCTGTCATCGGGAAGCAGGACTTGCCTCTGGACGTCAACTCCAAACTCTCGAGGTTTGCATCCATCGGGCTCGGTCGAGTGGTTATTACCTAACCTATCTCCGTAGATCCTCATACGCCCGTCCAGCTTTCACTCTTAAACAAGACACTGGAACAATTGCAATCTCTCGCCATCACGGAAGTATCACCTCCGAACTACGCCCAGCCTAAACTGGGGGCTAAGAGCAGGGAATTTTATGTCCCACCCACCACCTCCGAGGATCTAACCGACATGCTAGACTACGCTTCCGAGGACATCGATGCTATGGACGACGATGCCGGAGCCGAACCAGGTCAAAACCCGCCTATCATTGGGTGCTAGACGGCCATTTCTACTTACGATGTATACATGGTGGACAAACTCAAGAAGAAGAACGACGATGGCACTCAAGACCCAGATGAGGATAAGCCCGTCGATGAACCACCAAAACGCTGACGTCATCGTGTCGGGCAAGGGAAAGCAACACCGGCACTGGAGATAATGACATTCTAGACTATGCCGAAGACTCCGACCACCCTGTTGAGCCTGTGTTCGAGCAGGATGAGAGGGAAGAGGGACAAGTCAACCCCGATGAACTCATCGATCATGAGGATTCGGAAGATAGTAACTATCTACCGGCCTCCGAAGAGGATATTAGCCTCGGTAACAAAGATTTCATCGTGCTAGGGGATCCACTTGAATAAGAACGCGTTAAGTGACAGCTCATCGCCACTGCGCGAAGCCTGAAAAAGAAACAACAACAGCTTCAAGCCAAACAGGATACGCTCAACGACAGATGGACCAAGGTCCTGGCTGTCGAAGGATACGGCCTCAAGCGCCCGACAGAGAGCTACCCAAAACACAGGCTACTACCACAATTCGATGATGAAGCCTTCGAGCCAATACCGTCAAAATACAATCATGTTGATCAACCGGACCGACCACCACGTGGACGGGGCAAAACGGCTAATTATGCCGAATACTGCTACCTCTTGAGCTTGCGTTGGTTTTTCCCTTGAAGAGGAAAGGGTGATGCAGCAAAGTAGAGTAAGTATTTCCGTCATTTTTTTGAGGACCAAGGTATCAATCCAGTAGGAGACAACGCAACAAGCCACCGAATACCTGCACAAACAAACACCAACTTGCACCCAACGCGACAAAGGGGTTGTCAATCCCTTCATGGTTATTTGCAAAGTGAGATATGATATAGATGGATAAACGGTAAAGTAAGATTTTTGGTATTTTTGGTTTATGGAATAGAAAGTAAAAGATTGCAAAGAAAGTAAATAGGAAACTAAAACTGTATATCAGAAACTTATATGATGGAAAATAGACCTGGGGGCCATAGGTTTCACTAGAGGCTTCTCTCAAGATAGAAAATATTATGGTGGGTGAACAAATTACTGCCAAGCAATTGATAGAAAGCGCAAAGTTATGACGATATCTAAGGCAATGATCATGAATATAGGCATCACGTTAGTGTCAAGTAGACCGACTCCTACCTGCATCTACTACTATTACTCCACACATCGACCGACTCCTGCCTGCATCTAGAGTATTAAGTTCATAAGAACAGAGTAACGCCTTAAGTAAGATGACATGATGTAGCGGGATAAACTCAAGCAATGTGATGAAAACCCCATCTTGTTATCCTCGATGGCAACAATACAATGCGTGTCGGTTCCCCTTCTGTCACTAGGATGGAGCACCGCAAGATTGAACCCAAAGCTAAGCACTTCTCCCACTGCAAAAAAAACCAATCTAGTTGGCCAAACTAAATCGATAGTTCGAAGAGACTTGCAAAGATATCAAATCATGCATATAAGAATTCAGAGGAGATTCAAATAATATTCATAGATAAGCTGATCATAAATCCACAATTCATCAGATCTCGGCAAACACACCGCAAAAGCGTATTACATCGAATAGATCTCCAAGAACATCAAGGAGAACATGGTATTGAGAATCAAAGAGAGAGAGAAGAAGCCATCTAGCTACTAGCTATGGACCCGTAGGTCTGTGGTAAACTACTCACGCTTCATCGGAGAGGCAATGGTGTTGATATAGAAGCCCTCCATGATCAAACCCCTCTCTGACAGGATGCTGGAAAAGGCCCCTAGATGGGATCTCACAGGTACAGAAGGTTGCGGCGGTGGAAAAGTGGTTTTGTGGCTCCCCTGGAAGATATTGGGATATTTGAGAATATATGGGCGTAAGAAATAGGTCTGTGGAGTCATGAGGGGCCCACAAGGGTGGGGGGCGCGCCTTGAAGGAAATATGCCCTAGAGGCAATAATAAAGTTGTTATTTATATTTCCTTATATTATGATAAATGTTTATTATTCATGCTAGAATTGTATTAACTAGAAACTTGATACATGTGTAAATACATAGACAAAATAAAGTGTCCCTAGTATGCCTCTACTTGACTAGCTCATTAATCAAAGATGGTTAAGTTTCCTAACCATAGACATGTGATGGACAAGACCCACCCGTTAGCTTAGCACAATGATCGTTAAGTTTTATTGCTATTGCTTTCTTCATGACTTATATATATTCCTTTGACTATGAGATTATGCAACTCCCCAATACCGAGGAATACCTCGTGTGCTATCAAACATCACAACGTAACTGGGTGATCATAAAGATGCTCTACAGGTATCTCTGAAGGTGTTTGTTGGGTTGGCATAGATCGAGAGTAAGATTTGTCACTCCGAGTATCGGAGAGGTATCTCTGGGCCCTCTCGGTAATCCACATCATAATAAGGCTTGCAAGCAATGTGACTAATGAGTTAGTTGCGGGATGATGCATTACGGAACATGTAAAGAGACTTGCCGGAAACGAGATTGAACTAGGTATGAAGATACCGATGATCGAATCTCGGGCAAGTAACATACCGATGATAAAGGGAATGATGTATGTTGTCATTGCAGTTTGACCGATAAAGATCTTTGTAGAATATGTAGGAACCAATATGAGCATCCAGGTTCCGCTGTTGGTTATTGATCAGAGATGTGTCTCGGTCATGTCTAAATAGTTCTCGAACCCGTAGGGTCCGCACGCTTAACGTTCGATGACGATTTGTATTATGAGTTATGTGTTTTGGTGATCGAAGATTGTTCGGAGTCCTGATACGTCTCCAACGTATCTATAATTTATGAAGTATTCATGCTATTATATTATCCATCTTAGATGTTTTATATGCATTTATATGCTATTTTATATGATTTTTGGGACTAACCTATTAACCTAGAGCCCAGTGCCAGTTTCTGTTTTCTCCTTGTTTTTGAGTTTTGCACAAAAGGAATACCAAACGGATTCCAATTGACGTGCCAATTTTTGATGATTTTTTATGGACCAAAAGAAGACCACGGAGCATCGGAGTTGGGCTAGAAGAGTCCCAAGCTGCCCACGAGGGTGGGCGCGCGCCCACCCCCTGGGCGCGTGGGCCTGCCTCGTGGACAGCTCGGGCACCTCCTTGACGTGAGACCGACACCAAAAATTCCTATAAATACAGAAACCTCGGAAAATTAACCTAGATCGGGAGTTCCACCGCCAGAAGCCTCCGTAGCCACGAGAAATCAATCTAGGCCCTCTCCGGCACCCTGCCGGAGGGGGCCATTATCACCGGTGGCCATGGAGGAGTATCCCGGAGAAGCCATCATCGCCATGGAGGCCAAGGACCAGAGGGAGAACCTTTCCCCATCTAGGGGGAGGCCATGGAGGAGGAAGCACAAGGGGGAGAACCTCTCCTCCTCTCTTTCGGTGGCGCCGGAGTGCCATCGGGAGGGGAATCATCGCCGCGGTGATCATCTTCATCAACATCACCACCATCATCACCATCCTCACCTCTTTTACGCGGTCCACTCTCCCGCACCCCGCTGTAATCCCTACTTGAACATGGTGCTTTATGCCACATATTATGATCCAATAATGTGTTGCCATCTTATGATGTTTTGAGTAGACATCCTTTGTCTTTGGGTTGATTGATGATCTAGATTGGTACAAGTTGTATGTTTTATTTTGGTGCTATTCTATTGTGCCCTCCGTGTCACGGAAGCGTGAGGGATTCCCGTTGTAGCATGTTGCAATGCGTTTATGATTTGCTTATAGTGGGTTGCTTGAGTGACAGAAGCATAAACCCGAGTAAGGGGGTTGTTGCGTATGTGATAAAGGGGACTTGATGCTTTAATGCTATGGTTGGGTTTTACCTTAATGATCTTTAGCAGTTGCGGATGCTTTCTAGAGTTCCAATCATAAGTGCATATGATCCAAGTAGAGAAAGTATGTTAGCTTATGCCTCTCCCTCATATGAAATTGCAATGACGACTATCGGTCTTGTTAACAATTGCCTATGACAATTTCGCACACCAATCCACCATTATTCCACACTCGCTATTTATATTATTTAGTAACATATTATAACTTTATGATATCAACACCTACTTTTATATTTTAGCTATCCGATATCATACAAATTTATCCACTTCATACCCACAACGTAGTTTTATTTCTCGTTGCTAGTTGGAAGCAAACGTTCGGTGTACGTAGAGTCGTAGCAGTGGCAGATAGGGCTTGAGAGAATATTGATCTTACCTTTAGCTCCTTGTGGGTTCTACACTCCATACTTGTCACTTCCACCTTTGTAAATTGCTATGATGATTCCTTTCACTTGGGGATTATCAAGCTCTTTTCTGGCGCCGTTGCCGGGGAGCAATAGCATGGGGTTGATATTCTCGTGTGTGCTTGTTTGCTTTCTTCACTAAGTAGATTTTGTTTGTCCTTTTTTGTTTATGTTTAGTTGTGGGTGAAACATACAAAAAAATTTAAAAGAATGAAAATACAAAAAAATTATTACTTGCCCCTCATGCCTAAAAAGTTTTTCAAAAAGAGAAGTGATTGGAAAGTTAAGCATTGAAGAAGTGAGGGTCGACCTTGAGCACTTGTGTTCATGCTCGCGGAAAAAATGTAGAATTTTTCATGGAAGTTTCTCTGTAAATAATTATACCCTTGTATATATCCATTTTATTATAAAAATAATGTGCCAAGCTTTGGTTTTAGGATGATTAGATTGCTTGTTACTATGTGCAGAACAAAAACATAAACTTTGGCTGTAGTGCGTGAATTTACATTTTTTACTGGAATGTCAAATGGGTCTGAAACTTTTTGCACATTACTTATGTACAAATTGGTCAAATTTTCATATTTATTTCATAATTTTAGGAGTTACAGAAGTTTACCAAACTTCCAGATTACTACAGACTGTTCAGTTTTTAACAGATTCTGTTTTGCGTGTGTTGTTTGCTTATTTCGATGAATCTATGGCTAGTATCCGGGGGGGGGGGGGGTAGGAACCATAGAGAAGTTCGAATACACTAGGTTTAAAACCAATATAAATAAATAATAAGTTCATTACAGTACCTAAAGGTAGTGATTTGCTTTATTACACTAACGGATCTCGCAAGTTTTTGTGAAAGTTTTGTGTGGATGAAGTGTCCGAAGGTCGAGGAGCTATCAATATGCGAAGAATAAAGAGAGGATAGAGTTCAAGTTTGGGGATGCCCAAGGCACCCCAAGTAAATATTTCAAAGGATACTCAAGCATCTAAGCTTGGGGATGCCCCGGTTGGCATCCCATCTTTCTTCTTCAACAAATATCGGTATACCTCGGTTTTTGTTTTGTTCACATGATTTGTGTCCTTTGTGTTTTTGTTTTTCCTTTAAGAACCATGCTAGCATGAGATAGCCCTTCATTGATTTATAGAATACTTCATATGCTTCACTTAAATCTTTTAAGTATGATCTTATAGAATTTCTCTTTGTGCTTCACTTAAATCTTTTGAGTATGGTTTTATAGAATGCTTCATGTGCTTCACTTATACATTTTGAGCTTGGATATTGGTTAGTCTATATTAATTGTAGAATGCTCCATGAACTTCACTTATATCTTTTGGAGTATGAATAATACTATAATTTAAAGTGGGTTTGGAAGAGTGTCAACTTTAAGAATTAGTGATCCCACTATTTTGGAGGGCGTTGAATCTTAGTGTGATATTTATGAAAGTGGATTTGGAAGAGTGTCAACTTTAGCTAGTAATGATTCCACTATTTCAGAAGAGGTTCCAATTGAGTATGAGAACAAAATTGCTATCCATGATGCTAGTGAAAATTATTATGAGGGAGGAATACATGCTTGTAGGAGTTGGAATAATATCAAGTTTCCTCTCTATGTGCTTAAAGTTTTGAAGTTATACTTGTTTTGCCTTCCTATGCTAGTTGATTCTTGTCCCCATAAGTTGTGTGCTAAAGAAATCCCTAGGCATAGAAAGTGGGTTAGATTTAAATTTGCTAGTCACATTCTTCAAGATGCTCTCTTTGTGTTTCAATTCTTATCTTTTATGTGAGCATCATTGAAATCATCATGCCTAGCTAAAAGGCATTAAAGAAAAGCGCTTGTTGGGAGACAACCTAATATTTACCCCTACTGTTTTTGTGTGTTTACATGATTAAGCTACTGTATTAATCATGTTTTATAGCTTTTGTTTCAGTAAAGTGCCAAGTAAGACCTTTGGGAAGACTTGGGAGAAAGTCAGTGTGATCTTGCTGTAAAAAACAGAAACTTTGCGCTCACGAGATTAGCTGTAATTTTTTGCAGAAGAGTGATTTTTAGTTGATTCTTTTTGCAGAAGATTAATAGACAAATTCCTCACGTCCAACAATTTATTTCATAATTTTTGGAGTCGCAGAAGTATGGTTTATGTTCAGATCATTACAGTCTGTTCTGTTTCTGACAGATTCTGTTTTCATTGCATAGTTTGCTTGTTTTCTAGTTTCTATGACTTATATTTCTCAATATAAATTGTAGAAATGATATGGTACAATAGGCATTGTGTGAGAAAAATTATGAAACTTGTCCTTAACTATACCAAAGTGAATGGTTTACTCTTTATCATACTAACCTATCTCACGAAGTTTGGTTAAGTTTTGTGTGATTGAAGTTTTCAAGCTTTGGGTGAGATATAGATATGAGGAGAATAAGGAGTGGAAAGACCCTAATATTGGGGATGACCAAGGCACCCCAAGGTAATATTCAAGGAAGACTCAAGTACCTAAGCTTGGGGATGCCCTGGAAGGCATCCCCTCTTTCGTCTTCAAAACTATCGGTATACCTTACTCGGAGCTATATTTTTATTCGTCACATGATATGTGTTTTGCTTGGAGCGTATTTTCAATTTTACTTGATGTTTGAATAAAATCATTGGATCTGAAATATTGAATGAAAAATAACCCTCCAATGGCTAGTTAATTATTTGACTACTCAGTGTTCTTCACTCATATCTTTTGGAGTAGTTTGTCATTTACTCATGTGCTTCACGTATATCCTATGAGTAAACGGTTGGATAAATTGAATGGCATAAATCTGAATTTATATATGTTTCATATGCTTATAACATGGGGAGTAATGACTTCACACATAATAAGTATAGGTAGTAAACTTATTGAAAGTTAGCAAACGTAGAATTGGTCACTTGAACAATTCATGAAAGAATATTGAAGGAAGAGGGATTTCACATATAAATATACTATCTTGGACATCTTTTGTAATTGTGAGCACTCATTAAAATATGCCATGCTAAAAGGTTGATGTTGGACAAGGAAGACAACGTAATGGGTTATGTTTTCTTATATCTGAAATAAAATATATTGTCATGGATCGCCCAACACGTTGAGCTTGCCTTTCCCCCTCATGCTAGCCAAATTCTTTGCACTAAGTAGAGATACTACTTGTGCTTCCAAATACCCTTAAACCCGGTTTTGCCATAAGAGTCCACCATACCTGCCTATGGATTGAGTAAGATCCTTCAAGTAAGTTGTCATCGGTGCAAGCAATAAAAATTGCTCTCTAAATATGTATGATTGATTAGTGTGGAGGAAATAAGCTTTATACAATCTTGTGATGTGGAAGAAATAAAAGCGACGGCTGCATAATAAAGGTCCATATCACAAGTGGCAATATAAAGTGACGTTTTTTGCATTAAGATATTATGCATCCAACCCTGAAAGCGCATGGCAACCTCTACTTCCCTCTGCGAAGGGCCTATCTTTTACTTTTATCTCTTACCCTTATGCAAGAGTCATGGTGATTTTCACCTTTCCTTTTTACATTTTATCCTTTTGGCAAGCACATTGTGTTGGAAAGATTCTGATATATATATCCAATTGGATGTAAGGCATCATGAACTATTATTGTTGACATTACCCTTGAGGTAAAAGGTTGGGAGGCGAATCTATAAGCCCCTATCTTTCTCTGTGTCTGATTAAAACTTTGAACCCATAAATATCGCGTGAGTGTTAGCAATTGTGAAGGACTAAATGATAGTTGAGTATGTGGAGTTTGCTAAATCAAAGCTCTAACATAGACTCTTCCTGAAAATAAGATGAATTGTGATTGTTTGATGACTAATAACACGGTTTATTAGTTTTCAAGAAAGTTTATGATCTATACTTTAACATGTGAATAGCTTGTTACTTTATCATGAGAAGTTTTATGAGATGAGCTACTATTATGACATATAATGATGCTAGAAGAGGTGACTGAAATTATCATTGATCAAACTTGTGCACCTGCTAGCATTCACACTTCATAAATTATTTATTTTATCATTTACCTACTCGAGGACGAGCAGGAATTAAGCTTGGGGATGCTGATACGTCTCCAACATATCCATAATTTATGAAGTATTCATGCTATTATATTATCCATCTTAGATGTTTTTTATGCATTTATATGCTATTTTATATGATTTTTGGGACTAACCTATTAACCTAGAGCCCAGTGCCAGTTTCTATGTTCTCCTTGTTTTTGAGTTTTGCAGAAAAGGAATACCAAACGGAGTCCAATTGACGTGCCAATTTTTGATGATTTTTTATGGGCCAAAAGAAGACCGCGGAGCATCGGAGTTGGGACAGAAGAGTCCCGAGCTTCCCACGAGGGTGGGGGCGCGCCCACCCCCTGGGTGCATGGGCCTGCCTCGTGGACAGCTCGGGCACCTCCTTATCGTGAGACCGACGCCAAAAATTCCTATAAATACAGAAACCTTGGAAAATTAACCTAGATCGGGAGTTTCACCACCAGAAGCCTCTGTAGCCACGAGAAATCAATCTAGGCCCTCTCCGGCACCCTGCCAGAGGGGGCCATCATCACCGGTGGCCGTAGAGGAGTATCCCGGAGAGGCGATCATCGCCATGGAGGCCAAGTACCAGAGGAAGAACCTTTCCCCATCTAGGGGGAGGCCATGGAGGAGGAAGCACAAGGAGGATAACCTCTCCTCCTCTCTTCCGGTGGCGCTGGAGTGCCATCGGGAGGGGAATCATCGCCGCGGTGATCGTCTTCATCAACATCACCACCATCCTCACCATCCTCACCTCTTTTACGCGGTCCACTCCCGCACCCCGTTGTAATCCCTACTTTAACATGGTGCTTTATGCCACATATTATGATCCAATAATGTGTTGCCATCTTATGATGTTTTGAGTAGATATCCTTTGTCTTTGGGTTGATTGATTATCTACATTGGTACGAGTTGTATGTTTTATTTTGGTGCTATCCTATTGTGCCCTTCGTGTCGCGCAAGCGTGAGGGATTCCCGCTGTAGGGTGTTGCAATACATTTATGATTCGCTTATAGTGGGTTGCTTGAGTGACAGAAGCATAAACCCGCGTAAGGGGGTTGTTGCATATGGGATAAAGGGGACTTGATGCTTTAATGTTATGGTTGGGTTTTACCTTAATGATCTTTAGTAGTTGCGGATGCTTGCTAGAGTTCCAATCATAAGTGCATATGATCCAAGTAGAGAAAGTATGTTAGCTTATGCCTCTCCCTAATATGAAATTGCAATGACGACTATCAGTCTTGTTAACAATTGCCTATGACAATTCCGCACACCGATCCACCATTATTCCACACTCGCTATTTATATTATTTAGTAACATATTCTAACTTTATGATAACAACACCTACTTTTATATTTTAGCTATCCGATATCATACAAAGTTATCCACTTCATACCCACAATGTAGTTTTATTTCTCGTTTCTAGTTGGAAGGAAACGTTCGGTGTACGTAGAGTCTTATTAGTGGCAGATAGGGCTTGAGAGAATATTGATCTTACCTTTAGCTCCTTGTGGGTTCGACACTCCATACTTATCACTTCCACCTTTGGAAATTGCTACGATGATTCCTTTCACTCGGAGATTATCAAGTCCCGGATGAGATCATGGACATGACGATGAGTCTCGAAATGGTCGAGAGGTAAAGATTGATATATTGGACGATGGGATTCGTACATCAGAATGGTTTCAGAGTGTTTCGGTTATTTATCAGAGTATCGGGGGGTTAACGGAACCCCCCGGGGGAAGTAATGGGCCACATGGGCCTTGGGAGGGAGGCACACTAGCCCATAAGGGGCTGGCGCGCCCCCCACTTGGAAGGGGTCCAAATTGGAGTGTGGAAGGGGGCGGTGCACCCCTTTCCTTCTCCTTCTCCCTCTCCTTCCCCCTTTCCCTCCCCGGTAAAAGGAAGGGGGTCCGAATTGGACTTGGAGTCCTAGTAGGACTCCTTCCCACTTGGGGCGCCTAGGCCGGCCTCCTCCCCTGTCCTCCTTTATATCTGGGGACAGGAGGGCATCTCTAGGCACATCAATTGTTTCTTATCCGTGTGCGGTGCCCCCTCCACCATTTACTCCTTCGGTTATATTGTCATAGTGCTTAGACGAAGCCCTGCGTGGATCACATCACCATCACCGTCACCACACCATCGTGCTGACGAAACTCTCCCTCGACACTTTGCTAGATCAAGAGTTCGAGGGACTTCATCGAGCTGAACGTGTGCAGAACTCGGAGGTGTCGTACATTCGGTGCTTGATTGGTTGAATCAAGAAGACGTTCGACTACATCTACCGCGTTAAGCTAATGCTTCTACTTTCGGTATACGAGGGTACGTGGACACACTCTCCCCCTCTCGTTGCTATGAATCTCCTAGATAGATCTTGTGTGATCGTAGGAAAGTTTTTGAAATTGCATGCTACATTCCCAACAATGGCATCTGAGCCAGGTCTATGCGTAGATGATATGCACGAGTAGAACACAAAGAGTTGTGGGAAATCATAGTTATATTGCTTACCACCAACATCTTATTTTGATTCGGCGGTATTGTTGGATGAAGTGGCCTGGACCAACCTTACATGACCACGTTCATGAGACCGGTTCCACCGACAGACATGCAACTTGTTTTGCATAGAGGTGGTTGGCGGGTGTCTGTTTCTCCAACTTTAGTTGAATCGAATTTGACTACAGCCGGTCCTTGTTGAAGTTTAAAACAACAAACTTGAAGAAACATCATTGTGGTTTTGATGCGTAGGTAAGAACGGTTCTTACTAGAAGCCCGTAGCAGCCGCGTATAACTTGCAAAAACAAAGTAGAGGATGTCTAACTTGTTTTTGCAGGGCACGTTGTGATGCGATATGGTCAATACATGATGTGATATACGTTGTTGTATGAGATGATCATGTTTTGTAAAAGTTATCGGCAACTGGCAGGAGCCTTATGGTTGTCGCTTTATTGTATGAAATGCAATCGCCATGTAATTGCTTTACTTTATCACTATGCGTGAGTGATAGTTGTAGAAGCAATAGTTGGCGAGACGACAACGACGCTACGATGGATATCAAGGTGTCAAGCCGGTGACAATGGAGATCATGACTGTTCTTTGGAGATGGAGATCAAAGGCACGAGATGATGATGGCCATATCATGTCACATATTTTGATTGCATGTGATGTTTATCTTTTATGCATCTTATTTTGCTTAGTACGGCCGTAGCACTATAAGAAGACCCCTCGCTAAAATTTCAAGGTATAAGTGTTCTCCCTGAGTATGCACCATTGTGACAGTTCATCGTGCCGAGACACCACGTGATGATCAGGTGTGATAAGCTCTATGTTCACATACAACGGGTGCAAGACCGTTTTGCACGTGCAGAATACTCGGGTTAAACTTGACGAGCCTAGCATGTACAGACATGGCCTCAGAGCAATGAGACCGAAAGGTCGAACGTGAATCATATAGTAGATATGATCAACATAGAGATGTTCACCATTGAAAACTACTCCATCTCACGTGATGATCGGACATGGTTTAGTTGATATGGATCACGTGATCATTTAGATGACCCGAGGGATGTCTATCTAAGTGGGAGTTCTTAAGTAATATGATTAATTGAAGTTAATTTATCGTGAGCTTAGTCCTGATAGTTTTTGCATATCTATGTTATAGATCTATGGCCCGTGCTACCGTTCCCTTGAATTTTAATGCGTTCCTAGAGAAAACTAAGTTGAAAGATGATGGTAGCAACTACTCGGACTGGAACCATAACTTGAGGATTATCCTCATTGCTGCACAGAAGAATTATGTCCTAGATGCACCGCTAGGTGCAAGGCCTGCTACAGGAGCAACTGCTGACATTATGAACGTCTGGCAAGCTAAATCTGATAACTACTCGATAGTTCAGTGTGCCAGGCTAAATCTGATGACTACTCGATAGTTCAAAGACGTTTTGAACGTCATGGAGCATATGAGATGTTCCAGGAGTTGAAGTTAATATTTCAAGCAAATCCCCGAGTTGAGAGATATGAAGTCTCCAACAAGTTCTATAGCTGCAAGATGGAGGAGAATAGTTCTGTCAGTGAACACATACTCAGAATGTCTGGGTACCATAACCACTTGACTCAGCTGGGAGTTAATTTTTCGGATGATAGTATCATTGACAGAGTTCTTCAATCACTACCACCAAGCTATAAAGGCTTCGTGATGAACTATAATATGCAAGGGATGAACAAGACAATTCCCGAGCTCTTCGTAATGCTCAAGGCTGCGGAGGTAGAAATCAAGAAGGAGCATCAAGTTTTGATGGTTAACAAGACCACTAGTTTCAAGAAAAAAGGCAAAGGAAAGAAGGGGAACTTCAAGAAGAATAGCAAGCAAGTTGCTGCTCCCGGGAAGAAGCCCAAGTCTAGACCTAAGCCTGAAACTGAGTGCTTTTACTGCAAAGGGACTGGTCACTGGAAGTGGAACCGCCCCAAGTATTTGGTGGATAAGAAGGATGGAAAAGTGAAAGGTATATTTGATGTACATGTTATTGATGTGTACCTTACTAATGCTCGTAGTAGCGCTTGGATATTTGATATTGGTTTTGTTGCTCATATTTCTAACTCGAAAAAGGGGCTACGGATTAAACGAAGATTGGCTAAGGACGAGGTGACGATGCGCGTCGGAAATGGTTCCAAGGTCGATGTGATCCCCGTCGGCACGCTACCTCTAGTTTACCTTCGGGATTAGTTTTATACCTGAATAATTGTTATTTGGTGCCAGCGTTGAGCATGAACATTATATCTGGATCTTGTTTGATGCGAGACAGTTATTCATTTAAACCAGAGAATAATGGTTGTTCTATTTATATGAGTAATATCTTTTATGGTCATGCACCCTTGATGAGTGGTCTATTTTTGTTGAATCTTGATTGTGGTGATACACATATTCATAATATTGATGCCAAAAGATGCAAAGTTAATAATGATAGTGCAACATATTTGTGGCACTGCCGTTTAGGTCATATTGGTGTAAAGCACACAAAGAAACTCCATGCGGATGGGCTTTTGGAATCATTTGATACTTGTGAACCATGCCTCATGGGCAAGATGACTAAGACTCTGTTCTCCGAAACAATGGAGCGAGCCACTGACTTATTGGAAATAATACATACTGATGTATGTAGTCCGATGAGTGTTGAGGCTTGCGGTGGGTATCATTATTTTCTGACCTTCACAGATGATTTGAGCAGATATGGGTATATCTACTTAATGAAACACAAGTCTGAAACATTTGAAAAGTTCAAAGAATTTCTGAGTGAAGCGGAAAATCATCGTAACAAGAAAATAAAGTTTCTACGGTCTGATCATGGAGGCGAATATTTGAGTTATGAGTTTGGTCTTCATTTAAAACTATGTTGAATAGTTTCGCAACTCACGCCACCTGGAACACCACAGCGTAATGGTGTGTCCGAACGTCGTAACCGTACTTTATTAGATATGGTGTGATCTATGATGTCTCTTACTGATTTACCACTATTGTTTTGGGGTTATGCATTAGAGATGTCTGCATTCACGTTAAATAGGGCACCATCTAAATCCGTTGAGACGACACCATATGAAATGTGGTTTGGCAAGAAACCTAAGCTGTTGTTTCTTAAAGTTTGGGGTTGTGATGCTTATGTGAAAAATCTTCAGCCTGATAAGCTGAACCCAAATCGGAGAAGTGTGTCTTCATAGGATACCCAAGAACCTATTGGGTACACCTTCTATCACAGATCCGAAGGCAAGATATTTGTTGCTAAGAATGAATTTTTTTCTAGAGAAGGAGTTTCTCTCAAAAGAAGTGAGTGTGAGGAAAGTAGAACTTGATGAGGTAATTGTACCTTCTCTTGAATTGGAAAGTAGTTCATCACAAAAAACTGTTCCCGTGATGCCTACACCAATTAGTGAGGAAGCTAATGATGATGATCATGAAACTTCAGATCAAGTTACTACCGAACCTCGTAGGTCAACCAGATTACGTTCCACACCAGAGTGGTACGGTAATCCTGTTCTGGAAGTCATGTTACTAGACCATGACGAACCTACGAACTATGAGGAAGCGATGATGAGCCCATATTCCGCGAAATGGCTTGAGGCCATGAAATCTGAGATGGGATCCATGTATGAGAATAGAGTATGGACTTTGGTTGACTTGCCCGATGATCGGCAAGCCATAGAGAATAAATGGATCTTCAAGAAGAAGACTGACGCTGATGGTAATGTTACTATCTACAAAGTTCGACTTGTTGCGAAAGGTTTTCGACAAGTTCAAGGAGTGACTATGACGAGACCTTCTCACCCATAGCGATGCTTAAGTCTGTCCGAATCATGTTAGCAATTGCCGCATTTTATGATTATGAAATTTGGCAAATGGACGCCAAAATTGCATTCCTTAATGGATTTCTTAAAGAAGAGTTGTATATGATGCAACTAGAAGGTTTTTGTCGATCCTAACGGTGCTAACAAAGTGTGCAAGCTCCAGCGATCCATTTATGGACAGGTGAAAGCATCTCGGAGTTGGAATATACGCTTTGATAGTGTGATCGAAGCATATGATTTTATACAGACTTTCGGAGAAGCCTGTATTTACAAGAAAGTGAGTGGGAGCTCTGTAGCATTTCTAATATTATATGTGGATGACATATTGTTAATTGGAAATGATATAGAATTTCTGGATAGCATAAAAGGATACTTGAATAAGAATTTTTCAATGAAAGACCTCGGTGAAGCTACTTATATATTGGGCATCAAGATCTATAGAGATAGATCAAGACACTTAATTGGACTTTCACAAAGCACATACATTGATAAAGTTTTGAAGAAGTTCAAAATGGATCAGTCAAAGAAAGGGTTCTTGCCTGTGTTACAAGGTGTGAAGTTGAGTAAGACTCAATGCCCGACCACTTCAGAAGATAGAGAGAAAATGGAAGTCATTCCCTATGTGTTGGGGATAACTATTGGGTATGACCCGCCCAGGAGGGGCCGGGTTATACCAATGGCGGTTCATCTAGACAAAGCCCATGAAGATGTTGAAGGTGGCGGTTCATGAAGCAGACTTGCTAAGGGCCCGAAGCCCAAAGGCGACTTTAGGCCAATAGGTGTAAACCACCATATATGTATGACTTGGATTGTAAGGCAAGTGTAATTAGTCACCGAGCCGGACACGTTGATTATGAGCCAGCCGGGACTCTGTGAGTCGTCGGGCATCCACCTGTGTATATAAAGGGACGACCCGACGGTGGCTTAGGGCAAGAAACAACAAATCGAAAGCTAGGTCAAGCGTATTCGCTCCCTGGTAATCGAAACATAAGGAATACCACCTCAAACTAGATTAGGCCTTTACCTTCACCGCAAGGGGCCAAACCAGTATAAACTCCCTGTGTCCTTTGTCCCGTTCAACGTCTTTAAGCTAACCTCGTCGCGATGGCTCCAGGACTAAGTCCTTCTGCTAGGACATCTGCTGTGACAATTCTGCGATAGTTAGCGCCCACCGTGGGGCCAGGCACGGTGGTTTCGAGTTCTTACAGGGCAGCTTTGAAGGGATCAAGGGATATGTTGTGGGCCAGATGACCAAGAGTCATCGCGGCAAGCTCTACATCAACGATGCAGGCTGGGGCCCCGAGGCCGGCTCAATTGAGTATGGGTACCGGGTCCCCTTCGGCGGAATGCACGTCTTCATCGGCAAGATCGGCGAACCGGGTCTTGAGCTAGACATCTGCACCGACATCATCGAGACGGCTCAGTGTGCACGACCCGCCCGAGTTCAGCCCGCCGTGAAACGCGCCTTCATTGGGTTCATCCATGGGGCGGAATTTGAGGATAGATCTGTGTCTGGCGGTGAGACGGTCATCTACTCTGATGATGAATCATCCACCGGCGAGACTTAGTCATTGTATCAATTGCAAGACGGCCGGCTTGGGGGCTATTACGATGGCGATAGTATTCCGGCCCCCTATGAGCCGCCGAATAGGGTCGTGATTTTCATGGCCGGTACACAGCCAGGCAGAAATCTACGACTGTAGTAGCAATGGCAATGGCTACCGGGGTAGGAGGCCCTGTGCGCCCGCCGGCTCAGGTCTTGTCCGACTTGTTGGACACTCTGACAACATTGTTAACGGCGGAGGTTAACCCGGCAAATCAAGCTCAGCATAATGCGGAGGTTGCATAATTGCATGACGAGATAGCGCAGGCCAAAGAGGAGCTGAATGCAGAGAACGCCAGGATGGCCATGGAGCGGGCTGCTCTAGATGCTCAGGCGCAACGAATTCAGGCAGAGTCTTTCCGGCTCACGATGGATCAGAACTCCTCAAACGAGGTCATGAGAAGGAGACGCTAGAGTCATTTGCCCCTGGTTTATGATGCAAGGATCCTCTTCAACACGCCTGGAGCTGGGACCAGTAACCCACCGGAGATAAACCAGGTTGAAGTGCCTGGGGCTGAAGCGCCGGCTCAGCCGCGCACGATGGAGCCGCCCCGTTTGAATACTACTCTGCCTCAGTATGTACTGACACCACCGGGTCATTATTCTAACCCTTTGGATAATATGATTGCTGCGGCGACACGGCTGGCGGCTCTACCGGTTGAAGGCGAATCACCGGCAGCAATGGAAATACGACGAGCCGGAGAACTGCTCCAGATGGTTGTAGCCCAATAGGCGGCTTATTCATACAGTCGGGATCGTATCCACTCAACACCACGTCCAAGCAGGAGTTATAGCAGGCATATTGATGAGCCAACCGTGTCAAGCAGTGGACGACACCGCAATCAGCCTCATAGACCTGACCCGCCACACGCTGGTAATGATGTCCAGGCTTTGGTGGACTAGGGCAGAGCATGTCGGGAGGCTGAGCTGGCGGCTCAGCAAGCGGCTCATCAGCATTCTCTGATTTATCCGACAACTTTGGTGGAGACAGGCGTGACGTGTACCATGTTTAGTGCCGGCTCTACGTAACGTGTGGTTGCCCAAGGATTTCAAGGGCCCTCATAAGGTACCTAACTACACAGCAGATCAGCCCCCTGAAGCTTGGGTTGAAAGTTATGAGATGGCAATGGAATTGTTGGATGTTGGCGATGCTGCATGCGCTAAGTATTTCACTATGATGTTGGATGGAACGGCTCATACTTGATTGAAAGGGTTGCCATCCAACTCCATTGGGTCATGGGCCAAGTTAAAAGCTCGGTTCATCCAGAACTTTAAAGACACATGCAAGCAGCCTATGTCAATTGTGGATTTGGACTCCTGTGTCCAAGAAGAGGGCAAGTCAACAACCCATTGGGTGCACCGGGTCTCAGCCATCCTGCACTCATCAGACCGTATCAACGCCGGTTCAGCAGTTCTAATGTTGGAGAAAAACTGCCGTTTTAAGCCTCTTAAGTAGAAGCTGGGGCGGCTCAAGCGCCACTGCAGTGACATGGGGGAGCTCATGGCAGCTCTGGTCAAGTATGCCGACTCTGATAGTACCAAGGACCCCGAGACTGATGAGGAAAGGCCGGGTAAGGGAAAGAAGAGTAGCAACACCAAAGGGCAACAACATAACCCGGCGAATCAGGGGGGGCAATGGTAAGCGCAAGGCTGATAATAGTTTGGATTTTGTGGCTAACACCAACATGCGGAATAATGGTCAGCATCGTAAGGGAAAGCCAAACCCTTAGTTTGGAGGGAAAAATTTCAACCTTGAGGAGATGATGAATCAGCGCTTCCCAAAGCATGGTACATGGGAAAAGTCGGCCGCTCACCTTTGGAAGGATTGCTTCATTACGAGAGAGTACAAAAATTCAAAGTTTTTTCAGAACAATCATGGGCCGGACGGCGGCTCAGGACCCGGCTCTCACGATCCGAGTTACGGTGGTGGCGGTTCTCGTTCCGGCTTTCAGGGCCAAGGCAATCAGGGTGGTTTTAGTCAATAGTCTGGTCAGGGGGCTCAGCAGCAGCAGCAATCTGGTTATCAGAGTAACCCAAAGCAATTGAATAGTGGGCAGTACCACGTCTTCACCACAATTTCATGTAAGTGGGATCAGAAGCTCCATAAAAGGGCAGTGAATGCCGTTGAGCCGGCGGTTCCCTGTTACTTGCGCTGGTCTGAGCAGCCCATTGTGTGGAGTCCTGAGGACCACCCGCCCCGGGTTGATAATCCGGGTCACCTGGCACTGGTGGTAGCGCCTCAGGTTGGGGGGGGGGGTACAAGTTCACTAAGGTACTCATGGATGGAGGCAGCAGCATCAAAATCCTTTACTATGATACTTTCCGTCACATGGGATTGACTCACAAAAATCTTAAGCCGTCCAATACTGTTTTCATGGAGTGGTGCCTGGTAAGTCGGCGTATCCTATAGGCAAGATCACTTTGGAAGTAGCCTTTGGGGATGAACATAATTCCAGATCAGAAACTTTGACCTTTGAAGTGGTCAAGATCCAGAGCTCGTATCATGCTCTGTTTGGGCGGCTGGCTTATGCTAAATTCATGGCAAGCCCTTGTTATGTTTACTTACAGCTTAAGATGCCGGGTCACAAGGGCACCATCACAGTGCATGGAAGTTGCAAGGTAGCCTTGGAGTGTGAAAAAGGTGATGCTGCTTACGCTGAATCTATCTGTGCAACAGAGGAATTGAAATTTTACAAGGATAATGTTGATTCGGCGGATATGACATCTTTGAAGAAGCCGACCATAGAGCATGACCCCTTGTGGAAGTTTAAATCGGCGGATGACACTAAGCTAGTTGACTTTGTTCCTGGCGACTCATTCAAGCAGTTCAGCATCAGTGCTAATCTTGATCCGAAATAGGAAAGCACGCTCATCGAGTTCATCCGTTAGAACCGGGACATCTTTGCATGGAAGCCTTCAGACATGCCAGGTGTACCAAGAGAACTCGTTGAGCACACTCTCAATATTGATCCAAAGTTTAAACGGTCAAGCAATTTCTTCGCTATTTCAGTGAGGAGAGGCGCAAGGCTATTGGTGAAGAAGTGGCCCGACTCTTGGCGGCTGGGTTTATTGTTGAAATCTTTCATCCTGAGTGGTTGGCTAACCCGGTGCTGGTACTTAAGAAAAACGGCACCTGGCGCATGTGTGTGGATTATACGGACTTAAACAAGGCTTGTCCGGCTGATCCCTTCGCTCTCCCCCGTATTTATCAGATTGTTGATGCTACGGAAGGTTGTGGGCGTTTGAGCTTTTTGGATGCTTATTCTGGTAATCATCAGATCAAGATGACAGTTAAGGATCAGGAGAAGACAACCTTCATCACTCCCTTTGGAGCCTTCTGTTATGTGTCTATGCCTTTTGGGCTCAAGAGTGCCCAGGCGACTTACCAGCGGTGTGTGCAGAATTGTCTTCATGATCAGATTGGGTGCAATGTTCATGCCTACGTGGATGATATTGTGGTGAAGTCCAGGATGAAGGAAACTTTGATAGATGATTTGAAAGAGACCTTTGATAATCTCCGGGTCTACAAGATGATGCTTAACCCGGCCAAGTGTGTCTTTGGTGTGATAGCAGGCAAGCTCTTGGGTTTTCTTTTTTCAGAACGAGGTATTGAAGCTAACCCGGAGAAGATAAAGGCCATCACCTCTCTGGCTAAACTGGCGTGTATCAATGATGTTCAGCGTTTGGCGGCCCGTATTGCAGCCTTAAGCCGGTTCATAAGCCGGTTGGGTGAGAAGGCCATCCCTCTTTACCAGATGATGAAGAAGACATGCCACTTTGTTTGGAGTGATGCTGCTAATCAAGCATTTGAGGCATTAAAGAAATAGTTGGCTGAACTGCCGGTTCTTGCGGCTCCCATTGATAAAGAGCCTTTGTTGTTATATGTGGATGCCAATAGCCGAGCTATCAGTGTAGCCATTGTGGTGGAAAGGAAGGAGTCAGGCAAGGAGCATCCAGTTCAACGGTCGGTTTACTACATCAGTGAGGTGCTTATTGAGTCCAAGCAAAGGTATCCACATTGGCAGAAGCTTCTATATGGGGTGTTCATGGCTAGCCGAAAGCTCAAGCAGTATTTTTTGGGTCATCCCATCACTGTGGTTAGTTCTGCTCCTTTAGGGGATATCATTCAAAACAGAGAAGCCACAAGTCGGATAGCCAAATGGGCCATTGAGCTTGGACCTCATGGTTTGAAGTATGTGCCTCACACAGCCATCAAGTCTCAAGTACTTGTGGATTTTATCAATGATTGGACAGAGTTGCAGATGCCTGAGGAAAAGCTGGATAGCACATATTGGACTATTCATTTTGATGGATCCAGGCAGTTGGAGGGCTCGGGGGCTGGAGTATTCTTGACTTCCCCACGAGGTGATAAATTTTCCTATGTTCTCTGGTTGATGTTCCCTTGTACTAACAATGCAGCTGAGTATGAGGCCTTGCTCCATGGTCTTCGGATGGCTAAGGAGATGAACTTAAGCCGGGGAGGTGTTTTGGCGACTCCGATCTGGTAGCTCAGCAAGTTTCTGGCACTTGGGATTCCAAGGATCCACTCATGGCGGCTTACCGTCAGGAGGTTGATGCTATCGCGGGTCACTTCAAGGGTTACCAAGTTGAACATGTTGATCGCAGGAAAAATGAGGCGGCTGATGCTTTGAGCCGGTTAGGGTCCCAGCATAAGCCGGTGCCACCTAACACTTTCCTGGATATTCTGCATAACCCTTTGATACGTCTCCAATGTATCTATAATTTTTGATTGCTCCATGCTATATTATCTACTGTTTTGGACTATATTGGGCTTTATTTTCCACTTTTATATTATTTTTGGGACTAACCTATTAACCGGAGGCCCAGCCCAGAATTGTTGTATTTTGCCTATTTCAGTGTTTCGAAGAAACGGAATATCAAACAGAGTCCAAACGGAATGAAACCTTCGGGAACGTGATTTTCTCACCAAACGTGATCCAGGAGACTTGGCCCCTACTCCAAGAAGTCAAAGAGGCGGTCACAAGGGTGGGGGGCGCCCCCCCAGGGCGCGCCCCCTGCCTCGTGGGCCCCCTGTTGCTCCACCGACGTACTCCTTCCTCCTATATATACCTACGTACCCCAAACAATTAGATACGGAGCTAAAAACCTAATTCCACCGCCGCAACTTTCTGTAGCCACGAGATCCCATCTTGGGGCCTGTTCCGGAGCTCCGCTGGATAGGGCCTTCATCACGAAGGACTTCTACATCATCATAGCCTCTCCGATGAAGTGTGAGTAGTTTACCTTAGACCTTCGGTTCCATAGTTATTAGCTAGATGGCTTCTTCTCTCTTTTTGGATCTCAATACAATGTTCTCCCCCTCTCTCGTGGAGATCTATTCGATGTAATCTTATTTTTTGCGGTGTGTTTGTTGAGACCGATGAATTGTGGGTTTATGATCAAGTCTATCTATGAATAATATTTGAATCTTCTCTGAATTCTTTTATGTATGATTGGTTATCTTTGCAAGTCTCTTCGAATTATCAGTTTGGTTTGGCCTACTAGATTTGTTATTCTTGCCATGGGAGAAGTGCTTAGCTTTGGGTTCAATCTTGCGGTGTCCTTTCCCAGTGACAGAAGGGGCAGCAAGGCACGTATTGTATTGTTGCCATCGAGGATAACAAGATGGGGTTTTTATCATATTGCATGAAACTATCCCTCTACATCATGTCATCTTGCTTAAGGCGTTACTCTGTTTTTAACTTAATACTCTAGATGCATGCTAGATAGCGGTCGATGAGTGGAGTAATAGTAGTAGATGCAGGCAGGAGTCGGTCTACTTGTCTCGGATGTGATGCCTATATACATGATCATACCTAGATATTCTCATAACTATGCTCAATTTTGTCAATTGCTCAACAGTAATTTGTTCACCCATCGTAAAATACTTATGCTCTTGAGAGAAGCCACTAGTGAAACCTATGGCCCCCAGGTCTATTCTCATCATATCAATCTCCATCACTTTATTATTGCTTTGCTTTTTACTTTGATTTTTACTTTTCACTTTGCATCTCTATACCAAAAATACCAAAAATATTATCTATCATCTCTATCAGATCTCACTCTCGTAAGTGACCGTGAAGGGATTGATAACCCCTAATCACGTTGGTTGCGAGGAGCTATTGCTTTTGTGTAGGTATGAGGGACTTGCGTGTAGCCTCCTACTGGATTGATACCTTGGTTCTCAAAAACTGAGGGAAATACTTACGCTACTTTGCTGCATCATCCTCTCCTCTTTGGGGAAAACCAATGCAGTGCTCAAGAGGTAGCACCCTTCAGTCAAATTTCCTACAGAGGAAGATCTTGCTATTCCTGACCCAGAAGCACAACTGGTGGCAGCTCTTCATGCTATTCCTGATTGGACAATTCCACGACACTATGCATTAGCCATATGTTCTATCATGTATGCAATTTTGTGTACCAGACCTGATGTGTGCCTTGCTATAAGTTTAGCAGGGAGGTACCAAAGTAATCCAGGAGTGGATCACTGGACAGCGGTCAAGAACATCCTGAAATACCTGAAAAGGACTAAGGATTTGTTTCTCATTTATGGGGGTGATAAAGAGCTCGTCGTAAATGGTTACGTCAATGCTAGCTTTGACACTGATCCGGATGACTCTAAGTCGCAAACCGGATGCGTATTTATATTGAATGGTGGAGCTGTCAGTTGATGCAGTTCCAAGCAAAGCGTCGTGGCGGGATATACGTGTGAAGCGGAGTACATAGCTGCTTTGGAAGAAGCAAATGAAGGACTCTGGATGAAGGAGTTCATATCCGATCCAGGTGTAATACCTAGTGCATCGGGTCCAATGAAAGTCTTTTCTCACAATACTAGAGCAATTGCCTTAGCGAAGGAATCCAGATTTCACAGGAGAACCAAACACATCAAGAGACACTTCAACTCCATCCGTGATGAAGTCAAGGAGGGAGACATAGAGATTTGCAAAATACATACGGATCTAAATGTTGCAGACCCTTGACTAAGCCTCTTCCACGAGCAAAACATGATCAGCACCAAGACTCCATGGGTGTTAGAATCGTATCAATGTAATCTAGATTATTGACTCTATAGCAAGTGGGAGACTGAAGGAAATATGCCCTAGAGGCAATAATAAAGTTGTTATTTATATTTCCTTATATCAAGACAAATGTTTGTTATTTATGCTTGTATTAACCGGAAACTTAGTACATGTGTGAATACATAGACAAAACAGAGTGTCCCTAGCATGCCTCTACTTGACTAGCTTGTTTATCAAAGATGGTTATGTTTCCTGACCATAGAAATGTGTTATCATTTGATGAACAGGATCACATCATTAGGAGAATGATGTGATGGACAAGACCCATCTATTATCTTAGCATTATGATCGTTTAGTTTTATTGCTATTGCTTTCATCACGACTTAATACATGTTCCTCTGACTATGAGATTATGCAAATCCCGAATACCGGAGGAACAACTTGTGTGCTATCAAACGTCACAACATAACTGGGTGATCATAAAGATGCTCTACAAGTATCTCCGAAGGTGTTTGTTTGGTTGGCATAGATCGAGATTAGAATTTGTCACTTCGAGTATCGAAGAGGTATCTCTGGGCCCTCTCGGTAATGCACATCATAATAAGCCTTGCAAGTAATGTGACTAATGAGTTAGTTGCAGGATGATGCATTATGGAACGAGTAAAGAGACTTGCTGGTAACGAGATTGAACTAGGTATGAAGATACCGACGATCGAATCTCGGGCAAGTAACATACTGATGACAAAGGGAATGACGTATGTTGTCATTGTGGTTTGACCGATAAAGATCTTCGTAGAATATGTAGGAACCAATATGAGCATCCAGGTTCCGTTGTTGGTTATTGATCGGAGATGTGTCTCGGTCATGTCTACATAGTTCTCGAACCCGTAGGGTCCGCACACTTAATGTTCGGTGATGATTTCTATTATGAGTTATGTGTTTTGGTGACCGAAGATTGTTCGGAGTCCCGGATGAGATCACGGACATGACGAGGAGTCTCGAAATGGTCGAGAGGTAAATATTGATATATTGGACAATGGTATTCGGACATCGGAATGGTTCCGGAGTGTTTCAGGTACTTATCGGAGTACTGGGGGGTTACCGGAACCCCACGAGGGAACTAATGGGCCACATAGTCCTTGGGAGGGAAGCACACCAGCCCACAAGGGGCTGCCCCCCCCACTTGGAAGGGGTCTGAATTGGAGGGGGAAGGGGGCGGTGCCCCCCTTTCCTTCTCCTTCTCCCTCTCCTTCCCCCTTTCCCTCTCCGGTCAAAGGAAGGGGGTCCGAATTGGACTTGGAGTGCTAATAGGACTCCTCCCCACTTGGGGGCGCGCCTAGGCCGGCCTACTCCCCTCTCCTCCTTTATATACGGGGGCAGGGGGGAACCTCTAGACACATCAATTGTTTCTTAGCCGTGTGTGGTGCCCCCCTCCATCATTTACTCCTCTAGTCATATTGTCGTAGTGCTTAGGCGAAGCCCTGTGCGGATCACATCACCCTCACTGTGACCACACCGTCGTGCTGATGAAACTCTTCCTTGGCACTTTGCTAGATCAAGAGTTCGAGGGACGTCATCGAGCTGAACGTGTGCAGAACTCGGAGGTGCCGTACGTTTGGTGCTTGATCGGTTGAATCGAGAAGCCGTTCGACTACATCAACCACGTTAAGCTAACGCTTCCGCTTTCGGTCTACGAGGGTACATGGACACACTCTTCCCCTCTCGTTTCTATGCATCTCCTAGATAGATTTTGCGTGATCGTAGGAATTTTTTTGAAATTGCATGCTACATTCTCAACACGCCCTACCCCCTGGGTGCACCCTCCGACCTTGTGGCCGCCTCGTGGCTTTCCAGACGTGCACTTCAAGCCCTCTGGATGACTTCTGGTCCAAGAAAAATCATCGCGAAAGTTTCGTTCCGTTTGGTATTCCATTTCTGCGAAACTCTAAAACAAAGAAAAAACAGAAACTCGCACTGGGCTCTAGGTGAATAGGTTAGTCCCAAAAATCATATAAAATAGCATATTAATGCATATAAAACATCCAAAATAGATAATATAATAGCATGGAATAATCAAAAATTATAGATACGTTGGAGACGTATCAAATACCAGCCCGCGCCCCCTCGCCATAGAGGACTAGCACGACCCGTTTTCACATCGAGGGAAACTTCGCTCATCGCTTCAAACGGTTTTTCCTTATGTTCGGTATTTAATTTGTTCTGAGCATCTCCAGTATTCCAATTATCATTGCTTTGAACGAATTTGTTCCATCGCCCTTTCAATGGGAACATCGTCAGACATCAGCTTGGGTTTTTTCACAATGCTCGAGTCACGCCTTTGATTCTTTTTGGCGAACCATTTGTTCAAGCCGTATTGCTTTCTCGACAAGAATCAGTCATGAAGTCAGGCTCGTCAAGTCAGAAAGCCTCAAAGTTGTCTCAAAAGCGCCCTCTAAGTCCTCCCAACTGCCAATGGAATTCTCTGGGAGGCTATTCTCTGGGAGATCATCTCCCCCTAAAGCTAAAAGGACCAGCACGACACTGGTTGAATAGCCTCCCAGAGAATTCCATTGGCAGTTGGGAGGACTTAGAGGACGCTTTTCGAGACAACTTTCAGGGCACTTATGTCTGGCCACCGGACGCTGATGACCTGAGTCACATAGTCCAGCAACCCGGAGAGTCAGCCACAAACTTTGGACTCGATTCTTAATTAAAAAGAATCTAATCGTCAACTGTCCAGATGCTGAAGCCTTAGCGGCGCTTAAACACAGCGTCCCTGACGAATGGCTCGCCTGACACCTCAGTCAGGAAAAGCCGAAGACTATGGCAACTTTTACTGCACTTATGACTTGCTTCTGTGCAGGCGAAGATAGCTGGTTGGTTCGTAGAAGCAACAGTACCAGCGACCCCGACACCTCTGAGGCCAGGGATTGCAATGGAAGGCCACGACGCGGCAAAAATAAGCATTGGAACAACAACGAAGAAACCGAGGATACGGCAGTAATCGCCAGATTCAATGGCTCTAAACTCGTCAATGGAAGAAGTCGTTCAAAGGAAATAGGGATGGTCCATCCAATTTGGATAAAATACTAGATAGGCCTTGCCAGATTCATGGCACCCCGGACAAGCCTGCCAACCACACCAACAGAAACTGCTGGGTTTTTAAACAGATGGGTAAATTAAATACCAAACATAAGGGGAAAGGACCTCAAAGCGAGGACGATGATGAGCCCCGCCCTCCGAACATAGGGGGGCAGAAGAAGTTTCCCCTCGATGTGAAAACGGTGAACATGATATATGTCACCCACATCCCAAGAGGGATCACAAACACGCATTAAGGGATGTCTACGCCGTAGAGCCTGTCGCCCCAAAATTCAACCCATGGTCGGCTTGCCCGAACACCTTTGATCGCAGGGACCACCCAACCAGTATCCGTCACGGAGGTTCCGCGGCCCTGGTGCTCGATCCCATCATCGACGGATACCATCTCACTAGAGTCCTTATGGATGGCGGAAACAGACTCAACTTGATCTATCAAGACACTGTCATAAGATGGGTATTGACCCATCAAGAATCAAGCCTAGTAACACTACCTTTAAAGGAGTGATACCCGACGTGGAGGCCCGCTGCACGGGCTCCTTAACACTGGAAGTAGTATTCGGCTCTCTAGATAACTGAAAGTGCAACTATCCCTGGGTGGTTTTGGTAATTCCTAACAACATATAGCTCATTGAGATAACATTATTCCAAGATTAATATTTCAGGAAAAGCTCAATGAATGGCATGGCATGGATGAGGAAAGTGGACCCCTCAAAATACTAAGGACAAAAAGTTTGGCTCAAGCTCAAAGCTCAAGACTCTACATTTTATATTTTAGTGATCCAAGATCACATTGAGTCTATAGGAAAAGCCAATACTATCAAGGAGGGATGAGGTGTTGCTTGATGAGGTTCTTGCTTCATAGTGCTTAGTGATATGCTCCAAAACCCTCAACTACCTTCCCACATCCACATATGACCTAAACCAAAAGTCAAACTCGGCCCCGCCGATTCTTTCTATCCGGCGCCACCGAGTTCAGAAGTCATAGCCACTGCCACAAACCCTAGGCAAATCGGTTTCACTGCTAGGGGTCTCGGTCCCACCGAGATGGGGTTGTAATCTCTCTGTTTCCCTTCGTAATGTTTCGGTCCTAATGAGATGAGCAATCGGTCCCACCGAGATTGCAATGTAAACTCTCTGTTTCCCCTTTGTAACATTTCGGTCCCACCGAAATGAGCAAATGGGTTCGACCAAGTTTCTCAATTCGGTCTCACCGAGATTGGTAAATTGTGTGTAACGGTTAGTTTTTGTGTGGAGGCTATAAATACCCCTCCACCCCTGTTCATTCGTGGAGAGAGCCATCAGAACATATCTACACTTCCAATACACATTTTCTGAGAGAGAACCACCTACTCATGTGTTGAGGCCAAGATATTCCATTCCCACCATATGAATCTTGATCTCTAGCCTTACCCAAGTTGCTTTCCACTCAAATCTTCTTTCCACCAAATCCAAATCCTGTGAGAGAGAGTTGAGTGTTGGGGAGACTATCATTTGAAGCACAAGAGCAACGAGTTCATCATCAACACACCATTTGTTACTTCTTGGAGAGTGATGTCTCCTAGATTGGCTAGGTGTCACTTGGGAGCCTCCGACAAGATTGTGGAGTTGAACCAAGGAGTTTGTAAGGGCAAGGAGATCGCCTACTTCGTGAAGATCTACCGCTAGTGAGGCAAGTCCTTCGTGGGCGATGGCCATGATGGAATAGGCAAGGTTGCTTCTTCGTGGACCCTTCATGGGTGGAGCCCTCCGTGGACTCGCGCAACCGTTACCCTTCGTGGGTTGAAGTCTCCATCAACGTGGATGTACGATAGCACCACCTATCGGAACCACGACAAAAACATCTGTGTCTCCAATTGCGTTTGAATTCTCCAAACCCTTCCCTTTACATTCTTGCAAGTTGCATGCTTTACTTTCGGCTGCTCATATACTCTTTGCATGCTTGCATGAATCGTGTTAAGATTGCTTGACTTGTGCTAAGATACCTAAAATCTGCCAAAGACTAAAATTGGGAAAATGATAGATTTTTATTTGGTCAAGTAGTCTAATCACCCCCCTCTAGACATACTTTCGATCCTACAAGTGGTATCAGAGCTTTGGTCTCCATTTGCTTTGATTTCCATAGCTTTTGGTGGTCATAGCCTTGGTTTCACAATCTAGGAGAGTATGGCGTCTAGCGAGGGAAATTATCACCGTAGAGGTCCTTACTTTGATGGTAATAATTTTGCTAGTTGGAAGCATAAGATGAAAATGCATATTCTTGGACATAACCCCGCCGTTTGGGCTATTGTGTGTATTGGCTTGCAAGGCGAATTCTTTGATGGGAAAGAACCGAATCGTGAAGTCACCGCGGAAGAGTTGAAAATGCTGCAATACAACGCTCAAGCTTGTGATATCCTCTTCAACGGATTGTGTCTCGAAGAATTCAACAAAATCAGCCGTCTTGAGAATGCAAAGGAAATCTAGGATACTTTGATTGACATGCATGAAGGTACCGACTCCGTCAAGGAATCCAAGTTGGATGTGCTTCAAAGTCAACTTGACAAGTTCAAAATTAAGGATGGTGAAGGTGTCGCTGAAATGTACTCTAGGCTTGCTCTTACCACAAATGAGATTGCCGGCTTAGGAAGTGAAGAGATGACCGACAGATTCATCATCAAGAAGATCCTAAGAGCCTTGGATGGAAAATATGATACCGTGTTCATGTTGATTCAAATGATGCCCAATTACAAATACCTCAAGCCAATGGAAGTCATTGGAAGAATTGTTGCTCATGAGATGTCACTCAAGGACAAAGAGGAACTTCACAACAAATCAAGTGGTGCTTAGAAAGCCTCATGTGAAGCCCCCACATCATCAAGTGAGAAACAAACCTTCAATGAAGAATTGAGCTTAATGGTGAAGAACTTCAACAAGCTCTACAAGAGTAGAAGCAAAGAGAGAAGCTCCAAGTCAAGGTCCTACAATGACAAAAGATCTTCTAGTCGAGAGCGAAACTGCTACAATTGTGGAAGGCCCGGACACTATTCCAATGAGTGTACGATCCCCTACAAGAGAAGAGAAGATTCTCCCAAAAGAAGAAGTAGAAGAGAAGAATCACCACCTAGAGAAAGAAGGAGTAGAGATGATCATTATGAACGAAGTCCCTCACGGAGAAGCAAGGATTTGGAAAGAAAGGACAAGTCATCAAGGAGCTACACAAAACGAAGACATCAAGCTCATGTTGGTGAATGGGTATCCGGATTCGACTCCGACAATCACTCCGAGAGAAGCTATCACTCCGACTGCAAATATACTCAAGATGAAGGTGTTGCCGGTCTAGCACTTGTGTCAACAACTCCTACGACATATTTGAGTCACCAAAAGAAGGAGCTGCAAAATGCTTCATGGCCAAAGGTCCAAAGGTATCACACCCCGAGTATGTTGATTTCAATAGTGATGAAGATGACTTGTTAGGTGATGATGATTTACTTGTTGACAACTCTAGTGATGAATACTATGATGAAACATCAATTAATCATGCTAATCAAGATGAAACGAATGACAATGATAAGGAGAAGATTGAGTCTCTAACTAAAGAACTAAACACTCTTAAGTTAGCTCATGAAACTATCTTAGAAGATCATCGAGAACTTTTAAGGACTCATGAGAGATACGTTTTGAAAAGCTCAACCTTGAGCAAGAGCATGAGTTCTTAAAAGCAATCAATGATGATCTTCGTAAGGAAAGTTCTTCTTACATTGCCAAGCGTTTACTCTTGTCCACTTACATGCCTAAAGTCAAGTCTAGTAACAAGAACAAGAAAGATTCTTCCTCTAGTAGTAACAACAATCATGCTAAATCCAATGTTGTTGCTTCTAGTAGTTCTCTTGATTCCACAAATGATTCTCTTAGCCAAGTTACACTTGAGCAAGAAAATAGCTTATTGAAGGGAATTATAGAGAAAGGTGTCTACAAGAGCCTTGCCGGGAGTAAGCAATTTGAGGAAATTGTACGCAAGCAAGGAAGGTATCGGAAGAACCAAGGTGTTGGTTTTGAACGAAAGTTCAATGCCAATGGAGTTGAGTGGGAAGAAGATCAATACCCCAAGACGAAGTTTGTTCCTCAACAAGAGAAGTATGATCCTATTTCTTTCAAGGGGACACAAGCTTAAGATGATCTTCCACCACAAGACCACAAGCAAAAAGTCAAGGACAAGCTTCAAGAGGAAATTGATGCATTTGAAGAAGCTCCTAAGGCCTTGGTCAAGTGGGTTCCCAAGACTACATCGAGTTCTACTTCATCAAGTACAACTACAACTCCAAGGATTCCCATCAAGATGGTGTGGATCCCGAAGAAGAAGAACTAGATAGTTCTTGAGGGTGACTCCGCCAACATACTTCACTCATATCATTTTGGCAAGAACGAGTGCAATAAACTTCCACATCTTGCACTAAGTTCAAGGAGTCACAAACCCTCTTGTTGGTAAGACAAGGGACAAGGTAACCTAAAGCTTTCATAGACATCATCTTGTGTGTGCATCACTCTATGTCTATGGATATCCTTGTTTGTTCCTTGTGGGACTAACCCGTGTAGGTATTGAAAGTGCAACTCACCCCAAAGGATAGCTCCAAATGATCTACATCAACATTGAGCATCCGCATCTTCAACATCTACATGAAGTCATCATCGACAAAACCCAAGGTTAGTTCATCCCTCTTAGGGGGGATCTCACATCTAGGGGGAGCTTTACTCTAAGAATTGAGCTAAAGCAACTCTAATGGTGTGAAAACAACAACACTGTATGTAAAAGTGGTAACCCCACTTGTGCTTAAACGATGAGTATGACCTACGATCAAATGTTCTCATTTGACTCCTATGTCAATATACTCATATATAGATGACCTAGTCATCGCCAATTGCTTGATAGATGCTAGAATTGGTTGTGCATGCTTTGCCACATATTTCAATTGCCATTTTATTGTGTGAGCATGTTGATTGCATAATTTAATCATTCAAGTACATCCACTTGTTGTTTTGATTGATTGGTTTCTCTTTTCTTTTGCCAAGTGGATGGACAAGAATGCCTAAGAACCTTCTCTAGCTATCTATGCTTTTCTCGTCTCAAACTCTATTCATGCTACATCACAAAATTTGATCAAGTCGATTCAACCACTCAGGTGAGGAGCACTCGGAGTCCCCGATTCGTCATAGACTTAAACTTCCAAAACTTCTTTGTGCGTTTCGGTCTGACCGATTCACCCATTTCGGTCATACCGATTCACCCATTTCGGTCATACCGAGATCACTAAGTCGATGTAGGTTTTCAATCTCGGTGCAACCGATTTGAACTTTTCGGTCACACCAAGTTGCAGTAACTGCTTGCAGTTATGCATCTCGGTGCCATCGAGTGGTTCCACTCGGTCACACCGACTGGGTCGGGCTATATATACCCACAGGCAAAATTTTGGAAATTTTCTCCGAACTCTTTCGCCCGCGCTTAGCCTGCTCTGCCTCCAGGGTCTCCTGATCGTCCTCCTCATCGCCAGTTGCCTCCTGCCACTGGTCTCCGCCGCCATCAACGGAAATCAACCCCGCCGTTGCCGCCGTAGCAAGTTCATCACCGAACTAGGGTATGAACTTGATAACTGTGCTATCCTTATCCGATTCCTAGCACACTGTGTTCGCCATGAATCTTGCCACGATTGAAACGATCTTATCCAGTCAAAAACACTCCGTAGATTAGAGATGATTTGAAAATTTAGGGTTAGGTTTCCGCCGAAACCATCTCGGACCAACCGAGTTGTGGAACTCGGTACCACCGATTCGGCTCAGGCCATTGCACATGAGATTCTCGGTCTGACCGAGAATTGAAAATCGGTGTGACCGAGTTCAGGACTTTGTGAAGCGCTAGCAGTCTCGGTGCCACCGAACTGTGACTCGGTCTGACCAAGTTCACTAGTTTAGGTTCCAATAGCTGCTTCGGTATCACCGAGTGTGCAAATCGGTTGATCCGAAATGCTTTTTGAGGAAAACTAAAACTAAGTTTTTGATTCATTCTTTTGCAAAAACCTCTGTATTTTGTGATGCTTATCCACTCTACCTCATCTATAATCTATTCACAGGGTCAGTTGTCAGAGTTTGCATCATGTTTGGTCAAAGTGACAGTCAGAACAAGTCAGAGGAGCAGGTTCACATGAGTGAGGGCACTAGTCCCTCTAGCAGCTCAGATGATGGAAGCAGGAGTACCCCAAGCAACTTACCCAAAGCTGCCACCAGGGCCAGAAAGAAGAAAACTTATGAGTCTGAGGATGAAGACTATGTGGCAGTTGAGGATGAGGCCACTTCCAAAAAGAAAGTGCTTAAAAAGGAGTATGGCTCAGCTGCAACCACTAAGCCAGGTATGCAGAAGAAGGGACCTGCAAGGAGGGTTCCCACTTCCAAACGTAGGAAGGTTGCCACTGGAGAAACCATGAAGTTTTGTCGGTGTTCTGGGAACGGGGGTCCCCAGACTTGCCTGCCTGCGGCGTGGCTCAAGTGGGGGCCCAGCGCGGCCCATCTTCATCAAGCTCAAGCTCAAGACCCTCGCGAGGGGCCAAGCCTCGCGGGGCAGATGACAGGAACCCTCCTCAAGAGCGTCCTCATCAGGCAGGCTCGCGAGGAGGCGGAGAGATCAATGCAAGGGTACCTCGCGAGGATCCCGTGACGCAAGCCATGACGATCAAGGCCAGGCGGGCGCCAGGCGGGCGCCAGCCTGGGCAGAGTCCCTGTTTCCCCTTTGGTGCAAAGGGGGCAAGCACAGACCAAGGTATCAGGCAAAGGTTACCATTCCGGTGCAACGAGACCAAGACCAGCCGGACGGTCGGACGGAGGTCACCGTGGATCCCAAGATGGCGTCATCACCAGTGCTTTTGGCAGCCGAAGACCACCTTTGGTCAGGATAACTTGTTCTAGATGTTCCCCTTCAAAATGGCCAATTGTTGGCGCCCTTCCCGCTCAATTATTTGGGGAGAGGCCCAGGGCTTCTATAAATAGAGCTAGCCACCACAGAGTAGAGGGCATCCAGAAATCTGAAGGAGAACCCTAGTAGAGACTAAGTAGAACATACCACACCAGCTCAAGAACACCCGTCGCGAGGCTGTTCTTCCTTTGTACTGTTCATCATCAGCCCCAGGGGCAATCCACCACACCACACACTAGAGTAGGGTATTACACCACAACGGTGGCCCGAACCAGTATAAACCTCATGTCTCTTGTGTTGTTCTTCATTTTCATCTTAGTTCGCACGAGAGGATCGGGCGTAGATCGGTAGGGGAGAGATCTCCGCACGCACCCCAGTGTTCTAACCTCAAGGGTCTGCCGGAACCTGAAATCCGACCTTTGGCATGCCAGGTAGGGGTGTGTCGGAGTTCTTCCTTCCGACGACCCGCTCTCCGCCAACACCGTGTTTCATCCCCATGGCGGACAACGCGCCACCCGCTCCGGCAGCGGACGCCAGCGCTGGGGCCAGGGGGCTCCCGGCCTTGGCCCCCACCTTATTCGAGCCCGAGATGCCGCTGCGCTACAACGGCGCGGCAGACCCGCTGGTTTTCCTGCTGGCGTACGAGGAGGCCGTCCTCAGAGCCGGGGGCGACGACCGGGTGATGGCCAACTGTTTACCCATGGCCCTCACTGGTGTCCCGCGCATGTGGCTCTTCCACCTACCGGTGGCTTCTGTGAGCTCTTGGGAAGAGCTACGCAACCTCTTCCTTGCCCGTTTCGCCGCGCCGGCGCCACCCGTCGTCGCGGCCCTCCTGGATGGCTCCCAAGCACCGCCCTCGAGCCACCACGTCAAGCCGTTCACCCGCTAGATCAGCGCCGCCTCCAAGCGCCAAGAAGCCCCCCCCGGGCTGGGCGGCGCCCAAGGCCGATCTAACTTTCGACTCAGGTGATCACCCCTTCAACCCCTCCGGTTCGGGCGTGCTCCCGATGCTGTGCACCCCCACCATCTGCCAAGTGGCTGTCACCAGGACCCTCATCAACGGTAGCGCCGGACTCAACGTGCTCTCGGTGGAGGCCTTCAGCCTCCTGCACGTACCACCAGAGCGGCTCCAGCCCAGCAGGCCCTTCTTAGGCGTCGGAGCCGGCTCCACCGCTTCCTTGGGGCAGATCCGCCTCCCAGTGACCTTCGGCACCTACGACAACTTCCGCACAGAGCTGATCGACTTCTACATCGCCCGCATCGGCCTCCCCTACAACGCCATCCTCGGCTACCCGGCCTTGGCCCGGTTCATGGCAGCAACTCACCCAGCGTACAACCTCATGAAGATGCCCGGGAGCAGCGGCGTCCTTACCGTGCCAGGGGATACAAGGGATGCGCTGCAGGTGCTCAGCTCGCCTTTAGGGCGACCGCGGTGGCGCAGCCTGCCAGCACCGACGCCCTCGAGCCCAAGGGGGCTGCGCCAGCTAAAAAGAAGTAGCTATTCACCCAGGACAAGGCGAAAACTAAGCAAGTACCGGTCGACGAGGATGGGTCCACCGGCGCCACCTTCACCATAGGAGCCAATCTCGAGCACGAACAGGAGAAGGCCCTAATCGGATTCCTGCGCGCGAACAAGAAGGTGTTCGCATGGGAACCTGATCAATTAGCGGGAGTCCCGAGAGGTGTGATCGAGCATCACCTCAACGTGTGCCCCAACATACGCCCCATGAAGCAGAAGGCAAGGAGGCAGTCCACTGAGAAACAAGCTTTCATCGTTCAAGAGACCCAGAAACTGGAAGTGGCAGGGGTCATCCGCGAGGTCCGCTACCCCGATTGGCTGGCTAATCTTGTTGTCGTGCCAAAGAAGGGGGGAAGGAGCGCATGTGTGTCGACTTCACCAACCTCAACAAAGCCTGCCCGCAGGACCAATTTCCGCTCCCCCGCATTGACCAGATAGTCGACTCCACCATAGAATGTGACTTGTTGTGCTTCTTGGATGCCTTCTCGGGCTATCACCAGATCAAGATGGCGGTGGAAGACATGGAGAAGACGGCCTTCCTAACCCCGTGTGGGGTGTACTGCTATACGTGCATGCCATTTGGGTTGCGCAACGCAGGCGCAACCTTTCAGCGGCTGATGCACATCGCCTTAGGCCGGCAGCTCGGGAGGAACGCTGAGGCTAACGTCGATGACATCATGGTGAAGTCTCGAGAGGCAAAAACCCTGATACAGGACCTGGAGGAAACCTTTGCGAGCCTCAGTGAAGTGGATCTACGGCTCAACCCGGAGAAGTGCGTGTTTGGAGTCCCCTCAGGCAAGCTCCTGGGTTTCCTCGTGTCCCACAGGGGCATCGAGGCCAACCCGAAGAAGGTCAAGGCGGTCGAGGACATGAGCCCGCCAACGACCCTCAGAGAAATGTAGAAGCTCATCGGGCGCGTGACTGTGTTGGGGTGCTTCATCTCCAAGCTAGGGGAACGAGCGCTGCCTTTCTTCAAGCTGATGAAGAAGAAAGGCCCCTTCGAATGGACTGAAGAGGCCGACAAGGCGTTCCAAGAACTCAAGAGGTACCTTACCAGCCCACCGGTGATGGTAGCCCCTCGCCCTCAGGATCCCCTGGTGCTCTACCTTGCGGCCACACCCTACTCCGCTAGCGCAGCTCTGGTGGCGGTCAGGGAGGAGCGCCGGGCCAAGGCCGCATCGACTGACCAGGCTGAAGCAGAGCGAGGCCAGGAGGGCCTCGCGAGGACCGCGACCACAGCCAGAGAGGGGCAGCCGCAGCAGGAGAGCGCACTCGGGGCAGGGGAGGCCCCTTCGGACGACCAAGAGCTGGGGGCTCCATTGCCTCAGGAGACGCCTCGACCCCTGGAGGACGCAAGCTGCGTCAGCACCCTTAACCTCGTCGAGCATCCTGTATATTTCGTCAGCACAGTGCTACGGGACGCGAGGGTGCAGTACCCCATGCCTCCAAAGCTCCTCCTCGCGCTATTGGCGGCCTCATGCAAGCTGCAACACTACTTCCAAGGCCACCCCATCAAGGTCATCTCGGCATACCCCTTAGAGAGGATACTCAGGAGCCCCAACTCAGCTGGAAGGGTTGCTGTCGTGGAATTGTCACAGCAGATGTCCTTAGTGTCAGGACTTAGTCGCAGGGCCAACGCATCTATGTGGTAGCTTGAGAGGGGTTGAGTGGGACGAGAGACGCAGGGCGGATCAACACACAAGACAAGGATTTAGACAGCTTCGGGCCCCGGGAAACATCATCCGGTAATAACCCTACATGCTGTTTGAGGCTAGATCTCATTATGCTCATGAGGGAGTCGCCGGTTTACCGGCTCTTTGTGTCTAGCCCTAGAGATTGTTTCTTCTTGCTTGTAGCTTGTCCCTCTTTTGGGAGCCCTGCCCCTCCTTATATATGTTGAAGGGGCGGGTTACATGACTAGTCCTAGTAGGATTAGGATTACTCTATTACAAGTGGAGTCCTAGTCTTGCTTCCTTTATAGGAGAATAGTCCTTAAGCTTTCCTCATAAACCGGCCCAGCATTAAACGTGAACCGGCCTTCTGGGCCTTGGGCCTTGTCATCCGTCTGTCCCGTACGCCGGATCACCAGTGAGTCATAATGACCAGGTGGGTTGCTTGTAAACCGCTAGCTTAGGGCGGGCCGCCAGTGAATCGCCAAGTGTCAGCCGGATCGCAAGTAAACCGCCAAGTCCGGCCAGGTTATACTTCCGGCCGGTTTACGCCGCGGGGTATATCCCCGACATTAGCCCCCAGTTTAATTTGGATTTGTCCATGTTAAACTGATCTGCAACATAAACACAAGAACAAATTTGGCGGGTTGTGCTCCGGGTTAAGAATTCTTGTAGACCGGCACTTGATCATCCTTAAGTCCTTGTCATTCCCTCCTTCTAGAAAATCCGGATCAATAACCAACTTCATACTTTAAATTGCTGACGTTGGTTTCTCATAGAAAAATATTGTGAAGAATAATCCACTTGAGTCGGCTTGCAAAACGCCAGCTTAAGAAATTTTGGTCTTGAAATACTCATCTGATATCCGGCCGGTTTGAAGATGTAAAACTTGCTGGTTTAATATTACCAAAATTACCGGGTTATAATAACTGATAATTCCGGGTCATGATTGTTGCTAACGCCGGTTCATGATTGTTGCCAACGCCGGTTCATGATTATTGATGATGCTGGGTTGCAGACTCAGGGTCATAATAATTGGTGACACCGGGTCATTCTGGTTTGCTCAAAACAGAGAATTTGAAAAAAATTCTCCTTATATGCATATTACCTGTAGCCCCCAAGTCTTGAGCAGAACAAAGTGATGGTTTAAGACTTACTTCAATATAAATACTGCCACTTTTGAAGAAATCCATGTTGTTCATCCCAGTCACGAGTAAAAACTGAAGACTCCATATATGTAGCCCCCAAGTGCCGGGTTGTCATGCTTGCAGCAACCTGGGACTTGTAATTGCCTTATACTCATAAAAACTTCAACTAGTGCAGCCCCCAAGGGCCGGGTCATTATGCAATAATGAGCAGGGACTTTATAAATATGATCATGTAAACTTGAGCAGTGATGTGTAGCCCCCAAGGGCCGGCTCATTATGATATGATGAGTCGGGTCTTCAATAAGATGAGCAAAAAATGACTTTGCATTAGCCCCCAAGTGTTATGGTGCATGCTTGCAGCGACATGAGACTTGCATATTTGATATAATCTTAAGTTGAATAATGTAGCCCCCAAGTGCCGGGTCGTAAGCCTGCAGCGACTTGGGACTATTCCTTCAATTGTAAACTAAATCATATCCTTTGATAATATAATAGCCATTGCGCTAAAGCGACTTTGAAAACCTTAATCATAATACTGGTTATTGATAACCATAATAAAATCCAGCCATGTTGGCTATTCGAAGATTTGAATAATATAATCCAATGATTTATGAGCGCATGATTCCAATGGCGCAATCCAAATATATACTGGCGACTTATAGTCAAAAGCCAGGCCGGTTTAACAAACACTGGATAATGTCTCATCATATACTGGCGACTTATTGTCTTAAAGCCATGCCGGTTTAGGGCCTATTCGGCCCTCCTCCGCTCCACACTCTAGCTCCGGGAGTTGGAGGAGCGCTAGTTAAAAGTCCAGGAGCGGGAGAATAGATGCTCTGCAGATTCTTAAATTTGGTGGAGCTAGTGGATCACCGAACAACTCCTTAATAAACACAGGATAATTTATCATCATACTGGCGACTTATAGTCAAAAGCCACGTCGGTTTAATAAACACCGGTGACTTATAATCATGCTTTATTCAACCTGTTTCTGCATACAACAAGTTTAAAGTGTCCTGGCGGTTTACCGCCAGACGGGTCATAATGCCCAACATATAACCTGGGTTTATAACCAAGGCTGCACTTAAGAATAATCAAATATAAAATATATCATACCTGTGACATTGAATCACATCATTGGTTTTACCAACTTTTTGTAGTAAGGGTGATAATCCCAATCTTGAGTACTGATAACTCTTTCCATATTGTGCCGGTTTATGATAAAACCGTACCGGGTTATGATAGACACCGGATTATCCATATATAATACTGGCAACTTGTAGTCGAACTGGGCCGGGTTAATAATCGCCGGATTATAATTGGTTATGTACTGACAACTTGTAGTTGAAAGTCCAACCGGATTAACGAACACCGGTTTACTCCATAATAAGATGGTAACATAAAATCAAACCGGGCAGATAGTCTCCGGATTAAGATTTGACCGTGTTCCGCCAATTCGTAATTTGATAGTCGAACCGGATTAGCAATGTCGGTTTAAAAATGCAACAGAAGTAAAAAGTCTTTAGCAAAAAAGAACAGAATTCAAGCAAAGGCAAAGATAAATCATTTGCAAATGAGGCTTTAAGCCGATCAAGAGGCATTACCATGGTTGGACACGACCAAGCCCCCAACAGGCATAGCTATGGTTCGAGTCAGCCAGGTCCCCAAATGATGCGTTGGCATTACGCCGGTCAAGAGGTGTAGCGATGGTTCGGGTTCGACCAAAGCCCCCAAGTGATGCTGTGGCACTAGGCCGATCAAGAGGCGTGACTATGGTTCAGACATGACCAAGTCCCCAAGTGATATTGTGGCTTTCCGCCGATCAAGAGGTGTAGCGATGGTTCGGGTTCGAACAAAGCCCCCAAGTGATGCTGTGGCACTAGGGCGATCAAGAGGCGTGACTATGGTTCAGACATGAGCAAGTCCCCAAGTGATGTTGTGGCTTTCCGCCTACCAAATGGCGTTCTATGGTTCAGACACGACCAAGCCCCCAAGTGATATTGTGGCATTGCGCCGATCAAGAGGTGTGACTATGGTTCGGATACGACCAAAGCCCCCAAGTGATCAAGGATATGATAAGCCAATAAGGCATGATACCCATGTTTGAACCGCGCATCATGGCAGCAGGTCCTCTTTGGCACCCTTTAACTTTTTGCAAGAGATAAATCCTTCTTGAACTGGATGTTAAACCGGATATTGAGAGCTTCAAAGCTTCGTGGAAGACATCTTTCCTTTGAACCGGATTTTAAACCGGAATCTTCATTTTCAGCCGGAAATTTTCTGACAGCCTTTCAACTCGAACTTGCGAGAAGTTAATTCCTTTTTGAACCGAAAATTCTTAAACCGGATTTGAGATCTTTAGAGCTTTGTGGGAGACAGATTTCCCTTGAACAGGACTGTAATCCGGATATTTGAGAGCTTCAGTTAGACTGACTTCCCTTGAACCGGATTTTAAACCGGAATCCTTTCTGATGACCTGGAACTTCTTCATTGAGCCGGGATTTTGTAAATGTCATATACTTTCTAAACCGGAAATTTTCTGACGGCCTTTAAATGTTCATCAGTATAACAGTAGCCTTCAGGCCGGGTTGTCTTTCCCTCCATCGTCCTGGGGTTCTTAAATTTGCTGAAACCGGTAAGATTTGCCGAGTCATGTCATCGTAGCCCCTGAGTCTCAAAGGTGACTCGAGGAGTTGGCCTGAAACTCTCCATATTTGACCGTGATATAAACCGGCATAACTTGTATATCATTGGTGTTGATAGCACGATGGGAATCCACAGAAGGTTGAGGTGATTGCGGCGGATTATAAATGATCCCGTATGAGCCATGTCAGCAACTCGGCCAATGGTTCCTTCCAACTGGCGATTTGAAGTTAACCAAACTGTAGTGGCAGCGACTTCAGCGCCGCCTAATCGAGCCATCCAAAGGCTGACGGCGGTTGATAGTATATGATAATTTGCCTCCACTTTGTTGAAAGAAAATCGGGCTACCGAAGCTGTGACTTGCCCATATTCAATAAATAACTCATGCAGACAGGTGTGGCCCTGTATGTTGATGTAGACCAGGCCGAGAGAGACGGACAACAAAGACGACCGCAGTTTCAGAAGCAGCACAGACAGATGAGCCGGTCACGGTGTTGTAAACTGGCGTGGTCGGGCAAATTAGCCACGTCATATTGATGTAAACCGGTCTGCAGAGGCGGTGTCTTTGTGCACGTCCATTCACCGTGTAATATGACACAGACGAACACCGGGCAGGACATTGCCAGCGTATGCCCCGTACCCATGGTATAAACCACATTTTATAATGAATAATTGTCCTGCATATCAAAATATACGGTCCAGAGTAATTGTTCTTTTGACAAAAAACAATATGTGTCAAAAATAGACTTAGATAGATGTCACCTGATATGTTAGGCCAGAAATTATCCGCCGCGGAGTTGATGATCGCCATGGTGACGCTGAAATCAATCATGGGTGAGTCAGCCGCAGGAACAGACAGATGAATCGGCCGCGACGTTGTAAACCGGTGCGGGCGGGGAGAGTCGGCCGCGGCGTTGCAAGCCGGTGCGGACGAGAGAATCGGCCGCGACGTTGTAAGCCAGTGCGGACGAGAGAATCGGCCGTGGGCGTGGACAATAAGTCAATCGCATGTGTTGATGTGGCGGGGTGGCAACCTTGCGTAGAACGGGTGGTAGTGCAAAAGTAATATTTGCCCACGCTCCTTTTGCAACACCTTTGTAATGAATGATGGTCCTTCAAAAAAATATCACGAACCAGAGTAATCGTTCTTTGACGAAAACAATATGTACTAATAAAACAGATTGAGATGGGTATCACCTGGATTTTTGGTCAGATGATCACGGATACTGGTGTGGATAATGCTGTGTTGGGGAACGTAGTAATTTCAAAAAATTTCCTACGCACACGCAAGATCATGGTGATGCATAGCAACGAGAGGGGAGAGTGTTGTCTACGCACTCGTGAGACCAAGCGGAAGCATTGACGCAACGTAGAGGAAGTAGTCGTACGTCCTCCCGGTCCAACCGATCCAAGCACCATTACTCCGGCACCTCCGAGTTCTTGACACGCATACAGCTCGATGACGCACCCTCGATCTCCAATCCAGTAGAGGCTCCGAGGGGGAGTTCCGTCAGCACGATGGTGTGGTGACGATCTTGATGTTCTCCTGTCGCAGGGCTTCGCCTAAGCACCGCTACAATATGATCGAGGTGTAATATCGTGGAGGGGGGCACCGCACACGGCTAAGGAACGATCTCAATGATCAACTTGTGTATCCTAGGGTGCCCCCCTACCCCCTTATATAAAGGAGGGAGGGAGGAGGTGGCCGGCCTCAAGGGGGGCGCGCCATAGGGAGGGGGAAACCTACTCCAAGTAGGTTTCCTCTTTTCCTTATCTTATTTGGAGGGGAAGGAAGGAGTACTAGTATTAGGAAGTAGTACTAGTAGTAGGAAGGAAGAGAGGGGAAGGAGAAAGGAAAGGGGGCCCCCCTCCCCAGTCGGATTGGGCTTGGGGCGCGCCTCCCTTGCTCCTTCTCTCTTCCTCCTACATGGGCCCAATAAGGCCCATATACCTCCCGAGGGGTTCCGTAACCTCCGGAGCTCCAAACTTCTCCGGAACCTTCGTGTCCAAATATATCCGTCCAATATATCAATCTGTATGTCTCGACCATTTCGAGACTCCTCGTTATGTCCGTGATCATATCCGGACTCAACAACCTTCGTACATCAAAATACATAAACTCATAATATAACTGCCCTCAAACCTTAAGCGTGCGGACCCTACGGTTCGAGAACACGTAGACATGACCGAGACATGTCTCCGGTCAATAACCAATAGCGGGACCTGGATGCCCATATTGGTTCCTACATATTCTACGAAGATCTTTATCGGTCAAACCGCACAACAACATACGTTGTTCCCTTTGTCATCGGTATGTTACTTGCCGAGATTCGATCGTCGGTATCCAATACCTAGTTCAATCTCGTTACGGCAAGTCTCTTTACTCGCTCCGTAATACATCATCTCGCAACTAACTCATTAGTTGTAATGCTTGCAAGGCTTAAGTGATGTGCATTACCGAGAGGGCCCAGAGATACCTCTCCGACATTCGGAGTGACAAATCCTAATCTCGAAATATGCCAACCCAACAAGTACCTTTGGAGACACCAGAGAGCACCTTTATAATCACCCAGATTACGCCAGACGCTTTGGTAGCACACAAAGTGTTCCTCCGTAAACGGAGTTGCATAATCTCATAGTCATAGGAACATGTATAAGTCATGAAGAAAGCAATAGCAACATACTAAACGATCGGGTGCTAAGCTAACGGAATGGGTCATGTCAATCAGATCATTCAACTAATGATGTGATCCTGTTAATCAAATAACAACTCTTTGTTCATGGTTAGGAAACATAACCATCTTTGATTAACAAGCTAGTCAAGTAGAGGCATACTAGTGACACTGCTTGTCTATATATTCACACATGTATTATGTTTCCGGTTAATACAATTCTAGCATGAATAATAGACATTTATCATGAAATAAGGAAATAAATAATAACTTTATTATTGCCTCTAGGGCATATTTCCTTCATGCTGGGCGTGCTCGAATCAAAATCTTAATATAGCACTAGCACCCACGTGGTTCTCCTTTGTCTTTTTCCCCTTTCCAAAGTAATGATTGCCTTTGAATGTCTTGGGTTTCGTTTTGATGGGCTTGATGCACATCAGTACTACCTTATGCATGCAGCCTGCATTGCTGCTATCGACACTGAATAATAAGCGGAAATGTTTACGCCCACACGTGTGGGCGTTTGCACATCACCCACACGCCTCCATCACCACTCATTTTGCCACGTATGAATAGATGACATCAGCAGCATTTTTTGTTTTCGCTTAAAATGTCGATCTCCTAAATAAAAAGCTTAACTAAAATCCGTTTTCACCATTAAATCCGTCTCGACGAGATCTTTAAAACTAGACCCCATGTTGATATGTTTGACGAATTTTTTTTGCCGGTTGCCACGATGTTTACACTCGCAGTTGCCATATAGGGCTTAAACTAAAGTTGCCATGTGGCAATTTTAGTTTGTAGATCATGGCAATTTTAGTATTTTGATGATGGCAACTCCAAAGATTTTGACCATAAAATTATTTTTGTATGAACCATGGCAATTTTACGTCATGTATCATGGCAATTTTAGTTTATGGTTCATGGCAAGTCTAGTTTCTTAATTCCCGCTTTATAAATGTCAAAATTTACTTTTAAATGTAGAAGAAAATAGCTCAAACATATCATGGCAACTTCAGTGTAAACATCATGGCAATTCATATGCAATAGACATGGCAACTTTTAATCCAATTTTTTTTCATCAAAACATATCAACATGGGATCTAGTTTCGAAGATCTCATCGCGAGGGATTTAATGGTGAAAACGGATTTTCAATCAGATTTTTCGTTTAAGAGATAAAACATTTTAAAAACTGAAAATCCAAAAAAAATTCCTGCATGCATGCATGCGATGACGTGGGAATCTGTTTACATTAGAGACGTGTGGTGCATCTCCCTTCCTGCCACACGTGTGGCAGTTAGTGCGACCCATAATAAGAGCAAGTACAATAAGATGATGTAGGCAGGCTGTAAGATATTAAATATTATATTCTTGCTTACTTGGAAGAGTGAGAAGAGGAGAGAGAAGAGAAGCGGGCTACTAGTTAACAGCCGGCTACAGCACATGCTCCTAGGTACTTTGTGAGAGAGTGGGATGGGCCATGTATCAACAAAGTAGTACATACTTATATCTAGCTATTGTACTTGTTGGCTATAATCTTGGCTATATGTGACATGGCAACATCATATAGCCAGCAGCTGGCTATATTATTAACCATGCTCTAATGTTTTTCTCGGACGATTAGCGTAGCAGACTGGTAACCGGAGTCGCTCGTCCAGGCGCAGCAATTTACAAAAGCCGATCCAGCATCTGCTTCATCATGATATTTTTTTTGACGTGATGGGAAAAGGTACTCTCGCCTGCACGTGGACTTTGATGTGTGGCGATGAGCAGCATCGGTGGCTCAGAGGCGATTCAGAGGCAGGTCGGAGGCCGGTGGCTTGGAAAACTCGGTGGCCAGGCGAGGATAGTGGCATCCCAGCAGTGGTTCAGAGCCGGCTTGCAGGCGCAGTGGTGGCAACCGGGCAGGGCAGCGCAGCATCCGCGGGGGTAAAAGCCGCCCAGCAAGTCGGCGGTGCAGCGACCATGGAGGCGAGGGCTGCAGCAGGGGCGGCAAGCTAGCGCGGCAGCTCGGCCGCACGGCAGTGAAGCTGGAAGAGGTGAAGCGAGGCCATGGCGGCCCAGCGATGGCACAACCGAAGGAAACGAAGCTGGTGCTGGAGGACGGCCACGTCCGGCTGCGGCAGCGAGATGTCCATGCGATGGGGGCTCGATGATGAGCAAGGTAATGGCGGCCCAACGCACGTCCGCGTCGGCAGGGCCGTGGAAAAGTTTGAAGGTGCAGGAGCGAGACGGAGGCCCTCTTGGCGGCTCCAAAACGAAGGCCAGGCCGGCGAAGGACTCCGGCGACTTGACGATTCAGAGCGAGGCCGAGGCGACTCGCTCGTAGTGGAGACCGAGGAGGCATGTGCAGGGATGAAGACGGCGCGCGTGCAGCGACACGAGAGGCTTTGGAAGGCCGGCACAGTCGTCCTGGACGCGGGTGGATTGGAGACCCCCCGGCGGTAAAAGCTGTTGTGTGAGGCCGCGCGAGCCAAAGGCAGACTGGCCAGGCGAGGTGTGGACCATATCGGTAGAGGAGAAATCCGGGTCAACGTCCAAGTCCTTCTCCGGGTCGTGGCCCCTCTGTTTTTTTTTCATATCAATCTTGCAAGAGCTCGGTAGGCCAGATCGGATCAGATGGTTTGCTTCCGAGAGTGCATAAAATCCTTCCGAGAAAACGCCGTTCTCTTCTTTTTCTTGCCTATTTCCCTGGTTCTGATTTCACGTGACGTGTGATTTGTTGGCCTGCAGGCTGATTCTTGGTCATCTAACAGCAGCTCCTTGCATTACTTGACTATAAGCACTAGCAATTGGCCATCTTTGATTTGATGCTTCGAGCAATTCTATCCAACTCGCAATCCAACACGCTGTCTCAACCTTGTTCGCGCCGTTCCAACTGCTCGTTGACATCTTCATCCGAAAAATCATGAATTTCTCGATCCCTGGGAGAGATCCCTCCAAGAACTCAACACCACCGTGCGCCAGCCCCACGGTGGGTGCCAACTGTCGTGGAATTGTCACGGCAGATGTCCTTAGTGTCAGGACTTAGTCGCAGGGCCAACGCATCTATGTGGTAGCTTGGGAGGGGTTGAGTGGGACGAGAGACGTAGGGCGGATCAACACACAAGACAAGGATTTAGACAGCTTCGGGCCCCGGGAAACATCATCTGGTAATAACCCTACATGTTGTTTGAGGCTAGATCTCATTATGCTCATGAGGGAGTCGCCGGTTTACCGGCTCTTTGTGTCTAGCCCTAGAGATTGTTTCTTCTTGCTTGTAGCTTGTCCCTCTTTGGGGAGCCCTGCCCCTACTTATATATGTTGAAGGGGCGGGTTACATGACTAGTCCTAGTAGGATTAGGATTACTCTATTACAAGTGGAGTCCTAGTCTTGCTTCCTTTATAGGAGAATAGTCCTTACGCTTTCCTCATAAACCGGCCCAGCCTTAAACGTGAACCGGCCTTCTGGGCCTTGGGCCTTGTCATCCGTCTGTCCCGTATGCCGGATCACCAGTGAGTCATAATGACCAGGTGGGTTGCTTGTAAACCGCCAGGTCAGGGCGGGTCGCTAGTGAATCGCCAAGTGTCAGCCGGATCTCAAGTAAACCGCCAAGTCCGGCCGGGTTATACTTCTGGTTGGTTTACGCCGCTGGGTATATCCCCGACAGTCGCTGAATGGAACATCGAACTACAAGCATTTCAGCTGGAATTCAGTACAACTAGAGTCATCAAGGGAGCCGCACTTGCAGATTTCGTGGTAGAATGGACAGAAGCAACGGGTCTCGAGGCAGGCGAAGACCGATCACTCTCCCCAAGACGTGAAGCGTCGGACGGCTGGGTCATGTACTTAGATGGGGGGTTCTCCCGACACGGCGTGAGATCTGGAGCGGTGCTCGTATCCCCTACTCAGGACAAGCTCTACTACGCCGTGCAACTCTGCTTCCAGCATGGAGAGAAGGTCTCCAACAACATAGCAGAGTACGAAGGCCTGATAGTAGGCTTGAAAGCCGCGATCGCCTTAGGGGTAAAGCGCCTCACCATCAAGGGCGATTCACAGCTCCTCGTCAACTTCTCCAACAAGGTATACGAGCCAAAGGACGAGCACATGGAAGCTTACCTCGCTAAAGTCCGCAGGATGGAGAAACAGTTCTAGGGGCTGGAGATGCAGCATGTGCCTCGCGGCACCAATCAGGAGGCTGACGACATTGCCAAGAGGGCATCTAGGCGGCTGCCGCAGGAACCTGGCGTCTTCGAGGAGCGGCTCTTCAAGCCCTCGGCGGTGCCGTCGCTGTCGGGCGCGGCGCAACCAAGGGAGGAGCCTCCTCAGCCGCCTGCCTCGGGAGCTCTGGTCTGCGGCCCGGCCTCAGGGGCACGCCTGCTCCTGGCGTTGGAGCCTCAGGAGGGATGTTGGATCCCATAGCTTAAGGACTACCTGATGCAAGGGATTCTGTCGGAGAACGAGGAGGAGGCGGAGCGTGTGGCACGGCAGGCCACGGCTTATCGCATCCAGGATGGCGAGCTCTACAGGAAGCGGCCAAATGACGTGTCCCTGCATTGCATTTCCAGGGAGCAAGGAAGGGAACTGCTGGCGGACATACACAACGGAGACTGCGGGCACCACTCGTCGTCACGAACCCTCGTCGGCAAGGCGTTCTGAAGCGGGTTCTACTGTCCCACAGTACTCAATGACGCCGTTGAGCTGGTGAAGGCTTGCGAGGCCTGCTAGTTTCACGCTAGACAGATCCATCAGCCTGTGGGGGGTCTGCAGACCATACCCCTCTCATGGCCGTTCGCAGTTTGGGGGTTGGACATTCTGGGCACGTTCCCTCGAGCACTAGGGGGCTATCGCTACCTCTACGTTGCTGTGGACAAGTTCACCAAGTGGGTCGAGGTGGAAGCTGTCCACACAATCCCGGCAGGCTCGGCAGTCAAGTTCATCAAGGGCCTCGTGAGCCGGTTTGGGGTGCCTAACCGCATCATCACCGACAACGATTCACAGTTCACCAGTAATCTCTTCAAAACTAACTGTGCTAACCTTGGAACGCAGATATGCTACGCTTCGGTAGCACACCCCCGGAGCAATGGCCAAGCTGAATGAGCCAATGCGGAGGTCCTGAGGGCCCTCAAGGCCAGGACCTTCAAGAAGAAGCTGGAGGCCTGTGGCAGGGGCTGGTACGACGAGCTCTAGTCCATGCTGTGGTCAATCCGCATGACAGCGACCAAGCCGACTGGCGAGACCCCGTTCTTCCTCGTCTACGGAGCAGAGGCTGTTCTCCCTCACGAGGTCAGGCATCGCTCCGCACGGGTCCTGGCATTCGACAAGGCTCAGCAGGACACCATGCGAGGGATGGATTTCGTGCTGGGGGAGGAGCACCGTCGGGAAGTCGCACTGCGAGCAGCAAAGTATCAACAAGCGCTACGATGATACCACTGCCGCAACATCCGCCCTAGGACCCTTGAGGTAGGGGATCTCATGCTCAGACGGGTTCTCTCCAGGGAGGGGCTGCACAAGCTCTCTCATATGTGGGAGGGCGCGTTCAAGGTTGTTCATGTTTCCAGGCCTGGCTCCGCGCGCTTGGAGACTCCGGAGGGAGTACCCGTCCAGAACGCATGGAACATTCAACATCTCCGGAGGTTCTACCCCTGAGCGAGGCCTAGCACTTAGGAAAGGCCCGGTGCCTGTGAAGAAGGCCAATGCCTGTGAAGTCATCGCATTTTGGGAAAGGCCCGGTGCCTGTGAAGAAGGCCAATGCGTGTGAAGCTATCACGTTTTCGAAAAGGCCCGGTGCCTGTGAAGAAGGCCAATGCCTGTGAAGCTATCGCGTTTTGGGAAAGGCCCGGTGCCTGTGAAGAAGGCAAACGCCTGTGAAGCTCGCCGCCCGTGACACTCTCACGTAATAATGAGTGGGGCTGTACACGCCCCGGAGTCTTCGGAGTGCCGCCCTTGGGCGTCAGGGGCTCCCGCCCACGCCCAGTGGCAGCACTTAGCTCCGCGCTGGTGAGAAGATGTTGAAGACTAGAATTGGTGCGGGATGCGGCTTTTTCATTTGCTTTCTGCAGTTGGCGTGTCTATTCCCATTTGAATTCTTATTGGAGTTGTTGGCGTTCCTGGCTTGTGACTCTCTGTCTTTTTCATCCACTCGCCTCGTTTTCTCTCGCACAAGTCTCGCGAGGGATGTTCGCGGGCGCCCTCGCGAGCGTCTTCTGCCCCGATCGTTTGGAGCTTTCCTATCTGAGTCCTCTGCGGGAGCACCCCTCCCAGTCCATGCCTCACGGGCATCGCGCCACGAACGCAGGACCTAGGCTGATCGCCGCCGCTGCCTGGACCAAAGGTTACCCCTCTAAGTAATCCTTGCAGGGCATGAAGTGCACGGCGAGGCCGCGGCCTCGGGAGGCGAGGGCCGCGTCAAGCTCCACCAAGCTCAAATGACTCCCGCACATGGATATGCGGCACGGAAACATGGCGCAGAAATGGCAAAGGCAACGCGACACTTGACAGCAACAGTTCTAACACACCCCCACCGGGCCCTGTACTACCTTCTTCTTACGCAGGAAAGGAAGGAAACAAAATGGACACGACCATTCCAACGCCAACCTACAACAAAGGCTCAGCTGCTCCTGGGGCTCAGGCGGACGCCTCCTCTCGCTTCACCAGGGTGCGGTGGCGGGTGGACCCGCTGCCTTCACCCAGGCGGACGAGACGGCGCGGGGGCTGGTCGCGACCACCGCTGGAGGAGCGGCTGCCTGAGGGAGAGTCGCCGAAACTTGACGAGCCCTGAGCACCGCCGCCAGCATGCCTGGCGCTGTCTTCATCCTGGTCGGTGCCGGGGCTAGGCAGGCGGCCGCGGTCATCATCTTCAGGGCAACACCCAGCGCGGCGACCATCTTCCCCAAACACCCTTACGTAGAGGGTGGCGTCGCCATCGAACTTGAAGTGCAGGGTGCACCACGGGCTCAGGCCGCGCGTGTGGGCAAACGTTTGCCAGCCGCGAGTCAGGGCCCCATTTCTAGAAGGGGAGACATCCAGCGAAGCCCAGAAGGCCCTTCTGCAGCAACCATCCGCCTGGAGCCAGAAGCCGCACCGGGCGGTGGCCGGCAGCTCACCTACGAAGAAGCAGGGGAGATGGAGCCAGGTGCTGGTCGGGTCCGCCGACCACACGACGAACTCCGGCAGCACCTCCGCCGAGCGAAAGCGCGGCCTAGGGAGCCGCGCGGTCACGACATGCCTCCCCTCGGCAGCCGAGCGCTCACCACCACGCAGGGAACCGCCTCCGTGGCCACGGGAAGCCGCTACGGGGACCGCGGGGTGCTTGCGAGGACGACCCCGGCCGCGCTTGGCCGGGGGGGGGAGTCGGGACCTTCCTGGCGGGCCTTTCCCTTCTCTGCGGCCGAGAATCTCTTCGGAGCCATGACAACGGCGAGTGGCCAAGAAGAAGAAGGGAGTAGCAGAAAGGGGTGAACTGGCGGAGCTCACGCAGCCCTGTACTTATAGCCGGAGAAGACCAACCACCGAGCACCACGATCACAGGTAATCATGACCCATATCTCTACATGCAGGGACTTGTCAAGTCGTGCGGTCGCCGAGGCATCGTGGGAAGTGCAGACGCCCACGTCCAATCAACCGTGACGCGGCGCCCAAGGCCGCAGGCTGTTAGGGCCCACGGCGCTTCGCGCTTGCCCCTTCGCTTCTCTGCTAAGCGAAGCCCGCGCGTGCCTTGGGCCCAGGGGCTACTGTCGGCGTTCTGGGAACGGGGGTCCCCAGACTTGCCTGCTTGCGGCCTGCGGCGTGGCTCAAGTGGGGGCCCAGCGCGGCCCATCTTCATCAAGCTCAAGCTCAAGACCCTCGCGAGGGGCCAAGCCTCGCGGGGCGGACGACAGGAAGCCTCCTCAAGAGCGTCCTCATCAGGCAGGCTCACGAGGAGGCGGAGAGATCAATGCAAGGGTACCTCGCGAGGATCCCATGACGCAAGCCATGACGATCAAGGCCAGGTGGGCGCTGGCCTTGGCAGAGTCCTTGTTTCCCCTTTGGTGCAAAGGGGGCAAGCACAGGCCAAGGCATCAGACAAAGGTTACCATTCCGGTGCAACAAGACCAAGACCAGCCGGACGGCCGGACGGAGGTCACCGTGGAGCCCAAGACGGCGTCATCACAAGTGCTTTTGGCAGTCGAAGACCACCTTTTGTCAGGATAACTTGTACTAGATGTTCCCCTTCAAAATGGCAAATTGTTGGCGCCCTTCCCGCTCAATTATTCGGGGAGAGGCCCAGGGCCTCTATAAATAGAGCTAGCCACCACAGAGTAGAGGGCATCCAGAAATCTGAAGGAGAACCCCAGTAGAGACTAAGTAGAACACACCGCACCAGCTCAAGAACACCCCTCGCGAGGCTGTTCTTCCTTTGTACTGTTCATCGTCGGCGCTAGAGGCAATCCACCACACCACACACTGGAGTAGGGTATTACACCACAACGGTGGCCCGAACCAGTATAAACCTCGTGTCTCTTTTGTTGTTCTTCATTTTCATCTTAGTTCGCACGAGAGGATCGGGCGTAGGTCGGTAGGGGAGAGATCTCCGCACGCACCCCAGTGTTCGAACCTCAAGGGTCTGCCGGAACCCAAAATCCGACAAGTTTACCATTGAGTCAGAAGAGGACAGCTGCTGACCAAAAGAGAAGCTGTGGGTATGCCCCACAGATCCAAGAGTTGATTAACTCCAAGATGGGCACTGGCACATACTTGTTGGACAAGGAGCACTTGCCTATCTATCCAGACTTTGAGGATAACCAAGTGGTTATGAATGAGGATGAACCATCTTCTGTGCAAGTTCAAGCCAAGAGGGAGAAGGCAAACGCTGAGAAAGCTGCAAAGATGCCAACCATGGAGGAGGCATCTCAGTATCTTCTGAAGAGCAAGCAAGATCCGCTTGGCTACTTGATTGCATCCACTCTAAGGATTGAGAAAGGACTGGCCACCCTGACTCGAAACCAGGAGAGCTTGGAAAGAATCATGGAGCAGAAGTTCTATGACATGGATGTGAAGGTAACTGAGATCCAGTTTGTTGTGGAGCAACTTCAGGATGATATGCAGGAGAGGAAGGGCAAGACAACCACTGAGGCATTTGCCAGAGTGCCTAGAGCTCAGAGGTCAACTGCAGTGCCAGTAATAGACACCAGAGCCACTTCATCTGCACCAGCTACAGCTTCAGTGCCACCAGCTCCAGCACCTACTCCAACAGCTCCATCTACATCGACTGAAGCCTTCGTTCTTGGATTTCTCTGGACAGCACCACCTGAAGACCAAGCCTGAGAGACGATTTAGTGCTATGCATTTTCTATGAACTTTTTGGTAACTTGTTGCCAAAGGGGAAGAAAAATGTATAGATCATAGGCTTCGAGAGAGAGCGTTGCTTTTTATTCTCTCTTGCTTTGGTGATTGAACTTTATTTGCTTGATTTGCTTGATTGCGATACTTTATGCTTGTGTGAGATACTTGGATGATCATATGTGTTTGATCATATGCTACATTAATGCTTGTTGGATGACATTATCATTTTATCCCTATATGATCATTCACTTTGCTTGGTGATGAGTGCATGTATTTAGTTATTATCATTTTGAGCGCTCCACCAAGATGTATGTGACATGAAAGAGTAACCCATGATCCTAACTCATTGTGCATTTGCAGTCCAAAGCAAATCTTAAACCATGCACAAATTTAGGGGGAGCTCTTGCTTTTCACATAATTCTCAAAGCGACAATATTTTTCACTCTTATTATCATTTGTCGAAGCTTTGATCTATATGTTGTCATCAATTACCAAAAAGGGGGAGATTGAAAGTGCAACTATCCCTGGGTGGTTTTGGTAATTCCTAACAACATATAGCTCATTGAGCTAACATTATTCCAAGATTAATATTTCAGGAAAAGCTCAATGAATGGCATGGCATGGATGAGGAAAGTGGACCCCTCAAAATACTAAGGACAAAAAGTTTGGCTCAAGCTCAAAGCTCAAGACTCTACATTTTATATTTTAGTGATCCAAGATCACATTGAGTCTATAGGAAAAGCCAATACTATCAAGGAGGGATGAGGTGTTGCTTGATGAGGTTCTTGCTTCATAGTGCTTAGTGATATGCTCCAAAACTCTCAACTACCTTCCCACATCCACATATGACCTAACCCAAAAGTCAAACTCGGCCCCACCGATTCTTTCTATCCGGCGCCACCGAGTTCAGAAGTCATAGCCACTGCCACAAACCCTAGGCAAATCGGTTTCACCGATAGGGATCTCGGTCTCACCGAGATGGGGTTGTATTCTCTCTGTTTCCCTTTGTAACGTTTCGGTCCTACCGAGATGAGCGATCGGTCCCACCGAGATTGCAATGTAAACACTCTGTTTCCCCTTTGTAACATTTTGGTCCCACCGAAATGAGCAAATCGGTCCGACCGAGTTTCTAATTTGGTCTCACCAAGATTGGTAAATTGTGTGTAACTGTTAGTTTTTGTGTGGAGGCTATAAATACCCCTCCACCCACTCTTCATTCGTGGAGAGAGCCATCGGAACATATCTACACTTCCAATACACATTTTCTGAGAGAGAACCACCTACTCATGTGTTGAGGCCAAGATATTCCATTCCCACCATATGAATCTTGATCTCTAGCCTTCCCCAAGTTGCTTTCCACTCAAATCTTCTTTCCACCAAATCCAAATCCCGTGAGAGAGAGTTGAGTGTTGGGGAGACTATCATTTGAAGCACAAGAGCAAGGAGTTCATCATCAACACACCATTTGTTACTTCTTGGAGAGTGGTGTCTCCTAGATTGGCTAGGTGTCACTTGGGAGCCTCCGACAAGATTATGGAGTTGAACCAAGGAGTTTGTTAGGGAAAGGAGATCGCCTACTTCGTGAAGATCTACCGCTAGTGAGGCAAGTCCTTCGTGGGAGATGGCCATGATGGAATAGACAAGGTTGCTTCTTCGTGGACCCTTCGTGGGTGGAGCCCTCCGTGGACTCGCGCAACCATTACCCTTCGTGGGTTGAAGTCTCCATCAACGTGGATGTACGATAGCACCACCTATCGGAACCACGACAAAAACATCCGTGTCTCCAATTGCGTTTGAATTCTCCAAACCCTTCCCTTTAACTTCTTGCAAGTTGCATGCTTTACTTTCCGCTGCTCATATACTCTTTGCATGCTTGCATGAATCGTGTTAAGATGGCTTGACTTGTGCTAAGATAGCTAAAATCTGCCAAAGACTAAAATTGGGAAAAGGATAGATATTTATTTGGTTAAGTAGTCTAATCACCCCCCCTCTAGACATACTTTCGATCCTACAATAACTTTTGAAGTGAAGAATTGATCTTCGATATCATCCCTTTCCACAGTGGTTATCATGCACTGCTTGGACGAACTACTTTCGCTCACTTTAATGCAGTCCCACATTATGCTTATTTGAAGCTCAAAATGCCCCGACCATGCGGTGTCATCACAGTAAATGGAAATATGGAGCGCTCCCTCCGTACTGAGGAGCACACCGTGGCCCTAGCAGCTGAGGTACAGAACAGCCTCACTAAGCCGAATAGCTCATAGGTCATCAAGACCCATGACACTGCTAAGCGAGTCTGATCTACATTACAGAGCAGCAACTCGGCGGATCCGGAGCTGGAATAGTAGTTTAGCCTCCGCCGATCACCCTATAAGGTTGCGGCATATGTATCGCACATACATAATCACGCACTTCAAATACCTTGGGCATCGCCAGAGGCACCCGCGGAAAAGGTCTCTAGTATGGCTTGACCCTATTCGGACCTTAATATTTTCCCACTGCAGGTTCATTAAAAACCTGCCCACTCTATGGTTGTACAAGGGCTCTTTTCTAGGTCCTTCTTTCTTGCAGACAACCATCGACCTCTCCTCTCAAAGGATTTCTCACCAAGGAGAAACGTCGCAGACGTGCGGCAGGGCATCATTGGGATCTTAAAACCACTACTTTTAGGCCCTGTGTAAAACTTTCCCTTGTGTAAACTCTCAACATGTAAAATAGCCTCGATATTTATGGCATTATCTATAATAACACGTCTCGATGTATTAATCAGGGTATAAAGGAAACAGTTGATCACCACTCTTGTTTCGTACTAATTTATTTCACACTGCCATCTGTATTCCATCCTTACTTCAGATTGGCACATGTGCTTTAGTCTGGCCTTAACACCGGGGGCTGTATTCGGCTCCGCGCGTTTTCAAGTCCGAACACCTATAGGGTAGCCTTTGGTGTCCCGGATATTGCATTATATGCATCAGCTCCGAGTCATGTCTTTGGTCTATAGTTCGGTTGCCCGGGTCCTGTGCTTACCACCTTACGTTCCGCTCGTTCGTCTAAGGTAGTAAAGGGAGAACTACTGCGATTGTATTTCTGGTTCGTCTGCTCAAGTACCTTGGTAGAGAAAGCTGAAAACTGACTTTCATGATAAGCAAGAGCTGGTCGGCGATTCGGCGACTTACTACAAATCGTTAGCGATTCACTCCATGTTATACGAGGGGCTGGTCTTCATCCAGCCGCGTGGAAAAGGCACCTTAGTCCGGATTGTCGCACACGCACAAGGGGCTAGTACTTAGCCCCACAGTCAAACTCCTATGGCTAAGTGAAAGTAATAAAACCGCATAGTCTGATTGCCTAGTTTACCTCGTGGACACCTCCTTTACGGACCAAGACATTGGATAAAGTGTGGTCACGCGTCACGACGAATACCCCCGTAGCATCTACGTGGGGGCTAAAGCCGACGACTGGCAACTTTTATAATTAAATGTGTTGGGGAACGTAGCATGCAATTTCAAAACAATTCCTATGAGCACGCAAGATCTATCTAGGGGATGCATAGCAACGAGAGGGGGAGAGTGTGTCCACATACCCTCTTAGACCAAAAGCGGAAGCGTTAGCTTAACGCGGTTGATGTAGTCGAACGTCTTATCGATTCAACCGTTCAAGCACCGAACGTATGGCCCCTCCGAGTTCTACACACGTTCAGCTCGATGACGTCCCTCGAACTCTTGATCCAACAAAGTGTCGAGGGAGAGTTTCATTAGCACGACAGCGCGGTGACGGTGATGGTGAAGTGATCCATGCAGGGCTTCGCCTAAGCACTACGACAATATGACTAGAGGAGTAAACGACGAAGGGGGGCACCGCACACGGCTAAGAACAATTGATGTGTCTTATAGGTGCCCCCACCCCCGTATATAAAGGAGAGAGAGGGGAGGAGGCCGGCCTAGGGGCGCGCCAAGTGGGGGGAGTCCCACTTGGACTCCTAGTCCAATTCGCCCCCTCCTTCCTTTTATCGGAGGGGGAAAGGGGGAAGGAGAGGGAGAAGGAAAGGGGGCCGCGCCCCCTCCCCTAGTCCAATTCGGACTCCTCCCATGTGGGGCGCGCGCCACCCTTGTGGGCTGCCTTGCCTCCCTCCTATGGCCCATATCTTCCCCTGGGGGGTTCCGGTAACCCCCCCCCCCCCCGGTACTCCGATACGTACCCGTTACATTCCAAAACACTTCCGGTGTCTGAATACTAGCATCCAATATATCAATATTTACCTCTCGAACATTTCGAGATTCCTCATCATGTCCGTGATCTTATACGGGACTCCGAATAATCTTCGGTCACCAAAACACATAACTCATAATACAAATCGTCATCGAACGTTAAGCGTACAGACCCTACGGGTTCGAGAACTATGTAGGCATAACCGAGACACATCCCTGGTCAATAACCAACAGCGGAACCCGGATGCTCATATTGGTTCCTACATATTCTATGAAGATCTTTATCAATCAAACCGCAATGACAACATACGTCATTCGCTTTGTCATCGGTATGTTCCTTGCCTGAGATTCGATCGTCGGTATCTTCATACCTAGTTCAATCTCGTTACGGGCAAGTCTCTTTACTCGTTCTGTAATGCATCATCCCATAACTAACTCATTAGTCATATTGCTTGCAAGGCTTATCATGATGTGCATTACCGAGAGGGCCCAGAGATACCTCTCCGACACTCGGAGTGACAAATCCCAATCTCGATCTATGCCAGCCCAACAAACACCTTCGGAGATACCTGTAGAGCATCTTTATGATCACCCAGTTATGTTGTGACATTTGATAGCACACAAGGTATTCCTCCGGTATTCGGGAGTTGCATAATCTCATAGCAAAGGAATATGTATAACTCATGAAGAAAGCAATAGCAATAAAACTTAACGATCATTATGCTAAGCTAACGGATGGGTCTTGTCCATCACATCATTCTCCTGATGATATGATCCCGTTCATCAAATGACAACACATGTCTATGGTTAGGAAACTTAACCATCTTTGATTAACGAGCTAGTCTAGTAGAGGCATACTAGGGACACTATGTATTGTCTATGTATTCACACATGTATCAAGTTTCCGGTTAATACAATTCTAGCATGAATAATAAATATTTATCATGATGTAAGGAAATATAAATTACAACTTTATTATTACCTCTAGGGCATATTTCCTTGAGTCTCCCACTTGCACTAGAGTCAATAATCTAGATTAGATTGCAATGATTGTAACACCCATGGAGTCTTGGTGCTGATCATGTTTTGCTCATGGAAGAGGATTAGTCAACGGGTCTGCAACATTCAGATCCATATGTATTTTGCAAATCTCTATGTCTCCCTCCTTGACTTGATCACGGATGGAGTTGAAGCATCTCTTGATGTGTTTGGTTCTCTTGTGAAATCTGGATTCTTTCACTAAGGCTATTGCTCCAGTATTGTCACAAAAGATTTTCATTGGACCCGATGCACTAGGTATTACAGCTAGATCGGATATGAACTCCTTCATCCAAAATCCTTCATTTGCTGCTTCCGAAGCAGCTATGTACTCCGCTTCACACGTAGATCCCGCCACAACGCTTTGCTTGGAACTGCACCAACTGATAGCTCCACGATTCAATATAAATACGTATCCGATTTGTGACTTAGATCATCCGGATCAGTGTCAAAGCTAGCATCAACGTAACCATTTACTACGAGCTCTTTATCACCTCCATAAACGAGAAACATATCCTTACTCCTTTTCATGTACTTCAGGATGTTCTTGACTATTGTCCATTGATCCACTCCTGGCTTACTTTGGTACCTCCCTGCTAAACTTATAGCAAGGCACACATCAGGTCTGGTACACAGCATTGCATACTTGATAGAACCTATGGCTGAGGCATAGGGAATGACTTTCATTTTCTCTCTATCTTATGAAGTAGTCGGGCATTGAGTCCAACTCAACTTCAGACCTTGTAACACAGGCAAGAACCCTTTCTTTGACTTATCCATTTTGAACTTCTTCAAAACTTTATCAAGGTATGTGCTTTGTGAAAGTCCAATCAAGTGCCTTGATCTATCTCTATAGATCTTGATGCCTAATATATAAGCAGCTTCACCGAGGTCTTTCATTGAAAAACTCTTATTCAAGTATCTTTTTATGCTATCTAGAAATTCTATATCATTTCCAATCAACAATATGTCATCCACATATAATATTAGAAATGCTACAGAGCTCTCGCCTACTTTCTTGTAAATACAGGCTTCTCCAAAAGTTTGTATAAAACCATATGCTTTGATCACTTCATCAAAGCGTATATTCCAACTACGAGATGCTTGCACCAGTCCATAAATGGATCGCTGGAGCTTACACACTTTGTTAGCACCTTTAGGATCGACAAAACCTTCTAGTTGAAACATATACAACTCTTCTTTAAGAAATCAATTAAGGAATGCAGTTTTGACATCCATTTGCCAGATTTCACAATCATAAAATGCGGCAATTGCTAACATGATTTGGACAGACTTAAGCATTGCTACGGGTGAGAAGGTCTCATCGTAGTCAACTCCTTGAACTTGTGAAAACCTTACGCAACAAGTCGAGCTTTATAGACAGTAACATTGCCATCAGCGTTAGTCTTCTTCTTGAAGATCCATTTATTCTCTATGGCTTGCCGATCATCGAGCAAGTCAACCAAAGTCCATACTTTGTTCTCATACATGGATCCCATCTCAGATTTCATGGCCTCAAGCCATTTCATGGAATATGGGCTCATCATCACTTCCTCATAGTTCGTAGGTTCATCATGGTCTAGTAACATGACTTCCAGAATAGGATTACCGTACCACTCTGGTGTGGAACATACTCTGGTTGAGCTACGAGGCTCGGTAGTAACTTGATCTGAAGTTTCATGATCATCATCATTAACTTCCTCACTAGTTGGTGTAGGCATCACGAGGACGGTGTTCTGTGATGAGCTACTTTCCAATTCGAGAGAAGGTACAATTACCTCATCAAGTTCTACTTTCCTCCCACTCACTTCTTTCGAGAGAAACTCCTTCTCTAGAAAGGATCCATTATTAGCAACAAAGAGTTTGCCTTCGGATCTATGATAGAAGGTGTACCCAATAGTTTCTTTTGGGTATCGTATGAAGACGCACTTATCGATTTGGGTTCGAGCTTATCAGGCTGAAGCTTTTTCACATAAGCATCGCAACCCCAAACTATAAGAAATGATAGCTTAGGTTTCTTCCCAAACTACATTTCATACGGTGTCATCTCAACGGATTTAGATGGTGCCCTATTTAACATGAATGCAGCTGTCTCTAATGCATAACCCCAAAACGATAGTGGTAAATCGGTAAGAGACATCATATATCGCACCATATCTAATAAAGTTCGGTTACGACGTTCGGACACACCATTAGGCGGTGGTGTTCCAGGTGGCGTGAGTTGCAGAACTATTCCACAATGTTTTAAATGAAGACCAAACTCGTAACTTAAATATTCGCCTCCGCGGTCAGATTGTAGAAACTTTATTTTCTGTTATGATGATTTTCCACTTCACTCTGAAATTCTTTGGACTTTTCAAATGTTTCAGACTTGTGTTTCATTAAGTAGATATACCCATATCTGCTAAAATCATTTGTGAAGGTCAGAAAATAACGATACCCACCGGGAGCCTCAACACTCATTGGACCGCATACATCGGTATGTATTATTTCCAATAAGTCTGTGGCTCGCTCCATTGTTCTGGAGAACGGAGTCTTAGTAATCTTGCCCATGAGACATGGTTCACAAGCATCAAATGATTCATAATTAAGTGATTCCAAAAGTCCATCCGCATGGAGTTTCTTCATGTGCTTTACACCAATATGACCTAAACGGCAGTGCCACAAATATGTTGCACTACCATTATCAACTTTGCATCTTTTGGCATCAATATTATGAATATGTGTATGACCACGATCGAGATTCAACAAAAATAGACCACTCTTCAAGGGTGCATGACCATAAAAGATATTACTCATATAAATAGAACAACCATTATTATCTAATTTAAATGAATAATCATCTCGCATCAAACAAGATCCAAATATAATGTTCATACTCATCAAACAAGATCCAGATAAAATAGCCAACGGTGATCACATCGACCTTGGAACCATTTCCCACGCGCATCGTCACCTCGTCCTTAGCCAATCTTTGTTTAATCCGTAGCCCCTATTTTGAGTTGCAAATATGAGCAACAGAACCAGTATCAAATACCCAGGCGCTACCACAATAATTAGTAAGGTACATATCAATAACATGTATATCCCTGGGTGCAACAAATCCCTGGGTGGTTTTGGTAATTCTTAACAACATATAGCTCATTGAACTAATACTCTTTCAAGATGATCATTTCAGAAAGTTCAATGATTGGCATGGCATGGACTAGAGATGTAGACCCCTCAAAATTTTAAGGACACATATTGGCAAAAGCTCAAGACACTACATTTTCAGTTATTGATCCAAGATCACATTGAGTCCATAGGAAAAGCCAATACTATTAAAAGGGGATGAGGTGTTTCTTAATGGCTTACTTGCTCAAAATGCTTAGTGATATGCTCCAAAATCCCTCAAACACTTTCTCATTTCCACATATGTCCTAAAACTAAAGACAAACTCGGCCCCACCGATTTGATCTATCCGATTTTAACGAGTTCATTTGACATAGCCATTGCCAGAAACCCTAATAAGTTCGGTCTCACCGATAGGGATCTTGGTCTCACCGAGATGGGATTGCAAACTCTCCGTTTCCCTTCATAACGTTTCAGTCTAACCGAGATGAGCGACCGGTCCCACCGAGTTCGCAACGCAAACTCTCTGTTTCCCTTTCATAACGTTTCAGTGTCACCGAAATGAGCGATCGGTCCGACCGAGTTTTCCTGACCAACTCTCTGTTTGCCTATTACTGAAATTGGTCTCACCGAGTTCATGTGATCGGTCTCACCGAGATCAAGTTATTCCCTAACCCTAACATATCGGTCCCACCGAGTTGATCATGTCGGTCTCACCGAAAATCCTAACATTCACATTTTGAACTGAATCGGTCTGATCGAGTTTCACTATTTGGTCCCACCGAGTTTGGTAAATTGTGTGTAACAGTTAGATTTTGTGTGGAGGCTATATATACCCCTCCACCCTTCCTCCATTCGTGGAGAGAGCTATCAGAACATGCCTACACTTCCACTACTCATTTTCTGAGAGAGAACCACCTACTCATGTTTTGAGACCAAGACTTTCCAATCCAACCACAAGAATCTTGATTTCTAGCCTTCCCCAAGTTGCTTTCCACTCAAATCATATTTCCACCATATCCAAATCTGTGAGAGAGAGTTGAGTGTTGGGGAGACTATCATTTGAAGCACAAGAGCAAGGAGTTCATCATCAACACACCATCTATTACCTTTTGGAGAGTGGTGTCTCCTAGATTGGTTAGGTATCACTTGGGAGCCTCCGTCAAGATTGTGGAGTTGAACCAAGGAGTTTGTAAGGGCAAGGAGATCGCCTACTTCGTGAAGATCTACCCAAGTGAGGCAAGTCCTTTGTGGGCGACGGCCATGGTGGGATAGACAAGGTTGCTTCTTCATGGACCCTTCGTGGGTGAAGCCCTCCGTGGACTCGCGTAACTGTTACCCTTCGTGGGTTGAAGTCTCCATAAACGTGGATGTACGATAGCACCACCTATCGGAAACACGCCAAAAATTTCCGTATCTACATTGCGTTTGCTCCCTCCAAACTCCCCCCCTTTACCTTCATATGCAATGAATTACATTCCACTGCTGTACTCTTAGAATTGCATGTGTAGGTTGATTGCTTGACTTGTGCTAAGTTGCTAAAATCTGCCAAGACTTAAAATTGGGAAAAGCCTAGATTTTTATTTGGTCAAGTAGTCTAATCACCCCCCTCTAGACATACTTTCGATCCTACAAATGGTTCAGAGCTTTGGTCTCCATTTGCCTTGATTTCCGTAGCTTTGGTGATCATAGCCTTGGTTTCACAACCTAGTCTAATCACCCCCCTCTAGACATATTTTCGATCCTAGAAGTGGTATCAGAGCTTTTGTCTCCATTTGCCTTGATTTCCATAGCTTTGGTGATCATAGCCTTGGTTTCACCACCTAGGAGAGTATGGCGTAGCGAGGGAAATTACCACCATGGAGGTCCCTACTTTGATGGTACTAATTTTGCTAGTTGGAAGTATAAGATGAACATGCCTATTCTTGGACATAACCCCGCCGTTAGGGCTATTGTGTGTATTTGCTTTCAAGGTGAATTCTTCGATGGGAGAGAACCAAATCATGAAGCTACCGCGGAAGAATTTAAGATGTTGCAATACAATGCTCAAGCTTGCGATATCCTCTTCAACGGATTGTGCCCCGAAGAATTCAACAAAATCAGTCGTCTTGAGAATGCAAAGGAAATTTGGGATACTTTGATTGATATGCACGAAGGTACCGACTCCGTCAAGGAATCCAAATTGGATGTGCTTCAAAGTCAACTGGACAAGTTCAAAATGAACGATGGTGAAGGTGTCGCTGAAATGCACTCTAGGCTTGCTCTCATCACAAATGAGATTGTCGGCTTAGGAAGTGAAGAGATGACCGATAGATTCATCATCAAGAAGATCCTAAGAGCCTTGGATGGAAAATATGATACCGTGTGCACATTGATCCAAATGATGCCCAATTACAAATATCTCAAGCCAACGGTAGTCATTGGTAGAATTGCTGCTCATGAGATGTCACTAAAGGATAAAGAAGAGCTTCACAACAAGTCTAGTGGTGCTTACAAAGCCTCATGTGATGCTCCTACATCATCAAGTGAGAAACAAGCCTTCAATGAGGAATTGATCCTAATGGTGAAGAACTTCAACAAGTTCTACAAGATTAGAAGCAAAGAAATAAGTTCCAAGTAAAGGTCCTACAATGACAAAAGATCTTCTAGTCGTGAGCGTAATTGCTACAATTGTGGAAGACCCGGACACTATTCCAATGAGTGTACGACTCCCTATAAAAGAAGAGAAGATTTTCCTAAAAGGAGAGGCAAAAGAGAAGAATCACCTCCAAGGGAGAGAAGAAGTAGAGATGATCGTTATGAACGAAGAACCTCTCACAGAAACAAGGATTCGGAAAGGAAGGACAAGTCATCAAGGAGCCATACAAAACGAAGATATCAAGCTCACGTTGGTGAATGGGTATCCGGTTTCAACTTCGACAACCACTCTGAGAGAAGTTATCACTCCGACTCTAAATATACTCAAGATGAAGGTGTTGCTGGTCTAGTACTTGTGTCAACCAACTCCTATGACATTTTTGACTCACCAAATGAAGGAATTGGAAGATGCTTCATGGATAAAGGCCCAAAGGTATCACTTCCCGAGTATGTTGATTTCAATAGTGATGAAGATGATTTGCTAGGTGATGTTGATTTACTTGTTGACAACTCTAGTGATGAAAACTATGATGAACTTGCTATTAATCATGCTAACCAAGATAAAACGAATGACGATGATAAGGAGATTGAGCGTCTAACTAAAGAACTAAACACTCTTAAGTTAGCTCATGAAACTACCTTATAAGATCATCGAGAGCTTTTAAAGACTCATGAGAAGCTATGCTTTGAAAAGCTCAATCTAGAGCAAGAGCATGGGTTCTTAAAAGCAATCAATGATGATCTTCATAAGAAAAGTTCTTCTTACGACATTGCCAAGAGTTTACTCTTGTCTACTTACATGCCACAAGTAAAATCTAGCAACAAGAGTGAGAAAGATTCTTCTTCTAGTAGTAACAATAATCATGCTAAATCCAATATTGTTGCTTCTAGTAGTTCTCTTGATTGCACTAATGATTCTGTTAGCCAAGTTACACTTGAGCAAGAAAATAGCTTATTGAAAGGGAATTATAGAGAAAGGTGTTTACAAGAGCCTTGTCGGAAGTAAGCAATTTGAGGAAATTGTACGCAAGCAAGGAAGGCACCGGAAGAATGAAGGTGTTGGTTTTGAACGAAAGTTCAATGCCAATGGAGTTGAGTGGGAAGAAGATCAATACCCCAAGACAAAGTTTGTTCCTCAACAAGAGAAGTATGATCCTACTTCTTTCAAGGGGACCCAAGCTCAAGATGATCTTCCACCAGAAGACCACAAGCTAAAAGGCAAGGACAAGCTTCAAGAGTAGATTGGTGCATTTGAAGAAGCTGCGAAGGCCTTGGTCAAGTGGGTTCCCAAGACTACATCAAGTTCTACTTCATCAAGTACGACTGCGACTCCAAGGATTCCCATCAAGTTGATGTGGATCCCGAAGAAGAAGAACTAGAGAGTTCTTGAGGGTGACTCCGCCAACACACTTCACTCATATTCATTTTGGCAAGGACAAGTGCAGACAACTTCCACATATTGCACTAGTTCAAGGAGTCACAAACCCTCTTGTTGGTAAGACAAGGGACAAGGTAACCTAATGCTTTCATGGACATCATCTTGTGTGTACTTCACTCTATGTCTATGGATATCTTTGTTTGTTCCTTGTGGGACTAACCCATGTAGGTATTGAAAGTGCAACTCACTCCAATGGATTGCTCCAAATGATCTACATCAATATTGAGCATCCACATCTTCAACATCTACATGAAGTCATCATCGACAAAACCCAAGGTTAGTTCATCCCTCTTAGGGGGGATATCACATCTAGGGGAGCTTTACTCTAAGAATTGAGCTAGAGCAACTCTAATGGTGTGAACACAACAATGCTTTATGTAAAAGTGGTAACCCCACTTGTGCTTAAACGATGAGTATGACCTACGATCAAATGTTCTCATTTGACTCCTCAGTCAATATACACATATATATATGACCTAGTCATCGCCAATTGCTTGATAGATGCTAAAGTGTTTGTGCATGCTTTGCCACATATTTCATTTGTCATCTTATTGTGTGAGCATGTTGAGTGCATATTATTCCCATCCGAGGACATCCATTTGTTGCTTTGATTGTTTGGCTCTTTTTCTTTTGCCAAATGGATGGACAAGAATGCCTAAGAACTCCCTCTAGCTACCTATGCTTTTCTCGTCTCAAACTCTATTCATGCTACATCACAAAGTTTGATCAAGTCAGATTTGAACCCTCTGGGTGAGGATCACTCGGAGCCACTAATTCGTCATAGACTTAAACTTCCAAAACCTCTCTGTGTATTTCGGTCATAGTGAGTTCATTGAGTTGATCTAGGTTTTCAATCTCAGTGCAACCGATTTGAACAGTTCGGTCACACCGAGTTGCAGTAACCGCTTGCGATTCTACATCTCGGTGCCAACGAGTTGTTCCACTCAGTCACACCGACTGGGTCATGATATATATATACCCACGGGTCAAATTTTGGAAATTCCTCCAAAACCCTTGATGACCCACAAGTATAGGGGATCTATCGCAGTCCTTTCGATAAGTAAGAGTGTCAAACCCAACGAGGAGCGAAAGGAAATGATAAGCGGTTTTCAGCAAGGTATTCTCTGCAAGTACTAAAATAAGTGGTAACAGATAGTTTTGTGAGAAGATAATTTGTAACGAGCAACAAGTAACAAAAGTAAATAAAGTGCAGAAAGGTGGTCCAGTCCTTTTTGTAGCAAAGGACAAGCCTAGACAAACTCTTATATAAGGAAAAGCGCTCCTGAGGACACAAGGGAATATCGTCAAGCTAGTTTTCATCACGTTCATATGATTCGCGTTCGGTACTTTGATAATTTGATATGTGGGTGGACCGGTGCTTGGGTGATGTTATTACTTGAACAAGCATCCCACTTATGATTAACCTCTATTGCAAGCATCCGCAACTACAACAAAATTATTAAGGTAAACCTAACCATACCATGAAACATGTGGATCCAAATCTGCCCCTTACGAAGCAACGCATAAACTAGGGTTTAAGCTTCTGTCACTCTAGCAACCCATCATCTACTTATTACTTCCCAATGCCTTCCTCTAGGCCCAAATAATGGTGAAGTGTTATGCAGTCGACGTTCACATAACACCACTAGAGGCTAGACAACATACATCTCATCAAAATATCGAACGAATACCAAATTCACATGACTACTAATAGCAAGACTTCTCCTGTGTCCTCAGGAACAAACGTAACTACTCACAAAGCATATTCATGTTCATAATCAGAGGGGTAATAATATGCATATAGGATCTGAACATATGATCTTCCACCAAGTAAACGAACTAGTGTCAACTACAAGGAGTAATCAACACTACTAGCAACCTACTAGTACCAATCCCGGACTTGGAGACAAGAGTTGGATACAAGAGATGAACTAGGGTTTTGAGATAAGATGGTGCTGGTGAAGATGTTGATGGAGATTGCCCTCTCCCGATGAGAGGAGCATTGGTGATAACGATGGCGATGATTTCCACCTCCCGAATGGAAGTATCCCCGGCAGAACAGCTCTGCCGGAGCCCTAGATTGGTTCCGCCAAGGTTCCGCCTCGTGGCGGCGGAGTCTCGTCCCGAAAGGTTGCTTATGATTTTTTCCTCGACGAAAGACCTCATATAGTAGAAGATGGGCATCGGAGAGCCAACAAGGGGCCCACGAGGTAGGGGGGCGCGCCCTGGGGGGTAGGGCGCGCCCCCACCCTCATGGACAGGTGGGCATCCTCTGGTGAACTTCTTCTGCTGGATATTTTTATATTTTCCAAAAATGACTTCCGTGGAGTTTCAGGACTTTTGGAGTTGTGCAGAATAGGTCTCTAATATTTGCTCCTTTTCTGGCCCAGAATTCCAGCTGCCGGCATTCTCCCTCCTTATGTAAACCTTGTAAAATAAGAGAGAATAGCCATAAGTATTGTGACATAATGTATAATAACAGCCCATAATGCAATAAATATCGATATAAAAGCATGATGCAAAATGGACGTATCAACTCCCCCAAGCTTAGAACTCGCTTGTCCTCAAGCGAAAGCCGATAGCGATAAATATGTCCCCATTTTAGAGGCAGAGGTGTCGATAAAAATAAAATACGGACATGAAGGCACCATGATTATTCTCATAACAACAACATATATAGATATTGTCATATGATTTCTTATGCTCAAGTAATAATCCATTCACAATGCAGAGTACGAATCATAAACTTTATTGAGAACTAACAAACTATAATCTCAGTCACTGAAGCAATTGCAATTTATCATAACATCGGAAAGAGTCTATGTCAGAGCTAAATAGCAAGTCTACATAATCAACTATCATCTAGTCCTTCATAATTGCTAACACTCACGCAATAGTTGTGGTTATGGAGTTTTAATTGGACACAGAGAAAGATAGGGGTTTATAGTTTCGCCCCACAACCTTTTACCTCAAGGGTAATGTCAACAATAATAACTCATGCTCCCCTACATTCAATTATATATATATATATATATATATATATATATATATATCAGAATATTTCCAACATATTGTGCTTGCCAAAGGATAAAATGAAAAAGGAAAGGTGAAGATCACCATGACTCTTGCATAAGGTACAAGATAATAATAAAAGATAGGCCCTTCATAGAGGGAAGCAGAGACGCGCTTTTATGGTTGGATGCACAAAATCTTAATGCTAAAGAACATCACTTTATATTGCCACTTGTGATATGAACCTTTATTATGCAGTCTGTCGCTTTCATTACTTCCACACCACAAGATTGTATAAAGCTTATTTCTCCCACACCAATCAATCATACATATTTAGAGCAATTTTTATTGCTTTGCACCGATGACAACTTACTTGAAGGATCTTACTCAATCCATAGGTAGATATGGTGGACTCTTATGGCAAAACTGGTTTAAGGGTTTTTGGAAGCACAAGTAGTATCTCTACTTGGTGCTGAGAATTTGGCTAGCATGAGGGGGAAAGGCAAGCTCAACATGTTGGAGGATCCATGACAACATACTTTATCTCAGACATAAGAAAACATAACCAATACGTTGTCTTCCTTGTCCAACGTCAACTCTTTAGCATGTCATATCTTAATGAGTGCTCCCAATCATAAAAGATGTCAATAATAGTATATTTATATGTGAAACCTCTCTTTCCTTATTACTTCCTATTAATTGCAACGATGACCAAAGCTATGTTGCCAACTCCCAACAACTTTCAATCATCATACTCTTTCTATGTGAAGTCATTACTCTCAATAAGATCAATATGAACTCTTTGTTTTCTTTTATTCTTTTCTCTTTTCTTTTATTCACTCAAGATCATGGCAAAATAATCAAGCCCTTGACTCAACACTAATCTTTATTATATATAGCTCACGGACTCGATTACATAGAGAGATCATAAAGCAAAACTCAAAACTAGATCATGCCATAAACTTTATTCTACTAGATCAAGATACTACTAATAAGATCGAACTAAGAAAAATGGTAAAGATAGGAGTTGTGATGGTGATACGATACCGGGGCACCTCCCCCAAGCTTGGCAGTTGCCAAGGGGAGTGCCCGTACCCATGTGATTATGTCTCCTTTGTGGTGAAGAAGGTGGAGGTGTTGTCGATGATGCGGGCTTGGCGTCCATCTCCCAAGGCATAGGCTCACCATCATAGAAGGATGATCGAGTCTCCGGGATCCTCAACTCTGCAGCCAAACTCATCCTTTTGAATCTATATTCATACTCACAGTTTTGGTTTTGCAGGTATGAGAAACTAGGTGGTATAAATTTAGCAACAATATAATTAGCATAATCAGCATACCATGGAGTACCATGAGAAGTACTTCTAACATTTAATTGCTCATTAGGAAAGCTATCATCAATAGGTAGTGGGTCATCAAGAACATTTTCTAACCTAGACAAGTTGTCTGCAACGGGGTTCTCTGCTCAATTTCTATCAACAATATGCAAATCAAATTCTTGTAGCAAGAGAACCCATCTAATAAGTCTTGGTTTAGCATCTTTCTTTTCCATAAGATATTTAATAGCAGCATGATTCGTGTGAATAGTTACTTTAGAATCAATGATATAAGGTCTGAACTTATCACAAGCAAATACAACTGCTAAGAATTCATTTTCAGTAGTAGCATAATTTCTTTGAGAATTGTCTAGAGTTTTACTAACATAATGGATAACATTTAATTTCTTATCAACTCTTTGCCCTAGAACAGCACCTACAACATAATCACTAGCATCACACATAATTTCAAAGGGTAAATTCCAATCAGGTGGCTGAACAATAGGTGCAGAGATCAATGCTTTCTTAAGTATTTCAAATGCTTCTACACAATCATCATCAAAGACAAATGGTATATCTTTTTGTAATAAATTAGTCAGAGGCCGAGAAATTTTTGAGAAGTCCTTAATGAACCTCCTATAAAATCCAGCGTGACCAAGGAAACTTCTTATACCTTTGTTGTCCTTGGGACATGGCATCTTTTCAATAGTATCAACCTTGGCTTTATCAACTTCAATACCTCTTTCAGAAACTTTATGCCCCAAGACAATACCTTCATTAACCACAAAGTGGCACTTTTCCCAATTCAAGACAAGATTAGTTTCTTCACATCCCTACAAAACTCGATCAAGATTGCTCAAGCAATCATCAAAAGAGGATCCATAGACGGAAAAGTCGTCCATGAAAACCTCACAAATCTTTTCACAAAAGTCAGAGAATATAGCCATCATGCATCTTTGAAAGGTAGCAGGTGCATTGCATAAACCAAAAGGCATACGTCTATAAGCAAAAGTACCAAAAGGGCATGTAAAAGTAGTCTTTGATTGATCTTTAGCCGACACAGGTATTTGAGAGAATCCAGAGTAACCATCTAGAAAGCAATAGTGTGTATGTTTGCATAATCTTTCTAGCATTTGATCGATAAAAGGTAAGGGGTAATGATCCTTTTTAGTAGCCTTATTTAATTTACGGAAATCAATTACCATCCTATAACCTGTAATAATTCTTTGTGGAATCAATTCATCTTTATCATTAGGAACAATAGTAATACCTCCCTTCTTAGGTACACAATGAACAGGACTTACCCACTGACTATCAGCAACGGGATAAATTATACATGCCTCCAGAAGCTTTAGTATTTCTTTTCTTACCACTTCTTTCATTTTAGGATTCAGACATCGTTGAGGATCATGAACTGGTTTGGCATCTTCTTCCAAATTTATTTTATGTTGACATAGAGTGGGACTAATGCCCTTAAGATCATCAAGAGTATATCCAATAGCAGCACGGTGCTTCTTCAGAGTTTTCAATAATCTTTCTTCTTCATGCTCTGAAAGGTTAGCACTAATAATAACAGGATATATCTTCTTTTCATCAAGATAAGCATATTTAAGATTATCAGGCAATGGTTTAAGCTCAAACACGGGATCCCCCTTGGGTGGAGGAGGATCCCCTAAGATTTCAACAGGCAAATTGTGTTTCAGAATAGGTTCCCGTTTAAAGAATATTTCATCTATTTCCCTTCTTTCATTCATAAACATATCATTTTCATGGTCTAGCAAATAATGTTCTAGAGGATCACTAGGAGGTACGGCAATAGAAGCAAGACCAATAATTTCATCCTTACTAGGCAATTCTTCTTCACGATGTTGTTTACTAAATTTAGAGAAATTAAACTCATGAATCATATCATCCAAGCCAATAGTAACAACATTCTTTTCGCAGTCTATCTTAGCATTAACAGTATTCAAGAAGGGTCTACCAAATATAATGGGACAAAAGCTATCTTGTGGGGAACTAAGAACAAGAAAATCAGTAGGATATTTAGTTTTCCCACACAAGACTTCAACATCTCTAACAATTCCAACTGCTGATATAGTATCTCTATTGGCAAGTTTAATTGTAACATCAATACCTTCTATCTCAGCGGGTGCAATATCATGCATGACTTCTTTATATAAGTCATAAGGTATAACACTAGCACTAGCACCCATATCACATAAGCCATGATAAAAATGATCTCCTATTTTAACAGAAATAACATGCACGCCTACCACAGGTCTATGTTTATCTTTAGCGCCAAGTTTAGCAATTCTAGCAGTTTCACCACAGAATTGTTTAACATGCCCATCAATATTATCAGACAAGAGATCTTTAACAATAGCAATATTAGGTTCAACTTTAACTTGCTCTGGAGGTGTATAAGTTCTAATATTGCTTTTACGAACCACAGTTTAAGCTTTAGCATGATCCTTTATTCTAACAGGGAAAGGTGGTTTCTCAACATAAGAAGTAGGAACAATAGGATCATTATAAGTGACAGTCTTTTCTTCAACTTTAATAGGTGCATCTACTTTTACTTCTATGGGAGGATGATATTTAAACCACTTCTCCTTGGGGAGATCAACATAAGTAGCAAAAGATTCACAAAAAGAAGCTACTATCTCAGAGTCAAGTCCATATTTAGTGCTAAACTTACAGAAAATATCGGTATCCATAAAAGATTTAACACAATCAAACTTAGGTGTCATACCTGACTCCTTACCTTCGTCGAGATCCCAATATTCAGAGTTGCGTTTAATTCTATCCAATAAATCCCATTTAAATTCAATAGTCTTCATCATAAAAGAGCCATCACAAGAAGTATCGAGCATGGTGCGATTGTTTTCAGAAAGCCGAGCATAAAGATTTTGAATAATTGTTTCTCTTGGGAGCTCATGATTGGGGCATGAATATAACATTGATTTAAGCCTCCCCCAAGCTTGAGCGATGCTTTCTCCTTCGCGAGGCAAAAAATTATATATATAATTGCGATCACGATGAACAAGATGCATAGGATAATATTTTTGATGAAATTCCAATTTCAATCGTCTGTAGTTCCATGATCTCGTATCATCACATAGCCTATACCATGTCAATGTATCTCCCTTCAAAGATAAAGGGAAGACCTTCTTCTTAACAACATCGTCGGGTATACCTGCAAGCTTAAATAATCCACAAACCTCATCCACGTATATTAGGTGCTCATCAGGATGCTTGGTTCCATCTCCTGTAAAAGCGTTAGCTAGCAGTTTTTCCATCATACCCGAAGGAACTTCAAAAGGAATTTTTCATTTTCAGTAGGTTCAGTAGGTTGAGGAGAAACTCTTTGCTCTACTGGTCGGAGTGAAGATACCCCGAACAAGCCCCTCAGAGGATTACTTTCCATAGTAACAAGTGACAGTAAATTTCAGCACACTATATAAATTTTTCCTTACCAAATTCCACCTACCAAAGGCGCTTCACTCCCCGGCAACGGCGCCAGAAAAGATTATTGATGACCCACAAGTATAGGGGATCTATCGTAGTCCTTTCGATGAGTAAGAGTGTCAAACCCAGCAAGGAGCGGAAGGAAATGATAAGCGGTTTTCAGCAAGGTATTCTATGCAAATACTGAAATAAGTGGTAACAGATAGTTTTGTGAGAAGATAATCTATTATATAATTAAGACAAGAGCCAAATAATACACCACGTTCTTCCACATTAGCTAAAATAATATACACCGTTGATTAGATACGGCTGAGATTTAACAAAATTACGTTACATACAAATATTCTGGACATCCACTATTTTGGACATGTTACATCTGTCACGTGCAAGTACCTATGATGGAAACAATGAACAAAAAAAGAATTACGTATAGGAGAAGGACAACTAAAAGTTTGAAAAGCCAACATCACGTACTACACGGACAACTAATCAATCCTGAATTGGATTATGTTATAAGAGGAAAAAACAACTTACAGGCATATTATGCATCTGCCACTTACAGGCATGATCACGTACTGTAGAGAAAAAAAAAATACTAGCCACGTCCAGACTACACTATAAGACACGTACCATGATCATGTACTAGAAAAGTAGTACTAGCAAAAATCGGACTCTAAAAAGAAAAGGCAGATTTGAAATGTAAAAAGGGAAAGTACAGACATGCCTCCATCGTCCCAAATATGGACTCCTCATGCAAATCGTACATATACGGTGTATACCAAACCAAACGTAATGCATCACTAGGATAAAACAGGGCAGACAATACACGACACCATCATCTCTTTTTGTGTACAATGGGACATCGTCAATTGCATCGTCTGAGCACAAAGCCAACAATTTCAGGGACTCCCACTTATGCACGGCTGCTTTGATAGCCAATCAAAAGCCATCGGTTACGTTACATCCAGAAAAAAATTGATCTTTACTATCGGCAGCAACAAGCTGGCCGGAAGCTATTTTTTTGGGGAAACTCCATATCCAGCTATTTTATCTCCTACATATTTAATTGGTATGTTGATACTCCACCTCACTAATCACGTCAACAAAATATTATCGTACTAATCCATTCAGTTATTTAATATTGAAGAAATAGTGCGTCAAACTTTCCCAGAGAGAGAGAGATAGAGATCTACTACTGGAAACACGTACACAAACTATATATGAGTCAAATCTGCATCTGGATGCTTTAGTGTACCACGCGGCCGAAAAATATCAAATGAATCAGTAGCTCAGTAAGAAAAAAATTCGAAATTCCTTTTTAACTATAAATATACAATGCTCACTATATTCCATTAAAATTTTCATGAAGAAAATAACTTTTTCTGGACTACCCAAAAAGGGTAAATATGTAGTGGATCTGCATCTATGTATTTTACCTCACAAGCAAAAATAATTCATGATAAATCTCTGCATATATGTACAACATATATACATGTACACTGTGATATTGTTTCCGAAATGTTCTAAATCCTACGAGCATGATTTTCTTCTTACATATAAAATTTTTAGGCTCCTTGGAGCCCGGGTGGAAAATAGTGCACTCATCACAAAGTACATAGTATATGTATATAGCTAAAATATCACGTCTCCAACTCCCTATAGGTCTCACCTCTATCGATCTCGGTAGTTTTGGCGGGGCAAGAAGCCAAACAAGCGGATAAGGTAACCATGGTACACACATCAAATTATTTAGAAAGCAGTTTTGCCTAAATATTAGAAGTGTCAAAATCCATCTCTGCACCCGAGCTCATCTGCATCCGCGCTGACGAAAAAAATCAAAACAAATACTAGAAAAATTCAAAAAATTCCATCTTCTTTGTACGGTACACAATTTGATGCGTGAGGTCCGCTCCAATTTTCAAATAATTTGGACATTTGAGGAGCTCTCAGCAAAAAAGACAAATTGAGGGGGTTTGTAAAAATGTTTACAGTTCATGTACCGTTATGGCCCGATTTGTCTTTTTTTCGGAGAGCTGCTCACCTGTCCAAATGACTTGAAATTTGGTGCGGGCTCTGCATATATGTACAACATATATACATGTACAATGTGATATTATTCTGAAATGCTCTTAATCCTACAAGCAAGATTTTCTTCTTACATATAAATTTTTTAGGCTCCTTGGAGCCTGGGTGGAAAATAGCGCACTCATTACAAAGTACATAGTATATGTATATAGCTAGAATATCAGGTCTCCAACTCCCTATAGGTCTCACCTCTATCGATCTCTGATAGTTTTGGCAGGGCAAGAAGCCAAACAAGCGGGTAAGGTAACCTAGGTACACACATAAATTATTTATAAAGCAGTTTTGCCTAAATATTAGAAGTGCGAAAATCCATCTCTACACCCGCGCTGACGAAAAAAATCAAAACAAATACTAGAAATTTTTAAAAAAAATTCTATTTTTTTATGCGGTAGAAAATTTGATGCCTGAGGTCCGCTCCAATTTTCAAATAACTTGGACAGTTGAGGAGCTCTCAGCGAAAAAGACAAATTGGGGGGTCTGTGAAAATGTTTTTAGTTCATGTACTGTTTTGGCCTGATTTGCTTTTTTTTCCCTCAGAGCTGCTCAGATGTCCAAATGACTTGAAATTTGGAGCGGGCCTTACACATCAAATTGTCTACCGCACAAATAAATTTCAATTTTTTCTTGAAGTTTTTTACGAATTGTTTTCTAATCGGGTGCAGATGAGTCTGGGCACTGAAACGCCCTACTCTTAGAAGTGAGCATTCATAGATCAAATGTATCTGTTCCATGCCAGATATGAATGATCACCTATTAGCTAGGACACTCGCATGTCCCATCGCCACGACTCATATATATGTATAAATAACTAAGTGTGAGAAGCATACACTATACCGCCACCAAAGTAAAACAAAATGTTTGATCGATGGTTGTGTGAGACCTCTTTTGTGTCTCTTGGACACAACGCTTTAACATTCACTACATTCAATGTAGTTCGATGGTAGACTTTCATTCCAATATCAGGAAGCTAAAAAAGCATAGTGAATCATGTTGCCCCATTTGGTAATGTTCATAAAAGTATATTAGGAGTCCATCATATTCTATTAGACTGCTTCTAGGAGGGTTGATAGAATGGACACGTCAACGGAATATTGGAATTGCACCATAGTAGAGAATTGAGACCTGATTGAATGTTCTGTAAAGAACAATAAAATATGTTGTAAATTGCTTAGACTTCAATCGGTAATCAATGGACATAGAAAAATAGAAAAATAAGTTTCCATTGAATCACCGAATGGCATTGCCCATGACTTTGTACTGCTCGCAAAACACCACCCCAATACAATCGGGCAAGAAATCTCTAAAAAATATTATGAGGAAGATAGATACAAATAGTCGAGGGCGAAAATATGAGGAAAAATAACGATCAAAGTGCATAATATTCATGGTTTTACACAACGAACCGGCATGGACAAATGCTACAACTCTTTTATTGGTTCATATTTGTAACAAACTATATTCAAGTTTCTACGCGCGTGCACACAAGCACATGGTTTAGCCATATTTTCAAAAATACTTCAGCACGAAAACATACTTAACCATAATATCTATAGAACAATTATGTGCACTACATCTTGGCATCTAGCCGCGCAAATGCGCGGGTCACCCTGCTAGTTTGTAACAAGTAACAAGTAACAAAAGTAAATAAAGTGCAGCAAGGTGGCCCAATCCTTTTTGTAGCAAAGGACAAGCCTGGAAAACTCTTATGTAAGGAGAAGCGCTCCCGAGGACACATGGGAATATCGTCAAGCTAATTTTCATCACGTTCATATGATTCGCGTTCGGTACTTTGATAATTTGATATGTGGATGGACCGGTGCTTGTGTGTTGTTATTACTTGAACAAGCATCCCACTTATGATTAACCTCTATTACAAGCGTCCGCAACTACAACAAAAGTATTAAGGTAAACCTAACCATAGCATGAAACATGTGGATCCAAATCAGCCCCTTAGGGCATCTCCAGCCGTTGGCCCCCCAGGAGGGGCAAAAAATCGCCCTTGAGGCGCACGGCGCTAAAACACGCGATTTGGGCGTGATGCCCCCAACATCGCGGCCCCACGGAGTTTTAAAATGTTCAAATTAAAGCAAAGCATAGCGCAAACATGGGCGAGTTTGTTCAAATTTAAACATATTTTACAAAAAAAAATGAAAAAAACTACCGCGGGCTACCCCCGCCGTCTCCCTCGCCGCCTGCCTCGCCGCCCGCCTCGCCGCCCGCCCACGCGGTTCTACATGCCGAGGAGGCTGTAGAACCGCGTGTAGTCACCGCCGTCGTCGTCGTCGTCGCCCCCGCCTACGCCTCCGCCGTCCCTGCTGCATCCCTCTCCCGGTTGGCGCGGCAGGTTGGACGGTCCGGGGGCATCGTCGTCATCGCTATCGAGGACGACGACACCGTCCTCGTCCTTGCGCCCACGTTTGCGGGCGGCGATCTCCTCCAGGGCCCGGCGCTGCCGGACCATCTCCTCGCGCACGTAGTCGTCGCGCGACCACCGCATGGCGTCCTCGTCGGAGAAGCCGCACTGGGCTATCTCCTCGTACTCCGGGGGGAGGCTGGACTCCACGTTGGGCTCGACGAGGGCGCCGGAGCTGCGGGTACGCGCGCTGACAGGCGTGTCCTGGGGCTCCGGCTTGACGGGGCGGAGGTAGAGGCAGGGAGAGCCGCCGGACGAGGAGGAGGACCCCCTGTCTCCATGCGCCTCGGCGTCCAGGAGCTTCCCCGGCGGCGTGAGAAGGACGGGGGAGCGGGGTACTCAAGGCGCGGTGTGTTGCCGCCCTCGATGTACTCGAGGACGGCCTCCAACGTGCGGCCGGGCATGCCCCACCACCGGCGCCGACCCTCGGAGTTGAGCCTGCCGGATGGCACGACGTCGTTGGTGGCCTCGAGATGCTCGGTGCGACGGCGACAGAAGTAGGGCTCTCAGAGTGGGCTGTCGGGGACGTACCGTGGCCCCTCCCTCGCCGCACGCGGCAAGGACGAGCGGATGCATGCGATCTCCGCATGCCGCGCCGCGCCGGTGGGTACCGGGGGCACCGGCACGCCGCCGGCGCTGATCCTCCATGCCCCAGGCACCCGCATGTCCGGCGGGACCGGGTACTGGGCCTCGAAAAGGAGGCGAGCCTCATCCTCGTGTAGATGACGGCACCCGAATTCGTTCACCGCCGCGCTGTCGCTTGGGAAACACTTGGCCATGCTTTCTTAACTGGTGATGGTGAGAGGAGGAAAGGGGGAGAAGTGAGCGCGTCGTCGGTGGATGATCGGGGTGAGTCTCTTCGGCGCGCTTGCAGTCGGCTTTTATAGGCGGAGACGCCACGCGGTAGGCTTGCCGGCGCGTTACGCGTGGCGTGATTGCGTGGCGGCCGAGGGACGCGTCGCCCAGCCTTCACTGTGCTGCCCGTGAGGCATCAATGGAGGCTGACCGGCGCGGCAGCTTTGGCATTGATTCGCCGCGGGAAACAAGGCGATGAGGACGACGAAGGGGCGAGAAGAGAGTAGAGTCGCTGACGCGGCGGGCCCGCGGCTCTTTGCGCCAAAAACAATTCGCCCGGCGCCCCCGAGCGACACCCAGCGCGCCGGGTTCGGGCTGAGTCCGCCGGCGCTAATTTCGGCCCGAGCCGGCGAAAACTGGGCTCTTGGGGACGCGACTGGGCCAATTTTTTGGCGCCGGCGGACGAAAAAACGCCTGGGGGGCCTTCTTGGGGGCGCGGCTGGAGATGCCCTTACGAAGCAACGCATAAACTAGGGTTTAAGATTCTGTCACTATAGAAACCCATCATCTACTTATTACTTTCCAATGCCTTCCTCTAGGCCCAAATAATGGTGAAGTGTTATGTAGTCGACGTTCACATAACACCACTAGAGGCTAGACAACATACATCTCATCAAAATATCGAACGAATACCAAATTCACATGACTACTAATAGCAAGACTTCTCCCGTGTCCTCAGGAACAAACGTAACTAATCACAAAGCATATTCATGTTCATAATCAGAGGGGTAATAATATGCATATAGGATCTGAACATATGATCTTCCACCAAGTAAACCAACTAGCATCAACTACAAGGAGTAATCAACACTACTAGCAACCTACTAGTACCAATCCCGGACTTGGAGACAAGAATTGGATACAAGAGATGAACTAGGGTTTTGATATAAGATGGTGCCGATGAAGATGTTGATGGAGATTTCCCTCTCCCGATGAGAGGAGCGTTGGTGATGACGATGGCGATGATTTCCCCCTCCCAGAGGGAAGTATCCCCGGCAGAACAGCTCTGCCGGAGCCCTAGATTGGTTCCGCCAAGGTTCCGCCTCGTGGCGGCGGAGTCTCGTCCCGAAAGGTTGCTTATGAGTTTTTCCTCGACGAAAGACCTCATATAGCATAAGATGGGCATTGGAGAGCCAACAGGGGGCCCACGAGGTAGGGGGGCGTGCCCTGGGGGGTAGGGCACGCCCCCACCCTCGTGGATAGGTGGGCCCCCCTCTGGTGAACTTCTTCCGCTGGATATTTTTTATATTTTCCAAGAATGACTTCCGTGGAGTTTCAGGACTTTTGGAGTTGTGCAGAATAGGCCTATAATATTTGCTCCTTTTCTGGCCCAGAATTCCAGCTGTTGAGATTCTCCCTCCTTATGTAAACGTTGTAAAATAAGAGAGAATAGCCATAAGTATTGTGACATAATGTATAATAACATCCCATAATGCAATAAATATCGATATAAAAGCATGATGCAAAATGGACGTATCAACCCTTCGCCCGCGCGTATCCTGCTCTACCGACTCGAGTGTCCAGATCGTCTCCTCATCGCGAGCAACCTCCTGCCGCTGGTCTCCGCCGCTGTCAACGGGAATCTTCACTGCCGTTGTCGCCGTTGCGAGTTCACACCCGATCAAGGGTATGAACTCGACCCCTATGTGCAATCTTAACCTCTGATTCCTACACTTAGGTCAATGCCATGATTCTTACTGTCGGTGTCAAAACCGGCGGATCTTGGGTAGGGGGTCCCGAACTGTGCGTCTAGGCGGATGGTAACAAGAGACGAGGGAGAAAATGTTTTTACCCAGGTTCAGGCCCTCTCGATGGAGGTAAAACCCTACGTCCTGCTTGATTAATATTGATGATATGGGTAGTACAAGAGTAGATCTACCACGAGATCAAGGAGGCTGAACCCTAGAAACTAGCCTATGGTATGATTTGTGAGATGTATGTTGTCCTTACGGACTAAAGCCCTCCGGTTTATATAGACACCGGAGAGGGCTAGGGTTACACAGAGTCGGTTACAATGGTAGGAGATCTACATATCCGTATTGCCAAGCTTGCCTTCCACGCCAAGGAAAGTACCTTCCGGACACGAGCCGGAGTCTTCAATCTTCTATCTTCGTAGTCTTGGAGTCCGGCGGATATTGATAGTCCGGCTGTCCGGACACCCCCTAGTCCAGGACTCCCTCAGTAGCCCCTGAACCAGTCTTGAATGACGATAAGTCCGGCGTGCATAATGTTTGGCATTGCAAGGCGGGTTCCTTCCTTGAATAATCCGGAGAAGATAATGAACACCAGGATAGTGTCCGACTCTGCAAATATAATTTCCACATTCCACCGTAGAGAGAATGAAACACACACACTAGCTCAATCTGCTGACGTATTATGCGGCGTGACATCACACCGCAGCCAAGCCCTCGTTTGAATCGTTTTTTTACTATTCCACCTCAGCATGTTTAGTGAAGCGGTTTCCTTGGCACGTCCTGTCGAAGCAGAGATCGTGTTCCCCTTATTCCGGGATTCTCATCAATACGTGCGTGGGTAACCCAACCGCGCCATTGATGGTGGCGCTTGGGAGATAAGCGAGTTTTACCAGGCCGGTGGGGGACACATAGTTTTGTCCGCATATATATAAGGGATAAGGATTTACCTTCTCACCTACGCCTTCTTCCTCCTTTGCTCATCCATCCCGGCGAACTCAAGCTCCAACGCCCAAGCTCGCAAATCTCGCCTCAACCTTCTCCGAATATGTCCGGAGCAGGAGGCAAATGGTTAGCCTCCACCGCTAAGGAGGAGGACATCACCAAGCTGCGCGACGCCGGATATCTTTCCAGCGATATTGCGCATCGGCTGCCCGACGAGGGGCAGCTCATCCCTACCCCCGGGCCTCATGAAAGGGTCGTCTTCCTCCCCCACTTCCTCCGCGGACTGGGCTTTCCGCTCCATCCATTTGTCCGGGGGCTCATGTTTTACTACGGCCTGGATTTCCACGATCTGGCGCCGAACTTCATCCTCAACATATCGGCGTTTATCGTCGTGTGCGAGGCCTTTCTCTGCATCCAGCCCCACTTCGGCCTGTGGCTCAAGACCTTCAACGTCAAGCCGAAGGTTGTGAAGGGGACGCAAGCGGAATGCGGAGGCGCTATGTTGGGCAAATTGCCCAACGTCCCTTGGCTAGAAGGGACCTTCGTGGACTCCATCAAGGGGTGGCAATCGGGGTGGTTCTACATCACCGAGCCGCGCAAGCCCACATGGGCGGCGGCCCTCGAGTTTAGATCTGGAATCCCCACGCAGCTCACCTCCTGGAAAGAGAAGGGCTTGCAATGGGGCAATCCGGTGGAGGTGACGGGACTCCGAGCCTGCATCAAGAAGATGGTGAGCAATAGGCTCCGGCTCGTCGACGTGGTCCAAGTCATGCTCCTCCGGCGGATTCTCCCATGCCAAGAACGGGCATTCAATTTGTGGGAGTTCAATCCGGAACAGCACCAGACACTAAGCGGGCTCTTGATACAACACATGAAGGTGCACGGAGGTGCTGTTCAAGGGCGCCAAGCCCCCGCATCCGTGACCGAAGACCGCGGATTCAGCTCGCAGTCTCCGACTGACGAGGTAAGTGATTCAACCCCATTATGGGACACTTGTGGTAATTAGTTTGACTCTAGTGAGGTTTTTAATCTGCCTCTTCCTTTGACAGGAATGGATGGAGAAGGCCAGGCTGCTCATCAGCCCGGCTCCCATACCAGAAGAACCAGTGGACGCCCGCTTAGCAGGGCTGTTGGTTCCGGCACCGCACGTGGTGCCGGAGAAGAAGGCCAAGAAGGTGGCCACGGGACTCGAAAGAGTTCCGTGTCAAGCGTCCGACGGCGGCGAGGACTCCTCCCTGAAGGCGACGATTAGGAGTACTCTCTCCGGAGGAGGAGAGAAGAAGAGAAAGCCTCCCCAACCGGGCGGCGAAGGGTCAAGAGGGGAGAACTATCCCCGGACAACTTCGCCAACATCAGCGTTGGCGAGGACGAGTGGCCTCCAAGGGCCAGGCATCCGGCCGGATCGTAAGTATTCAGATCATCTATATGCCGTACCTTTCATGTCACGAAATATCCTTCTAACGCCGCATTCTGTCTGTAGTCCGGCCAAGGATGATCTTCCCGACTCAATGAGCGGGTCGTTGGCCTCGTCGGAAGTAAATTCCGTCCCGACCGCCTCTACCCCGCGCGCCGACGAGGACGCCGAGGTGGGATCCCAAGAGGGGAACCATCAGGAGGAGGCTCCAGAGGCGTCGTCAGGCAACCTCCCGTACTTTGTGCTGGACTCTACATCGGAACCCGTAGTGGTTCCAGAGTCCGGCAAGCGGCCCCTTCGAAAGAAGGGCAGGACCGAGACGCCGGCGGCCTCCGTCCAACCAGAGGCGCCGGATAACCTGTTGGAGGCGCTTAAAGGCGCTTCCATCGAGGAAGAACACCGCACTCTCATGAGTGCGGTGATTGAGAAGGTCCAGCTCGCCAAGAGCGGGCTGACCGAAGCCTGCAGCAGCCTTCTAACAGGCTTTGAGGTAAGAAGTTAAAATTATGTAGTGTAATACCGCATAGACAGTAGCCCCTGATGCTTAGTTCGGTGTTCGGAAGGAAAAACTGGACTAAGGATCTAACAAAATATACGCAGGGTCGCTAAAAATATGTCAATATGGGTTTGCAGGCTGCGCCGCTGACCTCTGCCGCATTAACGGCGGAGGTCGAGGTGCTGAAGAAGAACCTCGAGTGGTCCAAGCAAGAGCTCGGCCATGCGAAGAAGCAGCTCGAGGAGAAAGAAGGTGAGTAACACCTCTTTGAATAAGTACCTTACAGAAAAGGATTTTGGTTGCAAATAAGGTTAACAAGGATAATATGTGTTTCTGAGGGCCACTAACGAGGTGGCAGCCACGAAGGATGCCGTGTCCGTGGCGAGCATAATCTGACCCGCAGGCAGGCTGAGCGAGAAAGCGGCGGCACTAGTGGCGGAAGTTCGGCAAGAGCTCCGGGCTCTCATGGAAAAGCATGAGAGTTTGGGCGTGACTCAAGACTCGAGTCCGAGCTTGCCTCGGCTCTCAAAAGTGCCAAATCCGCCAAGGCCGAGGCCGAAGGCCCTTCAGAGGTCGAGGACATGAAGAAGATAGCTGCGGGTAAGGCATTTTTCATGCAAAGCGAGCATGTTAATGTGAATTACGGATACTTACCCGAATCGGAGCCTTCGAGGCGTTTGCGGATCTGCCAGCGTAGTGCGTCGATGCCGCCGCATTCTATCGTGGCGAGGAGGGAGCTCGGCGGAGAAGGTCTTACGGTCTCGATCTGCTGAGGCCGCCATCCAGTGCCCCAAGCGACCAGGTGAAGCAGCTGGTCGAACTCCTAAAGGTAGTGAGGAGGCCATGAAGGGCCTCATAGTCCGGTGTGGCCTAGAGAGGCCATGCCAGCTACTTTGGCCTAGTCGGCGGCTGGTGAATGCATGCCCAGCTGGATGTAATCAAGCGCTCCGCTTTGCATTGAAAGGCGCTTCGCCGGGCCCTTGCCCGCATAAAGGTGCAATGGGGCAAACGGATGCGGAGAAGCTTCTCACGGATCCGCCGCCGCCGGGCAAGGAGCATCGTCGCGGGCGGTATTATAAAGTTGTCTGAAGGGAGCCTACGATATTGCGGATGAGTGCTCGAAATTTAATCTTTAGTGAACTTGCTGTGTATTTATCACAGGCGCTGAAAACTTCGTTTATATGCGCCATGAGCAACGCTTGTTTAATTTAAATATATTACCTTACATGCGGCCGTTTGTTAAATCGAGAGATGGCAAGTCATTGGCTTCACCCCCAAGCCACAGTCTTTGGGGTGTTCGGTGATAAACTTGAGCACTCTTGTTCCCATTTTGGGTCCATCTAGGGGCGCTCAACACGACGAACAAAGCGACCGGACTTATAATGCTTGAACACTCTCACTTAGCCATAGAATTCTATAATTTTAAATTTGGTGAAGCCCCGGTATTCGGAAGACCGAATCCGGGCGCTATCCACGCCTTCGTCGGACATCATCCGAACTTAGCTCGGCGGCATGAGTCTTTAAGGACCGAAGAACCTCTCGAACAGCGACCAGTCTCTCGCCTTATCATGCCGGTCGGTTTAGCTTTCTCCTTCGAGGCGTTAACCCGGCTCAACAGGGCGCAATCGCGATGGTTCTCCCGATGCTACCTTAGCCGATGGAGCGGAACGTAAGGCACCAAAACATGGGAGCAGGCAAACCCAACTATTGACCCAAGACATGATTCGGAGCCGATTCATATAATGCTATAAGTTCGGGGTGCCGCACTTGTGAAAGTGTTTGGACTTAATCACACCATAATTTGGGGAACATAAGCCCCTGGCGTATTCGGCCGTACCAAAGTGTACGGGTGCAAGATGTCATGTAATGAACATAAAAGATAACGCATTGCAATAAAAAGGTGCTGCATTATTTATAAAAGAAAGTCTGCTAGTAGAGCGGACTGATACAAATAGTGCGATAAGCAAGGCATTTGGACTAAATAAACATGTCCCCCTCCAGGGATGAGCTACAGACTTGGTGTATGTAATTGAATTTAATGCTCGTAATTGAGACCACACGAATATTAGCGCGGCCTCCTTTAGTCCCATTTGTTTGCATCATGAGTTGGCAAGTTAAGCCATCGAGCAGGGCTTACAGTTAGCGGAGTCCTGTATACATAAAAGAAGAAAAGATAAAATAAAGACAAGGGGGCGCTCGAATGAGCCTGGTGTGGTCGAGCCGCACTCTTGGTCTCTTTGTGATCGTGCCCTTCCCTGCGCCCATGGTATCTCCAAAGCGTAATGATGTACAGCGAGTGTTGTTCTTGCGATCGTGCTGCGGGCGAGGTTGGGGCCGCATTACTCTGGCGATGCTCGATCGCGCCAGTGGTCTTGGTTGGCATTGCTCGGCGCGCTTTGAGGTATCCGGCTTTTTAGCTGCGGACTTGAGAGCTGCCTTAGAAGGCTACTCAGTACTTCGCGCGAGCGCGTGTATGTTCCTCCGTTCGGAGGGCGTTCCGTATTCCCATTGACCGTGATGACTCCACGAGGGCCTGGCATCTTGAGGTTTAGGTATGCATAATCGCGGCACGCGTTGAATTTTGCAAACACGGTTCGTCCGAAAGCGAGCATGATAGCCGCTGCGAACGGGACTATGTCGAAGATTAACTCTTAAGCCGGAAGTTATCCGGTGATCCGAAGACCACTTCGAGTGTGATTGAGCCTGTACAGTTGGCTTCCACTCCTAGGATGACACCTTTAAAGGTTGTCTTTGTAGGTTTAATCCTAGATGGGTCTATGCCCATTTTGCGACCGTATCTGATAAAGCGGTTCAGGCTGCTACCGCCGTTCATCAGGACTCGTCGGTGGAACCCATCGGCGATTGGGTCTAAAACCAATGCGGTGAATCCGCCGTGGCGTATGCTGGTCGGATGGTCTCTTCGATCGAAAGTGATCGGGCAAGAGGACCATGGGTTGAACTTTGGGGCGACTGGCTCCATCGCATAGACGTCCTGTAGTGCGCGCTTCCACTCCCTCTTGGGTATACGGGTTGCGTATATCATGTTCACCGTCCGCACTTGTGGGGGAAAACCCTTCTGTCCTCTATTGTCCGGCGGCCGGGTCTCTTCCTCGTCGTCGCTATTTAGCCTCTTGTCATTGTTTTCGGCAATTAACTTGCGGCCTGCTGAACACCCAACAATCTCTATTGGTGTGGTTAGCTGGCTTTTCAGAGTGCCATGTATCGGCATGGCGGTCGAGTATTCGGTCCAGGCCCAGGCCGGACCCGGAGTGGTTCTTTTAAATGGCTTCTTCCGCTGACCGGGTTTGGAGCCTCGGAATCCGGCATTGACTGCCGTATCCTCCTTATCGTCGGCGTTAATGCGCGCTTGTTTTTGATTCGGCGTGACCTGCCGTTGTTGTCCTTAGTATCCGGACTGCGAGAATTTTTACGGAGATTGTTGCTTCGGCTGGCGATCGTCCTCTCCCGCACAAAAGCGGGTCATTAACGATGTGAGGGCTGCCATGGATTTCGGCTTTCTGTCCCGGTGCGGGCTAGCCATTCGTCCCGGATGTTATGTTTGAAGGCTGCAAGGGCTCCGTATCCGTCTGATCGGCGATTTGGTTTTTCTTTGTCAAGAACCGTGTCCAGAATTGTCTGGCCGATTCGTTTGGCTGCTGAATAATGTGGCTTAGGTCATCGGCGTCTGGCGGTCGCACATATGTGCCTTGGAAGTTATCAAGGAACGCGGCCTCCAGGTCTTCCCAACACCCAATTGACTCTGCGGGCAAGCTGTTGAGCCAATGCCGAGCTGGTCCTTTAAGCTTGAGTGGGAGATATTTGATGGCATGGAGATCGTCGCCGCGGGCCATATGGATGTGGAGAAGGTAGTCTTCGATCCACACCGCGGGGTCTGTTGTGCCATCATAAGATTCGATGTTTACGGGTTTAAATCCTTCGGGGATCTGATGATCCATTACTTCATCAGTGAAGCATAACGGGTGTGCGGCGCCCCTATATTGAGCGATATCGCGACGTAGCTCGAGAGAGCGCTGTCTGCCGTGTTCGGCCCGGCGGGTTATTGTATCCGCACGGCGGTGTTAAATCGTGGGTCGTAAGGCGCCCGTGATCCATAGATGGATCTAGATTGTTTTGCTTTGTCCTCAATATGTCTCGCAAGTCCGGTAGCGTTCCCTCTTGGCCGTGCTCTTGGAAGCGATGCGGGTATGCGGTCTTGGCTGGGGCCTGGATGCCTCTCATCACGACCATGGGGTGGTCGATCGACCATGTCGTCTTGCTGGTGATGAAGGTATGTATGCTTCCTCCTCTAATCGGGGAGCAGCTTGCGTCTTAGGAAACTTTTGGAGGGGCGTTCGAGTTTATACTCTTGACGCGAGGACCTCGGTCCATCGATCGGCCAGCAGTCTGATCAGCTTGAAGCTGCTGCTGCTTTTCTTTAGGCTGTTTGCCGTGGCGATGAGCCTGCGCTTGAAGCGCTCTTATTGACGGGATCCTCGAGTGCAGCGAATTCGTCATCGTTGAGGCTTGCCGTCTTGGAGGGAGGCATATAGTTATCATCCTCAACCCCTTCGCCTGCGCCCTCTCGTGGGGCTTGCTTCGCATCCTCCTCGCTGAGTCTTCTTTGGAGGGATTGTCTTGGCGCTTTACGGGTGTTATTGTCTCTGTGCGGAATCTCCATTCTTCTTTGTGGCGGGATTTAGGCGGCGCCCGGCGACGCCGGCGTTTGGGCTGCTTCTTTAAAGAGTCTGCCTCCGCTGCTTCTTCGCCATCCCCTTCTTTTGGGGTATCCACCATGTATACGTCATATGACGAGGTGGCCTTCCAGTGCCCTGTAGGCGCTGGTTCCTGTTCGTCTCCGGCATCGTCGTCCATAGCGTCGATGTCTTCGGAGTCGTAGTCTAGCATGTCGGTTAAATCCTCGACAGTGGCTACAAAGTGGGTGGTGGGTGGGCTCTGAATTTCTTCGTCGTCCGTACTGCAACCCTCCTGGCCATAGTCCGGCCAGGACTCTCCTGATAACGAGAGATGCTTTAATGAGTTTAGGGTATCGCCGAAAGGCGAGTGTTGGAATATGTCCGCGGCGGTGAATTCCATAACCGGCGCCCAATCCGGACCGATTGGTAGGGGCGCGGGAGGTTCGGAGTCCGGCACCTCGGATTCACGAGTTTCGCAAGGGACAAGATTGGTGTTCGGCTCCATCGCCGTGGATGTTGAAGCCCCCGGGGCGGCGTCTATCCACGGACCCTCGATCTGGGCGATCGGCTCCGGGATAATGGCCGAAGCGGATCCGAGTGCGGCCACCAAGGCCTTGTCCGTGGCGAGCTAGATCGTGCCCATCGTCCGCTTGGCGGCGCTTGGCGTGGCTCGAGTCCATCGAAGATCAAGTCTCCGCGGTCATCGGCCGTGAAGTTTAAGCTTCGAATCGACTGACGGCCAGGGCGTAGCTTCGATCTGCTCGGATGGCCAAGTGAATTGGCCAGCGGTGCAAAGCCGCCGAATCTGAAGATCTGTCCGGAAGAAAAGTCTCACCACGACAGCGTTGCTGGTTGAAGATGCCATCAAGCCTATCGGTGGCGACACGAGGAACTCTCAATGAAAGCACCAATGTCGATGTCAAAACCGGCGGATCTCGGGTAGGGGTCCCGAACTGTGCGTCTAGGCGGATGGTAACAAGAGGCGAGGACACAATGTTTTACCGAGTTGAGGCCCTCTCGATGGAGGTAAAACCCTCGTCCCGCTTGATTAATATTGATGATATGGGTAGTACAAGAGTAGATCTACCACGAGATCAAGGAGGCTAAACCCTAGAAGCTAGCCTATGGTATGATTGTTGAGATGTATGTTGTCCTACGGACTAAAGCCCTCCGGTTTATATAGACACCAGAGAGGGCTAGGGTTACACAGAGTCGGTTACAATGGTAGGAGATCTACATATCCGTATTGCCAAGCTTGCCTTCCACGCCAAGGAAAGTACCTTCCGGACATGAGCCAGAGTCTTCAATCTTCTATCTTCGTAGTCTTGGAGTCCGGCGGATATTGATAGTCCGGCTGTCCGGACACCCCCTAGTCCAGGACTCCCTCACTTACCATGTATGAGATTACTCTATCCAGATAAAACTTCCTTTAGATTAGCTTTGATTCAAAAATTTAGGGTTAGGTTTCCACCGAACTCTTCTCGGACCGACCGAGTTGTAGAAACCAGTCTCACCAATATAGCCTATAGGCCATTGCACTTGTAATTTTTGGTCTGGCCGAAACTTACAAATTGGTGTGACCGAGTTCGACTCTCAGTGAAACCCTAGCAATCTCGGAGTCACCAAACTGTGTCTCGATCTGACTGATTCCAGTAGTTTAGACTCTAACATTGCTTCGGTGTCATCGAGTTTAACAAATCGGTAGATCCAAAATGCTTTCTATAGAAAACTAAAACTAAGTTTTTGACTCAATTGTTTTGCAAAATCTCTGCACTTTGTGATGCTCGTCCACTCTATCTCAACTACATCTATTCACAAGGTCAGCTTTCAGTTTGCAGTGTCAGCTATGTCAGATCAGAGTGACAGTCAGAACAAGTCTAAGTAACAGGTCAATCTGAGTGAGGGCACTAGTCCCTCTGGTAGCTATGATGAGGGTAGCAGAAGCACCCCAAGCAACTTGCCCAAAGCAGCAACCAGGACAAGGAGAAAGAGAAACTCGGATTCTGAGGATGAAGATTATGTTGCTGTTGAGGAGGAGGTCAGCTCCAAGAAGAAAGTTGTCAAGAAAGAATTTAGCACAACAGCTTAAACCAAGCCTGGTTTGCACAAGAAAGCTCCTGCCAAGAGAGTGCCCATGTCTAAAGCTAGAGCATCAACTCAAGAGCAAGCTCAACCAGCAAGTGGAGCTGGAAAAGAAAAGAAGGAAAGGAAGAGAGGGAGATGGTGCAAGCGAGTTGATCCCATGGATGAATTTGAGAAGCACTCTTCAGATGAGGAAGAAGATGAAGAAGAGGATGCTGCACCAGCACCAAAATCTCAGAAGTTGATGGGGGATGCCATCAAGTCTGGGGCTGCTTCATCAAAGCCTAAGACTGCCCCCAAAGCTACTGCTCAAGCCCCCAATTCTGCACCAAAGAGAAGCACTAGAAATATTCCTGCTGCTGAGAAAAACAAGGCCCCAGTGCCTGAAGTGGAAGAAGAAGATGAAGCCCAAGTGTTCAGAAAGTTGAAGCCAAAGATCCCTGATCATGATGATTATCATCCAGTGGCTGAAAACATGAAGGAGAGAAAGGATGCAGGTCTCAGATTGTGGTGACAATCATACCCCTATGCTGCAAGGAGAAGAACTATTGTGGACTACAGATTTCACACCAAGGAACAGCAGGACTTCTATGAGATAATTCTGTTGAATAAGAAGCCCATTGTGTATGACATGAAGTGGGTAGACTGGAAATACATTGATGAAAATGAAGACCACTTCCTTGGAGTACATGAGAGCTTCAGACTCAATGGAGTTGACACATTTGTGGGTCAAAAATTGACCAAGTGGAATGATGAGCTTATCATGCAGTTCTATTCAACAACTCACTTCTACCCGGGTGGAAAAATTGTTTGGATGCCTAAGGGTACAAGGTACCAGTCTACTGTTGCTAAGTGGTCAAAGCTCATCAATGCTCCAGAAGAAGCTGAGGATGACATTGATGTCTATGCAAAGAGCAGGAAAGATCACAACTCCATGGCCAACATGTACAAGGAGATACCTGACAAGGCCTTGGAAACACACAAGCTAGGCTCAGTGTACTATCTGTTGTCTGGACTGGCCACCATAAACACCATCTTCAGACACACCTTGTTGCCCAAATCAAGAGATCACAGGATGATCAGAGGCCACTCCATCAACTTGCTTCAATTGTTTGATGTGCCATAGAAATTCAAGGTGATGAGCTTGATAGTTGAAACCATCAAGAGAACTGCAGCAGGCCAAAAGAGATCATGTGGTTATGCTCCACACATTAAGATGCTCATCAACTCCAAGATGGGAAAAGGCATACATCTATTGGACAAAGAGTACGAGGCCTAATTTTGAGGACAACACAGTTGTCATGGATGCTGCAGATCCTACATCAGTAGAGGTTCAGGAGAAGAGAGAAAAAAGCAAAAACAGAGAAGGCAGCCAAGATGCCAAGTGTTGAAGAGGCATCCCAAGTATTTCTCAAGTCCAAACAAGACCAACTTGGCTATCTCATTCAAGCTAATTTGAGGATTGAGAAAGGTTTGGCCAACCTGACTCAGAATCAAGAGAGTCTTGAAAGGATTTTCGAGACAAAGCTTCATGACTTGGATGCCAAAGTGACTGAGATTAGAGTTTACTGGAGAATATTCAAGAAGAGCTTGAGGATACACTACAAAAAAAAACACTTCCGTGATGATACGTGTTTGTCACAGTAGGTCGCTTTTTTTATCATGCATGTACATCCAGGACAAATTTATGACAGAATCAAGATAGTCATACTTGTGCTGTCGTAGAAGTGTTCCATGACATTACCAAAATTATCATCACGGAAGTGTCCACTTCCATGATATAAATCGCGCATCACAGAAGTGCTTTCGTCAAGGGTGACCGACACATGGCATCCACCGTAACAGAATGCCGTTAAGCTATCGGGTCGGGTTTTGGATCCGATAACCTGTTAACAGCCCCGACCAAAGGGAAATTTCCACGTGTAAAATTCTTATTAGCCGGACGAAACATGTGTCAGCTCGTAAGTGGGTCAGATAGGCGCCTATGATACATCGACACGTGGCACGGCCCAACAGAGGCCCATTCCTGTGAAAAGGCCGGCCCGTTTGACTTGGTCAACCTGTTAACGGCCTGTTCGAATATAGCCCATTTACAGCCCGCTAACACAAGGCCCGTTATGCCCTATCCGAATTAGGCCTAGTAGCATCATCTGGGCCATCCAATATGATTCCAGACCGTTTTCACTTCTGGCCCATGTATGGCCCATGACGTCTTTCGGCCCATATTAGGCCCTATGTAACTCTTGGCCTACTAACGGCCCGTGGTGAAACTAGACCGTAATGAACAGTGTATCACTTTACACCCATTAACGGCCCGTGGTGAAACTGGCCCGTAATGAACAGTGTATCACTTTATACCCATTAATGGCCCATTATTTCGTTGGGCTGTTTCCAGCCCATGTTATCTTTCGGCCTTCTCAAAGCCCATTTATTCTTGGGCTCATTTCCAGCATTCGTTTACTTACGACCCGTTACTGTCATTTTCTGCTTGTGGGCCAAATTCAGCCCGTGGTTACAGTCGGCCCGTTTGTGGTCCGTTAATACGTTGGGCCGATTTCATAACGTCATCAAATACGGCCTATTAACGATGGCCCGTTATGGTCGACCCATGAGCAGACGATTCAACTCTAGCCGTTCTGCCATAATGCGGTCTGTTTGGCCAATCGATTATACGGCCCATATAAGGCCCATTGATAATACGGCCCACAGAAGGCCCATTGTTTCTATGGCCCGTAGAAGGCCCATTGTTTCTACGGCCCGTAGAAGGCCCACTGTTTCTACGGCTAGTAGGAGGCCCAATGTCACTACAGTAAATATTAGCCCATGGTTATTGTGGCCTAGTTTTAAAAAATAGGTTATTGCAGCCACTAGCTAACCGCGGAAAAAGAACTACAATGACTACAAGCAAACAAATAAACAAGACAACAAGGAAATAAATAAGCAAGCAACTAACGTTAGGATATCACGACTATTATACATATTACATCCACTGGGCATCAAAGTTCGCCACCAGTGCAAATATAGGGAACAAAGCAGCATATCATATACACTGGTTGTCAAAGTTGGCGACCAACACAAATAAATGCCGTAGCAAAACAAATCCAGAACTGAAACCACTTCAGAAGATCTCAAGAAACAATATCCTGGGTACCCATAATGCTGGCAAGATGCTTAGCAAGCTTATTAACTTTCTCTTGTTTGGTGCTTAAATCCTCCAGCGCTTTCATTTGCACGTAAAATATGCATCTGAATTCTGCGGGACTTCCTCACCCTTGACTTCCTATCGCCTTTGTCGATCGATGTCTTTCAACTTGAAGTTGAGACTCAAGAAGACGAACTGATTCAGGTAGCTAGTTCGAAGAGCTTGTGCCAGCAGTAGTGGCCAGTAACTCGAACACTACATCAAGACAGCACTTTTGGGTTCCCTCACCGTCGTCAAGATAGTTTTTATCAGCTTTCTTGGAGACCAACAGGGATGTCTCACTATCTTGAACCTTATCTGCATTACTTCCTTTACCATTGGATAACGCGGTACTGTTCTCCAATATTTTGTCCGCATTCTATAAGAGAAACAAGCAGACACATCACATGTTTACCATGTTGTATATGAAACTCATTTTGGTAAATGAGTTCAGTAGTAAAGTGGACAGGATAACAGCATGAAACAAACATATATCTATGGAACATGGTCACTTTATGGTCTATATCATTCTAGTTTTTGTTGCCAAATCAAGATATAGACACAGTTCAAATAATATTTGTTCAAGACAAAGCAAAATAGACAGAATATAAGTGTGGGTTACTATAGAGCAATAACAACACTTGTAATGTGCATGACATGAGAACATAACTATTTATTCAATTGAAACTGAAATCAACATAGAGCAGGTTACAACAGCAAACCAGTTAAAGAAATAGGTTTAAAACATACCTGTTGCGCCATTTGAGTTTTAATTCCATCCTTCAAATTTGAAATAGTTGGTATGAGTAAATACACTCATGCAAGAGCAAAGGAGTATGAACCATAGCTACAGAACCTGACCTGAGAACAAATCTTCTTCTCCTTCAAGCGTTGAGTTGGGATTCAGAGTGGTGGTCCTCGTGCTTTGGGCACTGCAGTTCCCTTACTAACTACTCGTGTTTGGGTGCTCTATGGTGGAGACGGTGTTGTGTCAACTGGAACTGGGTTACTATCTGCCGGGGTTGGGGTTAGAAGGGGTGTAGCTGGTTCTCTGTCCAACTGGGTAGGGGTACAATCAGCGAGAGTCTGGGTTATGTGCGGTGGATCTGGTCCTTGGGCAAGTACAACCGTGGTTCTATCTGCATCAACTGGTAGCACTATCTTTTTCGAAGACCGTGTTGTTACTCCCTTAGATACTGCCATCACGCTCTCCAATTCAAATGGCTGACAAACAAGAAAAGTAATTGAAAGTATAGACATTGTATGATAGACAGGTGCAATGGATAGTGGGGAATAAAAGAGGGCCTGAAATAATTCATATTTATGTTGTCTAACCAAACAGGATAGCATGACAGAATTTCACATATATGATGGCTAACTAAACAGGATAGCATGACACAATTTCACATTATGATGGCTAACTAAAAAAGATGGAAAGACATAGTTCAAAATATGAGACTATGTAAACAGGATGACATGACATAACTATATAATGTGTTTATTAAATAGGTTGGCATGCCATAATTCACATACATTCACGGATAGAATGCCATAATCCAAAATATGATGACTGTAAACACTAAACAGGATGAGATGATATAACTATATGATGTCTTTATTAAATGGGTTGCCATGCCATAATTCAGATAGATGATGTGTATGTACTATGTAAACATGATGGCATGATATAATTCAAATATATGATTTATATAGTAAGCAAGTAAGCAGATGGCAATCCATATATGATGTAAAAACTAAGCAATGCAAGGCAACATGCATGACATGGGTAATATAACCCTGCCAAGTTTGAGCATAGACCTCAGGGCGAAAATAGGACTGGTCATCAGTCTCTGAATCCTCCTCTGAGGAGCTCTCTGTAACCAGCAAGATGTCTGCTTCAGCAGGTAGCATTGTCTGCTCTAAATACCTTGTTTTCACTCCAGATACTTCCATCACTGCTTCAAATGGCTGATGCACAGGAAGAGTAGTTGAATATACAAACGTTGTTGACAAATGGAACACGTAATACAAAAAAATGATAGCATGATATATTTCACATACATGATGATTGGCTAAACAACATGGCATTGCATAATTCACATATATAATGCCTTTGCAACAATATAGCATTGTATAATTCACATATATAATGTCTTGCAAGAAGATGGCAATGCATAATTCACATATATGGTAATTAGACACTGAACAGGTGGCATTCACACAAAGCATGTCTAAACTAATCAAATGACATAGCAATGCGAGACACCATACGCACGATATGAGCAACATAACCCTGCCAAGTTAGAGAATACACCTCGGGGAGGGGGGGGGGGTAATAGGACTGGTCATCTGTCTCTGAATCCTCCTCTGAGGAGCTATCCGTAACCAGTGAGATATGTGCTTCGTCAGATAGCATAGTCTGCTCTGAAGACCTTGTTTTCACTCCAGAATTTGCCATCACCGTGTCAAATGGTTGATGCACACAAAGAGCAGTTGAATGTAATTAACATTTTTGACAAATGTAATATGTAACCAAAAAAAGGATGGCATGATATAATTTACATATAAGATGACTGGCTAAGCAGGATGGCATTGCAAAATTCACATATATGATGCCTGGCTAAACAAGATGGTGTTGCATAATTCACATAAATGATGAATAAACTAAACAGATGGCATTCGCACAAAGGATGTCTAAACTAAGCAGATGACATATTTGATGTATAAAGTAAGCAATGCAAGACACCATATGCATGATATAACCAACATCAGCATGCCAAGTTAGAGCAAAGACCTCAGGGGGTAAATAGGAGTTGTCTTCTCCTTATGAATACCCCTCAGAACAGATATCTTCCTCTCGATTACAATCCGAAATGCGTGGAGGGGGGGTGCCTTTGCGCCTACCATGGAGCGACGTCTGCATGAAATTTTATTGCCACGCAAGGCTCGTCTCTTTTGCTCTACATGTTCAGTTCCATTGTTTACAATAACTGTCATGCATAGGAATAAAACATAGTGAGATTATGTAAGGAGTGCATGCAGAAATCCAGAGTGATGGTAGCAACCTGTGGATAGACCCAAAACCAATAATAGCAGCCAGATAATGGCTTCAGTTAAAAAATACAGATAATGGCTTCTTTACTGTTTCTTTCCCACCCAGCATGAAACTCATAGTAGACACCGGAGATTAACCAGATAGTAGATAGATACTATTGATAGCGGCCCCGATATGTACCCCACAACCATTTAAAAACTCAAGTTTGACCATTAGTTTGGAGCTGACTCAGAGTCTAATCGGTGAACAAGACGATAAAGTAGCATGTAATATTAAGCGATGCAAAACGTAAGTAGACACGAAAGAGTGAGACCTCTCTTGCGGACCCGTGTAGTCCTCGAGGTCATCTGCTCGGTTGATGATGGTAGTGCAGTTTTCATGGCTGCCAGCAGCGGGGAAGAAGATCTGAGGCGGCGAAAGACAGTATGGAGGCCGGACCCTTGCTATGCTGGACCCTTCTGTCATTGGAGCAGCTGAGCTGGGGTGGACGATGATACAGCAGGAGCGGGACAAACCACACAAGGTTTTCTTTGCCAACTATCTGTAAGAGAAGTAATTCTGTAAGGGCTCATTTGAATTGGAGGATTCCAACAATGCAGGGATAGGAAATAGACAGGAATAGGATAGGAATGCACGTGCAAAATAGAGAATTTAACAACACAGGATTTCTGCCAATCTGGGTGTTTTATTCACAACAATTGGAAGATCACAGGATGCAAAGAAGCATGGTGACATTAAGTCAAACCACAAGAAAATGTACGGTTATAATGCTATTATGCTACTATCTCTTAGTCTTGTGCATCATGAATAGGAATTTGAAAAGGAGGACAAGTGAAAATTAAAATTCCTACATTTTTCCTTTCAAGGAGACACTAAAGGAACAAATCCGTGTGCTCAGTGGACAATATATATAACATGTAGAGTAAAAAAAGATTCAACAAGTGTAGAACCTCTTTGGCGAAGCCATGTCGATCTCAGCATGATTGGGTTGGCCGGTGAGGATGCTCCGGCTGACTTGGCTGTTGGAGGAGGGGAAGAAGATCCTAGGCGTCTGGAGATGGATCCTGAGGTACTGCTCCGCTGTGATGGAGGGTTTCGTCGTTGGAGCAGCTCCGATGAGTTGTACGACGCCGAGGCTGAAGCAGGACAAGAGAGACAACGAACAACGTTAACCTGAGTGGAATTCTAATAGCATCTCCAATACATGACATAAAATACATAACCACAAAGTGCTAGATGTAAAATACATCAGCCGCTCATCTCTGAACTTAACTGTCGAAACTAAACTTAACTGTCGAAACTGAACTTAACTATCAAAACTGAATTTTGCTGTCGAAACTGAATGCACTAGCAAGGTGGGATTTTGACAAAGCGAATTTATTTATTACTAAAGCCGAAGTCGGTCGACTGACTTTTTCATCTCTGGTCAGTCGATTTTGCAGCCGTTGGATACGAAATCAAGGGCCTGCGGTTCATCTTCAACCTCCCACCCTGAGCCAGCCAAACAGCAGCCCCTCGCTGCCCGCGGCCGGCGGTGCGCCACCCCGCCCACCCCGAAAACACTCCCCACCGCCGGTTCGCCGCCGCCCCGGCCATCCCTCTAGGCTCCCCCCCGTGCCGAGATTTTTCTCCGGCGATCCCCACGCCACCGCCCCGCCAATGCCCCGCCACCGCCGGCGACCACCGCCCCCATCCTGAACCCTAAGATAGATAGTGGGGTACCTCTCCGGTGAGCCCCCCTCCCCTTGCGGCTGGTTCTTCCTTCACCCTGGCGAGCCCCCCCACCCCCTGAAAATCGACTGACTCAAAAGTCGATTCAGTCGACTGAAGTGTAGCTAAAGCGGAGCAGCATCGCAAGCAAGAGCAAGAGTGAGAGCAGCAGCGCGAGCAAGAGCAGACCAGGCAGGGGACGAGAGCAAGAGCAGAGCAGCAGTGCGAGCGAGAGCTAAAGCAGCAGCAGGTCCTACTGATGTGGACGTCGCCGCCGAGGGAGCGACGTTGTGGAGGAAGTGGCCGGCGACGCCGCCGTGGATGGAGCCACGCCGTGTCGGCTCGGGACCGAGCGCCGGCAGCACCGTGAGATCGAATCAAGAAGAAAATGCGGTGATTAGTGTACAACCTCGTTGGTGGCGCCGATTAGGCTGCAGCTTCATCCGAGGAAACGGTGATGATGCTCTTCCGGTGGTGCAGGTGAAGACGGCGGTGTGGGAATGGTGGTGGCGCGAAAGACGAGGGGAACATCGGGGCAGCTCCTTGGAGGTGGAGGATGGGGTGGCTGAACCAGCGGGACGATGAGATCGACGAATGATCCTCATCCGGTATGGTGGATGAGGGACGTCGAGGTGTTGCTGTGGACGACGTCGTCGGGGAAGAGGCTCCGGCTGGGTAGCGGACGGAGCAGGGTGTGGGGTTTCATCGCGGGTTTTCGCGGCCTCGGTGTACGAATGGATGGGTGGATGGGATGGCAGTGGGGAACCATGGCTTAGAGACGCGCTTGTCCAAAATGTGGGGTAAGTTATGAAAGTACCCCCACCGATTTGAGGTGGTTCTTTCGGTTCAGGGGTACCACGGGCATTTCGCGTGTTGGGATTTCACTGGAGGTGGGAGTTTTCATGCGCGTTGTAATTTCGGAATAGCAAGTCGTGGGTTGAGATGGAGGGAGTTGTCGGAGCACAGCGAGACAAATATATATCTTAAATATTTCGGGCTAACAAGGCGCGGGTTGAAATTTCCGGACAAGCCTAACGTGCACTGTCCCAAATCAATGTGCCCTACAAATGTCATTCAGAACTTTGAGTTCATGTTATGTTCAATTACAATATTTCGCTACATGTATAATGCATACAGCCTACTACTCAAATGAACATTTTAGTGCATTCCAAACGTATATACTACCGCTTCAATATGAACTAAATTTGAATTTGTTTCTCTATTTGAATAAGATCTACAGTAATGATTGTTGTGAAGTCAAAGCATTTGAATTCGTTTATCTGTTTTAATAAGATCTACAATCATCATTATTGTCAAGTTAAACCATCGTTTGTGTATTATCTTCATAGCACACCACATGATTAGTCTTGAGTTACATATGAACTACGTGTACTATATGAACTCGAACTAGGTTTTTTGAATCCACTTTATTTTGATTTCAAATCACATTACATTTCTAGCTATAGCTAGATCTTCATAATCTAAACCATGTCTCATATGTATAATGTGTTTATCACATTATATATGGTGCCCCGCCCCCTACGCCTACAAGTATTTGGATGTGAGTTGCAAACACCACACATTACCACAAATTCAAATAGAATGTGAGAATGTTCGATATATAGTATTGTTTAGATTGTTTGATATTTAGTTGTAAGCTGCGAACGCCACACATTATCACAAATTCAAATAAAATGTGAGATTGTTTGATGTACATTATGGTTTAGATTGTTCGACATTTAGCTGTGAGTTGCAACGCCATGCATTATCACATTATGGTATAACATGTGCACAGCACGTGTATCACCGCTATATTCATGCATGCAATGTTTAAAACACTATGATCTCCTATTCAAATATATGAATCCGCTTTCATATCAAATTATGATCATTGTTAGTCTCTTACACCCACACAATCCTCTAACCTTTGTAGCTACCACTAACTTTCTCTCGTGCATGCACATGCCCTCCTCGCCCTCCCCCTCCCCCTCCCTCGGCATTCTATCCACCTGGCACATTCATTTTTTTCTTTAGGTCGTTCTCCTAGAGTCTCCACAACTCCTTTTCGACACACACCGATTGATAAACCTCTCCAGCGATGCCTGCCTACAACATACAAACACACCTTCAATCTCCTCCTTTATGTGTCCTTGCCTCGTGTCTCTCATACGGTCAGACACGCGTGTAAACTCTCGCCCCTCTTTTCATCGCTCTCACAACCGCACACTCCTCCCCCTATCTAGCTAGTAGTTGGGCCTCTCGCACCACCTCCTAGCTCCATTCTCTCTGTCTATCCGTCTCGCTGGGCCTTATTTGCCTCTAACAAATGGACGTACACCGACCGATCTCTCGCTATGCATATAGCTAGCTAGGTCCTTATAACTCGTTTTTACCCACACGTCAATCGATCTACCTCATTAGTTGTGTATCTCCCTTCCTCCGACAAACAACAATTGATCTACCGGTCTAGTTAGGTTTGCTTACCAAACACATGGTTCCCCTCCATCATCCATGGATGCGTCCCTACAGATCTATCACACATAGGCACACACAAAAACACATCCCCACTCTTATTGATAACATTACAGTTCCACCCTCAGTTTGTCTTGTAGGCCTCTCCCACCATCTTCGAGAAGCAACTCCATCACCCATCCAACACTCTACCCCTCTCCCCCTCTCTCTCCTCTCTCTCTCTCTCTCTCTCTCTCTCTCTCTCTCTCTCTCTCTCTCTCTCTCTCTCTGTCCCATCATATTTCCCATCCTTCAGTTATGTATGGATGTCGACCGATCTCCCTCAAGACATAGCTGGGTCTCTCCTTCTCAACACATATATGAGTCGTTCTACCTCTATAGTTAGGCCTCTGCCTACCCCTCCCACCACCCCCTCCCCCCCCCCCACACACACAGCGATACATCGAGCGCTCTAGTCATGTCTCCCTGCCACACACAAACTTGACGTGTGCCCTCTAACGTTCCGGTAGGCCAGTCACCCTATATCTTTGACTTGTACACACAAACAATTTCGATGGCTCTCTTCATCGATCTCGCACCCACCCACTTGATCCTCTCTTTGACTCTATAGATAGCTATGACCCCTCCCTCTCTTCTCGTGGATTGCCTGACCCTCTATGTATGATATGGATAGGCTTCCATTTCACACACATTGCATGCAAAATTTTGTTTGAGATGTCATCGACACATATTCCCACAAATAATTCACGAAATCAACCCCCCGCCCCACCCCCACCCCAAAACAAAAAACACTCATGAACGTAGTTTGTATCTCTCACACACACCCCACGTAGGTGGGGGACGTGCACGAAGAGAAGAGGTGCATGCACAACGCACGTACTCCCGTCTCTTTCCCAACCACACCCGTGCGGGTACACAGTGGAGCTCATTTCTGTATGAAAAAGGCAGCCCACGTGGTAATTTGGCACGTGTACTGGTTGTCCACTTGGTGGAGGGAGGATCGTCTACCACGGGTGAACAAACAAATTGCGACTTGACGTGTTATATTAAAAAAAGAGGCAAACCATGTGGGGCCTACCTTAGAGGCAAGGCTCTATACACTGGAGTACTTTTGATGTGTCCCATCAACTCGCAGAATGAGGAGAAGCTTGCTTGGTACACCGTCTCCCTCGCCCACGGGCGCGGTGGCTCGAAGGATGAGGTGAAGCTTGCTTACTACGCCTTACGCCCGCTCCCTCGCCCATGCACGCTGTGGCTCGCAGGACGAGGAGAAAAATTTACTACTCCCTCTGTTTACTCCTCGTCCCTACTACCTTGGTTATAGAGATTATACTATCATAGTTTTTGGAATATATATGTCCTTTAGTAGATTTCAATATGAACTACTAGTACATACTTCAAACACTGATGTATATAGATGTATTTTAGAGTGTAGATTCACTCATTTTGCTCCGTATGTAGCACTCTCCCTCGCCCCTCGACCCTCGCCCACGTGGTGGACGTGCGGCAATTCATTCGGTCTCATATAGCCAGAACGATATATACTGCACTACCATTATTGCTTGACTTCCCGAAGAGGCGAAGAGCCAATCGCAAGGTTAATATTTTGGAGATGCCAAGCGCAAGGTTATAGGAGAACGAGTAGTAGGTGCCGCGTCATTTATAAATAATTTTTTTTCTTCAGTGGCATGTACGCAATATGATATGTTCATATGGAGAGAAAAGGAAACCGCTCCACTATATACATAATCAGGACGGGCCAGCCTACACAGTTGCTTGCTGGGGTTGCTCTCTTCACACACTCTCGCACAAAACGACTGTGGCCACATCTCTAACATCCCAGCAGATCATGTCCGCTTGGGGAAGGGGTGGATGCTTAGTGTAGATGTGGTGGCCGTCGCCGACGACGAAAACCCACTGTCGGCACGTCCCGATCAGGGGTCCCCGCCGTTATCTCTCACAAAGCCGGTGAGGTTGCCTTCGTCCCTTGCTCACTGCCGCGACGTGGGTAGTTGCCGCCTCCCGCCGCCCTCCTCAAGGTTGAGCTACGTCCCTCAGGTACAACTCCCTTTACAGCCGGCTTGCACCACTGCTCCAGCTGCCCACATCACTCCTCGTGGATATTTCTCTACTTCTTTGCCCTGCACATACCTCTCTTGGCTTCTACGTCTCAGTATTTGTGATGAGTTTATGTCTCATCAACTAGTCCCAGTAATCTTATTCTAATCACGCTTGTTCAATTTCTTTGCCACAGAGATGCTCATCTCGATTTTGGTGAAACTGCACAAAATGATCCGATGGTCAAAAGGTTGCAAACTTCATTTATTAGGAAGCTCGAACGTTGCCAGCAAATTGAAGCCTGGTCAGGGTTCACGGTTCAAGGGCTAGGGACTGCATGGATCGTTTTTTTCTTTAGCTGCCTCTGTTCCAAAATAAGTGTCAACTTTAGTAGTAGTACAACTTTGTACCAAAGTTTGCACAAAGTTGAGAAACTTATTTTGGAAAGGAGGGAGTACATATTTGCTATGATCTGTCAATCATCGAGATGCAATAGCATGCATGTTAGTCTCCTTTGTATTTGATGAAATGTTGCAACGGGCAATCTTGGACGCAAGATACATGTAACAGAAGCTGGAAGCTTCATAGCATTGTACAAATTTATCTCGTTGATAAATTACAGTACATACTATACTAGTACTTCCTTCGTTCCTAAATATAAGTCTTTGTAGAGATTTCACCATGAACCACATGCGGATCACTGAGCCTGTGTGTTTTCACTGCTCTTGCACGCCTCCACTGTAAGAATGGAGAAAATTGTAATGTAGTAGTAGTATACCTCCTTTCGCGGCGTGGGACATCCAAAGAGTCCTCGACCTCAAGAATAAAGACCAATGAGCCGTCAAATCACATAGACCCAGCAGTAAGTTGGACGGACGAAGCAACCATCACTCTTGCGCCAGTGAGAGGTCGCGTCCGCTCTGCCCGGGCATGAATGCAGCACCGATTCTTTGGAGCGGTGCTGACCGTTTAGGGCGGGAAGCGCGCGCGGGCGATGGAGGGGCTTTGGGTGGGCCAGGTTGGTCAGGAGCGGGCGTGGCAGCTGTCCGCATGTCCCTACCGGACACGCCCGGAAACGAGAGGATGCACCGACTCTCGCGTCTAAAATCGTACACTACATGACATCTCTCTGTAGGAGTAGGTCGATCTGTCGCTCTCTAAAACACACACATGGTGTTAAACACACACACACGCGCGCGCGCGCGTGCGCACGCACACACACACACGCACTTACCTTGGTCCCGTTGCACCTTCTAACATGACTTATTGCACCTAGATGGAGAGAGTAGTAAGTATACGAGATACAGTGGCACACTGACTTAAGTCGAATACAAGTGCCCAAAATTTGTGTGCATGTTATAATAAGGATTCAAGAATGTATAAAAGGTTATTTCCCTCTCGTTGAACATAACGGGAGGGTTGTGTAGCTGGTTAGCCTGTTCGCTCATCAAACTTGAGGTCTCGGGTTCGATAACTACACTTGAGCATAATTTGTTCCAGGAGGATTCTTTGACTGGTCAAAATGTTTTCTAGGGTTTGCACGCTTCACACTCTCTCTCCAGTATATATATACACGCTGGAGCCTCAGCGCTTGTAGTTGCTCTCTTCACACTCTCTCGCCCTCTCTCGCTGGAGCCTCAGCGCTTGTAGTTGCTCTCTTCACACTCTCTCGCCCTCTCCATATCTAAAAAAGTCTTCGTTGGCCTCTCTCTCTCCCCTCACTGCTGCTCAAAGAGCCGGCAGGATCCGTCCGCCGGGAAGGGAAGGAGGCTTAACGCTGTCGCCGTTGGTGAGGGACTACCGGCGCAGCTGTTCACTTTCCACCCAGCGGCGGCGCGGGAGGGCCTCCGACCCCTCCTTCTTCGTCGCCGTCCCGTCGCCCGCCGAACCACGCCCCAAGAACCTTAAGGTATAATTTACTTACTCCACATGCATTGCTCTAGCTGCATGTATACCATGAATCTAGGACGTGGTTCAAAGAGGAAAGGAGTGGGAAAAATTGTATATAGCATGAATCTAGGACGTGGTTCAAAGAGGAAATGAAGGGGGAAAGTTGTATAGCATTAATCTAGGACGTGGTTCAAAGAGGAAAGGAATGGGGGAAAGTAGTGGGGAAAGTTGTATCACATAAATCTAGGACGTTGTTCAAAAAGGAAAGGAAGGGGCGAAAGTACTAGTTCAAAAAGGAAAGGAAGGGACAAGGCTGTAGAGTTTGAGCAGGACTAGATTTGCTGCGCTCACATAGGGAAAGGTGTCATGGAATTAACACGTCAGATGTCCTTAGCGTGAGGACTTAGTCGCGAGGCCAACGCATCTATGTGGTATCTTGAGAGGGGTTGAGTGGAATTGAGAGACGCAACACAAGACAAGGGTTTAGACAGCTTCGGGCCCCGGGAACATCATCCGGTAAAAACCCTACATGCTATTTGAGGCTAGATCTCATTATCATCACGAGGGAGTCGCCATAAACCGGCTCTCCTCTAGTTGTGTCTAACCCTAGAGATTGTTTCTTTTCTCTCCCCCTTTGTGGAGCCCTGCCCCTCCTTATATATCTTGAAGGGGCGGGTTACATATGGAGTCCAACTCGGACTTCAACTTAAACTATTTGACTTTCCTTCTTGGGCTTCTTAACGTCTGCCGGTTTAACATTGTCTACCGGTTTAACATTGTCCGCCGGTTTAACATTGTCTGTCGGTTTAACATTGTCTGCCGGTTTAACATTGTCTGCCGGTTTAACATTGTCTGCCGGTTTAACATCAGCCGGTTTACCGTCTGTCTTATACCTCTTACTTGACTCTCCGCCGGTTTACCACCAGCCGGTTTATCGTCTGTCTTAGCCATCTGTCTAGACTCTCCGCCGGTTTACCGCGGGGTATATCCCCGACATTAGCCCCTTGTTTAATTTGGATTTATCCATGTTAAACTGATCTGATCATCCTTAAGTCCTTGTCACTTCCTTCTTCTAAAAAATCCGAGTCAATAGACCAGTTTCATAATCGATTTGCTTGCAGAAGATATTTTGTAAATAAAGAATCCATTTGAATTGGCCTTCAATGCTCTGACTTGACAAAAATATTAATCTCTGAAATATTCAACTGATATCCAGCCGGCTTGAAGATGTAAAACATGCCGGTTTATGATTACCACCTTTGTCGGGTTATAAAAACTGATAATTCCGGGTAATGATTGTTGCCAACACCGGTTCATGATTGTTGCCAACGCCGGTTCATGATTATTGATGATGCCGGGTTGCAGACATAGGGTCGTAATGATTGGTGACGCCGGGTCAATCCGGTTTGCTCAAAACAGAGAATTTGAAAATAGTTCTTCGATAATAATATAATACCTGTAGCCCCCAAGTCTTGAGCAGAACAAAGTGATGGCTTAAGACTTGCTTCAATATAAATACTTCCACTTAAGAAGAAATCCATGTTGTTCATCCCAGTCACTTAGTAAAAACTGAATACTCCATATTATGTAGCCCCCAAGTGTCGGGTTGTCCTGCTTGCAGCAACCTGGGACTTGTAATTGTCTTATACTCATAAAAACTTCAACCAGTGTAGCCCCCAAGGGCCGGGTCATTATGCAATAATGAGTAGGGACTTTGTAAATATAGTCATGTAAACTTTGAACAGCAACGGTGTAGCCCCCAAGGGTCGGCTCAGTAAGATAATATTGAGCTGGGACTTGATATATACTTCAATGAAAATAACATCATATGATGTAACCCCCATCATGGGGCTTGAATCCATGTCCGCAAGGTTAAGAGCCTTGTGCTTTACCAACTGAGTAGTGGACCCTTCAATGATAAATGAAAATTTGTGTACCTTGAATTGTTGACAGGAGCAATTGGTAGCTTCCAAGGGCCGGCTCATTACGATGTGATGAGTCGGGTCTTCAATAAAGTGAGCAAACAATGACTTTGCATTAGCCCCCAAGTGCCATGGTGCATGCTGGCAGTGACATGGGACTTGCATATTCGATGTAATCTCAATTTGAATAATGTAGCCCCCAAGTGCCGGGTCGTAAGCCTGCAGCAACTCGGGACTATTCCTTTCATTGAAGAATAAATCATATCCTTTGATAAAATAATAGCCATTGCGCTAAAGCGACTTTGAAAACCTCAATAATACCGGTTATTAATAACCATAATAAAAATCTAGCCATGTTGGCTATTCAAGATAATATAATCTGGTATGAAAAACCTTATTCATTCAATATCATAATGAAAATTCAGCCAAGTTTGGCTATTTGAATAATATAACCCAATGATTTATAAGCGCATGATTCCAATGGCGCAATCCAAATATGTACTGGTGACTTATAGTTCCAAAGCCAGGCCGGGTTAACAAACACCGAATAATTTCTCATCATATATTGGCGACTTATCGTCTTAAATCCAGGCCGGTTTAATAAACACCGGATAATTTATCATCATGCTTTATTCAACCTGTCTCTGCATACAACAACTTTAAAGTGTCCTGGCGGTTTACCACCGGACGGGTCATAATGCCCAACATATAACCCAGGTTTATAACCAAGGCTGCACTTAAGAATAATCAAATATGAAATATATCATACCTGTGACATTGAATCACATCATTGGTTTACCAGCTTTTTGTAGTAAGGGTGATAACCCCAATCTTGAGTAATGATAACTCCTTTCATACTGTGCCGGTTTATGATAAAACATACCGGGTTGTGATAAACACCGGTTTAACCATATATAATACTGGCGACTCATAGTCAAACCAGACCGGGCTGATAGTCTCCAGATTATGATTGGATCATGTACTGACAACTTGTAATTGAAAGTCAAGCCGGGTTAATGAACACCGGTTTACTCCATAATAAGATGGTAACATAAAATATAAAAAAATCAAACCAGGCAAATAGTCTCCGGATTAAGAATTGACCGTGTTCCGTCAATTGACAGTCGAACCGGTCTGCGAATTTTGTCGGTTTAAGAACGCAACAAAGAAGAAATATTTATTAAAGAAAATTTCAAGCAAAGGCAATGATAAAACCATTTGCAAAAAGAGGTTATTGAGCCGATCAAGTGGCATTACCATGGTCGGACACGACCAAGCCCCCAGTAGGTGTGGCTATGGTTCAAGTCAGCCAGGTCCCCAAATGATGCATTGGCATTATGCCGATCAAGAGGGGTGACGATGGTTCGGGTTCGACCAAAGCCCCCAAGTGATTCTATGGCCTTAGGCCGATCAAGAGGCGTGACTATGGTTCAGACGTGACCACAAGTCCCCAAGTGATGCTGTGGCTTTTCGCCTATCAAAAGGTGTTGCTATGGTTCGGACACGACCAAAGCCCCCAAATGATGTTGCGGCATTGAGCCGATCAAGAGGTGTGACTATGGTTCGGATATGACCAAAGCCCCCAAGTGATCAATAATATGATAAGCCAATAAGGCATGATACCCATGTTTGAACCGCGCATCATGGCAACAGGTCCTCCTTGGCACCCTTTAACGTTTTGTAAGAGATAAATTCTTCTTGAACCAGGTGTTAAACTGAATATTGAGAGCTTCAATGCTTTGTGGGAGACATCTTTCCCTTAAACCGGAATCTTTATTTTTAGCCGGAAATTTTCTGACGGCCTTTAAGCTCGAACTTGCAAGAAGTTAATTCCTTTTTGAACCGGACATTGTTAAACCGGATTTGAGCACTTCAGAGCTTTGTGGGAGAATAGATTTCCCTTGAACCGGATTGTAAACTGGATATTTGAGAGCTTCAGTGAGACTGACTTCCCTTGAGCCGGATTTTAAACCGGAATCCTTCCTGATGACCCGGGACTTCTTCATTGAGCCGGGATTTTGTAACTGTCATATACTTTCTAAGCCGGAAATTTTCTGACGGCCTTTAAAATTTCATCAATATAACAGGAGCCTCCGGGACCGGGTTATCTTTCCCTCCAATGATCCTAGGATTCTTAATTTCGCTGAAACTGGCAAGATTTGCTGAGTCATGTCATCATAGCCCCCGAGTCTCAAAGGTGACTCGAGGAGTTGGCTTGAGACTCTCCATATGTGACCGTGATGTAAACCGGCATAAGTTTTATATCATTGGTGTTGATAGCCCGATGTGAATCCACAGAAGATTGAGGTGACTGCGGCGGGTTATAAATGATCCCGTATGAGCCGTGTTAGCAACTCGGCTAATGTCTCCTTCCAACTGGCGATTCGAAGTTAATCAAACTGTAGTGGCGGCGACTTGTGCGCCTGCCCATTGAACCATCCAGTGCAGACGGCGGTTGATGATAATTTGCCTCCAATTTGAAAGAAGGCCGGGCTACCCAAGTTGCGACTTGCTCATACTTCAATAAATAGCCCATGCAGATAGGTGCGGCCCAGTATGTTGATGTAGACCGGGCCGTGAGAAATGGACGGAAAAGATGACCTCAGCATCATAGGCGGCTCAAACAGATGAACCGGCCGCGGTGTTGTAAACCGGCGTGGACGGGCGAGTTAACCACGTCGTTTTGATGTAGTGAACAACTGTCCTGCATCAACAATATTGCAAATCAAGGCAAAGATAAACTGCTCTTTGACAAAAATAATATGTGCCAATAAAATATATTTTAGATGAATATCACCTGATGTGCCAGGCCGGAAATAATCCGCCATGAAATTGATGATCGCTAGGTGGAGTTGAAGTCGCTCACGGGTGAACCGGCCGCGGTGTGGTAAACCGGTGCGGACGGGTGAGTCGACCGCGATGTATGTAAGCTGGTGCGGACATGCGAGTTGTATGTGGCATTTGTAAAGCGGTGCAGACGGGCGAGTCGGCCGGCGCATTGATGTAAACCAGACCGCGATACGCGTGTCCATGAAGCTGCGCGGCACAGCCGAACATGCCTCCATGGTGTAATACCACCCCTTTTTTTAATAGTCGTCCTACATAAAATTTATTAAAAGACAGAGTAATTGTTCTCAAAAGAATTGATACGTGCTAAAAATACTGAGAACAGATAGCACCTGACTTATTTTCCGGATGAATGCAGGTACTGGTATTGGATAATGTTGGTCATAGGCCAAAGCAGGTGTACGTTGTGATCTGATGTAATATTGCTTTGTATATGTCTTGGTATCCAGATCGGAATAGCAGATTTCGAAGTCTGTGCTATCTTTAGTACTAGAGGATTCCCCGCGCGTTGCTGCGGAACCACTGTGATGACTATGTTGTCATATAGAAAATCAGAAGAAGAAAATAAGATACTGGACAAACTCAGTGTACCATATACTGTAAGCAAGTGTTCACAAAAAAAGATTAGATGATGTTGAAAAATATTGCTGCTAAGAACACAGTACATATGTAAGAATGAACTCAAAAAAAAATTACATGTGCAAGAATGAACTCCACGGCCAAGGACTGGAATGCAGCACTATCTATCAGACCCTGTGTATGAAATACTGAATGTTGCTCTCTGAACATCCCTGAAGGTTATATTTTGAATGGCAAAAGTGCTAGTAAGACTAAACCTGTCAAGGAGGACAAAATTGAGAGACATGGACTATGACCACCAACGCCAAGCCACGAGTTTCAATCTCCTGTAACTTTAACAGCACATAAAACACCCAACTCTTGCAAATGATCTTTGTATCCATCACCGGAGTGAATTCCCTTTGATCTCATATAATAGCTAAGCTCCACCATAACTCAGAGAGTCAGAAAATAAGGTGCATCTACACAATGAATAATCACATTATCAGGATCCGCCAAGGAACTGAAATTGTGCGTGTGCTTGCGTTAATGCATAACAGTGCATGGAAGGAAGTCATTGGATGATCACATGGATGCGTGGGCATGCTTACATGTGCTAGATGCAGTAAATTACTGCTCCGAATCAGGTGAGCGAGCGTGGCAGCAGGGCGTGTCTCGTGTGGAATGATCAAGATACCACCGAATAACTCTGCAGCAAGCGGATGTGGCTGATTTGTATGTGCATAATTCTGGTACCTCCACCCTGTGTAGAATAGAAGAAAAAGGAAAAAAGTAGTTGACTCACATATATTGTATATGCCAACCTAACGTCATCCAAGCCTTTCTTTAAACTTAAGTGGTGATCATGATCGACATATGTAGAAAGAGTAGTAAGTTGTAGTCCTGAGTATTAGATGATTTGTTCGAGCCAATGGATTGCATGGAATGGTAGGAATGATGTGCCATTGCTGCCCTATACGTACTGAAACAAATATAAGGCTCATGTCATGTGTTAATCCAATTACAATAAATTTCAGAGATGGGAACCTTGTTTTATCGCGAGCAAGAAGAGGCCTATGCAGGATGAAACACAAATAGCCCTCACTATCTGTAGTAAATTTGTGAGCAGCTTGCAGCGAATCTGACAAAAAAAAACGGATAAAATGTTATATTGATGAAGTAGGGAAGGCCGAAGAACGATGTGAACTCACCACGCGTCAGGGAAGTTGCACCGGATGATGGCAGTTGAGGCTGTTATTTAAAGGCGAAGCCAGCGATTCAATTGTCGTCATCATTTTTTTCTGCATTTGTGTCATGATGTGCGGTGCCGCCGTCCGATTTCTTTTACCTCTGCAAGTAGCAATGCTTGAGTTACATGAGCAGTTGCCGCCAAATCCGCCCAAGGAAGATGACAGGGGATCAATCGAATCAGAAGCCACCATGGAGCCGCAGAGAACGCAATCGCCAGCCTGCAGTTACCGCCGATCCACCCATGTAGGTGGGGGGGGGGATCGATCAAATCCATGCCCGCTCACGAGTTGAACGCGAGATCTGAGAAGAGATGAGGAAGGAGGACGCGAGGTGGGGGGATGAGGACACGACTCTTAATAATAGACCATCCCATCAGTTTTAGAAGACGAAGAGGAATGGATGTGCACTATAGAGCGTATGCAGAAATCAATTGATCCCACTCAGATACCGAACGACTCGTTGATCTTTTCTTTTGCTGAGGTGGAGGCTGCATGTTTTGAGAAATCTGATGTGGCATCATGATGATGTGGATAGTGTGCATGTTGAGAGAATTGGTATTAGTGGGGATCAACTTCTTAAGAATGTAAGATTCAAGTCTAGCACTCGATCATGTAGTCTTCTTATCTCCATCTTAAACCGGCCAGACAAATAATAGCAACAAAGCTTCACCAGTATAATGGAGTAATTGATTCATCACTTTGACTAGTCTCGTCCTTCACGTGATGGAGGATGGTCCTTTGTGGGAATTGTGCCATTGTGCTTTTCAATGTAGCACTAGTAGTAAGCCTTTGGAGAAAAAACATAGCATGCAAAATACAAACGCTGGTAATCTTGATCCTTTTGCAGCCTTTTGTCATCTGATGGATTTGAACAGACTGATAACATTAATTTACCAAACAGAGTCTCAGGCCTCGCCCGTAGACGTAGCAGACCAGTCCGGATCACTCAAATCTTGTAGGTTGAATGAATAAGATCTTTTGACTTCTTCCAACCGGCTCTACACTTCCTTTTTCTTGTGCACACTGACGAGGCTGACTGCTGACGCGGAGCTACGTGCAAAGACGACGGTGACTAGGAGTGGCCACAGTTTAATATTCTCAGGCGCGTCCAATCAGCATAAGAAACTAGAACCAAGGAAAAAAGAAAAGGCCATGGTGACTTAGATTCTTGTACGGGCCGGTCCAGAGGATCTTTCGTGTGAACCCAGGATTTGCGGCCGCTGAGAGCTGTCCACGGTTTAGCAAAGAACAAGGTCAAGACAAGGTCCAGGTCGCTGTCGGTTTTGACTTTCATGCTTCCTTATCTCAGACGTGGCTTGCATCTGTTGATGTTTTTTTTGTCTGATCACATCTCCTTTGGTCTTGGTATTTGCTCCTGGCGCCCTGCAGCAGAACATCAAGATCGATTTGGCATAGATTTCTTAATTGTACAAGGAACAAACGCCTGTCGGTCTCGGCAGATCGTAGGACAGCAGCAGCGAACACACATAAGCCTGGCGATCCGATGAACCTTTCCGGTTTTGCCCGAAGTTACCCTATGCCGGGTTATCCTACGAGCCTCTTCTTCATCTAATCAACCGCGAGCTTCTCGATCCATATGAAAGATCCCTTCAAGAACTCAACACCACCGTGCGCAAGCCCCACGGTGGGCGCCAACTGTCGTGGAATTAACACGTCAGATGTCCTTAGCTTGAGGACTTAGTCGCGAGGCCAACGCATCTATGTGGTAGCTTGAGAGGGGTTGAGCGGAATCGCAATACAAGACAAGGGTTTAGACAGCTTCGGGCCCCGGGAACATCATCTGGTAAAAACCCTACATGCTGTTTGAGGCTAGATCTCATTATCATCACGAGGGAGTCACCATAAACCGGCTCTCCTCTGGTTGTGTCTAACCCTAGAGATTGTTTCTTTTCTCTCCCCCTTTGAGGAGCCCTGCCCCTCCTTATATATCTTGAAGGGGCGGGTTACATATGGAGTCCAACTCGAACTTTAACTTAAACTATTTTGACTTCCCTTCTTGGGCTCTAACATTGTCCGCCGGTTTAACATTGTCCGCCGGTTTAACATTGTCTGCCGAAGTGTCAAAAAAAACATTGTCTGCCGGTTTAACATTGTCTGCCGGTTTAACATTGTCTGCCGGTTTAACATCAGCCGGTTTCCCGTCTGTCTTATACCTCTTACTTGACTCTCCGCCGGTTTACCACCAGCCGGTTTACCGTCTGTCTTAGCCATCTGTCTAGACTCTCCGCCGGTTTACCGCGGGGTATATCCCCGACAAAAGGCGTCTGATAACAAAACTGGGACCAACACGGACTGACACGGAGTTTTTTTAGTCCCTACACCAAAATGTCCCTGTAAACAAACACCCTCTAATAATGCCGCTGCAAAATTGATGCAATGCCACAGTTAAAAGCAAATTACATGTTTAACGAATTTTATTGTTAATATAATCTCTATGTTAATATTATTCAATGCCACTATCGGTGTCAAAACCGGTGGATCTCGGGTAGGGGGTCCCGAACTGTGCGTCTAGGCGGATGGTAACAGGAGACAAGGGACACAATGTTTTTACCCAGGTTCGGGCCCTCTCAATGCAGGTAAAACCTTACTCCTGCTTGATTAATATTGAGGATATGGGTAGTACAATAGTAGATCTACCACGAGATCAGAGAGGCTAAACCCTAGAAGCTAGCCTATGTTATGATTGTTTTTCGTCCTATGGACTAAAACCCTCTAGTTTATATAGACACCAGAGAGGGCTAGGGTTACACAGAGTCGGTTACAATGGGAGGAGATCTACATATCCGTATTGCCAAGCTCGCCTTCCACGCCAAGGAAAGTCCTATCCGCACACGGGACGAAGTCTTCAATCTTGTATCTTCATAGTCCAAGAGTCCGGCCAAAGGTTATAGTCCGGCTATCCAGACACCCCCTAATCCAGGACTCCCTCAGTAGCCCCCGAACCAGGCTTCAATGACAATGAGTCCGGCGCGCAGATTGTCTTCGGCATTGCAAGGCGGGTTCCCCCAAATTCCGTGTACCTGTTGAATAGTGTCCGGCTTCTTGTGAATATTGCGCTTCTTGGCTTCCACGCCCAATAATGGCCTTCTTCCACGTGTCAAATGAATGCGAAAAGCTAGGGTGTATTTGCATTTACCCCCCTAGCTATGTAAATGAGCTGCCTATTTAAAGAGACGAGGATTTAGATCCGAATCACACCATCTTCCCACCGCGAGCATTCATCAGAGCGCATTCGACCGAGATCCATTCCATCATGGCTGGTCGTCGCAACTCCTCCTCTTGCCTTCCCAGCCCTCAGCCTGGAGATTGGGAGAGATGTTCCATCCCGCACAGTGAGCTAGTGACGCTCCAAACCAAGGGTTTTCTTCCCCCAGCCTACATGGTTCCGGTCCGAGCCGGGCTTGCCACCTATAATGGCGGAAAGCAAGCGGAGAGCGTCCCTAATCCCTCCAAAGGAGAGCGGGTATGCCTTGTCCCTTATTTGATAAGAGGGCTCGGATTCCCAATTCATCCGTTTCTTTGAGGGCTTCTGGAGTTCTACGGCCTCCAGTTGCACAACCTTACGCCTGCCTCCATATTGCATATCGCGGGCTTCGTAGCCCTTTGTGAGCTGTATTTGGGTTGCGAGGCTCATTTCGCGCTGTGGAAGAAGCTGTTCTGCCTCGTGCCCCGTTCTCAAAAGGGGTTAGTATATCATGTGGGCGGAGCCGAATGTGGCGTATCGCTGGGACCGGGTATCTATCCGGAACCCTGAAGAAGGCATCCGAAGACTGGCCCTCAGAATGGTTTTATATAGAAGACGTCCCCCTGCCAGATCCTATTCGGATTGGCCTTCCTGAGTTCGATAATGCTCCCTTGAAGAAGCGCCTAAGCTGGCATCCACGGAGCCCTCAGAAGGAAAATGACCAGGACGTCCTTTACCTGATGAGCCGGATAAGGTTGTTAGCTCATTCCGGACTGACCATGATCTAAGTCATGGCCATATGCATTATGCGGGGGGTGCAGCCGCTTCAGTATAGAGGCCACCCCATGTGGGATTTCAACGGGGAGGATGATGCCACCTGCTGCGGCCGTAAGGGGCCGGAATCGGTTGCCGCTCTAGCGAAGATCTTGTCCGCTTTGTACAAGGGAGAAGAGGAGGAATTTCTCCGCGTCAATCCACTCGCCGGATTTTCTATGTACAACCCTCCAAGCTGGGTAAGCGGACACTTCTTCTTTGCCCATCCGTTCCATATTCCCATAGTTAAGTATCCTATATTTGATTTTGACGCAGGAACTGCGTCAGGCCGTAAAGGAGATAAACATCCCTCCTCCACAACCCGAGGATCCAGAACGGTCCCTCGACTCGGCCTCTCAAGAGGATCCGGACATATCTGTGGAGCTGATCTATGGGGTATTTCACCAATTGAGCATTGACAATGTCTTGGTGGCTATTACAGCCGATTACCCTGGGCTACTCCCAGCCTCACAGGTAACTGAGACCGAAGTCCCAGCACTTTGAAAAGGGAATCTGTTTTTGCATTTTTTCGACTACCGTATACCAACGGTGTTTTGCAGGGGAGGCCCTCGAGGCGGGAGACTGAGCCTGCGGCGACTAGCCAACAAGGGGCCGCGAGGCCCAGCAGGCTGAAAAGAAGTGCGGTTCGGATTGAGATGCCAGCACAATGGTATGGGGCGCCATCTTATTCCAAGATATCATTCTCAGAGGCATACTAACGCCCATGCTCTCTTTAGGAAAAAGAGCGCTCGCCGGACTATATCCGGAGAGGTTGCCAATCACGCGTCTACCAGCCAGGCTCCAAAGCCGGGTCCGGAAGCGGAGTCGAACATGAGTCATGCCCCGGACGCTCCTCCGACAGAGGATGCGGACAGGCTATCTGCCACCAATTCCGAGGTGGAGAGTGCCATGAACCACAGGGGTTGCAGGACAGTTCTTCGCAATGCTTGTTTCTCCCAGGAGGCGTTGGAGGCCTTCAACTCGGGAGAAGCGTACCTCCGTGCTGCTCAAAATGGTCTAACCAGAGCCACAGAGCAGTATGTAAAGGACATACGGATGAGAAAATTTGGTGACTATATATACCAGTAGCCCCCGAGACTTGAAACAGTTAGAATAACTGATTTAAGGATCAATTGTTATGCAGGATCTTACAGAAAAGAATACCCAACTGTCCCAAGAGCTAGAAGAGTGCAAAGCCCAGCTTCAGGCAGCACTAGACGCAGCAGGGGAGGCCAAAGAGACTCCCTCTGGTAATATATCCTTCAAATGATAAGTATCCTGTGCGGCGTGTATGCAAATTTGACAATAAATACGCAGATGGCGCTAGACTTAATCCGGATAAGCAACAACTCCTACGCCAGCTAAAGGCTGATGAGAGCGTGCTTACGAGGGTGAGGCAGGAGAAGAATGATCTCCTAGATGCCAACACCCAGCTGGGCGTGGAACTAAAGGATGTTCATGCCCAACTGTCGGACTCCATTAAGGAGAATCGACGGCTTCGACGTGGCATATTTAGTAAGTGCTTGAACGAACTTTGAAAAAGAGTTCGACGATGAAGTCTGCTGACAGAGTTATGTCTGTAGGTATGCTAACAGGTCATCCTGCAGAGGAAATGCCCGGATCTACGTGTGACCTTCTTCCCGAGCTCTCACAACTGAACGAACGAGTTCGGCAGGTGATGCAAGGCATCGCCCAGGCCTTGTGGCCATCCATCTCCATGCCCGAGGGCCTTGGAGAGCTTGCCGAGAAGCTGAAGGGAGCGCGGCGGCGCTTCCGATTATGGAAGATATCGGCCTGTCGTCAAGGCGCCAGGGAAGCCTGGGCCATGGTGAAGACGCGGTACATGAAGGCTGACCCAAACCACATGCCGAGGTCGGACCCGTGGGGCCCGATGGGAAGGAGATCCCTGTTAGCTTAGTATACGGCCAAGTAGAATTGGCCGCAAAGTATTCCCAACAGGACTGTAGACTAGATAGCCTATTGGATGGTATTGAAGAGGAATTCAACCAGTCAAATTGACTATGTAATTTAAAGTGACATGTATAATGCCTTCTAGCCGGATTATAGATCGTTTGTCGTGGCGGACCTTTTTGCTTCAACCTCGAGACCTGACGGTCCGGAGTGTATCCGAATACCCTCTCGGTTATGTAAGAACCGGGGCATGCGTGGAGACCAGGCGTAGGGGTCATTAGTGTTGGAAATATGCCCTAGAGGCAATAATAAAAGGATTATTATTATATTTCCTTGTTCATGATAACTGTCTATTGTTCATGCTATAATTGTGTTATCCGGAAATCGTAATACATGTGTGAATACATAGAACACATCATTTCCCTAGTGAGCCTCTAGTTAACTAGCTCGTTGATCAACAGATAGTCATGGTTTCCTGACTATGGGCATTGGATGTCATTGATAACGGGATCACATCATTAGGAGAATGATGTGATGGACAAGACCCAATCGTAAGCCTAGCACAAGATCGTGTAGTTCGTTTGCTAAAGCTTTTCCAATGTTGAGTATCATTTACTTAGACCATGAGATCGTGTAACTCCCAGATGCCATAGGAGTGCTTTGGGTGTGCCAAACGTCACAACGTAACTGGGTGACTATAAAGGTGTACTACAGGCATCCCCGAAAGTATCTGTTGGGTTGACACGGATCGAGACTGGGATTTGTCACTCCATATGACGGAGAGGTATCTCTGGGCCCACTCGGTAATGCATCATCATAATGAGCTCAATGTGACCAAGTGCTTGGTCACGGGATCATGCATTACGGTACGAGTAAAGTGACTTGCCGGTAACAAGATTGAATGAGGTATTGGGATACCGACGATCGAATCTCGGGCAAGTAACGTACCGATTGACAAAGGGAATTGTATACGGGATTGATTGAATCCTCGACATCGTGGTTCATCCGATGAGATCATCGAGGAGCATGTGGGAGCCAACATGGGTATCCAGATTCCGCTGTTGGTTATTGACCGGAGAGTCGTCTCGGTCATGTCTGCATGTCTCCCGAACCCGTAGAGTCCACACACTTAAGGTTCGGTGACACTAGGGTTGTAGAGATATGAGTATGCAGTAACCCGAAAGTTGTTCGGAGTCCCGGATGAGATCCAGACATTACGAGGAGTTCCGGAATGGTCCAGAGGTAAAGATTTATATATAGGAAGTCCAGTTTCGGCCATCGGGAAGGTTGTGGGGTTAATCGGTATTGTACCGAGACCACCGTAAGGGTCCCGGGGGTCCACCGGGTGGGGCCACCTATCCCGGAGGGCCCCATGGGCTGAAGTGGGAGGGGAACCAGCCCCTAGTGGGCTGGTGCGCCCCCCTTGGGCCTCCCCCTGCGCATAGGGTTGGAAACCGTAGGGGTGGGGGGCGCCCCACCTGACTTGGGGGGCAAGTCCCCCCTTGGCCGCCGCCCCCCCCCTTTGAGATGCATCTCTAGGGGGCCGGCGCCCCCCTGGACCCCTATATAAAGAGGGGGGAGGGAGCGCAGCCGCACCCAAGCCCTGGCGCCTCCCTCTCCCTCCCGTAACACCTCTCCCTCTCGCTAAGCTTGGCGAAGCCCTGTCGAGATCCTCGCTGCATCCACCACCACGCCGTCGTGCTGCTGGATCTCCATCAACCTCTCGTTCCCCCTTGCTGGATCAAGAAGGAGGAGACATCTTCCCCAACCGTACGTGTGTTGAACGCGGAGGTGCTGTCCGTTCTGGTCATCGGTGATTTGGATCACGGCGAGTATGACTCCATCATCCCCGTTCTCTTGAACGCTTCCGCTCGCGATCAACAAGGGTATGTAGATGCACTCCTATCCCTCTCGTTGCTAGAGAACTCCATAGGTTGATCTTGGTGATGCGTAGAAATTTTTTGATTTCTACTACGTTCCCCAACAGCGGCATCATGAGCTAGGTCTATGCGTAGTTACTATGCATGAGTAGAACACAAAGCAGTTGTGGGCGTCGATATTGTCAATTATCTTGCCGTTACTACTCTTATCTTGATTCGGCGGCATTGTGGGATGAAGCGGCCCAGACCGACCTTACACGTACGCTTACATGAGATAGGTTCCACCGACTGACATGCACTAGTTGCATAAGGTGGCTAGCGGGTGTCTGTCTCTCCCACTTTAGTCGTATCGGATTCGATGAAAAGGGTCCTTATGAAGGGTAAATAGAAATTGGAATATCACTTTGTGGTTTTGACGTAGGTAAGAAACGTTCTTGCTAGAACCCTAATGCAGCCACGTAAAAACATGCAACAACAATTAGAGGACGTCTAACTTGTTTTTGCAGCATGTGCCTTGTGATGTGATATGGCCAAAATATGTGATGAATGATATATGTGATGTATGAGATTGATCATGTTCTTGTAATAGGAATCACGACTTGCATGTCGATGAGTATGACAACCGGCAGGAGCCATAGGAGTTGTCTTTATTTATTATATGACCTGTGTGTCATTGAATAACGCCATGTAATTACTTTACTTCTTTGCTAAACCGTTAGTCATAGTAGTAGAAGTAATAGTTGGCGAACAACTTCATGGAGACACGATGATGGAGATCATGATGATGGATATCATAGTGTCATGCCGGTGACGAAGATGATCATGGAGCCCCGAAGATGGAGATCAAAGGAGCAATATGATATTGGCCATATCATGTCACTATTTGATTGCATGTGATGTTTATCATGTTTATGCTTCTTATTTGCTTAGAAGGACGGTAGTAAATAAGATGATCCCTCACAATAATTTCAAGAAAGTGTTCCCCCTAACTGTGTGCCATTGCGAAAGTTTCTTGTCTCGAAGCACCACGTGATGATCGGGTGTGATAGATTCTAACATTCACATACAACGGGTGTAAGCCAGATTTACACATGCAAAACACTTAGGTTGACTTGACGAGCCTAGCATGTACCGACATGGCCTCAGAACACAAGAGACCGAAAGGTCGAACATGAGTCATATGGAAGATACGATCAACATGGAGATGTTCACCAATGATGACTAGTCCGTCTCACGTGATGATCGGACACGGTCTAGTTGAGTCGGATCATGTATCACTTAGATGACGAGAGGGATGTCAAATCTGAGTGGGAGTTCATTAAATAATTTGATTAGATGAACTTAATTATCATGAACTTAGTCTAAATAAACTTTGCAATATGTCTTGTAGATCAAATGGCCCTCGCTAATGTCAACCTCAACTTCAACGCGTTCCTAGAGAAAACCAAGCTGAAAGATGATGGCAGCAACTATACTGGACGGGTCCTAACACGAGATCATCCTCATAGCTGCCAGGAAACAATATGTCCTAGAAGCACCGCTAGGTGAAGAACCCATCCCAGAGAACCAAGACGTTATGAATGCTTGGCAGCAGCGTGCTGATGATTACTCCCTCGTTCAGTGCAGCATGCTTTATAGCTTAGAACCGGGGCTCCAAAAGCGTTTTGAGCAACACGGGGCATATGAGATGTTCGAAGAGCTGAAAATGGTTTTCCAAGCTCATGCCCGGGTCGAGAGATATGAAGTCTCCGACAAGTTCTACAGTTGTAAGATGGAGGAAAATAGTTCTGTCAGTGAGCACATACTCAAAATGTCTGGGTTGCACAACCGCTTGACTCAGCTGGGAGTTAATCTCCCGGATGACGCGGTCGTTGACAGAATCCTTCAGTCGCTCCCACCAAGCTAGAAGAGCTTTGTGATGAACTTCAATATGCAGGGGATGGAAAAGACCATTCCTGAGGTATATTCAATGCTAAAATCAGCGGAGGTGGAGATCAAAAAGGAACATCAAGTGTTGATGGTGAATAAAACCACTAAGTTCAAGAAAGGCAAGGGTAAGAAGAAGGACGGCAAGGGAGTTGCCACGCCCGGTAAGCCAGTTGCCGGGAAGAAGCCAAAGAATGGACCCAAGCCTGAAACTGAGTGCTTTTATTGCAAGGGAAAGGGACACTGGAAGCGAAACTGCCCCAAATACTTAGCAGACAAGAAGGCCGGCAACACTAAAGGTATATGTGATATACATGTAATTGATGTGTACATTACCAGTACTCGTAGTAGCTCCTGGGTATTTGATACCGGTGCGGTTGCTCATATTTGTAACTCAAAACAGGAGCTGCGGAATAAACGGAGACTGGCGAAGGACGAGGTGACGATGCGCGTCGGGAATGGTTCCAAGGTCGATGTGATCGCCGTCGGCACTCTACCTCTACATTTACCTACGGGATTAGTTTTAAACCTCAATAATTGTTATTTAGTGCCAGCTTTGAGCATGAACATTGTATCTGGATCTCGTTTAATGCGAGATGGCTACTCATTTTAATCCGAGAATAATGGTTGTTCTATTTATATGAGAGATATGTTTTATGGTCATGCCCCGCTGGTGAATGGTTTATTCTTAATGAATCTCGAACGTAATGTTACACATATTCATAGTGTGAATACCAAAAGATGTAAGGTTGATAATGATAGTCCCACATACTTGTGGCACTGCCACCTTGGTCACATAGGTGTCAAACGCATGAAGAAGCTCCATACAGATGGACTTTTGGAGTTTCTTGATTTTGAATCATTTGACACGTGCGAACCATGCCTCATGGGGAAGATGACCAAGACTCCGTTCTCCGGAACAATGGAGCGAGCAAACAACTTACTGGATAACATACATACTGATGTGTGCGGTCTAATGAGTGTTGAGGCTCGCGGTGGCTATCGTTATGTTCTCACTCTCACTGATGACTTGAGTAGATATGGGTATGTCTACTTAATGAAACACAAGTCTGAGACCTTTGAAAAGTTCAAGGAATTTTAGAGTGAGGTTGAGAATCAACGTTACAGAAAAATCAAGTTCTTACGATCAGATCGTGGGGGAGAATATTTAAGTCATGAATTTGGTACGCACTTAAGGAAATGTGGAATCATTTCACAACTCACGCCGCCTGGAACACCTCAGCGTAACGGTGTGTCCGAACGTCGTAATCGCACTCTATTGGATGTGGTGCGATCTATGATGTCACTCACTGATTTACCGCTATCATTTTGGGGATATGCTCTAGAGACAACTACATTCACTTTAAATAGGGCACCATCTAAATCCGTTGAGATGACACCGTATTAATTATGGTTTGGGAAGAAACCTAAGCTGTCGTTTCTAAAAGTTTGGGGATGCGATGCTTATGTCAAGAAACTTCAACCTGAAAAGCTCGAACCCAAGTCGGAAAAATGCGTCTTCATAGGATACCCTAAGGAAACCATTGGGTATACCTTCTACCTCAGATCCGAAGGCAAGATCTTTGTTGCCAAGAACGGGTCCTTTCTGGAGAAATAGTTTCTCTCGAAAGAAGTAAGTGGGAGCAAAGTGGAACTTGATGAAGTATTGCCTCTTGAACCGGAGAGTAGCGTAGCTCAAGAAAATGTTTCTGTGGTGCCTCCACCGACTAGAGAGGAGGTTAATGATGATGATCATGAAACTTCAGATCAAGTTGCTACTGAACTTCGTAGGTCCACAAGGACACGTTTCGCACCAGAGTGGTACGGCAACCCTGTCTTGGAAATCATGTTGTTAGACAACGGTGAACCTTCGAGCTATGAAGAAGCAATGGCGGGCCCAGATTCCAACAAATGGCTTGAAGCCATGCAATCCGAGATAGGATCCATGTATGAAAACAAAGTATGGACTTTGACAGACTGGCCCGATGATCGGCGAGCGATAGAGAATAAATGGATCTTTAAGAAGAAGACGAACGCGGATGGTAATATTACCATCTATAAGGCTTGACTTGTCACTAAGGTTTATCGAAAAGTTCAAGGGGTTGACTACGATGAGACCTTCTCACCCGTAGCGAAGTTGGAGTCTATCCGAATCTTGTTAGCAATTGCCACATACTATGATTATGAGATATGGCAAATGGACGTCAAAACGGCATTCCTCAACGACTTTCTTAAGGAAGAATGGTATATGATGCAGCCGGAAGGTTTTGTCGATCCTCAGAATGCTAACAAGGTATGCAAGCTCCAGCGCTCCATTTATGGGCTGGTGCAAGTATCTCGGAGTTGGAACATTCGCTTTGATGAAATGATCAAAGCGTTTGGGTTTATGCAGACTTATGGAGAAGCCTGCGTTTATAAGAAAGTGAGTGGGAGCTCTGTAGCATTTCTCATATTATATGTGGATGACATACTTTTGATGGGAAATGATATAGAACTTTTGGACAACTTTAAGGCCTATTTGAATAAGTGTTTTTCAATGAAGGACCTTGGAGAAGTTGCTTATATATTAGGCATCAAGATCTATAGAGATAGATCGAGACGCCTCATAGGTCTTTCACAAAGCACATACCTTGATAAGATATTGAAGAAGTTCAATAAGGATCAGTCCAAGAAGGGGTTCTTGCCTGTGTTGCAAGGTGTGAAATTGAGCTCAGCTCAATGTCCGACCACGACAGAAGATAGAGAAAAGATGAGTGTCGTCCCCTATGCCTCAGCCATAGGGTCTATCATGTACGCCATGCTGTGTACCAGCCCAGATGTAAACCTTGCCGCAAGTTTGGTAGGAAGGTACCAAAGTAATCCCGGCATGGAAAACTAGACAGCGGTCAAGAATATCCTGAAGTACCTGAAAAGGACTAAGGACATGTTTCTTGTATATGGAGGTGACGAAGAGCTCGTCGTAAAGGGTTGCGTCCACGCTAGCTTCGACATAGATCTGGATGACTCCAAGTCACAAACCGGATACGTGTTTATTTTGAATGGTGGGGCAGTAAGCTGGTTCAGTTGCAAGCAAAGCGTCGTGGCGGGATCTACATGTGAAGCGGAGTACATGGCAGCCTCAGAGGCAGCGCATGAAGCAATCTAGATGAAGGAGTTCATCACCGACCTAGGAGTCATACCCAATGCATCGAGGCCGATCGCTCTCTTCTGTGACAACACTGGAGCTATTACCCTTGCCAAGGACCCCAGGTTTCACAAGAAGACCAGGCACATCAAGCGTCGCTTCAACTCCATTCGTGAAAATGTTCAAGATGGAGACATAGATAATTGTAAAGTACATACGGATCAAAATGTCGCAGATCCGTTGACTAAACCTCTCCCTAGGGCAAAACATGATTAACACCAGAACTCTATGGGTGTTCGATTCATCACAATGTAACTAGATTATTGACTCTAGTGCAAGTGGGAGACTGTTGGAAATATGCCCTAGAGGCAATAATAAAAGGATTATTATTATATTTCCTTGTTCATGATAATTGTCTATTGTTCATGCTATAATTGTGTTATCCGGAAATCGTAATACATGTGTGAATACATAGACCACATCATGTCCCTAGTGAGCCTCTAGTTGACTAGCCCATTGATCAACAGATAGTCATGGTTTCCTGACTATGGGCATTGGATGTCATTGATAACAGGATCACATCATTAGGAGAATGATGTGATGGACAAGACCCAATCCTAAGCCTAGCACAAGATCGTGTAGTTCGTTTGCTAAAGCTTTTCCAATGTTGAGTATCATTTCCTTAGACCATGAGATCGTGTAACTCTCGGAAGCCGTAGGAGTGCTTTGGATGTGCCAAACATCACAACGTAACTGGGTGACTATAAAGATATACTACAGGCATCCCCGAAAGTATCTGTTGGGTTGACATGGATCGAGACTGGGATTTGTCACTCTGTATGACGGAGAGGTATCTTTAGGCCCACTCGGTAATGCATCATCATAATGATCTCAATGTGACCAAGTGCTTGGTCACGGGATCATGCATTACGGTACGAGTAAAGTGACTTGCCGGTAATGAGATTGAACGAGGTATTGGCATACCGACGATCGAATCTCGGGCAAGTAACGTACCGATTGACAAAGGGAATTGTATACGGGATTGATTGAATCCTCGACATCGTGGTTCATCCGATGAGATCATTGAGGAGCATGTGGGAGCCAACATGGGTATCCAGATCCCGCTGTTGGTTATTGACCGGAGAGTCGTCTCGGTCATGTCTGCGTGTCTCCCTAACCCGTAGGGTCTACACACTTACGGTTCGGTGTGACGCTAGGGTTGTAGAGATATGAGTATGCAGTAACCCGGAAGTTGTTCGGAGTCCCGGATGAGATCCCGAACTTCACGAGGAGTTCCGGAATGGTCCGGAGGTAAAGATTTATACATAGGAAGTCCAGTTTCGGCCATCGGGAAGGTTGCGGGGTTAATCGGTATTGTACCGGGACCACCGTAAGGGTCCCGGGGGTCCACCGGGTGGGGCCAACTATTCCGGAGGGCCCCATGGGCTGAAGTGGGAGGGGAACCAGCCCCTGGTGGGCTGATGCACCCCCCTTGGGCCTCCCCCTGCGCCTAGGGTTGGAAACCCTCGGGGTGGGGGGCGCCCCACCTGACTTGGGGGGCAAGTCCCCCTTGGCCGCCCCCCCTTTGAGATGCATCTCTAGGGGGCCGGCGCCCCCTGAACCCCTATATAAAGAGGGGGGAGGGAGGGCAGCCGCACCCAAGCCCTATCGCCTCCCTCTCCCTCCCGTAACACCTCTCCCTCTCGCTGAGCTTGGCGAAGCCCTGCCGAGATCCTCGCTGCATCCACCACCACGCCGTCGTGCTACTGGATCTCCATCAACCTCTCCTTCCCCCTTTTTGGATCAAGAAGGAGGAGACGTCTTCCCCAACCGAACGTGTGTTGAACGCGGAGGTGCTGTCCGTTCGGCACTTGGTCATCGGTGATTTGGATCACAACGAGTACGACTCCATCATCCCCGTTCTCTTGAACGCTTCCGCTCGCGATCTACAAGGGTATGTAGATGCACTCCTATCCCTCTTGTTGCTAGAGAACTCCATAGATTGATCTTGGTGATGCGTAGAAATTTTTTGATTTCTGCTACGTTCCCCAACAATTAGTGCTTTAACAGACAATTACCCAACTAGTTATGTTATATTACATGGTTAGTAAGAAACATCTTCCAGGGAGAATAGTTCCGTTAGGGGTTCCTTTCCCTGGGAGGCATGCCCTAAAGTGCATGTCCGGACTGCGAAAAAGAGATGCAGAGAAAACATCTGGGGGCGCATAAGTAAAAAGTGTGAAATCATCTTTAGTTCACCGACCAAATATTCCCTTAAGAACGCTAGCTTTCGGCTTCACCCACTCTGAGGTACACATCCGGCTGACCCGGCAGTAACAATCGCAGAGGTGCTCCCCTTATGCCCTAGCCGAATTAACGGGAACGTAGGGCATAAATACAAGAGCCAGGCAACCCAGCTTGGCCAAAACTTAAGTCATATCGATGCATATAATGGTGAATAAAGGGTACATGTGGAAGTATACCACATGTGTTGGGCATGAAGCCTATATGAATAAGCTTATGTAAAAGAAGTCCCCAGGTATAATGAGCACGGATAGCGCGTCGGTTATGTACGAACAAGGCAAAAATGGGCCCTTAAAGGCTGTGAAAGAAAAGAGGGGGAGAAGGAGAGAAATGTAAGGCAGATAAAAAATGGACGGAGGAAGGAGACGAACACAGAGTCCGGCACTAGGCGTAAAATCTTCGGATTCGGGCTGCGTTCCATGGGTTCGGCTCGAGTCGGTTGTCCGATGCATCCCGCAGACGGTACGCTCCACCGGTCAGGACTTGGTCAATAATAAAGGGACCTTCCCACTTGGGCTTGAGTTTGTCCTTTTTCTTGAACTAACTCGCCAACATTGTAAGTTTTGGCCCGTACTTCTCTACTTTGGTATCTTCGAGCCTGCTGTTGATAGAACACGGAACGGGCTTTAGCCACGTCATGCTCCTCCTCCAAGGCGTCCAAACTGTCCTGCCGATCGAGCTCGGCTTCTCTTTCTTCGTACATGCGCGCTCGGGGTGAGTCATGTATTATGTCGCAGGGCAGAACTGCCTCTGCGCCGTATACCATGAAGAATGGTGTGTATCCGGTTGTGCGGTTCGGCGTGGTCTGCAGCCCCCAGAGTACGGAGTTGAGCCCCTCTACCCAGTGCGTGCTAGATTCCTTGAGGAACCACACTAATCTGGGTTTGATGCCGCTCATAATTAGACCATTTGCTCGCTCGACCTGACTGTTAGTTTGTGGGTGATAGACAGAAGCATAGTCGAGCTTGATGCCCATGTTTTTGCACCAGAGTTTTACCTCGTCGGCCGTAAAGTTCGTGCCGTTATCAGTGATGATGCTGTGGGGGACGCCATAACGTGTATGACCCCGGATATGAAGTCTATCACCGGTCCGGATTCGGCTGTCTTAACGGGCTTGGCCTCTATCCATTTGGTGATTTTTTCCACCATGACCAGTAAGTATTTTTGCTTGTGGGTTCCTCCTTTAAGGGGTCCAACCATGTCAAGCCCCCAGACCGCGAAGGGCCAGGTGATGGGGATAGTTTGGAGGGCGGTGGGTGGCATATGGCTTTGGTTAGCAAAAAGCTGGCAACCAACGCATCATTGGACTAAGTCCTGACCGTTTGGCCGGGCCGTCGGCCAATAGAATCCTATACGGAAGGCCTTGCTTACAAGGGCCCAGGCTGCAGCGTGGTGACCGCCGAGTCCGGCATGAATTCAGCTAGGAGATTCCGCCCTTCCTCTTCGGAGATACACCTTTGAAGGACTCCGGTGGTGCTTTTCTTATAAAGCTCTCCCTCATGGACTTTATAGGCTTTAGATCGCCGCACTATGCAGCGTGCCTTGTTTTGGTCCTCGGGAAGTTCCAGTCTAGTTAGGTAGGCTAGGAATGGTTCTGTCCACGGGGCAATGACTGCCATTATTACGTGGGCTGAAGATGTTATCTCGTTGGCAGAGCCTCCAATTATGTCAGAGTGTTCGGTGTCGGGCAGTGCGGTTGGGTCCGGTATGTTATTTCTGGGTTCCGCTTCCCGTACTACGGATGGCTTGAACATCCTTTCCAAGAAGATATTGGGAGGGACGGCATCGCGTTTTGCACCGATGCATGCCAGGACATCTGCCGCCTAATTGTTTTCCCGGGCTATATGGTGAAATTCGAGCCCCTCGAACCGAGCTGACATATTTAGGACGGCGTTGCGATAAGCTGCCATTTTTGGATCTTTGGCATCAAAGTCTCCATTTATTTGGGATATCGCGAGGTTCGAATCCCCGCGCACCTCTAGGCGTTGAATGCCCATGGATACTGCCATCTGGAGACCATGTAGAAGGGCCTCATATTCGGCTGCGTTGTTGGAGTCCATATACATTATCCGGAGTACATATTGAACGGTATCTCCAGTTGGGGACATCAAAACGACGCCAACCCCCAGACTAGCCAACATTTTGGAGTCGTCGAAGTGCATGATCCAGTTGGAATATGTGCCGTACTCTTTAGGGAGTTCGGCTTCCGTCCATTCGGCGACGAAGTCGGCCAAAACTTGCGACTTAATAGCTCGCCGTGGCTTGTAGGTTATGTCGAACGGGAGGAGCTCAATGGCCCATTTGGCAATCCGGCCCGTCGCGTCGTGGTTGTTTATAATATCGTTAAGTGGCACTTCCGAGGCTACCATTATGGAACACTCTTGAAAGTAGTGTCGCAGCTTCCGGGATGCCATGAATACCGCGTACGCTATCTTTTGATAATGCGGGTACCGTGACTTGCATGGAGTAAGGACTGTGGACACATAGCAAACCGGCTTTTGAAGGGGGAATTTGTGTCCGTCCGTTTCTCGTTCGACGATGAGTACTGCGCTCACAACTTGATGAGTTCCCGCAATGTATAATAGCATTGGTTCGCCGATGTTTGGCGCGGCCAGGACTGGGTTTGTTGCCAATATGGCTTTTATTTCATCAAGTCCGGCCGTGGCGGCATCCGTCCACTCGAAGTGTTCGATGCGCTGGAGGAAGCGATAAAGGGGTAATGCCATTTCTCCCAAGCGGGAGATAAAGCGGCTTAGAGCCGCTATGCATCCGGTCAATTTTTGTATTTGTTTGAGGTCCTTTGGGATATCCAATTGTGAAAGAGCTCAGATCTTGGCTGGATTTGCTTCAATTCCTCTACCGGATACAATGAAGCCCAAGAGCTTTCCGGCCGGTACGCCGAAAACGCATTTTTTTGGGTTGAGCTTGATGTCGTATGTTCGGAGGTTATCGAATGTGAGCCTCAAGTCGTCTACTAGAGATTCGACATGCTTGGTTTTGACGACCACGTCATCTACGTATGCCTCCACTGTTTTGCCGAGCTGGTTTGCCAGACATGTCTGAATTATGCGCTGATATGTTGCACCGGCGTTTTTGAGCCCGAAGGGCATTGTGTTGAAGCGGAATGGGTCGTGTGGTGTGATGAATGCCGTTGCGGCTAGATCTGACTCTGCCATCTTAATTTGATGGTAGCCGGAGTTTGCGTCGAGGAAACACAATGAGTCGTGTCCTGCGGTAGCGTCGATAATTTGATCAATGCGGGGGAGGGTGAAGGGATCCATTGGGCAAGCTTTGTTGAGGTCCTTAAAATCGACGCACAAGCACCAGGATTTGTCCTTCTTTGGTACCATCACCAGGTTTGCTAGCCTGTCCGGATGTTTTATGTCTTTGATGAATCCGGCCTCCAATAGCTTGGCTAGTTCCTCTCCCATGGCTTGTCTCTTAGGTTCGGAGAAACGCTGAAGAGCCTGCTTGACTGGCTTGAATCCTTTTAGGATATTTAGGCTGTGCTCGGCCAGCCTGCATGGGATTCCTGGCATGCCCGAAGGGTGCCAGGCAAAAATGTCCCAGTTCTCGCGTAGGAACTCTCGTAGTGTGGCGTCTACATCAGGGTTTAACTGTGCCCCGATGGAAGCTGTTTTTGTAGGGTCCGTTGGATGGACTTGGAATTTGACTATTTCGTCTGCTGGTTTAAAGGAGGTGGACTTGGATCTTTTGTCAAGTATCACGTCGTCCCTGTTCACCGTGGAGCGCAGCGTAGTCAGTTCCTCTGCCGCTAGGGCTTCGGATAGTGCCTCGAGGGCTAGTGCGGCTGTCTTATTTTCGGTGCGGAGTGCTGTGTCCGGATCACTAGCAAGAGTGATGATTCCGTTTTGCCCGGGCATTTTGAGCTTCATTTACCCGTAATGTGGTATGGCTTGGAAGATTGTAAACGCCTCCCGCCCTAATAGAGCGTGGTATCCGCTACTGAGCGGGGCCACTTGGAATGTGACCTCTTCGGACCTATAATTGTCCGGCGTGCCGAACACCACATCTAGTGTGATTTTTCCTGTACATCGCGCTTCCCGACTGGGGATTATTCCTCTAAAGGTTGTGCTGCTTCACTCAAGGCGGTTCCAGTCTATTAACATTTTTTGAAGGGTTTCCTCATAAATGAGGTTCAATCCGCTGCCGCTGTCCATGAGTACCTTATTGAGTCGAAAGCCGTCCACTATTGGACTGAGGACCAATGCGGCTGGTGCTCGGGCTGTTCGGAATTTAGGTTCGTCACTGGCATTGAAAGTAATAGCCGTGTCACTCCATGGGTTTATTGTTGCCACGTGGTAGACTTCGGCAAGGCTGCGGAGTGTTCATTTTCGCATGTTGTTTGATGCAAAAGTCCCAAAGACTGTTAATACCGTACTGGTATCCTTTGGCTGGTGCTCTGTGGCTTCGGGATTAGAAGATCTTCGCCACTTTTGGCCACCTGCCGGAGTATCCAACATGCTCTAAGGCTATGAGTTGGTGTGGCGCCCTCTGTACTGTGAATTTTATAGGGTCCATTGAGCCACCCCTCCAGCACGGTTCCATGCCCTGTAGAGGGTTTTTGCTTTTTGGTGTTTAACCCGGGTGTCTGGCGATAATGCACCCTTTTATTTCAGACTGGGTTTGTATTCAGGGCCGGATTGTCCCAAAATTTTATTTCGATTTTCCAGGCGCTTTTCATCGCACAGTATTTTCGTACTATGGACGCCAAGTCGGCGAAGCGTGTAATTTCACGGCGACTTATGGCGTTAAGGATTCCCTTGTCCGTGCAATTACTGCAGAAGAATAAAATTGTGTCTTCCTCGCGGCAGTCCCTTGTCCTGTTCATGACCAGGAGGAATCTTGCCCAGTAATGGTGTACTGTTTCGTCGGGCTCTTGCCTAATTTGGGATAGATCGCTTATGTTTGGGTGGGTGGGTGGAATTGAATCTGAAGCCTTACCCAATCTGAGACTCAAGGGCCACGGAGTTTTCGAACTCGGAAGCTTGGATTCTTGGATGTTGTCCAATGAATTCAGCCCGCTGCTTGACTTTAGGTTCAGGGTTTGAGTGACGTCCTCCCCTCCGCGAGTATCCGGCTTGGAGGGATCGGGAATCCAGACATAGCTAGTCCTTAACATAGATGAAGGGTCGCTGCATTGTTCCTCCACCAGTGCAACGTGATGGGTGACCTGGGGGAGTTGATCTCTCTCAGATCGGATTTAGGCCCAATCTGACCGTAGTCTGTAGCAACTTCCAGGGCGGCGATGCGGTCCAAGAGCTCGTTTAGGGAGGAGAGCTCTATTGGATCTAACTGCTCGGCAAATTCCGAGTTGATGTGAAGATTGCTTTTGATGACCCGAGAAGTCATCATCAGCGCAGCAGCCGAACATGCGGACACAAGAAAACCACCTAGCCGAAGAGTTTGGCCGATAGCCGAAGCTCCCTTGGCAAGGGTGCCGTCTTTAAAGACGGGGTGAGGCATCCTTCCTGATGGCGACGGCACAGAGGAACTCTCAATGAAAGCACCAATGTCAGTGTCAAAACCTGCGGATCTCGGGTAGGGGGTTCCGAACTGTGCGTCTAGGCGGATGGTAACAGGAGACAAGGGACACAATGTTTTTACCCAGGTTCGGGCCCTCTCGATGGAGGTAAAACCCTACTCCTGCTTGATTAATACTGATGATATGGATAGTACAAGAGTAGATCTACCACGAGATCAGAGAGACTAAACCCTAGAAGCTAGCCTATGGTATGATTGTTGTTCGTCCTATGGACGAAAACCCTCCGGTTTATATAGACACCGGAGAGGGCTAGTGAAGGAAATACGCCCTAGAGGCAATAATAAATTTATTATTTATTTCCTTATTTCATGATAAATGTTTATTATTCATGCTAGAATTGTATTAACCGGAAACATAATACATGTGTGAATACATAGACAAACATAGTGTCACTAGTATGCCTCTACTTGACTAGCTTGTTTATCAAAGATGGTTATGTTTCCTAGCCATGGACAAAAGATTTTTCATTTGATTAATGGGATCACATCATTAGGAGAATGATGTGATTGACATGACCCATTCCGTTAGCCTAGCACTTGATCGTATAGTATGTTGCTATTGCTTTCTTCATGACTTATACAATGTTCCTACAACTATGAGATTATGCAACTCCCGTTTATCGGAGGAACACTTTGTGTGCTACCAAACGTCACAACATAACTGGGTGATTATAAAGGTGCTCTCAGGTGTCTCGAAGGTACATGTTGGGTTGGCGTATTTGAGATTAGGTTTTGTCACTCCGATTCTCGGAGAGGTATCTCTGGCCCTCTCGTAATACACATCACTTAAGCCTTGCAAGCATTGTAACTAATGAGTTAGTTACGGGATGAAGTATTACGGAACGAGTAAAGAGACTTGCGTAACGAGATTGAACTAGGTATTGGATACCGACGATCGAATCTCGGGCAAGTAACATACCGATGACAAAGGGAACAAAGTATGTTGTTATGCGGTCTGACCGATAAAGATCTTCGTAGAATATGTAGGAGCCAATATGGGCATCCAGGTCCCGCTATTGGTTATTGACCAAGAATAGTTCTAGGTCATGTCTACATAGTTCTCGAACCCGTAGGGTCCGCACGCTTAAGGTTTCGATGACAGTTATATTATGAGTTTATGAGTTGTGATGTACCAAAGGAGTTCGGAGTCCCGGATGAGATCGGGGACATGACAAGGAGTCTCGAAATGGTCAAGATGTAAAAATCGATATATTGGACGACTATATTCGGAGTTCGGAAAGGTTCCGAGTGATTCAGGTATTTTTCGGAGTACCAGAGAGTTACGAGAATTCGTATTGGGCCTCATTGGGCCATACTGGAAAGGAGAAAAAGGGCCAAAGGGTGGCCGCACCTCCCTTGGACTAGTCCGAATTGGACTAGGGAGGCGCCCTTCCTTCCTTCTCCTTCTCTCTCCCTTTCCTTCTCTCCTACTCCTACTACATGGAAGGGTTCCTAGTTGGACTAGGAAGGGGGATCCTACTCCCGTGGGAGTAGGACTCCCCTAGGCGCCATAGAGAGGGCCTCCCTCCTCCTCCACTCCTTTATATACGGGGCAAGGGGCACCCCATGGCCGTGTCTTGGTGCCCCCTCCACCATATTCCACCTCGGTCATATCGTCGCGAGTTTAGGCGAAGCCTGCGCCGATAGAACATCATCACCGTCCCACGCCGTCGTCTTGTGACGGAACTCATCTCGAGCTTACCGGATCGGAGGCCGAGATCGTCATCGAGCTGAGCGTGTGTTGAACTCGGAGGCCCCGTACGTTCGGTGCTTGGATCGGTCGGATCGTGAAGACGTACGACTACATCAACTGCGTTGTGCTAACGCTTCCGCTTACGGTCTACGAGGGTACATGGACGAACACTCTCCCCTCTCGTTGCTATGCCATCACCATGATCTTGCGTGTGCGTAGGAATTTTTTTGAAATTACTACGTTCCCCAACAGCTAGGGTTACACAGAGTCGGTTATAATGGGAGGAGATCTACATATCCGTATTGCCAAGCTTGCCTTCCACGCCAAGGAAAGTCCTATCCGGACACGGGACGAAGTCTTCAATCTTGTATCTTCATAGTCCAAGAGTCCGGCCAAAGGTTATAGTCCGGCTATCCGGACACCCCCTAATCCAGGACTCCCTCAGCCACCGTTTGAGAAATGCTACTGTCTTGCCTTCTTTCCCATTTAGATAAGGTAGATGCTTCTTTTTGTTGGCTTCTGTGTCATCCACCGTTATCGACCACTAATTGTTTCCTTTGCACCTCTGTGTAAACAGTGTTATCTGCTTCACCTCGTTGCCATTGTGACCTTTTGTTGCACTGCACAAAACACTTTTGTTTTAAGAGTGTTTTGTGCAGTTCAACCAAAATGTCACACCGACAACGTTGCTTGATTGCTTGATCTTAGTGGAACTGCACAAGAGGAGATCTTACTTCCTATTCGTTAAGGCGAATTTGGTTCAGATCTTCTTCTTGTGAGTAGTTTGAATTCCGCATCATGAGAGGTCAGTACTAGCCTTCTTTCACATGATTCTGCAGTGTGCATTAATATGTTGTGCTACTTGTACGATAATGTTGCTTGATTTTAGTGAACTGCACAAATGGAGACAAGACTTCCAATCTGTATGTGCACCGTAATATCCCATTGAGGTAAGATAAGGATATTTCACAACTGCTAGCATGTATTTTGCCACTTTCATCAGAAAATTAAGTTTAGTACTATACTTGTGCTCCCTAATTGACATGCCAAATCTTACATTGAAGGCGAAGCTTGTTTGTTATTGAACCAAGTGATGAAGGGGAAGAACAAGGGGTAGAAAAAAAATCAACTCCCGGTGCTGTAATGAAGCACTGGAACTGTGATGGCACAACTAATGATATAGTTTTGCATCTTAATTTATTGCTATGGCTGGAACGAGCAATTGTTTTGCCACTGATTTGATGCCACTCTTAATGTAATATGTAATTATCTCTACTTGGGCAAACAGGGATCTTCTTTGAAGATACCATATATTTTAGTGGAACTGCACAAGAAGATGTTGGAAACATTAAACTAATCAAGGAGTATATAGTAAGCTTGGCCACCACCTTAGATAGCAACAGATGGTTCTGGAGAAATGCTTCATCTGTATGCTCTACACAATAAGCCTCTTGACAAAGGTTGGCACTCGCCCACTGATTTCATCCATATGATTGAGCTTTGTCATCTATATTGGTGTTGTGCTACTGTTTAGATACTGTCATGAAAAAGTGGTATTGTCATTGAGATTTACTTTCCTTTTTTTCGAGCAAACAGTGATGCTAGCATTTAGTAGTCCTCTTGTTTTTGCACAACAGGATCATCTTCCTCTGTAGAAGAATATGGAGTACGTGAAGTGACTAGTTCCGATTATGCCAGGATGAAGAAGCCATGTCTATCTTATCATCAGAAGGAGCAGTTGAAGGATGGTTACATTACTCCCCACAAGACCAAACTAACTTCAGCTCAGAAGGACTGACAAAATCTCCATTTTTTGCTGTGATGCGCGAGTACAATGTTGTTCTAGGATTCTTTTTGGTGAGTTCCATTTCTCTAAAAGTGTGCTCTACATGGACCATGTATGTGCCTGTTGAAACTGTCAATTCATAGTACAGTTTGCTCTATACTAATCACTTTTTTGTATTTGTGCAGACAGGGGTGCTCAGCTCGATTTCAATGGGAACTGCACAAAATGTTCATGAATACATCAAATCATTCATTTCCACCACAAGAAAGGAGGTGCTGATAAGTTCAAGGCATTTCAACATATAAGGGCAAAATCATACAAGCTACGCGCGAATTTGGTTGATTTTGGTGGAACTGCACAAAAAGAACAGTTGGTTTATTTAGCACGAGGTGCCATGTCAATGTCCGAACTGATGGTAAACCCTGCCCATTCCACAACCGCAGGCATTTGATATTTTGGAATGGGACAACCTTGTCAAATTTTGCTCATTGATTTTAGCAAGACATGCGTTTGATATTTTTGAATGGGACGCCCTTTGGTGTCAGCAGCGTTGATCAATTTTTTGTTTATTATTTAGTTGTGAAGTAAATATTGCCTGTGACATGTGAGTCGCTGAGATGCATAATCATCGATTGTTTTGAATGTTTTGTATGGATTCCCAAGCCTGCATGTTTGATTGCAATGTACAGAAACGCTAAAAAGCTGCTCAAACTCTTTGTACTCGTTCTGTTCCTTTTTACTTCGCACATTGTGAAAGTGCATACTTTTTTGTATAAGATTGGTCAAAGTAGAGATACTTTGACTGCAGACAGAACTTGTATGCATACTAGAAAGGACCGGAGGGAGTACATGTGAAACTGCTGCAAACGAGGTGATCACCCTCGGAATAATGCTAGTACGTATTGTTTTGCATGTTCATCCAGTGCCAGTGATACAGGAATTCGAACTAATCGAAATAAATTCATTCATACACGGTCGGATTTCATTACATTTCAACTAAAAAGGGGTGCGCTGGAGGTATAATTAATTAACCGACCTTGCTTGTCATAGCGATTAGGGCAACTAGGATCCCAATGATCAGAATCACCACATGACAAACACATTTCTTCTTGTCATTCTTCTTCTTGAAGTTCGTGTGTTGCACAGCCTTGTTCTTCCCATCAAACTTTGCTTTATCATTAAACTTGCCCTTGTTCTTGAACTTGTGGGGTTGGAAGTTCTTCTGTACAATATTGGCACTAGATCCTCCCTCAATTCCTCAAGCATGTGTGTCCTTTGCTCTCGCCTTTTCTTCCACATCAAGAGTGCCAATGAGATCCACAAGGTGGAAGCTTGGTGAAGAAGGAGGTATAATTAATTAACCGAAGCCACCCACCTGTGTCCCGCTCGCGAGCAGAAGCTTGATGACTAAGCTGCAGGTGCAGTGCAGAATCGACATGTGGCTGTTGGGCCCACGTGTCGATCGATAAACCGCACCAGCAGTTAAGTAGAAGCAGCGTTATTCTCCAGCAGAACTCCCCGACTCCACGTCACCGCCAAGAAGCTAACCGGCCGTCAATGGTCAACCTGCCTAGCTTGGCTTCAATATGAGGGTAGCAGCGGTGGCCTTACTTGGACCCGAGCGGCGGCGACCTACCGTGTTCTACTCTTCCTCGTTTTCTATGTGGCGCAGCCTCGTTGGCAGCGGGGCGGGGCCTCGGCGGAGCTGGTGATGTCCTCTGTCTCGTTGCCGGCGGGAGGCGCCTCAGCGGAGCGGTGGAAATCCTCCCCCGCATTGCCGACAGGGTGGGGCGTCGGCTGAGCCGGCGATGTCCTCTGCCTCGTTGTTGGCGGGGCAGGGCCTCGGTGGAGCCGGCGGTGTCCTCTGCCTCGTTGTTGGCGCCGCGGGGCCTCGGCAGAGCAGGGCCTCGTCGACGCCACCGGAGCGGGGACTCGTCGGAGCCGGCATTGTCCTCTGCCTCGTCCTCGATTTCGCCAAACAGCGCCTTGCCCACTTCATCGCCCTCTTTGCTAGCCTCTTTGTAGGCGGCCGCAGCCTCCGCCACCCGCATGCAGTACCGCCAGCGCTCGAGGTGGCCCTTGCGGGTGGAGCGGTACGAGTCGAGCAGCGCCTCCTGCTCCGCCCGCTCCGCGGCGATCTGCTCCTCCGCCTGCAGGTGCTCCTGGAGGAGATGGTGGTTGTAGGCGGCGTTGGCCTGCGCCTCCCGGAACTGCTCCTGACGCATCTACCTCACACTGTCCATATATTGGGCGTGGGCCTCGCCGATGGTCATGGTGCAATGCACCGGCGAGGATGGCACGGAGGAGGGGGTTGGCGCCGGATCATCGACTACCATGTTCTCCATTGGGACGTCGTCGTCCTCCGGCTGCCTGCCGGCCAGCCGGTCGGCAGTAATGGCTGCCATCTCCTTGTGGTCCGTCGTCCGCCCGTCCCGAAGAGCGAAAAGAGCGCGGGGAAGCCATGGTGGGCAGTAGTGGTGTGGACAGGAGAAAGGGAACGGATGCGGATGACTGCGGCTATGGCCGGCGCAGCAGTTTATATAGCAATGGTGGGCGGGCGGAGGGACGGACGTGTGGCGCCGGAGTAGCCACCTCAAAGAACCGCGTATCATTAATGTGGGTGGCGAGATGGATGGACGGACGACACTTGTGTCGTTTGAAAGCGAACAATCGCTGCACCGAAGCGAAGGCGGCGCCGACTATTTCGGGCGAAGCGGCGGCGAGGAGATGACTTTACTTGGAGAGGATGACAATGGGGACCCACCAGGTCCATAGCCTCACGTATATATATATATATATATATATATATATATATATATATATATATATATATATATATATATATATATATATATATATGGATAAAACTATACTCCCTCGTCTAGGTGAATAAGTCGTATTAGAAGGTGCATCACGACCTAGGTGCAAGAAGATTGGTGGAAAAGAAGAATATTTCCCTCTTCTAAACACAACATTTAATCACAGCAGTTAAGAGGATGCCTTATTAGCTACCCATGCAGGCCATCGTAATTCATAGCATGCAAAGCGCTTTTATTTCTTGACTAATAACCGCATGGACGTGCTGCATGCATTGGTCCTTGCCCGAGCAAAAAAAAGGAGGAAAGGGGTTTCCACGGGAGACAATGAGGCAGAGGTGGAAGCGCTCGCTGGAGTAATTTATTTCGCTTCCCCCTGGTTTCCTGACATCACGGACCCACACCATTGTCAACCTATGTAGTAGTCAATAAACAAGAGAATTGCACAAGAAGCGGCCGACAGCTGGGACCAAGCAGCTCGAGTAGTATTTGTGTTTTTGAGGTGTGAGCACTGCAGAGTTTTTCGATGTTTAGCCTAGATATTAATTTTTCTCCTCTAAACAACAACGAAAACATCGCTGCAGGTATTCACTGGGCGGGCTGTGGCCCGTCTAGCCCAGGCTAGATATCCAACCCAGATATTAATTTTTTTCAAGCTGAAAATGGCTAGCCCAGCTATACTTTTTTTAGGAATAACCAGGCAAGGTCAAGTTGTTATTCTCCGCCCCACTGGGCTGCAAATCTTTCCTAGGAGGGATGCATTAGTCTTAACAAGAAAATGGGCTTTAAGAAATAATAAATGGGATGTAATTATTAAAACTGGGCAGTAACTAAAAAAATGCACCAAACACGTGATTACTTTATAAAATATTACTTTTGGATATTAAATTTTTTAATTCCATTAATTGTTGCGAGCGCAATGTTTTGTTGGATTTTTACGTAATATAAATTTATATTGAAATTGTATTTAATCTTACTAGAAATTTTGGGATAAAAATATTTCGGATCCCATCAAAATGTGGGAAATTTTATTGAATTCTGTTTTGAACGGTTGGTTGAAATGGGCTGTACTTTTAACAAACTGTAAATGGGCTGTAGTAAATTCCATTAGATTTCAAAAATGGGCTACACATTCTTACAAATCTCAAATGGGCTATAACTTCTCTGCCACACACTTCTGGCCTTACTAAGTTGACGGGTCCCCTAGAAAACAGAGTTGACGCGTATGCAAGGCTTTGTCAACTTATAGTCAATACACGGTTCTAGAAGCAGTGGCCATTGATTGTCCATCCAACGGATGCCGTGCTTCTTCTTCAATCTCGGATATTCTAGCTTCACCCGCCCAAAAAATGATTCCTCCCCTGACATCTGGGGTGCACCATTTTGGAAGCTGACCTATGGGCCTACTAAGTCGATGTACCAAGGGCTTTGTCAACTTAGTCAATATAAACGATTCTAGCTGCAGTGATCGTACGATGTCCATCCAATGGCCGTAGTGCTTCTTCAACCTCTGGTCTTCTTGCTCCAGCCGCCCAATGCAGCGCCGGTCGTGCCGTCTGCTCCTGCCTCCGTGGCCGATCTTTGCCGCGAGGCCTCACCGCCCCCTACTATTCCCACCGCTGGCCAAGCCCTACTGCGATGGCAGCCTCACACCGTAGCCGAACGAGTGAACCCTCATACTCCTCTCCGCGTGGGCATCCACTGCCGCGTCTTCACCGGCTCTGCGTCGTCCCCTTCCTAGGCCTCGCCGTCGTCCACCGCCCTGGTGCTCTCGGCGCGGCATGGTCAACGTGGTCAAGGAACGACTTCCATCGGACGTGGACTTCACGTGGAGAGGCTGACAGCTGGGTCCACGGCGGCAGCAAGGAAGTGCCTCCTTATTATGCGGAAAATAATGATTCCTCCACCTGACAGCAGGGACCCACCGGACGGGCCACCGTATTTTGCGAAAAAAACGTTTCCCCCCTGACTGCTGGGACCCACCAGCTACACCTTCGCACGCAAGGAAGTGCGTCCAGGCAAAAAAAAAATGATTCGCCCCCCTGACTACTGGGACCCACCAGCTACATCTTCGCATGCAACGAAGTGCATCCAGGCAAAAAAACCAAAACGATTCGCCCCCCTGACTGCTGGGACCCACCAGCCCCCCGACTGCTGGGACCCACCAGCTACATCTTCGCACGCAAGGAAGTGCGTCGGGGCAAAAAAATGATTCGCCCCTGACTGCTCGGACCCATCAGCTACATCTTCGTAGGCAAGGAAGTGCCTGACAGTCGGGACCCACCTGGTCGAAGCGTACGTAGCGTTGTCATTCTGGTCACGAACGTGTATGTACATATATACTGGTGGATGTAGAGGCGCGCGCGTGTCGTAGTAGAGGCGGACAGGGTGCAAGAAAGAAAATACGACCACGTATGTGTACATACGGGCGGGGTCTCGAACACCTACTCGCGCATACGTACGACGAGGGCTCGTTGACATGGCTGGGTCGGAACGGAGAAACAGCGTCGTCGTCGTGTTCATGGGGAGGCAACGGAATGCGTCGTGTTCATGGGGAGGCAATGGAATGCGTCGTGTTCATGGGGAGGCAACGGAATGCGTCGTGTTCATCGGGAGGGCTTGGACGGAATAGGCGATGCAAACGAGGCCTGGCGTACCACAGAACGGAGGAAACGGCCTTGTGTTCGACCGGCCATGTTCAAAACGGGATCCTGTTCATCGGGAGGGGTCTGGCGTACCGCAAAACGGAGGAAACGGACCTCCTACGGTCGAAAGGGGGGTCCTGTTGATCGGGAGGGGTGTGGCGTACCACAAAATGGACGAAACGAACCTCCTATGGTCGAAACGGGGGTCCTGTTGATCGGGAGGGGTGTGGCGTACCGCAAAACGGAGGAAACGGACCTCCTACGGTCGAAATGGGGGTCCTGTTCATCAGGAGGGGTGTGGCGTACCACAAAAAGGGACACCACGGGATACTGTTCATCTCCACCATCGACCCCCTCCAGCCTCCACAAGCTACTGTTCATCCACCGTCGACCTCCTCCAGCCTCCACCTGCGATTGTTCATCCACGGGCTCCTGTTCATCCAGCCTCCACCACGCGCTACTCCACCGGCTACTGTTCAACCAGCCCTCTCCACGGGCTCCTGTTCAACCACCCCTCCATGGGCTACTGTTCATCATGCCCTCCACCGTCTACTATTCATCCAGCCCTCCACGGGCTGGTCCTGTTCATCCAGCCCTCCACGGGGTCCTGTTCATCCAGCCCCAACCGGCTCGATCGATCGGGGTCCTGTTCATCCAGAGGCAACACCACGGGGTCCTATTCATCCACCCCCACCGGGAACTGTTCATCCACCCCCCCCGCAACGCTCACTGTTCATCCAGAGGCAGCATCGATTGGCTTCAATTAGCAGCAGTAGCAAAGGAATCGCTCGATCAGGTTCAGTTAACAGCCATTGATCGATCGCTCGGGTTCGATGAACGCGTAGCTGCGGTCTGTCGCTTCGGGTTCGATTAGAGCCCAACGCCTCGCTCGGGTTCAGTTAGAGCCAACGCCTCGCACACATGCGCATACGTGTATGAGAGAAACGCGCATCGCTCGGCCCCCGACCTCCCACCGTAACCGGGAACTCCCCAAAATTTTCCTCCCCCTCGCTTCTACCACGGTTTTTTCCGTCATGGACGACCCAAAGAATGTCAGGCAGCTGCGTCTCCGTCCCGCCCAGGACGAAAAGCCCATTTTCTGTCATGATTTTTTGTCAGTAGGAGCCCACCACATCTATGATGATACCGGGTTTTGTCACAATTATCTTCATAGAAGTGTCATATGTATGACAGAATTTTTTTTCGTTCGGCCCAAAATGTCACGGATGTGTCTTTTTTTTGTAGTGATAGGAGTGACAAGACCGCCACTAATGCTTACCAAAGGGTTCCCAGAAGACAAAGGTCTGCAGTAGTGTGAGTGACAGACACTAGAGCTACAACTTCAGCTCCTGCAGCCACAGATTCAGTTGCCCCTCTGTAAGTGCATCTAGTGCCACCCCTAGTTGGTTTTGGAGTATTGACGACAAATCTGGTTGAGGGACCAATGTGTTTGTGAGAATTGCATGATAACATAGGTAGTAGTCCGTCATTGATTCGGTTTACCTACCGGTGATGACCCCTAAAAATGTATGAAGACATTGACGACAATGGTGGTATATGAAGATATTCATATTGAAGACTGTGACATGAGAAGACATTGAGTGAAGACTATGGAGCGCGAAGACTTAGTCGTCTCGTTGTTTCTTTTTCTTCTTTGTTGAGTCATAGGAACCACCGTACTGTTAAGTGGGGTCCAAGTGAACAAAGTCAGAATGACTGAAGTGATGCTCAACCCAAATCCGATGTCTTCGAGCTAAGACAATGAGAGCAAATCTTATCCAGAGCTGGATAAGTCAGCTTTGCTTGTAGCCCAAGTAAAGTTGCCGTGTGTGTTTGAAATCTGATCGTTGGAACATGTGTTAGTTCCTTAGTGACCCAGGGTCATTTCGGACATATCAGGTCGGGTTGCCTAGTGGCTATAAATAGCCCACCCCCTACACCATAAATCGGTGGCTTCTCAGAGTTAGTGCACGACTTTTGTCGTTTGAGAGCAACCCACCTCGAAGCCTTTGAGAGAGAGAAATCCTTGCGAGGACAAAGCCCAAACACCCAGAGCCAAATAGTGTTAGGCATCATCAAGTCTTTACATGCTGCGTGACCTAAAGACTTATTACACTTGAGGACTGTGAATCATCCAGCCGGTTAGGCGTCGCGTTCTGAGTATCCAAGAGTCATTGTGGATCGCCGGTGAACGAAGTCTGTGAAGGTTTGGAAGTCTACCTTGAAGACTTACCAGAGTAATTGGGCGAGGACTATGTGTCCTTAGCTCAAGGGGAATAAGGTGAAGACGCGGTCTTCTGAGTTGAATCTCAGCCTCCCTAACCAGACGTACAGTTGTCACAGCAACTGGAACTGGTCCAACAAATCCCGTGTCCTCAACAAGTGGCTGGTTCTATCCTCTCCCTCCCTTTACTTAGAGTTTGTCTTCGTGAAGTCATTGCATGTTTGTCGTACCTGTTTGACTTCATTACTTGACTACTATTGTTGTTTGGCTTCATACCATCTTCCATCCTGATCCTTACTACCTAGCTACTATTAGTCTTCGTACTCTCACGTTATTGCATACTTGACTATGGCTTGCTTAGTGTAGTTTATTTTCTGCTGCATATCTTTAGGTTCATTTTTGTTGTTTGTCTTTGATACTCCCATGTTTTGAAGACTTTCATAAAAATCACCTATTCACCCCCCTCTAGTCGATACTAGCACTTTCAGTTGGTATCAGAGCAAGGTACTCCTTGTTCTGTGTGATTCGGTTTAACCACCTGGAGTTTTAGCTATGTCGACTGCAGGGATAATCAAAGTCTCCGCTGCTTGCCCCGTCTTCGATGGAACTGAATATCCCTACTGGAAGAATAAGATGCGCATGCATCTTGAAGCCATTGATGTCAACCTCTGGTATGTCGTCAAGAACGGCGTTCCAAGACTGGTGAAGGTGTCACTCCTGCTGATGTCAAGAGGTTCATTCAACTGGATTCTACTGCCAAGAACATCATCTGTGGTCATCTGACCAAAGGACAGTATGGTCGTGTGAGTGCTCTGAAAACGTCGAAGCTAGTCTGGGACTGGCTGTCCAAGGTCAACGAAGGCGTCTCAACCCAGAGAGATCAAAGGATCAGTGTTCTTCGCAACCTCTTCAACCACTTCAAGAGAAACGACAATGAAAATGTCCAGCTCACATTTGATCGCCTCACTGACATCACAAATGAGCTTCGTGCTCTCGGTGCCACTGAGATTACCAAGCATGAAATCGTCAAGACACTACTGAGATCACTTGACAGCTCCTTTGACACCCTTGCCCTCATGATACAAGAATGCCCTGACTTCAAGACACTCGATCCGTCTGATATACTTGAGAGGCTCAACACACACGAGTTCCAGCTATCTGAGAAAAGAGATATCTATGGTCCCAACTATGGCCGAACTCGTGCTTTGAAGGCAATAGTTGTTTCCTCATCTGAAGAAGAATCATTGCGATTCGATGATCCACGAAGACATTGGAAAGGAACTTGCCATGCTTGTGAAGAAGTTCCAAAAGTTCACTAAGAAGAAAGGCTTCAGAAAGTCTTCACGACCTAGCTCAAGAAATGATGAAGCTTCCACTCATGACTACAAGAAGAGAACATGTCACAAGTGCAAGAAACCTGGACACTATATCTCTGAGTGTCCACTGTGGGACAATGAGAAGAAGAAGAAGAAGAAGAGCAAGGAATATGATTCTAATGACAAGAAGAAGAAGAAGAAGAAGAAGAACAAATCTTCAAAGTCCTCATCCAAGTCTTCATCTCATAAGAAGAGCTCATCTGGCAAGGCTCGTGCTTTTGTTGGCAAGGAGATGGATTCAGAGGAGGATTCTGCTTCTGAAGAGGCGGAGGTGGAGTCTGACCCTGGCGTTGCAAGTCTAGCTCTAGCTACAGCCTATGTTGCCAAGTCCATCTTCAACACTAAAGACAATGACTTCCACACCAACACTGAAGCTAATGATCAGGATGACCCTGCTCCCACCTACTACTTCATGGCACATGGTGCCAAGGTAAAATCACGCGATGCTTACTTTCAAACATCTAGTGAAGATGACTCTGATTGTGATTCCAAACCCAGCTACAAAACACTTGCTAAAATTGCATCTGAACAACAAAAGGCTATGGAACACCACATCGGAAGAAGACAAACCCCAGACCTAAGGCTTCATATGGTCGAAAGGCTTCATACAGACACAGGACTCACCTGAGTCACCCTATCACCAATGTTTTGCTGGGAAACCATACTCAAACTTATGAATATGAGCGTGTGTCTTCAAATCGCTATGTTCATAGAACTAAGAACTTTTCTCCTTATTCATATGAGTATCACTCATCTCTTGTAAGGCTATTTGCTAGGGCTCCAAAGCCAAAGTTCTCAGATGCTTCACTTAGACTCATTACTTCTAAGCCACCCCTGAAGATGTGGGTGGTTAAGAAGAATTAACTTTCTCTTGCAGGGAAAGGTCTCCAGCCAAAAATCAAAGGCGTCTGATGCTATTGCTGGGGACCTAAAACATCTTGTAGGGCGCAAGATCAAATGCCCAAATGGTCTTACTATGTACTCCCTCCGTTCCCAAATACTTGTCTTTCTAGGCATTTTAAATGGACTCAACATACGGATGTATGTAGACATATTTTAAAGTGTAGATTCACTCATTTTGCGTCGTATGTAGTCACTTGTTGAAATCTCTAGAAAGACAAGTATTTAGGAATGGAGGGAGTATTTTGTTCCTGAATCGTTTGCCATTCATCCTATTAGTCCTAATCTTGATCTAAGCTTCAATAATCCTCTTGCCCGTCAAATGTTTATGCTTCACAATGCTCTTTGTGAAGCCTATCCCCCTAACTGTACTGTAGGGTAAGACACCTCGTGCTTCAGAATGGATTATGGACAGTGGATGCACTAATCACATGACTGGTGATCAAAGTCTTCTCATGGACTCAACTTTACGTCCATCTGATAAGAGTCACATCACATTTGCTGACACTGGTAAAAGCGAGGTATTGGTCTAGGTAGAGTTGCAATCTCAAGGGATCAGCACATGGATAAAGTGATGCTTGTTGAATCCCTTGGTTTCAACTTAACGTATGTCTCTATGCTTTGCGACTTGAACATGATTGTGATATTTGGAAAATATCGTTGCCTTGTACTTATGGAATCTGACAAATCTCTAGTCTTTGAAGGGTACCGGAAAGATGATCTGTACATGGTAGATTTCTCAGCAGGACCACAACTTGCCGTATGTCTTCTTACAAAAGCTTCAGAATGTTGGCTATGGCATCGGAGGCTGGGGCATGCTGGCATGAGGAACTTACACACTCTCGCCAAGAAGAAGCATGTCATAGGTATTGAGGACGTCAAGTTCAAGAGAGATCATTTGTGCGGTGCCTGTGAAGCTGGAAAGATGACAAGGGCCAAGCATCCCTCGAAGACAATCATGACGACATCTCAACCCTTCGAGCTGCTACACATGGACTTATTTGGCCCTACTCACTACTCTACCCTCACAACAACTGCCTGTCTCTATGGCTTCGTCATTGTTGATGATTAGTCAAGATATACATGGGTGCACATAATTCTCTACAAGACTGAAGTGCAAGATGTCTTTAGACGCTTCACCAATCGAGCCATGAACAATTATGGTGTCAAGATCAAGCATATCAGAAGTGACAATGGCACTGAGTTCAAGAACACCGGACTTGATCTTTATCTGGATACAATGGGAATCACTCATGAGTTCTCTGCTCCATACACACCTCAGCAAAATGGCGTCGTAGAGCGCAAGAGCAGAACCCTCATTGAGATGGCTCGAACTATGCTTGATGAATACAAGACACCAAGAAAGTTCTGGTCTGAAGCTATTGATACAGCGTGCCATGTTATCAACCGTGTATACATCCATAAGCTTCTGAATAAAACATCCTATGAGCTCCTCACTGGCAAGAAGCCAAATGTCAGCTACTTCAGAGTATTTGGAGCTAGGTGCTGGATCAAGGATCCCCATCACAAGTCAAAATTTGCAACTAAAGCTCATGAAGGCTTCATGCTCGGTTACGGAAAGGACTCGCACTCTTGCAGAGTCTTCCACCTCTATCTCTACAAAATCGTCGAAACTATGGACATGCGGTTTGATGAAACCAATGGTTCACAAAGAGAGCTCCTGCCAAGCACACTAGACGAAGCTCCACCCAGCGAATCTATCAAGCTAATGGGAACTGGTGAAATCATGCCTTCTGAAGCACAACCTGAAGAGGAACTTATCATTTCTGCACCTAACCAACCTGAAGACAATGCTCAGCCTGAAGACAATCCTCCCAATGATGACAATGATCAGCAAGAGCAAAGTCTTCGTCCAGCTCATCCTTGTGTTGCAAATGAAGTAAAGATTGAGAAAATAATCGATAGCATCAATGCACCTGGTCCACTTACTCGCTCAAGAGCAACACAGTTAGCAAATTTCTGTGGGCACTTTGCCTTTGTGTCTATAACAGAACCCAAGAAAGTTGCTGAAGCCTTCATGGAACCTGAATGGATTCAAGCTATGCAAGAAGAACTTCAATAGTTTGAGATGAACAATGTTTGGGAACTTGTCAAGCATCCTGACCCTCGCAAGCACAACATTATTGGCACAAAATGGATATACCGAAACAAGCAAGATGAGCATGGTCAAGTCGTCAGAAACAAAGCACGTCTTGTGGCTCAAGGATACACTCAAGTTGAAGGAATTGACTTTGATGAAACATTTGCTCATGTGGCTAGGCTTGAAGCTATTCGGATACTGCTAGCCTATGCAAATCATCACAACATCCTGCTATATCAAATGGATGTGAAGAGTGCTTTTCTCAACGGCAAGATTGAAGAAGTATACGTCGCTCAACCACCTGGCTTTGAAGATCCAAAACATCCTGATATGGTGTACAAGCTAAACAAAGCACTGTATGGCCTCAAACATGCTCCTCGCGCTTGGTATGATATGATCAAAGACTTCCTGAAGAGCAAAGGCTTCAAACCTGGATCCCTCGATCCCACACTCTTCACGAAGACATATGATGGTGAACTGTTTGTGTGTCAAATATATGTGGATGATATTATCTTCGGCTGCACCAATCAAAAATACAGTGATGAGTTTGGATACATGATGCAAGAGCAATATCAGATGTCCATGATGGGAGAGCTAAAGTTCTTCCTTGGTCTTCAAATTCGTCAGCAAAGAAATGGCATTTTCATATCTCAAGAGAAATACCTCAAAGATTGCCTGAAGAAGTTTGGAATGCAAGATTGCAAAGGTTACACGACGCCAATGCCAGCCAAACACCATCTGGGTCCCGACGACAATGGTAAAGAGTTCGATCAAAAGGTATACCGCTCCATGATTGGTACTTTACTTTACCTATGTGCATCTAGGCCAGATATTATGCTTAGTGTTTGCATGTGTGCTCGATTCCAAGCGGCACCAAAGGAATTGCATCACTTAGCTATGAAGCGAATTCTTCGATATTTGGCTTACACCCCAACACTATGATTATAGTATCCAAAGGGCTCAGAATTTGATCTGGTTGGATTCTCGGATGCTGATTATGCTGGTGACAAGGTGGATCGCAAGTCCACATCAGGCACATGTCACTTTCTGGGACGATCACTTGTTTGTTGGTCTTCAAAGAAGCAGAACTGTGTATCACTCTCAACTGCTGAATCTGAATACATTGTTGATGGATCTTGCTGCGCTCAGCTTCTATGGATGAAGCAAACTCTCAAGGACTATGGCATCAATCTGAAACAAGTACCTCTCTTCTGCGACAACGAAAGCGCCATCAAGATTGCCAACAACCCAGTCCAGCACTCGAAGACAAAGCACATTGAAATTCGTCATCACTTCCTCAGAGATCATGTCATGAAGAAAGATATTGATATCATTCATGTCAACACTGAAGAGCAATTGGCAGATATCTTCACAAAGCCCTTGGATGAGAAAAGGTTTTGCAAGTTACCGTGTGAGCTAAATATCTTGGAATCCTCAAATGTTATGTGATCAGGCACACACCCTAACACTTATGCATGTTGATGACTTAGATGTGCAACACACGAAGTAAAGTATATCTTCAATCAATGAAGACTTACATTCTGAGTGTGAATACATTAACGTGGAATTTGACTTCAGAGCACCACAATAATTGTGCGCCGTGTCTGGGTCTAATACTTCCTATACGGTGGGTAACGCCACCACCAAATTTCTCTGTTTGAAGTGTTTCACTCATGGCGTTACATTTGATATGTCTTTGCATTTGGTTTGTCTTCAATTTCAATTTATCTTCATGATTATCTTCACTATGTTGATTTGGTTTGCTTTGTGATATATATATACTAGTGTTCTGTCCTCTACAGCATTCACTTATAGCTATGTTTTCCTTGTTGAATCTTTTGAACTAAGTGAATGTGATCGGACCCTAATCTCTCTTTGCTTCCTATCTCAAACTCTATCTGTCCAAATCATATACATTCTATTGAAGCTGTCGAATGTCTTCTCTGCATCCTTGTCAGTAGAAGATATAGAGACAAGCATTAAGTCTGTTTTAAATGATTCATCCTTATTGCCTGAAATCCGGAGAAGCTGGAACGACCATCCGACAAACCTGTCGGGCGTGGGAACGTGGGACGACTCTGAGTATGTTGCATGCTTGCCACGTGCCCCTCAGATGTGAACCGCCAGGGGCACCTGCGTAATTGCGTTGTGCCGCACACTTCCTTATAAATACATGTCCCCTGCGGTCAAGAAAACCTTCTTCCACCTCTCCACCTCGTCAAAACCCTAGCGCCCCCGCTAGCTCTCGACGACACCGGTGACGAAGTGCTTAGCTGCCGCGACTTCTCCAATGTTGTCCTCACGCCGGCCACGGACATTATCCTCTCCGCCGCCGCCGTAGGTGTCCTCCGTCGCCAAGTTAGGGCACGGTGGATTGAAATGCTCGGTCTCCTACTCTTCCAATCTAGCAGTTCTTCGCGTGGTAAATACAACTCTATTTTTACCATCTTTTTGATCCTCAAAGATTCATCTTGTTTACCAAAATAGGTTTCTGCCTATACAATGTTAGATCTATCCTGTCTGCATCTCGTACTACCTAGTATATTCACTTAAGCTTCATATCTAGTTAGATTCCTCACTTGTACTTATTCGCGGATTCGTACAAATCTGGAACCAACTCTCAACACATAAGTGAATGTCTTCGCATCATGAGGTCAATGTCTTCAGACTGATTTATCTTCAAAATCTTCTGAGAATGCATATGACCTCTTCCCCTTCCCTCGCATCTCTAATGCTATCACAGGTACATGTCGTGGGAGAATCCCTTGGTTCTCATAGTGCGCATTCGTTTGCGAAATTCTTACAAGATCACATTAACTCTCCGAAGCGCCTTCTGTTTGTCCAGCAAGCAAAAGCCTTTGAAGCCTTTGAATGTTTTGAAGCCATTCAGTTTGAAGTTCATGGCTGCAGAGAAATCAGTAAGGAAGGGTGGCAGAGAGCGTCGTGGGGGAACATCAAGAGATTTGCCTGATGACCTCTCAGAGCTTTACAAGACAGATCCAGAAGAGGATTATAATCAGCAAGACCCGAATCCAGTGGATTCGAAGATATTGGGCAAAACAATGGTACAAATACAGATTCGTGACCCAGGAATATGCAGAGAAAAATGCCATCAAGCGACTATGGGGAGATATTTTGTACAAAATCTTCCACCCAGGTCCAGAGCTGAAGCCATTGAGCAAGGCTTCTATCCTTGCATGGTCCGTGGGCCACAACCAGCTGATGCTGACCCATCATCTTTACTATGGTGTCGCGAAGACAATCTGTTCAAACGCAATTATCAGTTTGCCAAAGCCTCAGCAAAGAAGAACAAAGATTCTTTGGGGTTAGATTTCAATCCTGGTCCTCCTTCTCCCCGTGCTGATGGCACACGCGATGCAGAACCAAATATCATCGGACCCTTCTACAACCTTGATGGCCTCATCACCCACATCTCTGTTCAAGGTGCCAAAGTGGATCACTCTGATGATAATGTTGACACAGATGAAGCCCCTGCTCCTACCCCAAAACCGCAGAAGCAGAAAAAGACTAAAGCTTCAAGGTCAGCTGCTCCTCCTAAAGTTTCACGTGCGAAGCCACTGGCCACTACACCTCCTGAAGACAGTGTGCAGTCTGAAGATCTATCACGTATCTCCAAGAAGACGGAGAAGAAAAATAAAATCGTCAAGAATACTGATCAGACATTGACACCTACTGCCATTCTGCGAGAAGAGCACATTGATCTGTCCAGCGATGAAGATCTTGCAGATGACGCTCTTGAGCAACTGATCAAGAGCAAGGAAGAAGCAGAGATCTTCAATGGTTTGCCTCTCTTTGATGTGGCAATCATCCATAACTTCATTGATGAGTGGTTTGACACCCCAAATCTCAGCTTTGACGATCTGCAACTTCCCATTGGCCTCAGCGTCTCCTTCAATGGCGCCATTGCTTCTGAGCTAGCTCTTGCTCAGCGCATCGTTGAACTAAAGCACAAGATCGACTATGAGAAAGCTTAGTTCAAGAAGCATGTGGCAAAGCTCAGCATGCAAGATGTCAAAAACTTCAAGATCATGCTGCACGAGCTCAAAGAAGCCTTTCTCAAGAAGCGTGAAGAAGCTAAAGGTTCCCGTGAGCGCATGAAGAGCCTGGCTGACAAGTGTGTGCAAGCCTACAATGAGGCTGAGAAGTGCAAGGCTCTTGGCCGTCCTGGCATCAACCCCAGAATGGCTGCAAAGAAGAAGAAGCTGTCAACTGATCAATCTACACCTTCAAGGCGGGAAGAGCCACGCATAGTCTTCCCAAGCAGCATGACCGGCTCGAAGCCAAAAGTCAAGTCAACCGCTTCACAACTGAAGAAGACAAGGGCTGCCAAGGCTGAAGCTAGAAAAAGGAAAAATCCTGAAGCCTCTGATGCTGCTCCCTCCAAGAAGAAGCGCAAAACCAAGAAGGATCGGGCTGCTCCCACAGAGCCCTTAGTTGTTGAACCTATCTCAATGGTTCGCCCTGCATCTGAACAACAAGAACGACGAATGATTGTTCATGAGCCTGCTTCTATAGAGGCTCATGAAGTTGAAGACATTCCAGCAGTTGACCCCACCGCTGCTAAAGACATTGGTCACCATGACAATGTTGAAGATGATGTAGTTCTTCCTCAGATCGAACACAACCTGGTATCATCGCCTGTTCTCACGAACAGCGAACTCATCAGCATTGGTCATCCTCTGACGCCAATTGCTCAGGATGCATCATGGCCTGATCACCCACAACAACAAGACACCCCGCGTACTCCCCAACATCAAGTCACACCACCTCTGCAAGAAGAAGAGGATGACTTTGAGGCCCAACCAACTCCATCTCCTCAGGCGTCGCCAGCGTTGCGCAGGCTTCGCAAAGGACCAAGGCCTCAAGTCCCTCTTTCGAGCGTTCCAGAAGGAGAAGTGCACCACCAATCTGTTGCACATCAAGTGTTCCCAGAAGCCACTCCTACTCTGAATGTCTCCGCGTCTGAAGCTAAAGCTGCTGAAGACAATCCGGCTGCATTAGTCGATGAAAAACCATAAGAAGATCATGTCCCTACTCCCCCACTCTCTGAAGAAGCTGTTCCTGAAGTGAACGTGTCTGTGCCCGACCCTCCAGCTCATCAAGTGGAGGTTGAGAATCTTGAGGCTGCCACCACTAACACCAATGAAGCCAATGACGTAGTCATGGCTGAAGCAAATGTGGAGCCTGTACCAACCCATGTGCCAGAAGCTAATGAAGCCAATGATGCACCTGCAACAAATGTGCAGCCTGACGCCTCTGTTGATGCCACTGCTCCTGTTCCGCCACCAAGGCCACACACTATCAAGCAAGCATACAACTACGGTCAGCTTATTACTGTCAAATGGCCCGTTCTGGTTCCTCCGCCTAATGCCTCTGGTCCTCAGTTTGATTATCATGTTGAGCATAGGCCTCTGGTCCAAAAACCAAAGCCAAGACTGCCAAGGTTCCCAGGTACTGCCACCTCAACAGGATCCTTCAATGCAAATGGCTTCGAAGCCCACAACACCTTCTTTGACACAGCCAAGAACCCCTACTCAAGGGCAAGAATATCATCTGATCGTTTCTGGAGCTATCAGCAGCGAAGCTATTACTCCTGCGTTCTGTTTGATCAAGGGCGCATTTTCCCTCATATGCTCCTCGACACTGAAGCCATTGCTGGACTGCCATGCTTAGAAGAAGCACTTGACTGCTTTCGTGATGCAGGTTTGCTCAGCTTTGTGATATACAAAGAAAATTGGAATGAGGAACTTTTGCTTCAATTCTATGCTACCCTCCACATTCGCGGCTACTACAGGGATACAAAGACATGGGTTCTCGAGTGGATGACAGGAAATGTTCATCATGAAGCCAAAGCTCTTGACGTCATTGAGCTTACAGGCCTACCCACTCCCGGAGAGCTTTTCGAACCTGAGTGTCAACTCCACTGCAATGCACTGGAGAACATCTTCCATAAGCCAGAGCCCAATATGAGCCAGATGTTGAGCATGATGAAGCCTCTGCCACCTGACGCCGAATACCCAAAGGAGTTCTTTGTTGATGACCTTGAGTATCTGCCTCGCACAATATATCACATCATCAGGCGAACTCTATGGCCTATCAAAGGACATTCATCAGCTGCAAAACTTGAAGGAGCCATGAAGACATTGGTCTTTTACATCCTCAATGGCATCAGCTTCAATACACAAGAATTCTTTATCCGGCAACTGGCCGCGTCTGGCTCTGATCTTTTTGGCCTGAAATTCTGTGCTCCATGGGTCATGGTCCTCATCAAGCTACACTCTACTATCAACTATCAGCCCTCTGCTCGCAATCATCTGATCTTTCTACCAGAGGTTGATATGTCAGTTGAAGCCATATACCCTGAGCCTGCCAAGAAGCCTCTTTGTCTTCAAAATGCTGATCACCAAAGCTTCACTCAACCCATGGAAGGAGTCAGCGAGAACTCATGTCTATCCAATGGCTGGGAACACTCGTCTGCCTCACCGTGCGCAAACTGAAGCTACTGAGAGCACAATTGCCCAAAGGCCTAAGAAGCGCTCTCGCGTCCTGAATGACCGAGAACTTCTTGTGGCACTACATCAGAAACAAGACAAGTATCACTTCTGGCTCAAGCGACATATGCAAAGCCTCTTGGTGGACGTCAATCGCATTCGCAATCTTGCCACCAAGAATGCTTTTGTCACTCACGAGACCTGTCGGCGATCATGGAAGAGTTTGACACTGCTCAGTGCTGAAGCAGATCTTCAAGACGATGGCTTCACTGAAAGATTCAAGGTTGACTCCACTCCTCCACGGAATGCTGTCCTACGTCGAACTCCATCCCTTGAAGACTCTGACTATTCTTCCTCCGCGGCAACTGTGAATGCCAGAGTGATCGATGATGAAGACGATGCTACTTCACTGCCCCCTACTTCTGCACGCATCGACACTGCACCAAGTTCGTCTACACCGCCAAACAACGCCGACGACCCTGCTGCGTCCCCTACTCCTCATGGGAAAGAGTAGATGCTCTATGTCTTCAAACCTTTTTGGTCATTACTTACAAAAGGGGGAGAAACATATGAGTTTGATAGTCTTCAAGCGGGTCCATATGGGCGGTTGCTTTATATTTTGCCTAGTGTTTACAACTCTCGCTTTTGATACATTTAACACTTAAACTCGATGGTCGTCTGCTACTTATTTGCTATTCTGTGATGCGATGATAAATTCCGCATGTGCGATGATAACTTCCGCACTTAGGTCATCTTGCAGATGTCCATTTTTCATTATGCATGTCATTATCTTCGTTACATCTTATCATGCATGATGAATTGTCGTCATAAGTTGAAAAGGATCTCCACAAGTACAACCTGCCATGTGTATTTGCATTCCAAAAGCAAATTTCTTATATGCACATCTTCAGGGGGAGCCTTTGTCACTTATGAAGACAATACCCTATCCTTTACAATTTCACATATTTTATCCCCATTCAAAACTTCAACCAGTTTGTCATCAATCACCAAAAATGGGGAGATTGTAAGTGCATCTTGTCGGTGTACAAAAAGAGGGGTACACTTTTTGTACCCCTATGACTGTGCACGGGCAGTCTGAGCCACGGACGCCGCCGCACCGAGCACGGCAAGGGAGGTGAAACCAAGGTAAGGCCGAAGCCGAAGAGGAGAAGAACGACGCCAAGACCAAGACCGCAAAGAGCAGGGGGAACGAAGCAGAACCCCCCCCCCCCCGGCAAGATCCTTGCCGGGGGGCAGCTTTAGTTAGCCCAGCAAGATCCTTGCCATGGCAGCTCGCCCCACACCTACGGAGCGAGGTCGCCCTTGAGTCCACTACCCCCATGGGGCAAGGATTCGGGAGACATCCCCGTGGTGGCATGCAGATCTTTGTGAAGACATTCAAGACCAGATACCCACTTAAGAAGATGATGATCCTTGGCGGGATCCCAGCCAAGGAGGACCACAAGGCCCCCGGCAAGAGCCTTGCCGGGGATGACAGCAAGCGCCACGACAAGACCCTTGCCGGGGCCCCGGCAAGGCCCTTGCCAAGGACACCCGTGGGGCCACCATCAGGCCCGCACCAGTCGCGCCTCCACCGCCATTCGCATGCAGCTGCCGACCCAACCAGTTGGGCAGGCACCTGCGTGGTGGCGTGCAGATCTTCGTAGAGACCCACCTCAGCTGTGTGCCTGCCTACATGGCACCACAAGCACCGCTGGCCAGGGCGCGTGTCAACACTAGAGGGAGCGGCGACGGACAGGACGGGGCTCTCCCCCGCCCCCGATAAAGCAAGGACACCTAAGCGGGGCGCATTAAATGCGCCTTGTCATGTAATGTGAGGGATAAACACGCATTACTGTACCCTTTCCACCTCCTGTGTGCCACTGTGGCAGCCCCTTTCCTATAAAAGGAGGCCCGAGGCGACCAGGAGGAGGATTCAGCTTTTTGGAGCTCCTCACGCCCCATAGCTAGCTCAAGAACACAGATATACAATCCACCAAAGCAGGAGTAGGGTTTTATGCATCCTCGCGGCCCGAACCTGGATAAACGAACCGCGTGCTGCCTGCTTGATCCGCTCTTCTCACGACCCCCGCGCCCCTCAACCGCAGTAGGATTCTTGTGATCCCATAGGTGTCGTTTCCCACCGACACATCTAGTGCCACCCCTAGTTGGTTTTGGAGTATTGACAACAAATCTGGTTGAGGGACTAATGTGTTTGTGAGAATTGCAGGATAACACAGGTAGTAGTCCCTCATTGATTCGGTTTACCTACCGGAGATGACCCCTAAAAATGTATGAAGACATTTACGACAATGGTGGTATATGAAGATATTCATATTGAAGACTGTGACATGAGAAGACATTGAGTGAACACTATGGAGCGCGAAGACGTAGTCGTCTCGTTGTTTCTTTTTCTTCTTTGTTGAGTCATAGGAACCACCATACTGTTAAGTGGGGTCCAAGTGAACAAAGTCAGAATGACTGAAGTGATGCTCAACCCAAATCCTATGTCTTTGAGCGAAGACAATGAGAGCAAATCTTATCCAGAGCTGGATAAGTCAGCTTTGCTTGTAGCCCAAGTAAAGTTGCCGTGTGTGTTTGAAATCTGACCGTTGGAACACGTGTCAGTTCCTTAGTGACCAGGGTCATTTAGTACATATCAGGTCGGGTTGCCTAGTGGCTATAAATAGCCCACCCCCTACACCATAAATCGGTGGCTACTTAGAGTTAGTGCACGGCTTTTGTCGTTTGAGAGCAACCCACCTCGAAGCCTTTGAGAGAGAGAAATCCTTGCAAGGACAAAGCCCAAACACCCAGAGCCAAAGAGTGTTAGGCATCACTGAAGTCTTTATGTCTGCGTGACCTGAAGACTTATTACACTTGAGGACTGTGAATCCTCCAGCCGGTTAGGCATCGCGTTCTGAGCATCCAAGAGTCATTGTGGATCGCCGGTGAACAAAGTCTGTGAAGGTTTGGAAGTCTACCTTGAAGACTTACAAGAGTAATTGGGCGAGGACTGTGTGTCCTTAGCTCAAGGGGAATAAGGTGAGGACGCGGTCTTCTGAGTTGAATCTCAGCCTCCCTAACCAGACGTACAGTTGTCATAGCAACTGGAACTGGTCCAACAAATCACGTGTCCTCAACAAGTGACTGGTTCTATCCTCTCCCTCCCTTTACTTAGAGTTTGTCTTCGTGAAGTCATTGCCTGTTTGTCGTACCTGTTTGACTTCATTACTTGACTACTATTGTTGTTTGGCTTCATACCATCTTCCATCCTGATCCTTACTACCTAGTTGCTATTAGTCTTCGTACTCTCACGTTATTGCATACTTGACTATGGCTTGCTTAGTGTAGTTTATTTTCCGCTGCATATCTATAGGTTCATTTATGTTGTTTGTCTTTGATACTCCCATGTTTTGAAGACTTTCATAAAAATCGCCTATTCACCCCCCCCTCTAGTCGATACTAGCACTTTCACCCTCCAGTTGCAACTCCACCAGCTCCTACAACCTCTTCAGATGCATTTGTTGCGGGACTCCTCTCCATGCCATCTTCGCACTCCGGCGCTCCTGAAGATCAAGCTTAGAGAGCCGCATAGCACTATGCATTTTTGAGCTTTTTGGTAACTTGTTGCCAAAGGGGGAGAAAGTGTATAGATCACAGGCTTCGAGAGAATGTGAGCTTTGCTTCTTTTTGCTATATCTTGCTACTTAATTGTTTGCTTGTTTGGTTGATACTGTATGTTTGTGTGTGTGAGATACATGTATGGTCATGTGCTTGATCATATCATACTATAATGTCTGTTCTTGGATGATGACATTCTCTATCTCTCATGTATGATCATTCACACTTTGTCTTGGTGATGAGTGTATATTTCATATTCTATCATTTTGAGCGCTCCACCAAGATGTATGTGACATGGAAGAGTAACCTATGATCCTAATTGATTGTGCATTTGCATTCAAAACCAAATTTTAAATAATGCACAAATTTAGGGGGAGCTCTTGCTTATCACATACTTCTCAAAGTGACGATGTATTTCATTCTTATTATCATTTGTTGAATCTTTGATCTATATGTTGTCATAAATTACCAAAAAGGGGGAGATTGAAAGTGCAACTAATCCCTGGGTGGTTTTGGTAATTATCAACAACATATAGCTCATTGAACTAATACTCTTTCAAGATGATCATTTCAGAAAGTTCAATGATTAGCATGGCATGGACTAGAGATGTGGACCCCTCAAAATGCTAAGGATACATATTGGCAAAAGCTTAAGACTCTACATTTTCATTTTAGTGATCCAAGATCACATTGAGTCCATAGGAAAAGCCAATACTATTAAAAGGGGATGAGGTGTTGCTTAATGGCTTGCTTGCTCAAAATGCTTAGTGATATGCTCCAAAATCCCTCAACCACTTTCTCATTTCCACATATATCCTAAACCTAAAGTCAAACTCGGCCCCACTGAGTTGATCTATCCGGCGCCACCGAGTTCATTTGACATAGCCACTGCCAGAAACCCTAATCAGTTCGGTCTCACCGATAGGGATCTCGATCTCACCGAGATGGGATTGCAAACTCTCTGTTTCCTTTCGTAACGTTTCGGTCTAACCAGATGAGCGATCGGTCCCACCGAGTTCGCAATGCAAACTCTCTGTTTCCCTTTCATAACGTTTTGGTCTCACTAAAATGAGCGATCGGTCCCACCAAGTTTGCCTGACAAACTCTCTATTTGCCTAGTACTGAAATCGGTCTCACTGAGTTCATGTGATTGGTCTCACCGAGATCAAGTTATGCCCTAACCCTAACATATCGGTCCCACCGAGTTGATCATGACGGTCCCACCAAAAATCCTAACATTCACATTTTGAACTGAATCGATCTAACCGAGTTTCACTATTCGGTCCCATCGAGTTTGGTAAATTTTGTATAACTGTTAGATTTTGTGTGGAGGCTATATATACCTCTCCACCCTTCTCCATTCGTGGAGAGATCTACTAGAACGTGCCTACACTTCCACTACTCATTTTCTGAGAGAGAACCACCTACTCATGTCTTGAGACCAAGACATTCCAATCCAACCACAAGAATAGTGATCTCTAGCCTTCCCCAAGTTGCTTTCCACTCAAATCATCTTTCCACCATATCCAAATATGTGAGAGAGAGTTGAGTGTTGGGGAGACTATCATTCAAAGCACAAGAGCAAGGAGTTCATCATCAACACACCATCTATTACCTTTTGGAGAGTGGTGTCTCCTAGATTGTTTAGGTGTCACTTGGGAGCCTCCGTCAAGATTGTGGAGTTGAACCAAGGAGATTGTAAGGGAAATGAGATCGCCTACTTCGTGAAGATCTACCCAAGTGAGGCAAGTCCTTCGTGGGCGATGGCCATGGTGGGATAGACAAGGTTGCTTCTTCGTGGACCCTTCATGGGTGGAGCCCTCTGTGGACTCGCGCAACCGTTACCCTCCATGGGTTGAAGTCTTCATCAACGTTGATGTATGATAGCACCACCTATCGGAACCACGCCAAAACTCATCCCCTTTACCTTCATATGCAATGATGTACATTCCGCTGCTATACTCTTAGAATTGCACGTGTAGGTTGATTGCTTGACTTATGCTAAGTTGCTAAAATCTGCCAAGACTTAAAATTGGGAAAAGGCTAGAATTTTATTTGGTCAAGTAGTCTAATCACCCCCCTTCTAGACATACTTTCAATCTATAGATCATCTTATAATGCTACCGTCGTACTAAGCAAAATAAGATCCCTAAAAGATAAACATCACATGCAATCAAAATATGTGACATGATATGGCCATCATCATCTTGTGCCTTTGATCTCCATCTCCAAAGCACCGTCATGATCTCCATCATCACCGGCTTGACACCATGATCTCCATCATAGCGTCGTTGTCATCTCGCCAACTATTACTTCTACAACTATTGCTAACGCATAGTGATAAAGTAAATCAATTACATGGCGATTGCATTTCATACAATAAAGTGACTACCATAATGCTCCTGCCAGTTGCTGATAACTTTTACAAAACATGATCATCTCATACAGTAACGTATATCACATCATATCTTGACCATATTACATCACAACATGCCCTGCAAAAACAAGTTAGACGTCCTCTACTTTGTTGTTGCAAGTTTTACGTGGATGCTACGGGCTTCTAGTAAGAACCATTCTTACCTACGCATCAAAACCACAACGATGTTTTGTCAAGTTTGTTGTTTTAACCTTCCACAAGGACCAGCGTAGTCAAATTCGATTCAACTAAAGTTGGAGAAATAGACACCCGCTAGCCACCTTTATGCAAAACAAGTTGCATGTCTGTCGGTGGAACCGGTCTCATGAACGTGGTCATGTAAGGTTGGTCCGGGCCACTTCATCCAATAATACCGCCGAATCAAAATAAGACGTTGGTGGTAAGTAGTATGACTATGATCGCCCACAACTCTTTGTGTTCTACTCGTGCATATCATCTACGCATAGACCTAGCTTGGATACCACTGTTGGGGAACGTAGCATGCACTTTCAAAAACCTTCCTACGATCACGCAAGATCTATCTAGGAGATGCATAGCAACGAGAGGGGGAGAGTGTGTCCACGTACCCTCATAGACTGAAAGTAGATGCATTAGCTTAACACGGTTGATGTAGTCGAACGTCTTCTCGATTCAATGAATCAAGCACCGAACGTATGGCACCTCCGAGTTCTGCACATGTTTAGGTTGATGACGTCCCTCGAACTTTTGATCCAGCAAAGTGTCGAGGTAGAGTTTCGTCAGCACGACGACGTGGTGACGGTGATGGTGAAGTGATCCGCGCAGGGCTTCGCCTAAGCACTACGACAATATGACTGGAGGAGTAAACGGTGGATGGGGCACCGCACACGGCTAAGAACAATTGATGTGTCTTACAGGTGCCCCCCCGCCCCCGTATATAAAGGAGGGAGAGGGGAGGAGGCCGGCCTAGGGGCGCGCTAAGTGGGGGGAGTCCCACTCGGACTCCTAGTCCAATTCGCCCCCCTTCCTTTTATCGAAGGGGGAAAGGGAGAAGGAGAGGGAGAAGGAGAAGGAAAGGGGGCCGCGCCCCCTCCCCTAGTCCAATTCGGACTCCTCCCTGGGGGAGGGCGCCACCCTTGTGGGGTGCCTTGCCTCCCTCCTATGGCCCATAGGGTCCATATCTTCCCCCGGGGGGGTTCCGGTAACCCCCCCGGTTCTCCGATACATACGTGATACATTCTGAAACACTTCTGGTGTTTGAATACTATCATCCAATATATCAATCTTTACCTCTCGACCATTTCGAGACTCCTCGTCATGTCCGTGATCTCATCTAGGACTCTGAACAATCTTCGGTCACCAAAACACATAACTCGTCATTGAACGTTAAGCGTGCGGACCCCACGGGCTCGAGACTATGTAGACATGACCGAGACGCATCTCCGGTCAACAGCGGAACCTGGATGCTCATATTGGTTCCTACATATTCTACGAATATCTTTATCAGTCAAACCGCAATGACAACATACGTCATTCCCTTCCCTTTGTCATCGGTATGTTACTTTCCCTCGATCGTTGGTATCTTCATACCTAGTTCAATCTCGTTACCGACAAGTCTCTTTACTCGTTCTGTAATGCATCATCCCGTAACTAACATATTAATCATATTGCTTGCAAGGCTTATCATGATGTGCATTACCGAGATGGCCCAGAGATACTTCTCCGATACTCGGAGTGACAAATCCTAATCTCGATCTATGCCAACCCAACAAACACCTTCAGAGATACCTGTAGAGCATCTTTATGATCACCCAGTTACGTTGTGACGTTTGATAGCACACAAGGTATTCCTCCGGTATTCGGAAGTTGCATAATCTCATAGTCAAAGGAATATGTATAAGTCATGAAGAAAGCAATTGACATAAAACTTAACGATCATTATGCTAAGCTAACGGATGGGTTGTTTCCATCACATCATTCTCCTAATGATGTGATCCCGTTCATCAAATGACAACACATGTCTATGGTTAGGAAACTTAACCATCTTTGATTAACGAGCTAGTCTAGTAGAGGCATACTAGGGACACTATGTATTGTCTATGTATTCACACATGTATCAAGTTTCTGGTAAATACAATTCTAGCATGAATAATAAACATTTATCATGATATAAGGAAATATAAATAACAACTTTATTATTGCCTCTAGGGCATATTTCCTTCAAAACGGCCGCACAGGAGGAAACATCGCTTGAAACAAAAGGTGCAACACGTAGATATATTACAAGCATGGGTTCATAACATAGTATTTACAACCCGAATACATCTACTCAAATATGACGTCCTTAGAACATTGGCCCTCTACTATTCGGGTCCCTTCAAGGACGTCGTCGAAGTATCTCTCCGGCTTCCGATGATCTTTGCCTTCGAGCGGGCTTGCGGTCGCCACATCGGTGGCCTTCACCTTTTCCCATTGCATCTTGACATGGGCGAAGGCCATCTGGGCACCTTCTATGCAGGCCGAGCACTTCACAGCATCAATCTGAGGCAGCCCGTCGACGAGCCGCTTCACTAAACCGAAGTAGCTACTGGGAATTGGTTCGGCCGGCCAAAGCTAGACTATTAGATCCTTCATGGCCAAACCGGCCAGCCTATGCAGCTCCATCAGCTGCTTCAGCTGGTCGTTCAGGGTCGTCAGGTGCTCCGGCGCAAGAAACTGCGACCAGAACAGCTTCTCGGTCGAGTTCCCCTCTAGGGCTCGGAAGAACTGTGATTCATCGGTGGCACTCCTTGGAAGATCCGCAAACGCATTTGGAGAACTCCACACTCGAGTGAGCAAAGCATATCTTTGACCTCCAAAAATACTATGCAAAAGAAAGGCCTTACCAGCCGCTATCTGCCTTGCCTGACGGATATCTTCGCGAGCACTCCGGGACTCGACCCGCGCCTCTTTAGCCTCTTGGAGAGCTTTGGCGAGTTCGGACGATTGGGCCGAAGTCTTCCTCTCCAAAGCCTCGCATTTGCTGATGGCATCCCTCAGCTCCTACTCGACTTCGACCACCCGAGCTTCATGTTGGCGGCGGGTAGCCTGCTCGGTCTTCAGTTCTACAGCCACTTAGTCAGCGGCTGCCTTGTTTGCCTTTGCATCTTTCTTGGCTTGGGCAAGGGCGCCTTTAAGGGTCTCGACCTCGGCTGCACAAACTATGCTCATAATCAAAGCACTAGATGAGTTAACCTCTAAACATATATATCACTTTTGATATACAAGTAAAGCTTTTAAACATTTACCTTGCGTCTCGTCGAATTGCTTGTTAATGCGGTCGATTTCTTCATCGGCCACCTGAAGCTTCCGATTGAGTTCGGAAACTTCTGCGGCCTGGGCGGAAGCCTATTGCAACAACAGAGTAGTATGTTAACTCTCAGAATACTATGTGGATCCTCTATCCGGTTTCTTTCAAACCAGACAGAGCCTCGGGGGCTACTATCTATATACAGGCATATTCCTCTATATGAAACAAAAATGTTTAGGACATTATGTCGTGGAATTGTCACGGCAGATGTCCTAGCAGAAGGACTTAGTCATGGAGCCATCGCAATAGGGTTAGATTAAAGGGGTTAAACGAGAAAAAGGACACAAGGAGTTTATACTAGTTCGGCCCCTTGCAGTGAAGGTAAAGGCCTAATCCAGTTTGAGGTGGTATTGCTGATGTTTCGATTACCAGGGAGCGAATACGTTTGACCTAGCTTTCGATCTGTTGTCTCTTGCCCTAAACCGCCGCCGGATCGTCCCTTTATATACACAGGTTGACACGCCGCAGCTCATGGAGTCTCGGCCGGCTCATACACAAACGTGTCTGGCTCGGTGACTAACTATACGTACCTTACAACCCAAGTCATACATACATGGAGGTTTACACTTATGGGCCTTAAGCCGCCTCTGGGCTTTGGGCCCCTAATAAGTCTCCTTCATGAATTGCCATCTTCTACATCTTCATGGGCTTTGTTTTGATGAAACACCACTGGTATAACCCGGCCCCTCCTGGGCAGGTCATACCCAATAGTCATATCCCCAACGTTAGGCCCCAGGTTGATTTGAACTTGTTCATGTCAATCTTCAACACTTAGAAAAAATCCTTCTTCATTTATCCTTGCAAGGTCTTGTAACCCGCCATGACGTCATCTCTTGGAATTGCAGTAACCCATCGTGATGTCACCTGTCATTAATATTACACAAAGCCCAAATCTTAATAAATCTTCCTTTTTAATGAACCTTCAAAAATCGAGGCATTTTCGTCGTTACGTATCCATTTTTTGGTCTCCTCGATTCCCGCGCATGCCACTTATCCTTCTAGCCTTATAAATAGGGCCAGGGGTCCCTTTCTTTTTCCTCCCTTGCCACTTCATCCCTTTCTTCTTCCTGGCATCACTCCAGCACCCGAGCTCCACCGCCGTCCTCGACCTCAGCTACTACCTCGACATCGGCCGCTGCATCAACCTGATCTATCCAGAGTTTGGTCCTGCGCCTCCGCCACTTAACAGCTCAGGTAAGTTTTCCTCCTTCCCTTTCCTCTAGAGCTCATTAGGGTTTCCTACAAGTTCATCAGAGTTCGTCCTTGTTCTTCGCTGTAGCTTGTAACTTTGATTCAAACTTAGCACTTCTCCTGCACGGCGGCAATCGTGATACTTGTCTTTGTTATTAGACCATCTCCTTTGCATAAGAAAAATCAATCTGAACATATGAACTGCTCAAGTACCGTAATTTAGGTTGAAAATACTTTCCATTATCTAAAGTGTCGCAGATCCGAAATCATAGATCAATCTGTGAAACCTGTTTGTTTCAACACTTAGTAGAATTCACTCTTGATAGATCTTGAATACCATTGTTGTCATGGCGTCTTACATCACCATTATAATTAGTCATATGTCATTAGGCCCCATTTAAGCAGCCAATATGAATATATACTGCAGCGTTCACTTCCGGCTTAACGAAACAACTTAAACCGGCAAATTTTCTTTCTTTTAGGCTTCTTCCTTCACAATGACGAAGACAGCCACTTCATGCAATTGGGTTCCTTCAATTGTCATCGAAAACATGCTCAAGTACTTTGTCAAAATCGGCTTTTTACCAGCAAAAGACATCATGCATTGGCGCGCTCCCAAGCCAAATGAGAAAAAACCTCAGCCGCGAGATGGTGAGATCATTGTTTTTACTAATCATATGAACCGGGGCTTCTCACCTCCCGGATCTAAATTTTTCCAAGACGTTCTGCACTTCTTTCAACTGCATCCTCAAGACATCGGACCAAAATCCGTGTCAAACATCTATAATTTTCAAGTCTTCTATGAAGTATACCTTCAAGAGGAACCCAGTGTTGAACTCTTCAGCGAATATTTTTATCTGAACTGGCAGAATGAATTTACCAATGCACCCAGCTTAGAACTTGGCGGGGTCTCAATTCAACGAAGAAGAGATGTTATCTTCCCCTATGCTCGCCTGCCGAGTCACCCCAAAGATTGGAACCAAACATGGTTACATTGTAAAGATACTTCTCCGGCTGATGAAAATCCACTGCCGGGTTATCGTGTCCAGCGGCTAGACCCAAAGCATCATCTTCCCGAAAAACTTACCACTATTGAACGTGCAAAGCTTGCACCCACTATTGCAAAGGTGAAGGCCCTGCTGGGAAATGGGTTAACCGGTATTGACTTGGTTGGGTGTTGGGTTTCTTGGCGAATCATACCCTTGAGCCGCCGATCTGGCTTAATGTGCACGTATACGGGTGGTGCAAAAGATCCACTGCACCACAGCTCCGTGTGTTTAACTGATGATGCAATCAATGAAATGACAAACACCCTTCTGAATGAGAGCCTGGAAAGCTGCAGCAAAGTGGGATTGAAACCTTTCTGCAAACTTAACCCGCCACCAGATGTGAGTCCCTAAATTTCTTACTTTACCTTATCATTCAAATATTCTATTAACTCAACTTTGATGACTTTCACAGACTGAATCCGATTTTTGGAATAAGGAATATGACCATGAAGCTGCCAAGAAAGCGAGGGCCAAATCAAAAGCCGCCAAGAGAGCCATCAAGAAGAATAAGAAGAAACTAAGCGCTTCCGAAATGTTTGAACCGAATGACAGCTGTGAGTCGGAGGTATCCCTTGATTCCCTTGGCTCCTTTTTCAACTATCTTATTGACACCGATTATCATCAGGATGACACAGGGGCCAGTCAAGCGGTCGAAGAAGAGGTAACATTATTTCCTCCGACTCAGCGCCTTTGCCAAGACAGAAAATTCGACGGGTAACCCGGAAAGTAAGCTTTTCACACCCCTTAGCTCATTTGGATCCTCACTTTCTTTTGAAGCAACAGCAGCACGAGAACTGGCGACAAACTCGGACCAGCGGAGGTGAAGAATTATCCTCTGGTTTACCAAATACTCCAGCTCCGCGGAAACGCCGAAATGAGGTCCTTCCAAATTTAAACTCTTTTTATCCTCTGGCGGGTCTCATTCGCCAGCCACTTAATTCTTCCGATTCAAACTATCAGGAGGCTTCTCACTCCTCTTCCGGCGACTCATCACATACCCAGCTGTCGGCTTTCAAAACTGCCCCTGGGTAACAACAATTACTTTTTATTTTCTACCTCCTTATGCTCTTATACTTCTACTGACCTCTCATAACCCATGTAGTGGAAAAGCAAAGCCTAGCAAGAAGGCAAAGGTGATCAAGCCGGCTAAAGACCCCAAAGTCCATGAACCGGAGCCACAAATTCCAGCGTCTGACACCTCCATGCCACAACCAGAAGAGCCTATCCATGATGTTCCACCAGAAATTCCTGACCTCTCAAGTGACTACACCAACATCAATCCTTTGAACACTGAATCATCAAGCCCAATTAAACCGTCAGAAACACATGCCGACGATGTTGTGATCACTGGCACCTGCTTCAAAGAGCCGGGAAAGCCTACTGTCTTGGCCAAGCACTCCGCCAAAGAAGAAATTATTGAAAGGCGAAAAGTGAGATTTGACATCGCCAACTATTCTCAATTGAGTATTAGTGAAGTACTCTCTGGTTATCTCAACCAAGTGCATACCAACCGCGACCTTGAAATTGATATGGTGAAGCAGATGCATCAAAAATATGAGGTATGAATTCCTGCTTTAATAAGTTATGCATATCCTATCAGCCCCCAAGTCTACTGTGTATGATAGGATTGAATATGCTGTAGACTTAGAATAGCCATGAGTATAAAAAGCATCTTTGGTAGAATCCTTCAAAGGCTGGCTTTCACCATCCGAGTTAAACCGGGATTTTAACAATTAACATTGCAACCGTAGCCCCCAAGGGCCGGTTTAATCAACATGAATGAACTGGTACTGTTCACCATTGTTTATAAATGAAAGCTTATTTGAGTAGCCCCCATGAGCCGGCTGTGGTTGTTTGCGGCACCACCAGGTCATTATAAAGTAGCAATGAAATGCGAGCAATATGCATTAGCCCCCAAGTGCTCTTGCTTGCAAAGTGCTTGGGACTTGTTTATATGTGCCTTTGTATGACGGATTTTTCTGTACCCATTAGCCCCCAAGTGCCGAGCGTTGTTGCTTGCAAAAGGCTTGGGACTTTATTTCTGTAACCCAAATATGAATATGATTTTAAATCTATGCATATACAGAATGCCACTACTCAACTTCAATCGCAATTGGCTGATGTGAATACCCAACTGGAGCATCAAGAATCTGAGACCCGGAAGGCCGACTCAAAATTCAAATTTAGTCTGGATGAGTCAAAAAAACTGAAGACCAGTTTTGATGCTGAAAGAACTGTCTGGGCTGAAGAGAAAACTGCTCTTACGCAGCGGGCTGAAAAAGCGGAAGCTGCACTTCAAGAGGTGACCACTGAGCTTACCGGTTTAAAACACCGTATATCCCAGATGGTTTCTGCTATCTTTGGTGAGTAACTTTGTCAGCATCAAAATTGAATCTTATCTTGCATGTTACAAACCGTCTCTAATCAATCCATAATTATTACACAGGTCCCAGGAGTAGCAATCTTAGTCAAGAAATGCTTGTGAAGCTCAAAGCCGTTTATACACTTGTTGAACAGCTATACACTGGAACTCACGCGCGCTAGCCACGATTTCTCCGACTAATCAAGCACCCACTCTTTTGAGTGATGTCTTGAAAAAACTTTCTGTTCTGCCTGCTAGGATTGAAGAGATGAAGCAGTCATTTGCAAGAGCCGGTGTCATTACGGCCTTAAGCCGGGCCAAGGCATGGCAAGCAAAGCTAGACCCAGCCGAGCTAGCGACTGGGTATCCAAGCTTGAAAGAAGACGGCACTCCCTTTGATAAGAAAGACTTCTCTGCCTGCGTGAAGTAAATACGTCCCATGGCCAGTCTGATATCTGATGAAACGGATCTTTTAAGATATCAACCAGCTTATGATATGGAGAATCAGAAGATGCCCATGTTATCTTATAAAGTGATGGATCTGATCCCCCCAATCTGTAGGCATACTTTCGCCCCTAAAGTTGATCCGTCCGACCTTATCGACGATGAAGCTGAATTCCAAGCCTTTTGTGGCATTGATTGGTCATCACCAAACTTCCAGACGGCGGAGGAGGACGAAGAACCAGAGAAGTATGATCCAGAAGCTTCAAGTCGTCAAGGCCAAGAAGATTGATCCGCTGGGCGGTTCATATATTTGATCTTTTGAAAACACTTGATCTTTTTGGCTCACTGAGTCATGTAATAGGCTAGTGAAACTTTGATCTGCCGTGCCATCATGCACGTTTTTGTTTGGCGCAACACTGCTGATCCACCAGTTGAAAAACCACCACTTTATGCTTATGATAACGTCGATTTATGCGGATCAGATTTAGCATTATCCTGCACACAAATAGATCACAAGTGCCCTGGCGGTTTATTGCAAGGCGGGTCACAATACCCAATATTAAACCACTGGGGATGAATAGCCCATAACCAGGGCGGGTATAACCGTTTATGCAATTGTTAATAAAATGCCATACCTGTGGTATTTACTTAGACTGTCGGCTTATCAAATCCATGCAGAAAGGCTTCCAACCCAAAGATTGAGAATGCATCGCCATATTTAATGGACTCATGCTATAGGCTTACAATGCCGTAAATAAGGGGTAACATCCCAAGCTTTAGAGCCATAACTCTAAACACAAGAGTATTAATTTCTGGCAACTTAGAGTCTGCCATCATGGCGGGTTATAAAAAATCCGAAGATGCTCAAATATGAGACATAGACAAGGCTGCTTGGCCCGACTTGTGAAAACCATATGGTAAGAAAAAGAAATGATATAAATCCAAGATGAAGAAAAATCCAAAAAATACGAGGCTGTTATAAATCTCCAAAACCAAATCTCAACATAAAACTTCAATGAAACTAGCATGATAGCCACTGGAGTATCCTCGCTTTCCGTAAGCCGGCTCTCACATGACCCAATCGATGTCTTAACCTGGATAAGTTCAGGGTTTTGTTTAAAGATTGACTTATCGAGAGTACACGAGGTCAGAGTAGCATCATGCAAACATGCAGGTTTAACCAAGTTTCAATGAAGGCGGCTTAATAGCCTGGATTCATCCTTGCTATCAGTAAGTCATGCCCTCACATGACAAACCGGCATTTTAACCCTAACAAGTTCAGGGTCTTGTTTAAAAGATTGACTGTTAAGAGTTCGGCAGGTCAATCAGGATTACGTGATGGAGAAGCATCTGGCATATAGGCAGGATAACCCGGAAGGGTTACGTCCTCTTTGGTGAATACACCTATGTTTGAACAAGATAACCCAGTCAAGAGGGTAGTAACACTATCTTCTCTTTGGTGAATACACCTACGTTTGAATAGGAAGCCCCCAAGTGACATATTCGTGAGATGTGCTCGCCGGGTACCTATGTTTGAGTTGTGATGTGCAACAAAACTCTCTTTGGTCCCGGTAACCTGGGTGTCAAGCCGCGGAAGTAATCATATGACATGACAATAAAGACTCAGATTCTGAGATTTGAAGATAACAGAGGCCCTGAATTATCAGGGGTGCTGATTTTATTATATTTCTCATAGAATATACACTGATATAAATATGTACATCTCAAGAGCCAGTAGCTCAAGTGTGAGCAATATTCCACGGTCGGCGGGTCTCCTCCTCCGATGTGCGTGAGTCCTTGTGGCCTCGAACATCGATAAGATAGTATGACCCATTGTTCAGATTTTTGCTGACCATGAAGGGCCCTTCCCAAGGTGGGGATAGCTTGTGCATATCAGTCTGATCCTGGATAAACCGGAGCACCAAGTCACCTTCTTGAATGGTTATGGTCTTAACTCGACGGCTGTGATAGTGGCGCAGATCTTGTTGGTAAATCGCTGAACGAGCCGCCGCAAGGTCACGCTCCTCATCTAACAGGTCAAGTGCATCCTGAGGTGCTTTTTGATTGTCAGCTTCACCATAAGCCGCCACACGGGGCGAATCATGACGGATGTCACTAGGGAGAACCGCTTCTGCTCCATAAACCATGAAAAAAGGTGTGTAACCCGTAGATTTGTTGGGGGTAGTATTAATACTCCATAACACTGAGGGTAACTCCTCCACCCAACAACCCGGTGTTCTTTGCAAAGGAACCATAATCCGGGGCTTGATGCCTCACAGAATCTCTTGATTAGCTCGCTCAGCTTGACCATTGGACTGGGGGTGAGCCACTGAGGACACATCAAGTTGAAGATGCTCTCGTTGACAAAATTCTTTCATAGCACCCTTGGACAGATTAGTGCCATTATCAGTTATAATGTTGGGGGGAAAACCAGAACAGAAAATCACCTTTTTGATGAATTGAACCGCCATTGCTGCGTCACACTTGCTAACCGGTTCTGCTTCAACCCACTTTGTAAACTTGTCAACCGCCACCAAAAGGTGGGTCTTCTTATCTTTGGACCTTTTGAAGGGTCCAACCATATCAAGCCTCCAGGTAACAAATGACCAAGCAATTGGAATCATCCTCAACTCTTGAGCCAGAACATGAGCTCGTCATGAAAACTTCTGACAACCGACACATTTACTGACTAAATCCTCAGCATCAGCATGAGCCATCAGCCAATAAAACCCATGACGGAAAGCCTTAGCTATGAAAGACTTAGAATTGGCATGATGACCACAATCTCCCTCATGAATCTCTCGTAGAATCTCACAGCCTTCTTCAAGAGAAACACAACATTGAAATGCCCCTGTGAAACTGCGATGATGTAACTCCCCATTGACAATAGTCATTGACTTAGACCGCCGGGTTATCTGCCTGGCCAAAGTTTCATCCTCAGGTAACTCGCCTCGGGTCATATAAGCCAAATACGGAACTGTCCAATCAGGAATAGCATGAAGAGCCGCCACCAACTGTGCTTCCGGGTCGGGAATAGCAAGATCCTCCTCTGTAGGTAATTTGACAGAAGGGTTATGCAAAATATCCAGGAAAGTGTTAGGTGGTACCGGCTTACGCTGAGATCCTAACTGCCTTAAAGCATCAGCCGCCTCATTTTTCCTGCGATCAACATGTTCAACTTGATAACCCTTAAAGTGACCCGCAATAGCATCAACCTCTCGACGATAAGCCGCCATGAATGGATCCTTAGAATCCCAAGTGCCAGAAACTTGCTGAGCTACCATATCTGAGTCGCCGAAACACCTCACCCGGCTTAAGTTCATCTCCTTAGCCATCTAAAGACCATGGAGTAAGGCCTCATACTCAGCTGCATTGTTAGTACAAGGGAACTTCAACCTGAGAACATAAGAAAATTTATCACCTCATGGGGAAGTCAAGACAACTCCAGCCCCGAGCCTTCCAACTATCTGGATCCATCAAAGTGAATAGTCCAATATGTGTTATCCAACTTTTCCTCAGGCATCTGCAACTCTGTCCAATCATTGATAAAATCCACAAGTGCTTGCGACTTCATAGCCGTGCGAGGCACGTACTTCAAACCATGGGGTCCAAGCTCAATGGCCCACTTGGCTACCCAACCTATGGCTTCTCTGTTTTGAATGATATCCCCTAAAGGGGCAGAACTAACCATAGTGATGGGATGGCCCAGAAAATATTGCTTGAGCTTTCGACTAGCCATGAATACCCCATATACAAGCTTCTGCCAATGCGGATACCTCTGATTGGACTCAATAAGTACCTCACTGATGTAGTAAACCGGTCGTTGAACCGGATACTCCTTGCCTGGCTCCTTCCTTTCCACCACAATGGCTACACTGACAGCTCGCCTATTGGCAGCCACATATAACAACAAAGGCTCTTTATCAATGGGAGCAGCAAGAACGGGCGGCTCAGCCAGCTGTTTCTTCAAGTCCTCAAACGCTTGATTAGCAGCATCTGATGACCCACAAGTATAGGGGATCTATCATAGTCCTTTCGATAAGTAAGAGTGTCGAACCCAATGAGGAGCAGAAGGAAATGATAAGCGGTTTTCAGCAAGGTATTCTCTGCAAGTACTGAAATAAGTGGTAACTGATAGTTTTGTGATAGGATAATTTGTAACGAGCAACAAGTAACAAAAGTAAATAAAGTACAGCAAGGTGGCCCAATCCTTTTTGTAGCAAAGGACAAGCCTGGACAAACTCTTATATAGAGAAAAGTGCTCCCGATGACACATGGGAATTATCGTCAATCTAGTTTTCATCACGTTCATATGATTCGCGTTCGGTACTTTGATAATTTGATATGTGGGTGGACCAGTGCTTGGGTGCTATTCTGACTTGAACAAGCATCCCACTTATGATTAACCTCTATTGCAAGCATCCGCAACTACAACAAAAGTATTAAGGTAAACCTAACCATAGCATGAAACATGTGGATCCAAATCAGCCCCTTACGAAGCAACACATAAACTAGGGTTTAAGCTTCTGTCACTCTAGCAACCCATCATCTACTTACTACTTACCAATGCCTTCCTCTAGGCCCAAATAATGGTGAAGAGTTATGTAGTCGACGTTCACATAACACCACTAGAGGCTAGACAACATACATCTCATCGAAATATCGAACCAATACCAAATTCACATGACTACTAATAGCAAGACTTCTCCCATGTCCTCAGGAACAAACGTAACTACTCACAAAGCATATTCATGTTCATAATCAGAGGGGTATTAATATGCATAAAGGACCTGAACATATGATCTTCCACCAAATAAACTAACTAGCATCAAGTACAAGGAGTAATCAACACTACTAGCAACCTACTAGTACCAATCCCGTACTTGGAGACAAGAATTGGATACAAGATATGAACTAGGGTTTTGATAGGAGATGGTGCTGGTGAAGATGTTGATGGAAATTGCCCTCTCCCGATGAGGAGCGTTGGTGATGACGATGACGATGATTTCCCCCTCGCGGAGGGAAGTGTCCCCGGCAGAACAGCTCTGCCGGAGCCCTAGATTGGTTCCGCCTCGTGGCGGCAGAGTCTCGTCCCGAAAGGTTGGTTATAATTTTTCCCATGACGAAAGACTTCATATAGCAGAAGATGGCCACCGGAGAGCCAACAGGGGCCCATGAGGCAGGGGGCGCGCCCCCCACCCTCGGGGCCAGGTGGGTCCCCCTCTGGCGTACTTCTTCCGCTCAATATTTTATATTATTGCCAAAAATAACTTTCATGGAGTTTCAGGACTTTTGGAGTTGCGCAGAATAGGTCTCTAATATTTGCTCCTTTTCCAGCCCAGAATTCCATCTGGCGGCATTCTCCCTCCTTATGTAAACCTTGTAAAATAAGAGAGGATAGGCATAAGTATTGTGACATAACGTGTAATAACAGCCCATAATGCAATAAATATCAATATAAAAGCATGATGCAAAATGGATGTATCACCTCCCCCAAGCTTAGACCTCGCTTGTCCTCAAGCGGAAGCCGATAACGATAAATATGTCCACATGTTTAGAGGCAGAGGTGTCGATAAAAATAAAATACGGACATGAAGAGATCATGATTATTTTCATAACAACATCATATATATAGATATTGCATATGATTTCTTATGCTCAAGTAATAATCTACTCATAATGCAAAAGTACAAATCATAAACTTTATTGAGAACTAACAAACTATAATCTCAGTCATTGAGGCAATTGCAATTTATCATAACATCAGAAAGAGTCTATGTTAGTGCTTTCTAGCAAGTCCACATACTCAACTATCATTTGGTCTTTCATAATTGCTAACACTCACACAATACTTGTGGTTACAGAGTTTTAACCGGACATAGAGAAAGATAGGGGCTTATAGTTTCGCCTCCCAACCTTTTACCTCAAGGGTAATCTCAACAATAATAACTCATGCTCCCCTACATCCAATTAGATATATCTATCAGAATCTTTTTAACATACTGTGCTTGCCAAAGGATAAAATAAAAAAGAAAGGTGAAGATCACCATGACTCTGGCATAAGTTAGAAGATAATAATAAAAGATAGGCCCTTCGCAGAGGGAAGCAGAGGTTGCCATGCGCTTTTATGGTTGGATGCACAAAATCTTAATGCAAAAGAACGTCACTTTATATTGCCCCTTGTGATATGAACCTTTATTATGCAGTCCGTCGCTTTTATTTCTTCCACATCACAAGATCGTATAAAGCTTATTTCCTCCACACCAATAAATCATACATATTTAAAGAGCAATTTTTATTGCTTGCACCGATGACAACTTACTTGAAGGATCTTACTCAATCCATAGGTAGATATGGTGGACTCTCATGGAAAAACTGGTTTAAGGGTTTTTGGAAGCACAAGTAGTATCTCTACTTGGTGCTAAGAATTTGGCTAGCATGAGGAGGAAAGGCAAGCTCAACATGTTGGATGATCCATGACAATATACTTTATCTTAGATATAAGAAAACATAACCCATTACGTTGTCTTCCTTGTCCAACATCAACTCTTTAGCATGTCATATTTTAATGAGTGCTCCCAATCATAAAAGATGTCAAGATAGTGTATTTATATGTGAAACCTCTCTTTCTTTATTACTTCCTATTAATTGCAACGATGACCAAAGCTATGTTTGCCAACTCCCAACAAATTTTAATCATCATACTCTTTCTATGTGAAGTCATTACTCTCAATAAGATCAATATGAACTCTTTATTTCTTTTTATTCTTTTCTCTTTTGTTTTATTCACTCAAGATCATGGCAAAACAATCAAGCCCTTGAATCAACACTAATTTTTATTATATAGCTCACGGACTCGATTACATAGAGGGATCATAAAGCAAAACTCAAAACTAGATCATGCCATAAACTTTATTCTACTAGATCAAGATACTACTAATAGGATCGAACTAAGAAAAACGATAAAGATAGGAATGTGATGGTGATACGATACCGGGGCACCTCCCCCAAGTTGGCAGTTGCCAAGGGGAGTTCCCATACCGATGTGATTATGTCTCCTTTGCTGGTGAAGAAGGTGGTGATGATGGATAGTCGCACATCGAGCGTAAGAGGTCCTCCAGCTTGCGGATAATGCCCTTGAGTGCAACAATATGATCCTTCAACAAAATATTTTCACGTGTGACATACTTGTTCTGTATACGAGCTAACTCAATCATCTTGAAAGCTTCAATCTCAGTTGGGGTAAGAAGATTATGATCAAGTTGAAGGATGTCTTCTGCTACCGGAGCTTGATCCTCCGTGGCCTTCTTGTTCCCTTCATCCTTGTTGATCTCCATGGGTTCTTCCCTCTTCAGCTCTATCTTCATTAGCCAAGCATCATTGTCACCATTGTTGGAAGAGGGGGACGACATAATGCCTGGCCTTGACAACCCTGACAGAAAACAGCTCGAAACAAGAACAGAGGATATTTGCGTGATACAGGGGTCAAAACCTTCGAGAGATTATATAATGAATTTTTACCAACCAAAATACGTACCGTGCAAGAAAACGGAGTCCGGAGGGCACACGAGGTGCCCACGAGGTAGGGGGCACGCCCAGTAGGGTAGGGCGCGCCCTCCACCCTCGTGGAGGCCTCGTGTCCTTCCCGGACTGCTTCTTAATTTCTATTTTTCTAAATATTCCAAAACGGAGAAATATTGCCTTAAGAACTGTTTTGGAGTCCGTTTACTTACCGTGCCACATACCTATTCCTTTTCGGAGTCTGAAACGTTCTGGAAAGTGTCCCTTATGTTTTCCTCCGGGGTTACGGTTTCAATAACATTGGTTTCAACATTTATAGGATTACCTGAGATATAGTGTTTAATTCTTTGACCGTTCACCACCTTCGGATTTGTGCCTTCGGAGTTGTTGATTTTTATGGCTCCGGAACGATAGACCTCCTCGATAACGTAAGGGCCTTCCCATTTAGAGAGAAGTTTTCCTGCAAAAAATTTTAAACGAGAGTTGTATAGCAATACATAATCACCTACATTAAACTCACGCTTTTGTATCCTTTTGTCATGCCATCTTTTAACTTTTTCTTTAAACAACTTGGCATTTTCATAAGCTTGGGTTCTCCATTCATCAAGTGAGCTAATGTCAAATAATCTTTTCTCACCGTCAAGTTTGAAATCATACTTGAGCTCTTTAATAGCCCAATATGCCTTATGTTCTAGTTCGAGAGGTAAGTGGCATGCTTTTCCATAAACCATTTTATACGGAGACATACCCATAGGATTTTTATATGCAGTTCTATAGGCCCATAATGCATCATCAAGTTTCTTGGACCAATTCTTTCTAGACCTATTGACAGTCTTCTGCAAAATTAATTTGAGTTCCCTATTACTCAATTCTACTTGAACACTAGACTGTGGGTGATAAGGAGATGCAATTCTATGATTAACATCATACTTAGCAAGCATTTTATGGAAAGCACCATGAATAAAATGTGAACCACCATCAGTCAGTAAATATCTAGGGACTCCAAACCTCGGAAAAATAACTTCTTTAAGCATCTTAATAGAAGTGTTATGATCAGCACTACTAGTTGGAATAGCTTCTACCCACTTAGTAACATAATCAACAGCAACTAAAATATGTGTATAACCATCAGAGGCAGGAAAGGGTCCCATATAATCAAACCCCCAAACATCAAATGGTTCAATAACAAGTGAATAATTCATAGGCATTTCTTGACGCCTACTAATATTACCAATTCTTTGACATTCATCACAAGATAAGACAAACTTACGGGCATCCTTGAAGAGGGTAGGCCAATAAAAACCGAATTGCAATACCTTATGTGCAGTTCTATCTCCAGCGTGGTGTCCTCCATAAGCTTCGGAGTGACACTTGCGTAGGATTTATTCCTGTTCATGCTCAAGTACACAACGTCTAATAGCACCATCTACTCCTTTGTAAAGATGTGGGTCATCCCAAAAGTAATGTCTCAAATCATAAAAGAACTTTTTCTTTTGTTGATATGTGAAGCTAGGTGGTATAAATTTAGCAACAATATAATTAGCATAATCAGCATACCACGGAGTGCTACGAGAAGTACTTATGACATTTAGTTGCTCATCAGGAAAGCTATCATCAATAGGTAGTGGGTCATCAAGAACATTCTCTAACCTAGATAAGTTGTCTGTAACGGGGTTCTCAGCTCCTTTTCTATCAACAATGTGTAAATCAAATTCTTGCAGCAACAGAACCCATCTAATAAGTCTAGGTTTTGCATCTTTCTTTTCCATAAGATATTTAATAGCAACATGATCCGTGTGAATAGTTACTTTAGAATCAATGATATAAGGCCTGAACTTATCACAAGCAAATACGACTGCTAAGAATTCTTTTTCAGTAGTAGCATAATTTCTTTGAGCATTGTCTAGAGTCTTACTAGCATATTGAATAACATTTAATTTCTTATCAACTCTTTGCCCTAGAATAACACCTACAGCATAATCACTAGCATCACACATAGTTTCAAAGGGTAAATTCCAATCAGGTGGCTGAACAATAGGTGCAGAGATCAATGCTTTCTTAAGTATTTCAAATGCTTCTACACAATCATCATCAAAGACAAATGGTATATCTTTTTGTAATAAATTAGTCAGATGCCAAGAAATTTTTGAGACGTCCTTAATGAACCTCCTATAAAATGCGGCGTGCCCAAGGAAACTTTTTATACCTTTGATGTCCTTGGGACACGGCATCTTTTCAATACGATCAACCTTGGTTTTATCAACTTCAATACCTCTTTCAGAAACTTTATGCCCCAAGACAATACCTTCATTAACCATAAAGTGGCACTTTTCCCAATTCAAGACAAGATTAGTTTCTTCACATCTCTGCAGAACTCGATCAATATTGCTCAAGTAATCATCAAAAGAGAATCCATAGACAGAAAAATCGTCCATGAAAACCTCACAAATCTTTTCACAAAAGTCAGAGAATATAGACATCATGCATCTTTGAAAGGTAGTAGGTGCATTACATAAACCAAAAGGCATACGTCTATAAGCAAAGGTACCAAAAGGGCAAGTAAAAGCAGTCTTTGATTGATCAATGGCTGACACGAGTATTTGAGAGAAACCAGAATAACCATGTAGAAAGCAAAAATGTGTATGTTTGCATAATCTTTCTAGCATTTGATCGATAAAAGGTAAGGGGTAATGATCTTTCTTAGTAGCCTTATTTAATTTGCAGAAATCAATTACCATCCTATAACCTATAATAATTCTTTGCGGAATCAATTCGCCTTTATCATTAGGAACGACGGTAATACCTCCCTTCTTAGGGACACAATGGACAGGACTTACCCACTGACTATCAGCAATGGGATAAATTATACCTGCCTCAAGGAGCTTTAGTATTTCTTTTCTTACCACTTCCTTCATCTTGGGATTCAGCCTTCGTTGATGATCACGAGCTGGTTTAGCATCTTCTTCCAAATTTATTTTATGTTGACATAGAGTGGGACTAATGCCCTTAAGATCATCAAGAGTATATCCAATAGCAGCACGGTGCTTCTTCAGAGTTTTCAATAATCTCTCTTCTTCATGCTCTGAAAGGCTAGCAATAATAATAACAGGATATATCTTCTTTTCATCAAGATAAGCATATTTAAGAGTATCAGGCAACGGTTTAAGCTCAAACACGGGATCACCCTTGGGTGGAGGAGGATCCCCTAGGATTTCCACAGGCAAATTGTGTTTCAGAATAGGTTCCTGTTTAAAGAATACTTCGTCTGTTTCCCTTCTTTCATTCATAAACATATCATTTTCATGGTCTAGCAAATATTGTTCTAAAGGACACTAGGAGGTATGGTAATAGAAGCAAGACCAATAATTTCATCTTTACTAGGCAATTCTTCTTCATGGTGTTGTCTACTAAATTTATAGAAATTAAACTCATGACACATATCACCCAAGCCAATAGTAACAACACTCTTTTCGCAATCTATTCTAGCATTGACAGTGTTCAAGAAGGGTCTACCAAAGATAATGGGACAAAAGCTATCTTGTGGGGAACCAAGAACAAGAAAATCAGCAGGTTATTTAGTTTTCCCACACAAGACTTCAACATCTCTAACAATTCCCATTGGTGAAATAGTATCTCTATTGGCAAGTTTAATTGTGACATCTATATCTTCTATCTCAGCAGGTGCAATATCATGCATAATTTCTTTGTATAAGTCATAAGGTATTGCGCTCACACTAGCACCCATATCACATAAACCATGATAACAATGATCTCCTATTTTAACAGAAATAACAGGCACGCCTACCATAGGTCTATGTTTATCTTTAGCACAAGGTTTGGCAATTCTAGCAGTTTCACCGCAGAAATAAATAACATGCCCATCAATATTATCAGCCAAGAGATATTTAACAATAGAAATATTATGTTCAACTTTAACTTGCTCAGGAGGTGTATAAGTTCTAATATTGCTTTTACGAACCACAGTTGAAGCTTTAGCATGATCCTTTATCCTAACAGGGAAAGGTGGTTTCTCAACATAAGAAGTAGGAACAACAGGATCATTATAAGTGACAGTCTTTTCTTCAACTTTAGTAGGTGCAGCTACTTTTACTTATATGAGAGGATGATATTTAAACCACTTCTCCTTGGGGAGATCAACATAAGTAGCAAAAGATTCACACAAAGAAGCTACTATCTCAGAGTCGAGTCCATATTTAGTGCTAAATTTACGAAAAATATCGGTATCCATAAAAGATTTAAAACAATCAAACTTAGGTGTCATACCTGACTCCTTACCTTCATCGAGATCCCAATCTTCAGAGTTGCATTTAATTCTATCCAATAAATTCCATTTGAATTCAATAGTCTTCATCGTAAAAGAGCCAGCACAAGAAGTATCGAGCATGGTGCGATTGTTTTCAGAAAGCCGAGCAAAAAAACTTTGAAGAATTATTTATTTTGAGAGCTCATGATTGGGGCATGAATATAACATTGATTTAAGCCTCCCCAAAGCTTGAGCGATGCTTTCTCCTTCGCGAGGCCAAAAATTATATATATAATTGCGATCACGATGAACAAGATGCATAGGATAAAACTTCTGATGAAATTCCAATTTCAATCGTTCGTAATTCCATGACCCCGTATCATCACATAACCTATACCATGTCGATGCATCTCCCTCCAAAGATAAAGGGAAGACCTTCTTCTTAACAACATCAATTGGTATACCTGCAAGCTTAAATAATCCACAAACTTCATCCACATGGATTAGGTGCTCATCAGGATGCTTTGTTCCATCTCCTGCAAAAGGATTATCTAGTAGTTTTTCTAACATACCCGAAGGAACTTCACAGGGAACATTTTCATTTTCAGTAGGTTCAGTAGGTTGAGGAGAAACTATTTGCTCTACTGGTCGGGGTGAAGATACCCCGAACAAACCCCTCAGAGGATTACTTTCCATAGTAACAAGTGACAGTAAATTTCAGCACACTATATAAATTTTTCCTTACCAAATTCCACCTACCAGAGGCGCTTCACTCCCCGGCAACGACACCAGAAAAGAGTCTTGATGACCCACAAGTATAGGGGATCTATCGTAGTCCTTTTGATAAGTAAGAGTGTCGAACCCAACGAGGAGAAGAAGGAAATGATAAGCGGTTTTCAGCAAGGTATTCTCTACAAGTACTGAAATAAGTGGTAACAGATGGTTTTGTGATAGGATAATTTGGAACGAGCAACAAGTAACAAAAGTAAATAAATTGCAGCAAGGTGGCCTGTTCCTTTTTGTAGCAAAGGACAAGCCTGGAGAAACTCTTATATAGAGAAAAGTGCTCCCGAGGACACATGGGAATTATCGTCAAGCTAGTTTTCATCACGTTCATATGATTCGCATTCAGTACTTTGATAATTTGATATGTGGGTGGACCGGTGCTTGGGTGCTGTTCTTACTTGAACAAGCATCCCATTTATGATTAACCTCTATTTCAAGCATCCGCAACTACAACAAAAGTATTAAGGTAAACCTAACCATAGCATGAAACATATAGATCCAAATCAGCCCCTTACGAAGCAACGCATAAACTAGGGTTTAAGCTTCTGTCACTCTAGCAACCCATCATCTACTTATTACTTCCCAATGCCTTCCTCTAGGCCCAAATAATGGTGAAGTGTTATGTAGTCAACGTTCACATAACACCACTAGAGGCTAGACAACATACATCTCAGCAAAACATTGAACGAATACCAAATTCACATTACTACTAATAGCAAGACTTCTCCCATGTCCTCAGGAACAAACGTAACTACTCACAAAGCATATTCATGTTCATAATCAGAGGGGTATTAATATGCATAAAGGATCTGAACATATGATCTTCCACCAAATAACCCAACACGCATCAACTACAAGGAGTAATCAACACTACTAGCAACCTACTAGTACCAATCCGGGACTTGGAGACAAGAATTGGATACAAGAGATGAACTAGGGTTTTGAGAGGAGATGGTGCTGGTGAAGATGTTGATGGAGATTGCCATCTCCCGATGAGAGGAGCCTTGGTGATGACGATGGCGATGGTTTCCCCCTCCTGGAGGGAAGTGTCCCCGGTAGAACAGCTCTGCCGGAGCCCTCGATTGGTTCCGCCAAGGTTCCGCCTCGTGGCGGCGGAGTCTCGTCCTGAAAGGTTGCTTATGATTTTACCCTTGACGAAGGACTTCATATAGCAGAAGATGGCCACCGGAGAGCCAACAGGGGGCCCATGAGGCAGGGGGTGCGCCCCCACCCTCGTGGCCAGGTGGGTCCCCCTCTGGCGTACTTCTTCCGCTCAATATTTTTTATTATTTCCAAAAATAAATTTCGTGGAGTTTCAGGACTTTTGGAGTTGCGCAAAATAGGTCTCTAATATTTGCTCCTTTTCCAGCCCAGAATTCCAGCTGCCAGCATTCTCCCTCCTTATGTAAACCTTGTAAAATAAGAGAGAATAGACATAAGTATTGTGACATAACGTGTAATAACAACCCATAATGCAATAAATATCAATATAAAAGCATGATGCAAAATGAACATATCAGCATCACTCCAAACAAAGTGATCTGTCTTCTTCATCATCTGATAAAGAGGGATAGCCTTCTCACCCAACCGGCTTATGAACAGGCTTAAGACCGCAGTACGACCCGCCAAACGCTGGACATCATTGATAGACGCTGGTTTAGCCAGAGAGGTGATAGCCTTTATCTTCTCCGGGTTAGCTTCTATACCTCGTTCCGAAACCAGAAAACCCAAAAGCTTGCCTGCTGGCACACCAAAAACACACTTGGCCGGGTTAAGCATCATCTTATAAACCCGGAGATTGTCAAACATCTCCTTCACATCATCAATCAGGGTCTCCTTTTTCCTGGACTTCACCACAATGTCATCCACATAGGCATGAACATTACGCCCGATCTGATTATGAATGCAATTTTGCACACACCGCTGGTAAGTCTCCTGGGAGCTCTTGAGCCCAAAAGGCATAGACACAAAACAGAAGGCTCCAAAAGGAGTGATGAAAGTTGTCTTCTCCTGGTCCTTAACTGCCATCTTGATCTAATGATAACCAGAATAAGCATCCAAAAAACTCAAGCTCTCACAACCAGCCGTAGTATCAATAATCTGATCAATACGGGGGAGAGCAAAAGGATCAGCCGGACAAGCCTTGGTTAAATCTGTTAATCCACACACATACACCAAATGCCATTCTTCTTAAGTACTAACACCGGGTTAGCCAACCACTCAGGATGAAAAACTTCAACAATGAACCCAGCCGCCAAGAGCCGGGCCACTTCTTCACCAATGGCCTTACGCCTCTCTTCATTAAAACAACGAAGAAATTGCTTGACCGGCTTAAACTTCGGATCAATATTAAGAGTGTGCTCAGCGAGTTCCCTCAGTACACCTGGCATGTCAGAAGGTTTCCATGCAAAGATGTCCCGGTTCTCACGGATGAACTCGATGAGTGCGCTTTCCTATTCCAGATCCAGATTAGCACTGATGCTGAACTGCTTGGTTGAATCGTCAGGAATGAAATCAACTAGCTTAGTGTCATCTGCCGACTTAAACTTCAAGACAGGATCATGCTCCATAGTTGGCTTTTTCAAAGATGTCATATCTGTCGGGTCAACATTGTCTTTATAAAACTTCAATTCCTTTGTTGCGCAGATAGACTCAGCATAAGCAGTGTCACCTTCTTCACACTCCAAAGCTAGCTTCCTGCTTCCATGCACCATGATGGTCCCCTTGTAACCCAGCATCTTGAGCTGCAGATAAACATAACAAGGCCGTGCCATGAACTTGGCATATGCCCGCTGTCCAAAAAGAGCGTGATACGGGCTTTGAATCTTGACCACTTCAAAGGTTAGCATCTCGGGCCTGGAGTCATGTTCATCCCCAAAAGCCAATTCCAAAGCAATCTTGCCTACAGGATACGTCAACTTACCAGGCACCACTCCATGGAAAATAGTATTGGATGGCTTAAGATTTTTATCAGTCAACCCCATACGACGGAAAGTATCATAGTAGAGGATATTAATGCTGCTACCTCCATCCATGAGTACCTTAGTGAATTTGTATCCTCCAACCTGAGGCGCCACCACCAAAGCCAAGTGAACCAGATTATCAACCTAGGGCGGGTGATCTTCACGACTCCACACAATGGGCTGTTTAGACCATCGCAAGTAAGGGGAACCGCCGGCTCAACAGCGTCCACAGACCTTTTACAGAGCTTTTGATCCCGCTTGCATAAACTTGTGGTGAAGACATGGTACTACCCACTATTCAGTTGCTTCGGATTACTTTGGTAACCAGATTGCTGTTGCTGAGTCCCCTAACCAGATTGTTGATGAAAACCACCTTGATTGCCTTGATTGCCCTGATTCCCCTAGCCCTGGAAACCGGAATTAGAACCGCCACCACCGTAACCCGGACCATGAGAGTCGGAACCTGAGCCGCCGCCCGGCCCATGATTATCCTAGAAAAGATGGGAATTCCTAAATTCTTTCATGATGTAGAAATCCTTCCATAGATGAGAGGACGGCTTCTCACGCGATCCATGCTTCGGACACGGCTGATTCAACAATGCTTTGAGGTTGATTTTTGACCCTTCAGCCTGAGCCGGCCTTCCCTTGCGCCGCTGGTTATAATTCCGCGTGCCAGTGTTAGACACGAAGTCCAAATTCCCATCAGCTCCACGCTTACCATTGCCACCCTGCTGCCCTTTCACACCGCTACTCTTCTTTCCCTTACCCGACTTTTCCTCATCAGACTCGGGGTCCTTGGTACTATCAGAGTTGGCATATTTGACAAGAGCCGCCATGAGCTCCCGCATATCATTACAGTGGCGCTTAAGCCGCCCAAGCTTCTGTTTAAGGGGCATAAAACGACAATTCTTCTCTAACATTAAGACTGCTAAGCCGGCGTTGATGTGATCCGATGAGTGCAGGATAGCCGAGACCCGGCGCACCCAATGGGTTGTTGACCCGCCCTCTTCTTGGACACAGGCGTCCAAATCCACAATTGACATAGGCTGCTTACATGTATCTTTAAAATTCTAGATAAACCGGGCTTTTAACTCGGCCCATGATCCAATGGAGTTGGCTGGCAGCCCTTTCAACCAAGTACGGGCCGTTCCTTCCAACATCATGGTGAAGTACTTAACACATGCAGCATCGTCAACATCCAATAGCTCCATCGCCATCTCATAACCTCAACCCACGCTTCAGGGGGTAAGTCAGCTGTGTAGTTGGGCACCTTACGAGGACCCTTGAAATCCTTGGGCACACGTTCGTTACGTAAAGCCAGCACTAAACATGGTATTCCCAAGGTTCTGGAGGTTACACCTATCTCCACCAAAGTTGTCGGATAGACCGGAGGATGTTGATGAGCCGCTTGCTGAGCCGCTAGCTTAGCCTCTCGACGTGCTCTGCCCTGGTCCACCAAATCCTGAGCACCATCACACGTCGGGTCATGTCCACGAGGCTGGTTACGGCGCCTGTCACTGCTTGAAACGGCCGATGAGTCAATGTGTCTGCTATAACTCCAGCTTGGGCAAGGGGTTGAGTGAGTCCTCTCACGACTGTAAGAATAAGCCTCCTGTTCTACCAGTGCTATCTGAAGAGGCTCTCTAGCCTTCCGCGTTTCAATCATAGCTGGAGACTCGCCTTCAACTGGGAGAGCTGCCAATCGTGTGCCGCAACGATCATATTATCCAAAGGGTTAGAATAATGACCCGGTGGCGTCGGCACATACTATGGCGGGGTATTATTCAGACAAGGCGGATCTGTTGTGTGCGACTGAGCCGGCACACCGATCCTATGCGTGGGTACCACCCGATTTACCTCTAGCGGGTTACTGGTCCCCGCTCCAGGCGTATTGAAAAGGTTCCTCGGCTCATAAACCGGGGGTAGATGACTCCGGTGTCTCCTCCTTAGAATCTCGTTTGAAGCATTCTGATCCAATGTAAGCCGGTAAGAATCCGGTTGAATCTGTTGTGCCTGAGCATGCAAAACAGCTTGCTCTGCAGTCATCCTAGCGTTCTGAGCCGCCAGATCTTCCTTGGCTTGCGCTATCTCGTCATGCAATTTTGCATCTTCCGCGTTATGCTGATCTTGATTTGTCGGGTTAACATTTGCTGCTAACAATGCTATCAGATTGTCCAGTAAGTCGGTCAAGACCTGAGCCGGCGGGCGCACAGGGCCTCCTGCCCCGGCTGCCATTGTCATTACTGACCCGGAGATCATTGCTGCCGCAATCGTCGAATTCTGCGCTGGCTGGGTACCAGCCATGAAAATCGCGACCCTGTTTGGCGGCTCACAAGGGTCCGGAATACTATTGCCATCGGAATAGCCCTCAAGCTGGCCATCTTGCACTTGATACAACGACTCAGTTTCGCCAGTGGATGACTCACAATCAAAGTAGACGACCGTCTCACCCCCAGACACAGATCTATCCTCCGATTCTGCCCCATGGATGAATCCCACGAAGGCATGTTTCATGGCGGGCTGAACTCGGGCGGGTCGTGCATGCTGAGCCGTCTCAATGCTGAGCCGATCTTGCCGATGAAAACGTGAATTCTGCCGAAGGGGGCCCGGTACCCGTACTCGATTGAGCCGGCCTTGGGGCCCTAGCCTGCATCGTCGATGTAGAGCTTGCCGTGACGACTCTTGGTCATCCAGCCCACAACGTATCCCTTGATCCCTTCAAAGTTGCCCTGTCAGAACTCGAAACCACCATGCGCTAGCCCCATGGTGGGCGCTAACTGTTGTGGAATTGTCACGCCAGATGTCCTAGTAGAAGGACTTAGTCGTGGAGCCATCGCAACAGGGTTAGCTTGAAGGGGTTAAACGGGACAAAGGAAACAAGGAGTTCATACTGGTTCGGCCCCTTGCGGTGAAGGTAAAGCCCTAATCCAGTTTGAGGTGGTATTGCTGATGTTTCGATTACCAGGGAGCAAATACGCTTGACCTAGCTTTCGATCTGTTGTCTCTTGCCCTAAACCGCTGCCGGGTCATCCCTTTATATACACAGGTTGACGCCCCGCAACTCATGGAGTCCCGGCCGGCTCATACACAAACGTGTCCGGCTCGGTGACTAACTATACATAAAGTTACAACCCAAGTCATACATACATGGCGGTTTACACTTATGGGCCTTAAGCCGCCTCTGGGCTTTGGGCCCCTAATAAGTCTCCTTCATGAATCACCATCTTCTACATCTTCATGGGCTTTGTTTTGATGAAACACCACTGGTATAACCCGGCCCCTCCTGGGCGGGTCATACCCAATAGTCATATCCCCAACACATTATGTCGCATACCTCAAAGCCTGTCAGTAGGCTGGTTAAGGCTTCGTTCAGTCCGGTTTTTGCAGACTGAACCTTCTCCACCACTGAAAGCACAAGTGCTCCCCAGGTGCTTTTGGTAATTAATGTCAACATATCTCTTGTTGGACTAACACTTTTATCTAGTATGTTTCAGATAAGTTCAACAATGGAGTGGCATGGACTAAATGATGTGGGAACTCCTTCTAGATGCTAAGGACAAAGGATTGGCTAAAGCTTCAAGCTCAAGACTCTACATTTTACCTTTTAGTGATCCAAGATCACATTGAGTCTATAGGAAAAGCCAATACTATCAAGGAGGGATGAGGTATTACTTAATGAGCCTCTTGCTTCATGTGCTTAGTGATATGCTCCAAAACCCTCAGCTACTTTCCCACTTCCATTCATTTGTCCCAAACCTAAAAGTCAAACTCGGCCCTACCGATTCTTTCTATCCGGCACCACCAAGTTTTGATATCTTAGCCATTGCCACAAACCCTAAGCAAATCGGTTCTACCAATAGGGATCTCGGTCTCACCGAGATGGGACTGTAATCTCTCTGTGTATGTCCATTACCAAAATCGGTCTCACCGAGTTTAGGCAATCGGACTACCGAGATTACAATGCAAACTCTCTGGTTAACTTATTACCAAAATCGGTCCCACCGAGTTTAGTAATCGGTCCCACCGAGTTTGCCTGACCCACTCTCTAGTTAGCTAATTACCAAAATCGGTCTCACCGAGTTTGTGTAATCGGTCTCACCGAGATTATGTTATGCCCTAACCCTAACCGAGTCGGTCCTACCGAGATGCATATCAGTCCCACCAAAAATCTCTAACGGTCACTAGGTTTACTAAGTCGGTCCGACCAAGTTTAACAATTCGGTCCCACCGAGTTTGGTAAATTGTGTGTAACGGTTAGATTTTGTGTGCAGGCTATATATACCCCTCCACCTCCTCTTCATTCGTGGAGAGAGCCATCAGACTAAACCTACACTTCCAGTATCCTATTTCTGAGAGAGAACTACCTACTCATGTGTTGAGGCCAAGATATTCCATTCCTACCATATGAAGCTTGATCTCTAGCCTTCCCCAAGTTGCTTTCCACTCAAATCTTCTTTCCACCAGATCCAAATCCTATGAGAGAGAGTTGAGTGTTGGGGAGACTATCATTTGAAGCACAAGAGCAAGGAGTTCATCATCAACACACCATTTGTTACTTCTTGGAGAGTGGTGCCTCCTAGATTGCCTAGGTGCCACTTGGGAGCCTCCGACAAGATTGTGGAGTTGAACCAAGGAGTTTGTAAGGGCAAGGAGATCGCCTACTTCGTGAAGATCTACCGCTAGTGAGGCAAGTCCTTCGTGGGCGACAGCCATGGTGGGATAGACAAGGTTGCTTTTTCGTGGACCCTTCGTGGGTGGAGCCCTCCGTGGACTCGCGCAACCGTTACCCTTCGTGGGTTGAAGTTTCCATCAACGTGGAAGTAGGATAGCACCACCTATCCGAACCACGCCAAAAACATCTGTGTCTCCAATTGCGTTTGAATTCTCCAATCCCTTCCCTTTACTTTCTTGCAAGTTGCATGCTTTACTTTCCGCTGCTCATATACTCTTTGCATACTTGCTTTATATGTATCGTGAATATTGAAATTGTGCCTAATCTCCACTTGAATTTGAAAAAGACTAAAAACTGCAACTTTGGTACTTAGTGTCTAATCACCCCCCCCTCTAGACACCTCTTCTCAAGGTCCTACAACCACCGCACCCATCAAGGTGAAGTGCTTCCTCTAGAGTGTTCGGCGCCTCCGGATTAGTGGAGGTCGCTGGTGGAGCTGATGCTCCTCCCCCCTCCTTCGAAGGGGGCTGATCACCCGATACCGGAGCCGCGTTGATCTCCAGAATGGTGTCCGGCTGGAGCCCGGGCTATTAAGGGTCCCCACTGTCGGTAGTCATAGGGGTCGCTTCCCCTATGTCTTTGGCGACCGATGTATTAACCTCGGGCGCCTTCTCAACAGCCTCGTCTGCCCCCCTCGACCAAGAGAGGTACTTCAGGATAACACCTCAGTGCCATCCATGGTGATAGGCGAGGGGGCTTGTGGCGGCATCTCGCTCTCTGCCATCTCGGGCGGCAGAGAGTTCCCCTCTAATAAGGGAATGTTCGGGAGCTCGCGTGGAGGGCTGAAAGGCACATAGAAAAATAACTTATATAATAGAAAGGGAGGACTGAAGATAAACGGTGAGTATTTGAATACTTACGATTCGGTCAGGGGCTTCGCCCTGGGAGGTTTTTTTGGGACCAGTTCGGCATCAGAGTCCGAACTGTCCTGGAGGATCACCTTTCCTCTCTTGGGCGCCTCCCCCTCCGGGTCTTCGGAGGGCGCCCACTTCTTCTTCCTCCCCTTATGAGGGGAGTCACTTTCCACCACCTCCTCCTCTTCTTCCTCGTCTCCCTCGTGGGAGGAAAGGGCTTTGATCTCTCCGGACATGGCATCCGAAGGACCTTTGTGGCGGGGGCCACCCTTGGCCTCCTTGCCCTTCTTCTTCTTGGCCTTCTTCTCCGATGGTTGATACGGCGCCGGGGCCAGCATCTCCGTTAGCTGGGAGGTGGCCGGGTTCTCCCGCAGCAGTGTCAGACAGTTGATCTGCTCCGCCTTCGCCGTCCAGCCCTATACGGAAAGAGGATAGTATAATCTTCATCGCATCCGAAGTGTTAGCCAAATAAGTCTTCGGAAAGGTTATGCTTATTGCTGAGGCCGGGTTCTCGCTGTCAAGTCCGATGTCTTCGGTCTTTGTCGGCCAACTCTTCTGGGCCTTGAAAAGCTGCTTCCATATATCTTCATGCGTGGTGCCGAAGAAGCGCTTCAAGGTCCGTGGTTCTTCCAGATTGAACTCCCACATGGGGGAGGCCCAGAGTTGGCAGGGAAGGACACAGCGGAAGAGCATCACTTGAATCACGTTTGTGAGACTAGTGTTTTTACCCAACACGTTGGAGATGTGCTTCCGCAGCATCATCACCTCCGATTGGGACCCCCAATCAAGGCCCTTGGCGGTCTATGAGGTGAGTCTCATGAGGGTCCGGATTTGAAGTCAGGCGTGGCCGCCCACTTGGCATCGCAGGGTTCAGTGATATAGAACCACTCCTGCTACCACACCTTGACTGTCTCCACGAAAGCCCCCTTGGGCCAGACGGCGTTGGGAAGCTTGCTCACCATGGCCCCGCCGTAGTCCGCGTGCTGTCCATCGACCACCTTGGGCTTCAGATTGAAGACCTTGAGCCATAGGCCGAAGTGTGGGGGGATGCGGACTAGAGCCTCACACACGACGATGAACGCCGATACGTGGAGGAAGGAATTCGGGGCTAGATCATGGAAATCTAGCCCATAATAGAACATGAGGTCTCGGACAAAGGGGTGGAGGGGAAACCCTAGCCCTCAGAGGAAATGGGGAATGAATACGACCCTCTCGCCGGGCTCCGGAGTGGGGATGACCTTATCTTTGTCAGGGAGCTTGTGCGCGATATCCGCGGACAGATAACCCACGCTCCGGAGCTCCTTGATGTCCTTCTCGGTGACGGAGGAGGCCTCCCATTTGCCCTTGGAACCGGATCTAGCCATGGCTGAGGAGGTTGGTGGCAGTGACAAAGATTGAAGTTTTGGGCGCTGGAGCTCAGAGGTGGGAAGGCAGGAGCTAGAAGAAGGCGTGGGGAAAAAAGAAGGGATTTTTACCCTCTTATAGGCGGTGAAATACCAAGCGCCCCCCCCCTCAAGCCTTAAAACTCGTCTGTTCCCAAAGAGATCGTGTGAACGGTGCAGTTCGATTACCCAAAACCGTATTGATGAGAAACCCGCAATGGGCGGGCACGGTCTCTGTTTTGACAAAGAAGTGCCAATGGAGGCTCTGCCTCGAAACGCGAAACGGGAGGCGTGAAAATGGTTCGAAATGTTAAAGAGCCAAATGTGACGCTTCTCTGAAAAAGTTGTCAGTAAAAGACACTGTTTTATTTTGATATCTTGCCTTCGTGGCTAAGGGATGTATTAATTATACAGAGCTGGATATAGTTCCTTTGTCCAGTGATTATCCTAAAATGTTTAGGAGAAGGAACCCGCCTTGCAATGCCGAAGACAATCCGCGTGTCGAACACATCGTCATCGAAGACTGGTTCAGGGGCTACTGAGGGAGTCCTGGATTAGGGGGTCCTCGGGTGTCCGGACTATTTGATATGGGCCGAACTGATGTCCCGTGAAGATAAAAGCAGAAGACTTTCCCTCGTGTCTGGGTAGGACTCCTATATGCATGAAAGGCAAGTTTGGTGTCCGGATATGTTATTTCCTTCCCTTACAAACCGATTCTGTACAACCCTAGGCCTCTCTTGTGTGTGTATAAACCGGAGGGGTTAGTACATAGAGGCCATCATAATTCTTATAGGTTAGACAGCTAGGGTTTAGCCATTACGATCCCGAGGTAGATCAACTCTTGTAACCCCTATACTCATTGAATACAATCAAGCAGGACGTAAGGTTTTACCTCCTTTAAGAGGGCCCGAACCTGGGTAAACATTGTGTCCCCATCGTCCCTTGTTACCCTTGATCCTCAGACGCACAGTTCGGGACCCCCTACCCGAGATCTACCGGTTTTTACATCGACAATCACGACGTCAACACCATCATTGCCGACCTACATGCGTTGGCTATTCGCTTGGTGCTGCCGCTTCCTCTGCCACCTCTAGAGCCGGATAAGATCTCTTCGTCTGCGGCTTGCCCTCGGCCTGCCCGTGTTGTTGTGATTTTGTTTTTTCTTTTTGGGCTTGTTGAGTTGTGCCCTCAGCAGAACCCCGTACTACTTGTCCTATTTTGTTCACTGTGTGTGGGTGTGAACCTTATTGTATCCGTTGGTTGTGGTGGTGGTTTGCTTTATTTATAAAGCGGGGCGAAAGCCTTTTTCGATAACTAGCCCACAAAACTTGGCCCAACGGAGCGACCCAAACGGACGCACGTGTCCGCCTGCTGTCCGTTTATTGTCCTCCCCGAGCCAAACTTGGCCCAAATATGGGCACAGATGGGTACAAAGCAGACAGAAGCGAAAGCTCTCATCGACTGCTGTCATCCGCCCCTGGTCCCACCTAGAAGTGACTACCCACGAGCTGGCGTCTACCTCCATCCACACCGCGAGGAGGAGCGAGGCCACCGGTGAGGCCACATCTTGTGCGGCCGCAGCGTCCGGGTCGGGCGGCATGGTGTGCGTGGCGGCGCTGGGCGCATCGCCCATTCTGCAGACAACACGCCGCCGCCCGCGTCCGAGGTCGGGCGGCACCGCGGCCGACGGCAGCGAGACGACTCCCTCGACTTCCTCGCGTTCCTAGGCGGCGGCTGTGGCATGCTCGCCAGATCCTTGGCGCCCGGCGGTCTTGCGGCACGCCAGCGTGGCGAGGGCCGGCCCGCGAGGTGCATGTTGAGCGTTAGCATAGATGGCGCGGGCGGTGGGGACATGGAGTTCTTGAGGAGGATCAATGAGCTGACGGCGTCGGCGGGTTTGCGGACAGCGGGATGCGGGTGGCCGCTGAGCCTAGCGAGTCGGTGAGCCGCGCCTTCTCCTCTATGGTGCTCATCATGCGGGAGCAGCAGAGCTTCCGCTACAGCAGATGTAGGAGGCGCTACTCTGCGACGACCTGCAGGCCGTCCTGGCGCGCGCCCATGACAAGATGCCGGACTCGTTCGTCTGGCTCTTCCAGCACATCTTCGCTGGCACCCCTGCACTAATGCACCTGTCGGTGTCAAAACCGACGGATCTCGGGTAGGGGGTCCCGAACTGTGCGTCTAAGGCGGATGGTAACAGGAGGCGGGGGACACAATGTTTACCCAGGTTCGGGCCCTCTCGATGGAGGTAATACCCTACTTCCTGCTTGATTGATCTTGATGATATGAGTATCACAAGAGTTGATCTACCACGAGATCGTAGAGGCTAAAACCCTAGAAGCTAGCCTATGGTTTGATTGTTGTTGTCCTATGGACTAAACCCTCTGGTTTATATAGACACCGGAGGGGGCTAGGGTTACATAGAGTCGGTTACAAGGGAGGAGATCTACATATCCGTATTGCCAAGCTTGCCTTCCACGCCAAGGAGAGTCCCATCCGAACACGGGATGAAGTCTTCAATCTTGTATCTTCATAGTCCAACAGTCCGGACAAAGGATATAGTCCAGCTGTCCGAGGACCCCCTAATCCAGGACTCCATCAGTAGCCCCTGAACCAGGCTTCAATGACGATGAGTCCGGCGCGCAGATTGTCTTCGGCATTGCAAGGCGGGTTCCTCCTCCGAATACTCCATAGAAGATTTTGAACACAAGGATAGTGTCCGTCTCTGCAAAACAAATTCCACATACCACCGTAGAGAGAATAATATTTCCACAAATCCAATCTGCCGGCCGCTTTTCATAATGTGACGTATTGCCGTGGTCTGGTCATAACGAACCGTTTTTCCGAGCCTGCCACTGCACGTGTTGCGAGGCGGTTTTCATTGGCACGTCCTGTCGAAGCAGAGATCGTGTCCCTTCTTTTACGGGATTCTCATCAATACGGGTATAGGTAACCCAATCGTGCCTGTTGGTATAACTCCTCGATTTAGGCAAGTCCCAAACGGCCATGCGGAGGACGCTTGATGTTCATCCCCTTTATAAAGAGGCCTAGGCCTGTCACCTTCCTCACGTGCTCAATCGAATCCTCCCCCCACCTCGAGTTCCAACACCCAAGGCTCAGGCTAGGCGCTTCGGACCTACAATCATGTCCGGATCCAACCTTCAAGGTCGGTGGGTGCCCTCTTCCGTCACAGAGGGGGACATCAAGAAGCTAAGAGAAGCTAGGTATTTGACCGGCAAAATCTCGCACAGGCTGCTTGCTCGAGGGCAGGTCATTCCCACTCCCGAACCTGGCGAGAGTGTCGTATTCGTCTCCCACTTCTTCCGAGGGCTAGGTTTCACTCTAGATCCCTTTGTCAGAGGGCTTATGTTCTACTACGGGCTCGATTTCCATGATCTGGCTCCTGATTCCATCCTTCACATCTCGCCGTTCGTCATCATGTGTGAAGCCTTCCTCCGCATTACCCCACACTTCGGCTTATAGCTCAAGACCTTTAATGTGAGGCCGAAGATGATTGAGGGGCGACATGCAGAGTACAGAGGTGCCGTAATAAGCAAAGGCGCCGAAGTTCCATGGCCAGAGGGTTCCTTCCCGGAGGTGTCCACTTTCTGGAAACAGGAGTGGTTTTATATCACAGCTCCCCGAGGTACCAAGTGGGTAGCCGCCCTGCCTTCCGCTTGGGCCCCCCGCCACAACTGTTGGGGAACATAGTAATTTCAAAAATTTCCTACGCACACGCAAGATCATGGTGATGGCATAGCAACAAGAGGGGAGAGTGATGTCCACGTACCCTCGTAGACCGTAAGCGGAAGCGTTATGACAAAGCGGTTGATGTAGTCGTACGTCTTCACGATCCGACCGATCCAAGCACCGAACGTACGTCACCTTCGAGTTCAGCACACGTTCAGCTCGATGACGATCACCGGGCTCCGATCCAGCAAAGCTTCGGATGAGTTACATCAAGACGACGGTGTGGTGACGATGATGATGTTCTACCGGCGCAGGGCTTCGCCTGAACTCCACGACGATATGACCGAGGTGGAATATGGTGGAGGGGGGCACCGCACACAGCTAAGGAACAATCTGTAGATCAACTTGTGTGTCATGGGGTGCCCCCCTGCCCCCGTATATAAAGGAGCAAGGGGGAGGGGGCCGGCCAAGGGGAGGAGGCGCGCCCAAGGGGGAGAATCTTACTCCAAGTAGGATTCCCCCCTCTTTCCTAGTCCAAGTAGGAGAGGGGAAGGAAGGGAAGGAGAAGGCGAAGGAAGGAGAGGGAGGAAAAGGAGGAAAGGGGGCCGGCCCCCTAGTCCAATTCGGTTTGGGCTAGGGGCGCTGCGCGCCCTGCCTCCTCTCTTCCACCACTTGGCCCATGAGGCCCATTGCTTCTTCCTCGTATTCCCGTAACTCCCTGGTACCCCCTAAAATACCCGAATCACTCAGAACCTTTCCGAACTCCGAATATAGTGGTCCAATATATCGATCTTTACGTCTCGACCATTTTGAGACTCCTCGTCATGTCCCCGATCTCATCCGGGACTCTGAACTCCTTCGGTACATCAAAACTCATAAACTCATAATATAACTGTCATCGAAACCTTAAGCGTGCGGACCCTACGGGTTCGAGAACTATGTAGACATGACCTAGAACTATTCTCGGTCAATAACCAATAGCGGAACCTAGATGCCCATATTGGCTCCTACATATTCTATGAAGATCTTTATCGGTCAAACCGCATAACAACATACGTTGTTCCCTTTGTCATCGGTATGTTACTTGCCCGAGATTCGATCGTCGGTATCCAATACCTAGTTTAATCTCGTTACCGACAAGTCTCTTTACTCGTTACGTAATGCATCATTCCGTAACTAACTCATTAGCTACATTGCTTGCAAGGCTTATAGTGATGTGCATTACCGAGAGGGCCCAGAGATACCTCTCCGACAATCGGAGTGACAAAACCTAATCTCGAAATACGCCAACCCAATATGTACCTTTGGAGACACCTGTACTACTCCTTTATAATCACCCAGGTACATTGTGACGTTTGGTAGCACCCAAAGTGTTCCTCCGGGAGTTGCATAATCTCATAGTTACAGGAACATGCATAAGTCATGAAGAAAGCAATAGCAACATACTAAACGATCAAGTGTTAAGCTAATGGAATGGGTCAAGTCAATCACATCATTCTCCTAATGATGTGATCCCGTTAATCAAATGACAACTCTTTTGTCCATGGCTAGGAAACATAACCATCTTTGATAAACGAGCTAGTCAAGTAGAGGCATACTAGTGACACTATGTTTGTCTATGTATTCACACATGTATTATGTTTCCAGTTAATACAATTCTAGCATGAATAATAAACATTTATCATGATATAAGGAAATAAATAATAACTTTATTATTGCCTCTAGGGCATATTTCCTTCAGTCTCCCACTTATACTAGAGTCAATAATCTAGTTCACATCACCATGTGATTTAACACCAATAGTTCACATCACCATGTGATTAACACCCATAGTTCACATCGTCATGTGATCTACACCCAAAGGGTTTACTAGAGTCAATAATCTAGTTCACATCGCTATGTGATTAACACCCAAAGAGTACTAAGGTATGATCATGTTTTGCTTGTGAGAGAAGTTTAGTCAACGGGTGCATTACGATCGAGCCGTATGTATTTTGCAAATATTCTATGTCTACAATGCTCTGCACGAAGCTACTCTAGCTAATTGCTCCCACTTTCAATATGTATCCAGATTAAGACTTAAATTTATCTGGATCAGTGCCACAACTTGTATCGACGTAACCCTTTTTGACGAACCTTTTTGTCACCTCCATAATCGAGAAACATATCCTTATTCCACTAAGGATAATTTTGACCAATGTCTAGTGATCTACTCCTAGATCACTATTGTACTCTCTTGCCAAACCATGGCAGAGTATACAATAGGTCTGGTCTATAGCATGCATACTTTTATAGAACCTATGATTGATGCATAGGGAATGACTTTCATTCTCTTTCTATTTTCTGCCGTGGTCGGGATTTGAGTCTTACTCAATTTCACACCTTGTAACACAAGCAAGAAACTCTTTCTTTGACTGTTCCATTTTGAACTACTTCAAAATCTTGTCAAGGTATGTACTCATTGAAAGAACTTATCAAGCCTCTTGATCTATCTCTATAGATCTTGATGCTCAATATGTAAGTAGCTTTACTGAGGTCTTTCTTTTAAAGAACTCCTTTCAAATACTCCTTTATGCTTTCCAGAAAATTTTTGCATCCTTTCTGATCAACAATATGTCACTCACATATACTTATCAAAAAGGTTGTAGTGCTCCCACTCACTTTATTGTAAGTACAGGCTTCACTGCAAGTCCATATAAAACTATATGCTTTGATCAACTTATCAAAGCATATATTCCAACTCCGAGATGCTTGCACCAGTCCACAGATGGATCGCTGGAGCTTGCACATTTTGTTAGCACCTTTAGGATTGACAAAACCTTCTGGTTGCATCATATACAACTCTTCTTTAAGAAAACCATTAAGGAATGTAGTTTTGACATCCATTAGCCAGATTTCATAAAATGTGGCAATTGCTAACATGATTCGGACAGACTTTTAAGCATCGATACGAGTGAGAAAATCTCATTGTATTCAACATCTTGAACTTTGTCAAAAACCTTTTTCGACAAGTCTAGCTTTCTAGATAGTAACACTACTATCAGCATCTGTCTTCCTCTTGAAGATCCATTTATTCTTAATGACTCATCGATCATCGGGCAAGTCAATCAAAGTCCACACTTTGTTCTCATACATGGATCCTATCTCAGATTTCATGGCCTCAAGCCATTTCGCAGAATCTGGGCTCATCATCGCTTCCTCATAGTTCGTAGGTTTGTCATGCTCAAGTAACATGATCTCCAGAACAGGATTACCATACCACTCTGGTGCGGATCTCACTCTGTTTTACCTACGAGGTTTTGTAGTAACTTGATCTGAAGTTTCATGATCATCATCATTAGCTTCCTCACTAATTGGTGTAGGTATCACTGGAACTGATTTATGTGATGAACTACTTTCCAATTCGGGAGAAGGTACAAATTACCTTATCAAGCTCTACTTTCCTCCTACTCACTTCTTTCGAGAGAAACTCCTTCTCTAGAAAGGATCCATTCTTAGAAACGAATGTTTTGCCTTCGGATCTGTGATAGAAGGTGTACCCAACAGTTTCCTTCGGGTATTCTATGAAGACGGACTTCTCCGATTTGGGTTCGAGCTTATCAAGTTGAAAACCTTTTTCATATAAGCATCGCAACTCCAAACTTTAAGAAACGACAGCTTAGGTGTACTGCTAAACCATAGTTCATACGGTGTCGTCTCAACGGATTTAGATGGTGCCCTATTAAACGTGAATGCAGCTGTCTCTAATGCATAACCCCAAAACGATAGTGGTAAACTGATAAGAGATATCATAGATCGCACCATATCAAGTAAAGTACGATTACGACGTTTGGACACACCATTACATTGTGGTGTTCCAGGTGGCGTGAGTTTGTGAAACTATTCCACATTGTTGTAATTGAAGACCAAACTCGTAGCTCAAATATTCATCTCCATGATCAGATCGCAGAAACTTTATTTTCTTGTTACGATGATTTTCCACTTCACTCTGAAATTCTTTGAACCTTTCAACTATTTCAGACTTATGTTTCATCAAGTAGATATACCCATATCTGCTCAAATCATCTATGAAGGTCAGTAAATAACGATACCCGCCGCGAGCCTCCACACTCATCGGATCGCATACATCAGTATGTATTATTTCCAATAAGTCAGTTGCTCGCTCCATTGTTCCGGAGAACGGAGTCTTAGTCATCTTGCCCACGAGGCATGGTTCGCAAGCATCAAGTGATTCATAATCAAGTGATTCCAAAATCCCATCAAGATGGAGTTTCTTCGCGCGCTTTACACCAATATGACCTAAACGGCAAGTACCACAAATAAGTTGCACTATCATTGTTAACTTTGCATCTTTTGGCTTCAATATTATGAATATGTGTATTACTACGATCGAGATCCAACAAACCATTTTCGTTGGTGTGTATGACCATAGAAGGTTTTATTCATGTAAACAGAACAACAATTGTTCTCTAACTTAAATGAATAACCGTATTGCAATAAATATGATCAAATCATATTCATGCTCAACGCAAACACCAAATAACACTTATTAAGGTTCAACACAAATCCCGAAAGTATAGGGAGTGTGCGATGATGATCATATCAATCTTGGAACCACTTCCAACACACATCGTCACTTCACGCTTAACTAGTCTCTGTTTATTCTGCAACTCCCGTTTCGAGTTACTAATCTTAGCAACCGAACAAGTATCAAATACTCAGGGGCTACTAGAAACACAAGTAAGGTACACATCAATAACCTGTATATCAAATATACCCTTGTTCACTTTGCCATCCTTCTTATCCACCAAATATTTGGAGTAGTTCCACTTCCAGTGACCATTTCCTTTGCAGTAGAAGCACTCAGTTTCAGGCTTAGGTCCAGCTTTGAGCTTCTTCACGGGAGCGACAACTTGCTTGTCATTCTACTTGAAGTTTCCTTTTCTTTCCCTTTGCCCTTTTCTTGAAACTAGTGGTCTTGTCAATCATCAACACTTGATGCTCTTTCATGATTTCTACCTTCATCGATTTCAACATCACAAGAGCTCGGGAATCGTTTTCGTCATCCCTTGCATACTATAGTTCATCACGAAGTTCTACTAACTTGGTGATGGTGACTAGAGAATTCTGTCAATCACTATTTTATCTGGAAGATTAACTCCCACTTGATTCAAGCGATTGTAGTACCCAGACAATCTGAGCACATGCTCACTAGTTGAGCGATTCTCCTCCATCTTTTAGCTATAGAACTTGTTGGAGACTTCATATCTCTCAACTCGGGTATTTGCTTGAAATATTAACTTCAATTCTGGATCATCTCATATGGTCCATGACGCTCAAAACGTCTTTGAAGTCCCGATTCTAAGTCGTTAAGCATGGTGCACTAAACTATCAAGTAGTCATCATATTGAGCTAGCCAAACGTTCATAACGTCTGCATCTGCTCCTGCAATAGGTCTGTCACCTAGCGGTGCATTAAGGACATAATTCTTCTGTGCAGCAATGAGGATAAACCTCAGATCACGGATCCAATCCGCATCATTGCTACTAACATCTTTCAACACAGTTTTCTCTAGGAACATACCAAAATAAACATATGAAATGAACAACGTGAGCTATTGATCTACAACATAATTTGCAAAATACTACCAGGACTAAGTTCATGATAAATTTAAGTTCAATTAATCATATTACTTAAGAACTCCCACTTAGACAGACATCTCTCTAAGTGATCACGTGATCCAAATCAACTAAACCATAACCGATCATCACGTGAGATGGAGTAGTTTTCAATGGTGCACATCACTATGTTGATCATATCTACTATATGATTCATGCTCGACCTTTCGGTCTCTGTGTTCCGAGGCCATATCTGCATATGCTAGGCTCGTCAAGTTTAACCTGAGTATTCCGCGTGTGCAAAACTGGCTTGCACCCGTTGTATATGGACGTAGAGCTTATCACACCCAATCATCACGTGGTGTCTGGGCACGACGAACTTTGGCAACGGTGCATACTCAGGGAGAACAGTTCTTGATAATTTAGTGAGAGATCATCTTAAAATGCTACCATCAATCAAAGCAAGATAAGATGTATAACAGATAAACATCATATGCAATCAAAATATGTGACATGATATGGCCATGATCATCTTGCGCCTTTGATCTCCATCTCCAAAGTACTGTCCATGATCTCTATCATCACCGCACGACACCATGATCTTCATCATCTTGATCTATATCAATGTGTCATCACATGGTCGTCTCACCAACTATTGCTCTTGCAACTATTGCTATCGCATATCGATAAAGTAAAGCAATTATTTGGCACTTGCATCTTATGCAACAAAGAGAAACCATAGGGTTTCTGCCAGTTGCTGATAACTTTAACAAAACATGATCATCTCATACAACAACTTATATCCCATCACGTCTTGACCATATCACATGACAACATGCCCTGCAAAAACAAGTTAGACGTCATCTACTTTATTGTTGCAAATTTTACGTGGCTGCTACGGGCTTTGCAAGAACCGTTCTTACCTACGCATCAAAACCACAACGATAGTTCGTCAAGTTAGTGCTGTTTTGACCTTCACAAGGACCGGGTGTAGCCACACTCGGTTCAACTAAAATTGGAGAAACTGACACCCGCCAGCCACCTGTGTGCAAATCACGTCGGTAGAACCAGTCTCGCGTAAGCGTACGCGTAATGTCGGTCCGGGCCGCTTCATCCAACAATACCGCCGAACCAAAGTATGACATGCTGGTAAGCAGTATGACTTGTATCGCCCACAACTTACTTGTGTTCTACTCGTGCATATAACATCAACGCATAAAACCTAGGCTCTGATACCACTATTGGGGAACGTAGTAATTTCAAAAAATTGCTACGCACACGCAAGATCATGGTGATGGCATAGCAACAAGAGGGGAGAGTGATGTCCACGTACCCTCGTAGACCGTAAGCGGAAGCGTTATGACAATGCGGTTGATGTAGTCGTAGGTCTTCACGATCCGACCGATCCAAGCACCGAACGTACGGCACCTCCGAGTTCAGCACACGTTCAGCTCGATGACGATCCCCGGGCTCCGATCCAGCAAAGCTTCGGGGATGAGTTCCGTTAGCACGACGGCGTGGTGACGATGATGATGTTCTACCGGCGCAGGGCTTCGCCTAAACTCCGCGACGATATGACCGAGGTGGAATATGGTGGAGGGGGCACCTGCACGGCTAAGGAACGATCCGTAGATCAACTTGTGTGTCATGGGGTGCCCCTACCCCGTATATAAAGGAGCAAGGGGAGGGGCCGGCTAAGGGAGGAGGCGCCCAAGGGGGAGAATCCTACTCAAGTAGGATTCCCCTCTTCCTAGTCCAAGTAGGAGAGGGGAAGGAACGGAAGGAGAAGGAGAAGGAAGGAGAGGGAGGAAAAGGAGGAAAGGGGGGCCGGCCCCCTAGTCCAATTCGGTTTGGGCTAGGGGGGGCGCGCACCCTGCCTCCTCTCTTCCACCACTTGGCCCATGAGGCCCATTGCTTCTTCCTCGTATTCCCGTAACTCCCCGGTACCCCCGAAAATACCCGAATCACTCGGAACCTTTACAAACTCCGAATATAGTCGTCCAATATATCGATCTTTATGTCTCGACCATTTTGAGACTCCTTGTCATGTCCCCGATCTCATCCGGGACTCAGAACTCCTTCGGTACATCAAAACTCATAAACTCATAATATAACTGTCATCGAAACCTTAAGCGTGCGGACCCTACAGGTTCGAGAACTATGTAGACATGACCTAGAACTATTCTCGGTCAATAACAAATAGTGGAACCTGGATGCCCATATTGGCTCCTACATCTTCTACGAAGATATTTATCGGTCAAACCGCATAACAACATACGTTGTTCCCTTTGTCATCGGTATGTTACTTGCCCGAGATTCGATCGTCGGTATCCAATACCTAGTTCAATCTCGTTACCGGCAAGTCTCTTTACTCGTTACGTAATGCATCATTCCGTAACTAACTCATTAGCTACATTGCTTGCAAGGCTTATAGTGATGTGCATTACCGAGAGGGCCCAGATATACCTCTCCGACAATCGGAGTGACAAAACCTAATCTCGAAATCGCCAACCCAACATGTACCTTTGGAGACACACTGTAGTACTCTTTTATAATCACCCGATTCGTTGTGACGTTTGGTAGCACCAAAGTGTTCCTCCAGTAAATGGGAGTTGCATAATCTCATAGTTACGGGAACATGTATAAGTCATGAAGAAAGCAATAGCAACATACTAAACGATCAAGTGCTAAGCTAACGGAATGGGTCAAGTCAATCACATCATTCTCCTAATGATGTGATCCTGTTAATCAAATGACAACTCTTTTGTCCATGGCTAGGAAGCATAACCATCTTTGATACACGAGCTAGTCAAGTAGAGGCATATTAGTGACACTATGTTTGTCTATGTATTCACACATGTATTATGTTTCCAGTTAATACAATTCTAGCATGAATAATAAACATTTATCATGATATAAGGAAATAAATAATAACTTTATTATTGCCTCTAGGGCATATTTCCTTCAACAACTGGCGTCATGGGTTAACAAGGGGCTGGACTGGGGGCCAGTAAATGATGTGCCGACATTGCAGAGTCGCATCCGAGATCTCCACGAGAGAGATGTCAGCCTTGTTAAGGTGATGCAAGTTATGCTAGTTCGTCGAGCCCTGCCTTGCAAACGTCGACCTCTCTGTACGTCGACCATATTCCACCTCTGTATGTGGGACCGTGAACTATTCAGCACTTCTTCGGCGTGACGCTCGAAGATATGTACAGATCGTTCTTCGGATCACAAATAGAGTGTCCGGACACCTCCGAGGATGCGGGTCTGAACTGCAATCGTCCAGACACTCAAGTAAGTAATCTCGTGGCTGCACATGTTGTCTTTTAATTTATCACAACATCATTCTGAAAAGTCGCCTTTTGACGAGGACTGGATAAAAAAGGCGAAGATGATCAGGTGTCCGGCCGCCCTTCCTGAGGGCTCACTGGATCCTGTACTAGCCAGGATGCTTGAGCTTGCGCCTTATCAAGTGCCATCAGGGGAAGGTAAAGGGAGGAATGAAGAGGCCGAGAGCAAGCCTTACTCACTATTCATCCAAACCGGGGGAATTGGTGCCTCCTCGAAGGAGGATAACCGGGGGGAAGAATCTAAAATTCCCTCTCCACAGGGAAGGAAGAGGACCGCCTCTAAAGACTTGGAAGTAATGGTCTCCAAGCGAGGGAAGAATCCTTTGTCGGAGGGTCCTACCCCGGAGGGCATCCTTACCGCACAGTACCCGCAAGGGGACCAACCCTCTACCGAGCTGTAAGTAAACGAAAATTCTTTATAGTAAATATATCCTGCTTCATTTCCGAGAATGACAACCGAAGCGTGCATCTTGTAGTTCGGATCATAGCCCTTCTCGACAGAGTTCGTCTTCGAGGGATCTTCTTCCGGAGATGATGGAGAGCGAAACACCTCCCCGTGCCTCCCCACCTCGTGAAGCGGGCGACCCTGAGGTGTCGTCACGAAGGATTTTTCCTGATCCGCTAAGGCCAGGGGGTAACCCTTCAGCCCCCCGAAGTCTGGGGTATTCGGCTCCTAAGGAGAGCCGCAGAAAGAGTCCGGAACCGTCCGGTGTGCGATCGGATGCACTGATGAATCTTCTAGAGCAAGCGGCTGTCTTGGAAATGCATCGTGCTCTAATGGGCACGGTGGTTGAGAGGATTTCATCCGCCGAAAGTGGGTTGCATGAAGCTTTTATGAGTATGCTGAAAGGCTTTGAGGTACGTGAAGTAGTATATGTTTTTTACGGTACCGCACATTCTAGGTGTGCCCTATGCAGATAGTAGCCCCTGAGACTCTGGTTGCTGTCGAGAACGGTGGCAAACAGAGGATCATAGTCCCAGGTAATAATCAGGCCACCTTCGTGTGCAGGTGGCTGGAGGTCCAGTGGCTAGCCGGACTGGTGAGTTTGCGGAGCTGAAGCGGCAACTTGATGCGGCAGATGCTGACATCGTGCTTGTAAACAAGCGACTTGACGAGGCACAGGGTACGTGTTTTCTCTGGTGATCGACACATATTAAGAGGATCATGACGCTAGTATCTTTAATATGTTGTGACTGTAGATGGGGCTACCGTCGTGGAGACCCTTCGGGCGGAACTTGCCCGAGCCAAGGAACAAGCCAGGAAGAGTGATGCGGCCGCTCTAAAGGCGGTCGAAGAGCTGAGAGCCGAACAGGCTGCGCATTGCCAAAGCAAGGAGAAAATAGCCAAGATGGATGTTGAGTTGAAAGATGCCGCCAACCGTTACGAGCTTCTTGAAAAGGAAAAGCAAACGAAGATGACGGACCTGGAGAAGGCCATGGTAGCGGCCAAGGACGCCCGCTCTAAAATCAAAGCAGCGAAGGAGGAGCTACGTCAAGCCGGGGATATCGCAGCTGGGAAGCCCTTTTTGTTGCGGACGAAGTTCGGAGATCCTAAGTATGCCCCTCTTGATCAACTATGGAGTTCTGTAGACGTATACGTGGATTTGGCAGCGAGTGCTGCTGATGCGGCCGAGTTTTTCAAAGATCAAAAAGATCGTGAAGTGGAAAAGCGGTTCTGGTCACAGTTCAATGTTCCAGTGTGTCCGCTGCTATTGAATGAGCGAATGGCCGAGTGGGCCGAGCTCCATAGGTTGTCCGGGCTTGCCATGAGGTCTGTTGTGGATCATCTTTGGCCGGAAGGGCCAAGGCCGAATAGTTATTTTAGTTTAGTGCAATAGTTCCTTGGTGTTGTGTTGCGCATCGGCGTTATGAAGAGGTCGGCGTGCATAGAGGGTGCGCGGATGGCTCTTGCCCGTGTCAAGACATATTGTGCAGAGATGGAGGCCACCGCTATTGCAACCCATAGTTTGGCCGTGGGCCGAGTATCGGCCGAGCACTACTTTGAAGAAGTCCTTGAAGGCGCTCGTTTAACAGAGGCTCAGTGCTCGAAGATTATTATGTTCTAGTGACATGTATTCCTATTGTGAGAACAATGTTTATTAAATTATAAAGGCTGTGTTTATACTTTTGCCTGAAAGTATTATGATGCCTCCTGTGCGACCGTTTATGTATATATGTATATAACCTGAAAGTTTGCAGTCGTCGGCTTCAGCCCCATGCATATAATGCGGGGGTGTTCACATAAAACGTGTATTCACACTTGATTCAATGTCTTGGTCCATTAAGTAGGTGATAGCGCAGTGAACGAGGCAATCAGACTATATTGCTTAATACTTTCACTACAAAAAAAAGACACATCCGTGACATTTTGGGCTGAACGAAAAAAAATTCTGTCATACATATGACACTTCTATGACGATAATTGTGACAAAACCCAGTATCATCATAGATGTGGTGGGCTCCTACTTCTATGACCAAAAATCATGATAGGAAATGGGTTTTTCGTCCTGGGCGGGCCAGAGACGCAGCTGCATGACATTCTTTGGACCATCCATGACGGAAAAAACCGTGGTAGAAGAGAGGGGGAGGAAAATTTCGGGGAGTTCCCGGATACGGTGGGAGGTCGGGGGCCGAGCGATGCGCGTTTCTCTCATACACGTACGCGCGTGTGTGCGAGGCATTGGCTCTAATCGAACCCGAAAGCGGGCGTTGGGCTCTAATCGAACCCGGCGGATTGCTGCTGCGAGTTACGCGTTCTATCGAACCCGGCGATCGATTGATGGCTGCTAATCGAACCCGATCAAGCGATTCGCCGCTCTCGCTGCTAATCGAAGCCGATCGATTGGATGAGCGATGGCGTTGCGGGTTGGGGGGGTTGGATGAGCGAGGGCGGTGGCGTTGCCTTTGGATGAATAGGACCCGTGGTGTGGAGGGCTGGATGAGCATGAGACGGTGGAGGGGTGCCGTGGAGGGGTGGTTGAACAGGACCCGTGGTGTGGAGGGCTGGATGAACAGAGAGCGGTAGAGGGGTGCCTGTGGAAGGGTGGTTGAATAGTAGCTGGTGGAGTAGCGCGGTGGAGGCTGGATGAGCGAGAGCCCGTGGAGGCTGGAGGAGGTCGACGGTAGCCGTGGAGGCCGGAGGAGGTCGATGGTGGAGTTGAACAAGATCCGTGGAGTCCTGCTTTTGCGATGCGCCACACCCTCCCGGCGAACAGGACCACTGCTTTCGACCGTAGGAGGTCCATTTAAATGCATTTTGGCGGACGCCACACCCCTCCCGATCAACAGGACCGCCGTTTCGACCATAGGAGGTCCGTTTCATCCGTTTTGCGGTATGCCACACCCCTCCAGATCAACAGGACCCCCGTTTCGACCGTAGGAGGTCCGTTTCCTCTGTTTTGCGGTACGCCACACCCCTCCCGATCAATAGGACCCCGTTCCGAACGTAGGAGGTCAGTTTCCTCCATTGTGCGGTACGCCAGGCCTCGTTTCCATCGCATGTTCCGTCCAAGCCCTCCCGATGAACACGACCACGCATTCCGTTCCGACCCAGCCGGTTGGCTCCCACGCGATCCGTTGCCTCCCGATGAACACGACGCATTCCGTTGCCTCCCCATGAACACGACACATTCCGTTGCCTCCCCATGAACACGACGACGATGTTGTTTCTCTGTTCCGACCCAGCCATGTACATGAGCCCTGGCCGTAAGTATGCGCGAGTATCCGTTCGAGACCCCGCCCGTATGTACACATATGTGGCCGTATTTTCTTTCTTGCACCCTGGCCGCTGTACGTACGTGTACATGCTACGCGCGCGCCTCTACTACGACACGTACGCGCCTCTACTACGACACGTGCGCGCCTCTACATCCACCAGTATATATGTACGTACACGTTCGCGACCAGAATGACAACGCAATGTACGCTTCGACCAGGTGGGTCCCGATTGTCAGGCACTTCCTTGCATGCGAAGATGTAGCTGGTGGGTCCCAGCAGTCAGGGGGCAAATCGTTTTTTTTTGCCCGGACGCACTTTCCTTGTGTGCGAAGATGTAGCCGGTGGGTCCCAGCAGTCAGGGGGGCAAATCGTTTTTTTTGCCCGGACGCACTTGCATGTGAAGATGTAGCTGGTGGGTCCCAGCAGTCAGGGGGAGACGTTTTTTTGCGAAATACGGTGGCCCATCCGGTGGGTCCTCGCTGTCAGGTGGAGGAATCATTGTTTTGCACATAATAAGGAGGCACTTCCTTGCTGCGACCGTGGACCCAGTTGTTAGCCTCTCCACGTACAGTTCTCATCCGATGGAAGTCGTTCCTTGACCATGTTGACCACGCCGCACCGAGAGCACCACGGCGGTGGACGACGTCGAGGACTAGGAAGGGGACGACTCGGAGCCGGGGAAGACGCAGCAGTGGATGCCCATGCAAAGAGGAGTACGAGGGTTCACTGGTTCGGCTGCGGTGTGAGGCTTTTGTCGCCACAGAATAATAAGGGGTGTGGGTGAGAAGAGGGATGGCTTGGCCAGCGGTAGGAGTAGTAGGGGGCGGTGAGGCCTCCGCGGCATCACAGTCGGCCACGGGAGGCAGGAGCACGCGGCACGACCGGCGCTGGTTTGGGTGGCTGGAGCAAGCAGACCAGATGATTGAAGAAGCACTACGGCCGTTGGATGAATATCGTATGGTAACAGGAGCTAGAATCGTTCATATTGACTAAGTTTACAAAGCCCTTCGTCCCCGTCAACTTGGTAGGCCCACAAGTCAGCCTCCCAGTATGCTGGGTTCCAGCTGGTAGGGGGAATATTCATTTTTTGTGCGTAATAAGGAGGCACTTCCTTGCGTGCGAAGATGGCTGGTGGGTCCGACATGTCAGCGGGGGACATGTTATTTTCGCAAAATACAGAGGCCCTTCCAGTGGGTCCCAGCTATCAGGTGGAGGAATCATTATTTTGCGTGTAATAAGGAGGCATTTCCTTTTGTGCAGCCGTGGACCCAGCTTTTAGCCTCTCCACGCACAGTCTAATTCCGATGGTGTCGTTCGTTGACCACGTTGACCACGCCGCACCAAGCGCATCTAAGGTGGTGGACGACGGCGAGGACCTGGACAGCAACGAGCCGGAGATGGGAAGACGCGGGAGTAGAGTTGCAGACGGAGAGGTGTACGAGGGTTAACTGGTTCTAGTGCGGTGTGGTTCGGCAGTCGGTGGAGAAGAACAGGAGGTGTGGAGGGGTGGAGGGATGGCCTAGCCAACGGTGGAGTAGCGCTTCATAGCGAAGCGTGCTAAGCAGAGCTGCTAGCAGGAGGAGGCGGGAGGTGGTCCCCGCGGCTCTAGAGGAAGAAGACGAGAGATTGAAGATGGATGCCGGTTGTTGGATGTAAATCAAACGGCTAACATGTCAGAATCATTTGTTGACTAAATTGATAATGACTTGCGTTGGCTTCACCTATTGGCCCACATTTCAGCCTCCAAAAATGTGGCACGTATTCAAGCCAAATTTTCAGAATTTACAGTCTTTTTTTGCGCGGTAGAATTTACAGTCAATTTGATCTCTTTTTTTTGAATTACATCCACTAGCTGGGCTGGGTGAACAAATAATGTAGCGCCCATGCGGCCCATTTGCACTTTCTCGAAATACACAATTTTGCTGGGCTGATTCTAATTATAATGTTGGGTTGGGCCAGCAATGTTATCAAAAAATAAAAAGGGGCTGAGCATTTTGTTATAAATATATTCAAATAATAAGTGATATTATTACATTCGTCCTTTGATCTTACCAAGCTTTTGTATACAATCACTAGGATTTTCGTGCCAAAACAATCCAGGATTTTATTTGTTAAGAAATTATTTTTATAAGTTAATAAGATGTGGGATATTGTTTTCTTACATATGTAAGTATGTGTTAAATATATGATGACAATAAAAATAATACATAATAACATATAAAATAATTTAAATATATATAATATAGTTAGAAGGGAAACATAAGCTGAACCTGGCGTTCCTATTCTTATATAGAAAAATAGAACAGACCTCTGCGTTTTCTTCAAAAAAATACATAAATTGGGCTGCCAAAAATAAAACCTCGGATGGGAGGTCCATAGGCCGGTCGATACATGACGGCCCTAAGAAAATACAAACATGCCTATGGACCTCCCATCCGAGGTCGTGGGCTGCGCATGTTAAAAATGAAAGCCTAGACGGGGCAGCCCAAAACCACTTCCAACACTTGCCAAAACTTCGTCCCTCGTTTTCTCTGTGTTTCGCACACTCAACATTGGGTGGGCATTTTGACTGTGCATCATATGAAGATGTGCTATGCATGAATGTTGATCAGCATGATGTTAACTGGCTGGTAGTTCCATTTTTGACCATGAATAAAACTTCCAACATGATGTTAACCCTGTTTGAAAAGGCCGTGTTAATATAAATGCTCTGCCTCTGAAAGTTGCAGTTTCTTATCTGAAACTGAACTTGCGCTTATCTGGCCCGAAACTTCGGTTTCTTCTCTCCGGGAATCACATTGTCACTTTTATACTCCTATGAAACTACATTTTTTAAGTGCTAAAATAGATCTCTAGAATTCATAAAATACTTCATATGCTCAATACTGCAAATCTGAAATTCAAAAGACATTCATATATGAAAGTACTCTCAAAATACACAACACGAAACACAATTCACGACCTGCAAATACTGACAACCCTAAGCTCCTCCTGACAATTCACAACCTGCCCGATTATTGGGCTGGGGGGCAGCCCCCTCCTATTCCTCGCCGACAGACAGCCGCCCCGTGAGACGATGTGAACGGCGAGGGAGACGATGGCGGGAAGCGCGTCCGCCAACCGCTTTCTCCTCTTGCGCTTGGGTTCGGCCGACGAAGACTCCACCGCTTGCTCGCAGACATCCTCACAAACGGCACCAGTAGATGCTCGATCCATCAATCTCGTGGATGCTCCATCTGGGATCGACACTCCCACCATCGCTCCCTCACGATTGATTCGTGGATCTGTTTACTCCATGGCCCAGGCGCAGCTCTATGTACTCGTGCCGACTCCCTCGGGAGTATCGGCGCCTTTTTGCTCAAGGCAGATATTTGGCCATGGATGTCACTTTATGCCGCTAGTTGGTCCTTGTTATCAAACCAGACTATATCTCCAACATCCTAGCTAGCTTCACAGGGTCGCCGCCTCTGCGATCCTCACGAATCGGTTGTACTCCTCCATCGATCTACTTCTCCACAGCACCTTCACTCGCTGGCGGTGGTTTTTGAATGGAAGAGGTGAGGAGCAGCGCTGATTTTGGATTAGAACAGGAGAGGAGCGACGCTGGTTTTGGACTGGAACAGGAGAGGAGGGGCAGTGGTTTTGAAATGAAAGAGGAGAGGAGCGGCGCTGCATTTAGATTGGAACAGGAGAGGAGCGGCGGTGGTTTAAGAGGAGAAGAGCGGAAGAGCGGCGCTGCATGAAGTAATTTTTTTGTTGTTTTGCGTATTTTGGGTCAAAGTTTGACCACGTACTGTTTTTGACAAGCAAAATGTGAATGCATGTCACCAGAAATTGTATTGTTTGGTTCGTATCTGAATGTACTTTCAAATTATATTATTTTTGCAACGTATAACATATATTTTATAAAGGAAAATCATGGTCAATTATGACCCATAATAAAAGGGAGACTAGTTAATGGGGTCGCTTTCTTAATTGAAGGGTAAATTGATTTTGATTTTGATCCATCCACAAGACGCCGCCCTCTCGTCCAATCCTAAATCGCTGCAAGACGCCCTCTCCTCTTCTCCATTGCAAAACCACCTCCTCTCCTCTTCATCATCTCCATTGCAAAACCACCGTCTCGCCTCTCCCTCTTCTGATCTTCTCCATTGCAAAACCACCTCCTCTCCTCTCCATCATCTCCATTCCAAAACCACTGTCTCGCCTCTCCCTCTTCTGATCTTCTCCATTGCAAAACCACCTCCTCTCCTCTCCATCATCTCCATTCCAAAACCACCTTCTCGCCTCTCCCTCTTCTCTATTGCAAGACCACCGTCTCTCCTCCCATCTTCCAAAGCTAGCACCAAACCACTCAGAAGGACATCTATGGCGAGGATGCAGCAGCGAATCAGGCAGATCGCCGGCTGCGACCAGGCAAAGTTAGCCAGGTTGAAGGAGATCCTTAGTTGGTTTGACAATGAGTGGGAGATTTCGAGGACGGTGCGGGCCATGTGGCAATGTATGCGAAAGAGCGAGACGGCGGCGATGAGGGCAGCGATGTACATGTACTCCTTGGCGGCAGTCACGCTGCAGTCCTCCGAGTTCATCGAGTATCTCCTCTGGGCGATGGAGCAGATAGATTCACCCGAGGCGAAAGTCAGGCAGAGGTGGTGGGCGTACAGGTCGAAGGTCGAGCACCTAGAGGATAATGAATCGATCGAGTATGGTGTGCCGTTCGTGAGGGTGCAGAGCCAGCCGGAGCCACAGGAGTATTCGTTCTCCCACCGCAAGTGGAGGCCGGATGGCGCGACGTCGCTTCCCCACCGTTCTCCATGGTTCCCTCGACGCTCGCCTCGTTTCAACGGCGGCGGTAGGGTTTAAGGTAAGCTTCGCACTAACCTAATCTTCCACCTGCTCATGCTTACAATCAGTGTGACAGCTAATGAAAATCATGCTTACAATCAGTCTCCGAGTACTATGCCAATCACCCTAATATAGCTCTGGACCATTGGGTCTAAGTTGTGACACAGTGTACAAATAAAGAAAAATAGATTGGTGCTTCTTTCAGAAAAGAGTACTCCCTAGAAAACTGCCAATATAAGCTACTAGTATTTGGTTAGATGATTTGTCGCCGAGAAAGATCATCCCACGAGAGCGCCACACATCCCACTGGTGGTGGTGGATGCCAATGCGTGCATGCAGCATGGTTGGTGTCGGTAATTTTTACTTGGCCTCGCACTCTGCATATATGCCGGTTCCATACGTACATTTGTGCAGTTCCACCAAAATGCAGCTGAATAACCCTGTTTGCATAGATAATGAAAAAGTGTGATTACATTATAGTGGCACTAGTTGATGAAACACACAAAATAAATAGAAGAAAATATTGCGATAGTATCATAGTATGCCATGCTGCGAGGGCGAGATGGGCCCTGCAACGCCTCATACGGTACGCCTCATACTGGACATCGTCCCAAGTCTCCCAGATACACCTTCTGCCAGTGATGAACATCAGTGTACAGCGGTAGTACAAGGAGGCACCTTGAGACATTCAAATCTCTATTTTTGTACATATCAACTAAAATTAAGCACCCCAGTTTGCAGACATGCTTAAACATTAACAATGGGACTAGTTGATGAAACATACATTAACAAAGAGAAGCACTTTCTTTATCTACATTGGAAATGAAATGATAGAGATGACACTCGCTCTATTTTAACTGTATTATTACTTCATTTTATCAGTGACATTAGGGTCGAGCAGGTGGCAAACGAGGTGTACCGTGCATCGCAAGGATGGAGGCCGGGGGTGCTTAGACTGGGATGCTAAAGCGGGCTCTTTCAGTCACCAACATGGATGATTCAATTCATGGGACCTTTTGGTGCAGTTCACCTAAAATGAAGCAATGTCACGTGAGCTAGCAGCTTCTTTTTCAAAATTTTTTAAGAAAAGGGCTCCAGCCCTGGTTCCATTTCCATCAGAAAACAAAACCCACAGAGCTTCTTCTTCTTCATTAGTTGCAATAAAATTGAGCAACATCAAGGTTGGTTGTGAAGCTCCTGGAATGCTCAACTATAATTTGGATATCATTTCTGCAGTTCTCTCGAAGTAAATGACCACGGGTAGCCTAGCCGGCTCCCCATGGCTGTTCTGAAAAATTACAAGTCGATCCGGCCTTCAAGAACCCAAGACGTGGGGCCGCCTTCCCCTGGCCGGCTGTCGCCCAGGCCGACTATCGGAAGGCGGCCCGGCCCTAACCCTCATGAAGAAAGCCGCGGGTTCAGGAAGCCGGCCACGAGAAGGCCGACTCCAAGGAGCCGGCTCCCACAAAGCGGTCAAGATCGTACCCTCGAATTCCGCATCCACATAACGGCGATGAGGCGGGCGTATACTGATAAGCCTGCCACCCCGAATCCCGAACACGCCGCACAAGATCGCCCGTCTGGTGGCCATGACCCGTCTGGCGTGGCACTGTTGCCATGTTGACCATGATGCCATCCACGACGGGCTGTCAGGACGGCCCATGGGCGGTGGGCCCCTTTAGGCAAAGAGACACCCGAAGGCGGCCAGGCCTCCCCCAGTCAGCCCGAGACTAGGTCATCTTCCCATAGCCGGCTCGCTCCCTCCCTCGAAGGAGGCGCCCCATTAAGGAGACAAGACGAGGTGAGGATACAGTGATCGCCCGCCAGGCGGCGGCACTGTATCCACGCTTACCTCGACAAAGCCCTCGTCACCAGGATTGAGGCAACAGGAACCAGCCCCCTACAAGGCCCTTAGCAGTGGGGCCAGCTTGTCGACCAGGGAGCCGGCAGCCGGCAGGGTCCACTGGCCGGCGGGCCCCAGCAGCCGGCGGAGAAGCCGGCGAGCATAGACACTGACGGCTAGGGCTCACGCCCAGCCGGATTACCATTGTACCCCCGGGGGGTAGGCCTATATAAACCCCCCGGAGCACCCATGCAAAGGGTTGATCTCAGCTAGTTTTAGACACCACATAGAGAGAAGAGGAGAGCTAGCCTTGCCCTTCTTCTTCCTCTCGCCGAACAGCTCAAGGAGCATCTTGTAGCCACTTGTTCAACTAGTGATCATGCGGAGACCCCGCAGAGCAACAGTAGGGGTGTTATCTCCACGGAGAGCCCCGAAGCTGGGTAAGATTCGCCGGCGTGCATGTCTTCGCCTCATCGCGCTTCCAGGCACCGGCGACGTCTTATTGGCTCCCACAATGATAAGCCACCCGTTGGCATATGTCGCACCTACCACCCGACATTTGGCGCCCACCGTGGGGCCAGGTGCACCGTCGTCCGAAGACCTGTTCTGGACGGGAACTCTCTTCCTCCCCAGCGAGCGTAGCCAGCCCGGCACGCTCGATGGCGCTTGCCACGACGCGCTGCAAGGCGTCACCGATGTCTGTGCAGCGAGCAGCCTCGCCGATCTCCTTGGCGAGACCCACATCTCCGACGAGCCCGCCTCCGACGCGGGCACAGACCCCCTCGCCAACCTCCTCGACTAGCTCCACGTCTCCAGCAAGCCTGCTATGGATGTGGAGTCCGTTGCTCCACCGATCCGATGCCTGTCGACTCTGACACGGCCTCGCTCGACGCTTTCCCCACCAACGTCGTGATCTACAACGACCCGCTTCCCCAAGCCGACGGCTGTAATGGAGCCATCACCGAGGTGATGGTCATCAGCCACGATGGCGCTTCTGGCGAGAATGCCCCCAACGCCCCGCAGGCGGCGATCCACGACCTGTCCGTCCCCCTCCCGGCCGATGCCGACGCCGAAGCACTGGAGGCTCGCCGCCTCGCCCTCCTCGCGGAGGGCCGGAAGTTAGCTTCCATGAGACGCCTCACTGAGGCCCACCAGCGCGAAGTCGACCGCGCCGCCTTTGGCACGCCACCGCCTGGCGGGCCAAGCCAAGCCGGTGTTGTCAGACAGCGCGGCGCTTCCATCGCCGACATGCTGGGGGTTGACCGCCCAGTCTACGCCACTCCTCTCGAGAACCTGCGCGCCGCCCAGGCGGCCGTAGACGAGCTGGATGGACTAGGGGCCAAAGAACTCCCCCACGTGACCAGACGCATCCAGCAGTTAATCGATGCAGCTGCACAGCGGCACGAAGACGGCGCCCGCGCGGAAAGCCCTCCCCCGCGCCGAGAGCACGGCGCGACGTCCCGGACGCCGACTGCGGGTAAAACCCGCGCACGACATGAGAAAGAGTCGGCTGCCAGCCGGAGCCGAACCTGGGTCTCCATCGAGCGAGACGCAGAAGGCCGCCCCCGAGCCGTGGAGCGGTAGGGCAACCCACCTCCGCCTCCGCCTCGTGGGGAGAGATATCCCACCCCGTCGCCTGTCACGCATCCGACTCTCAGCGGCCGACTAGGTCGCCGCGAAGGAGTCGGCGAGAACGACGCCCGCCACCGGAATGACCGCCTAGCATGATCCCTGGCGCTAGAAGACGAAGATGATGTCGGCCCGCCTTGCTTCGACCCCCACATCGCGACGAGCCTTTCCCTAAAGGGTTCTCGCTCCCAAGAGACACGCCCAAGTACAACGGCTCCGTGAAGCCGGAAGATTGGTTGATCGACTACTCCACCACAGTACGCATAGCGAACGGCAACAGGCGTGTTGCCGTGAAGTACGTGCCCCTCATGCTCCAAGGAACAGCGTGAACCTAGCTCAACAGCCTCAAGCCATACAGCATCAACAGCTGGCTAGACTTCACAGAAGCCTTCGTCCGCAACTTCACCAGCACTTACAAGCGGGCTCCCAAGCCCAGACAGCCCTCCTTGTGCGTGCAAGGCCCGCTGAATCCACTCGCGACTACCTCACGCATTGGGCTGAGCTCCGCAACTCCTGCGAAGGGGTGCACGAGGTGCAAGCCATAGAATACTTCACTATTGGGTGCCGAGAAGGCACCCTCCTCAAGCACAAGCTCCTCTGCGACGAGGCGACTACCCTCGACGAGCTCCTGGTCATAGCAGACAAGTACGCCACTGCCGACTCCTCAATGAAGACAAAACTCCGGGTAGACGCGTCCGGGAAGGTACTCAACCCGGCGCCCAAGACACTGGCTGGGGACTCCGCCGACGCGTGCATCTGTAATCGATCACAAGCGCAAGGGCCCATGCCGCTTCCACCCGGTCGGCGGTGGCCCGGCGGTCGAAGAAAACAAGGGCGGCCCGCGCCCAAGAAGCAGAAAGGCGGCAAGCCGGCTTGGCAGCTGGCCTTCTCCTACGAGCAGGCTCTCGACGCCCCATGCAAGTTCCACAGCGGCGCGAAGCCGTCCAACCACACAACCTGGAAATACCACTGGCTCACCCGAATCTCCAAAGGCGAAGGGCTTGTGCCACCTCCACCTGCTGGTCAGCCGCCTCCGGCTCCTCAGCAGCTGGCCGCTCGGCCAGCAGTCGGAGCCGTGCACGATGAGTTCCCCGACGAGCATGCCGCCTATGTCGTCTTTACAAGCTAGCCCGAAGACCGGCACACCAGGCGCCGAGAGCAGCAGGAAGTCAACACAGTCTCCACCAACCCCTCCGAGCACATGCACTGGTCAGAAAAGCCCATCAGCTGGAGCCGGGCCGACCACCCAGAGGTGATGCCATCTCCCGGCTCTTATGCGTTGGTTCTGGATGCCACCCTTGCAACGGACAGACGCGCCGCCCGTTTCTCCTGTGTGCTGATAGACGGCGGGAGCAGCATGAACATCCTATACCTTGACACCCTGGAGAAGCTGAACGTCAAGACGAAGCAACTCATGCCTACTCGGACCGTGTTCCATGGCATTGTACCCGGCCTGTCCTGCGCCCCCATTGGCAAGACCAAGATTGATGTCCTCTTTGGGGACAAGGATCATTTCCGCCGGGAAGCGATCTGGTTTGAAGTGGTGGACCTTGAGAGCCCCTACCATGCGCTGCTCAGCCGTCCTCCTTGGCCAAGTTCATGGCTGTTCCCCACTACGCTTACCTCAAGATGAAGATGTCGAGCACCAAGGGCATCATCACCATAGCCGGCGATTACAAGAAATCCTCTGAGTGCGCAGTAGCCAGCAGTCGGCTGGCCGAGTCCCTTGTGATTGCCAAAGAAAAGAAGATGCTGGACCGAGTCGTGGCCATGGCCGGCAAGCAGCCGGCCCTGTCCCCCGACCCCAAGGAGAGTGACGCGCAAGGTTCCTTCCAGCCGGCCAAGGAAACAAAGAAGATACCTCTTGACCCCGAGCACCCAGAAAGGTTTGCCGTCATTGGGGCAAACCTGAACAGCAAATAGGAAGGCGAGCTCGCCGACTTCCTCCGTGAGAATCGGGACATCTTTGCATGGTCCCCCAAGGACATGCCGGGTGTTCCGAAGGAATTCGCCGAGCACAAGCTACACGTCCGAGAAGGTGCAAAACCAGTCAAGCAGCTCCTCCGCCGACTGTCGGAGAAAAAGAGAAGGATTGTAGGAGAGGCGGTCATCCCAACTAACATCGAGTTCGACTCGCCTCGGGTAACCATGTACACAGAGGCGGAGGCCCAGGAAGCACGAGAAGACGGCGTCGACCTGCTCGAAGAGAGCTGGCTGTTAGCCCTCAGCCGCTCCACCATCTACCAGCAGGGTTTGCGCCGCTACCACAGCCGGAAGGTCAGGCCAAGATCTTTCCAAGAGGGCGACCTTGTGCTCCGGCTAATCCAGCGAACAGCCGGCCAGCACAAGCTCTCGGCCCCTTGGGAAGGCCCCTTCGTCATCAGCATAGCACTGGGAAACGACTCCTACTACCTGATCGACGCATCGAAGCCGAAGGCACGAAAGAGAGACGACTTCGGCAAGGAGTTGGAACGACCGTGGAACGCTAACCTTCTCCGAAGATTTTACAGTTGAAATGCAGTATGTATCACGCTACCTTTTGTACTAAGTACGAGACAATAGGCCCCCCGAGGAGAACTCTGGGACTGCCATCTTTTATATATGAATGAAGAGTATCATGCTTATGATTATGTCATTGCATTCACTTTGTTCGTCCGGCACCGGGTTCGACTAGTCGACCCGAGGACTGGCTGCCTTGAGTTATGTTAGAAGTCCTACCCGCGGTCAGACAAGTAGTGTGCCGGCACCCAAGCCCTCTCTTGCTGAAAGTCGCAGTTCGAAGAATCGGCTGTCCGACTGGCAAGAGTCAAAGGCAGGAAAGGGCGCCCACATGAAAAATGGCTAGGGACTAACGGACTAATATAACAAAGGCCGTTTTTTCCCACCACCGACCGACTACCAGAATAGCCGGCCGGCCAGCTTTCATTCACCTTGCTATAATCTAAGAAAGCTCGAGTACTTGCCTTCCCCAAAAATATAGCCAAGTTCTTCCTTAGCCACAGACTGCAGAGCAGCTGCCGGCTGGGAAGGCGGCAAGCAGGGGAAGGCGGCAAAGGAAATAGCCTAAGGATAAAAAGCAAATGCGAATGGAAACCAAACACATGCATGATTATATTTACACAAAAGCCTTCCAAAGGCCGGAGTTCAACATAAAGTTTGAATACACCCCCAGTGGGTGGAACTGCGCAAGTTTAATAAAAATTGTTCAAAGAGTAACAGGCAGATTAAGCCAAAGGAACGACTGGCGAGTCGGGCAGGTCAGTAGAGATGGCAGTGCTGGCCGGAGGAGTGGCCGGCTGGCGAACCTCGACATGATCACCACCTCCCGTAGAAGGCGCGCTAGCACGCGCCTCGTTGCTGGAGGCACGATCAAGCTGAGGCTGGCTGGTCGCTTCACCAGCTGGCTCGACGTCTTCGCCTTCCTCCCCCTCTTCGTCCTCGCCATCATCGCTGGAAGCGATCTCCTCCGCCGAATCCTGACCCTCAGCCGGGTTCAACCCGAACCACTCCTCCGGCTGGGCAACACCGTTGTCATCCATCTCAAGAGCGAAGACGCTGATATCAGTACACTCGGCGATCGTTGAGGCACGCTGGGCGATAGTCGGCCGCACCTCCTCCATCTCTTCGTCGGCTTCCAGCCGCCAGGTGCGTAGTTGGTCCAGGTTCAGCCCGGGATACCAGGCTCGAACGAACTCCAGCGCCCACCCAACACCAAGCCGGGCCGCCGATGCCTTCCAAGCCTCGAAGCGACCAACCGCAACCTCCAGCCAGTCGGCAGTCCGACTCGGGGTGCGGGGAATTGTCTCGCCAAGCCAGAGGGCGGCCAGCACTTGCGCCCCGGCGTGCTGGAGGCGGAGGAGCATGCGATGAGCCGGCTGCAGCTGGGCTTGGATCGCCAAGAGCTGCTCCTCAAGCGTCCGGCTCGCATCCGGCGCAACCTCAACCCCCGCTTGCCGACGTGCCTCGCGGTGGGCCTCGATAGTCTGGGCGGCAACGACGGCGTAGCTGGGGAAATATTCTGCATAAAGAACAAAAGCAGCACAAGTTAGAAGATAAACCAGAGGGCAAGGGGCAAGAAAAGAGTGAGGAAGGCGGCTTACCATCAATCAGATCCTCGACCTAGCCGTAACCCTCGCTTAGCGCTTGTTTTTCCTCGGCCTAGCCCGCTGACTCAGTCTCATACTCGGCCTTGAGGGAGGCTTCACCGTCCTACGCAGCTTTCAGGGCCGCCTTGTGGCTCTCCTCCTGGTCGGCCAGCTTCTTGGCCAGGCGGTCACGCTCCTGGGCCAGGGCGCTGCACTCGGCCTCCTTGGCGCCAAGGGCGGTCTGGGCCCCACCGAGCTGCTCCATCAAGTCGGCGTTGGCTCCTGCAAGCATGAAGAAAAGGAAAAATCAATAAGGTGAGGACATCAGGGAAGATCCGACCCGACTGCTCAGCAGTCGGCCCGAATCTCGGGGACTACACCCAGTGGGTGCGCTGACGCGCCCCACAGGTGATGAAGGAAACAAAGCACACACTCCGGCTGTTGGTCAGGTCCTCGGCCTTCTGACTCAGCTCCCGAGCCTGGGAGTTGAAGGCAGTAGCACGGAGGTTATGGTATTCCTGAAAGATCGGACATGATGCAAACAAGAATAAGATAGCTGTCAAGACCTAGTAAGTTCCAAGCCGCCTGCTCAGCAACCGACTCAGAACCCGGGGACTACACCCAGTGGCTGCGCTGACGTGCCCCCAGGGAAGAAATCAAGAAAAGCAAATCAACCAAGGCCAGAAGACTCACCCGGATGACGGCCCGCGTCGAGAGGAACTCTTGGGTATATCGCTGCAACGAGGCGGCTTGGGCATGAAGCCGGTTCCGGACCTCCTGGGCCGCCGTGTTCAGCTCGGCCGTCCCCCCGCTGGGCGTCCACTCGGACGTGCTGGTGCTGGCCACCTCTAAGTCCTCTGCCGTCCGGCGCGGATGTACCTCCTCCTGCACACCGACCAAATGTCGGCTGCACCTCGAGGCCGGCTCCTGCCGCCGGCTCGCCCCCGGCCAGCTGCTCCAGCGCCGCAGCTGGTTGGCCGCTTTGGCCTTCTCCAGCCGGCTCCGTCTGCGGCACCTCCTCCAAGACGACCTCGTTGCCCTCCCTCCTCTCCGTCTCCGACCGGTCGTGGTCGGTTTCCTCCGACGGGGGCACGGGGACATCGGGGGCCACGGTGCGGAGGGGAATGACAAGCTGCGGAGGCTGGTTGCGCGAGGTCTCTGCCTCCTTCTCCACGGCCGCCGCCTCCGCCCGAGCTTTGGCTGCCGCGTCAGCTTGCGCCTCGGCCGACTTCTCCTTCGCTGCCTGGGCGACCCTTCTCTCCGCCGCCTCCCACACATTTTGCTCCATAGCCTCCATGAGGTCTGCGCGGGGATCCACGCGGCGGGAGCCCAAGGACCCTATAGTCGGCCCGACTACGGAACCAGCAGGACCCCGCTCGAGAGAAAGCGGCACCCTGATCAACGAGCCAAGAAAAAGCTCAGAGGAGCCTCAATCGAAGAAAACAATAAAAAGTACAAGACGGTTGACACTTATGCCGAAACCGCCTGCGGCTGCTTCACCACCTTGCGGAAACAGGCTGCCTTCGCGGCCGCTTCATCCCGCTTGGTCGCGGCAGCGGTGCCCCTGGGTTTCTTTGGCCGACTACCAAAGTAGGTCGACACGGCGCGGCGCTTCGGCGCGCCGCCACGGGCGGCTGGCGGTGCGGGACGACTTCGACCTCATCATCATCCGCCCAGTCCTCAAGGGCGGCCCCGAGCCCCGCGCCGCCTACCTCGTCGCCTTCCCCTACGACGGCGTCATCCATGGCGGCTGCTCCCAGGTCCGGATCATCGATGTCATCCACCGTTCGGTCGGGGAGGAGCTGGTGCTCTACCCCCACGGCCCCGGCCGCCGGCAGAAGAAGGGGGTTCTGCTAAAAACAAACCGGCCGATCAGAAGCCGGCCATCATGAAGCTGGCTACAAAAAGAGAGAAAAGAAGAAAAACATACCGCAGGCAGAGGGTTGGCGCGAGCATATGGCTCCTTGCCATATCGCCAATCCTCGGCGAGCTTGCAATTGGAGATGTAGTTCACCATATAAGGTACCTCGATGTGGGGCATCTCCCTGGTGCTCAGCCGGCATGGATCAAAGCGGTCACTCATCTGACAAATCATGCGAGGCCGGCCTTGGAGCGGGAGTACTCGGTGCTCCATAAAGGCGGCCACCAGGTCGGCTCCGGTCAGGCCCTCCGACTGGGTCATCACCCGGAGCCGGGCAATGGCGGCGCTCCTGGCCTGAGACAGCGACTTGGCCCGGAAGCTCCACGAGGGCTGCCTCCTAGCCGGCGGGCCGGCTACGTAAGCCAGCAGGTTGACGAAGTCGCCTTGCTGGGCGACGTTCTTCACATAAAAGTAGGATTTCTGCCAGAGCTTCACCGACTGGATCAGCGAGATGGACGGGAACGGATTGTTCTCGCCCGTCCGCCTCATGGCGATGAAGGGTCTGCATGGGGCGGGCACGCCCGCGACCACGGTGCCGAGCTTGCACTGGAAGAATTCTCCCCAGAGCTCAAGAGTGGGGAGAACACCGAGAAAGCCCTCGCACAGGGTGACGAAGGCCGACAGCAGCATCACCGTGTTGGGTGTGAGGTGATGCGGCTGGAGGCGATAAAACTGAAGAAAGGAGGGAAGAAACCCGCTCGCCGGGAGGCCGAAGCCGCGCAAGCAGTGCGAGCAGAAGATTACCCGCTCGCCCTCCTCCGGTGCCGGTGACATCTCCCTCGCTGGAGCGCAACGAACCCGCACGTAGTTCGCGCCCGGCAGACACCGCATTCGACGGAGGAACTCGACGTGGTCTTCATGGACGTTGGAGCCGTCCCACGAGCTCGATAACGCCATGGGAGCGGCGCGGCGAGGAACAAGGCGCGACGTCGGAGATGCACGCGACCCTGCTACGGCGAGACTGGAGAAACCGAAAGGTCCGGCGGCAAAGCGGCGCAGCAATGGGGCGCTGTGGCGGCGGAAGGAAGGAGAAAGAAGTTGGGAAAGGGTGGAGCGAGGGAGAGCGTGCAAGCCTCTCCCGCTCCCTCTCCTCCTCCTACTTATAGGCCTGTGCGGCGGAGCCGAGGAGGCGTGCGTGGGGGAATGTGGGATTAACTGCACCCACTCCCCTACGTCCCGCGATTATTACGCCCTAATGGCGTGATGGAACCGCCGCGGGGAGGCGAGCGGTCCGGTTTGGGCCGTAGAAGATCCGCGCTTGGGCCGAGGCCATGGAGTGGCGGGCCTGGGCCTGCGGCGATGTCCCGTCGCGCGCGTGCGTTGGCAGACCTTTTTCGCCACGTAGCCCGCGGGGCGGCGCGCGGTCAGCGCGCAAACTGGCCCACGTTCCCGCCTACAAGACCCTGAAGTTTTCTGAAGACGCCGCACATAAGCAAAGCCGGCTCCTAGCTGTCAGCTTCTCAGGATAGGAAGCTGATCAAGCTTCTCGTCCCCTTGTCAGCCTTGAAGCTTGACCAGCTTCGGAGACTACTGTCGGAGTAAATGACCACGGGTAGCCTAGCCGGCTCCCCCTGGCTCTTCTGAAAAAATTACAAGCCGATCCGGCCTTCAAGAACCCAAGACATGGGGCCGCCTTCCCCTGGCCGGCTGTCGCCCAGGCCGACTATCGGAAGGCGGCCCGGCCCTAACCCTCATGAAGAAAGCCGTGGGTGGGCCGGCTTCAGGAAGCCGGCCACGAGAAGGCCGACTCCAAGGAGCCGGCTCCCACAAAGCGGTCAAGATCGTACCCTCGGATTCCGCATCCACATAATGGCGATGAGACGGGGGCGTGGCTATAGTAAAGCCTGCCACCCCCGAATCCCGGAGCACACCTGGCACAGTACGCCATACGGGGTGGCCATGACCCGTCCGGCGCGGCACTGTTGCCATGTTGACCATGATGCCATCCACGACGGGTTGTCAGCACGGCCCACGGGCGGTGGTCCCTTTCAGGCAGAGAGACACCCGAAGGCGGCCATGCCTCCCCCAGTCGGCCTGAGACAAAGCCAGCTTCCCATAGCTGGCTCGCTCCCTCCCTCGAAGGAGGCGCCCCATTAAGGAGACAAGACGAGGTGAGGCTACAGCGATCACCCGCCAGGCGGCGGCATTGTAGCCATGCTTACCTCGACAAAGCCCTCGTCACTAGGATTGAGGCAACAGTAAAGAGCCCCCGACAAGGCCCTTAGCAGTGGGGCCAGCATGTCGACCAGGGAGCCGGCAGCCGGCGGGGTCCACCGGCCGGCGGGCCCCAGCAGCCGGCGGAGAAGCCGGCGAGCATAGACACTGACGGCTAGGGCCCGCGCCCAGCCGGATTACCATTGTACCCCCGGGGGCTAGGCCTATATAAACCCCCCGGAGCACCCATGCAAAGGGTTGATCTCAGCTAGTTTTAGACACCACATAGAGAGAAGAGGAGAGCTAGCCTTTCCCTTCTTCTTCCTCTCACCGAACAGCTCAAGGAGCTTCTTGTAGCCACTTGTTCATCTAGTGATCATGCGGAGACCCCGCAGAGCAGCAGTAGGGGTGTTATCTCCACGGAGAGCCCCGAAGCTGGGTAAGATTCGCCGGCGTGCATGTCTTCGCCTCATCCCGCTTCCAAGCACCGGCGACGTCTTATTGGCTCCCACAATGATAAGCCACCCGTTGGCATATGTCGCACCTACCACCCGAGAAGTTCAACTAAGATCGAGCGTGAAATGTATATCTCTGTTTGCACAAAAAAGGTGGAAAGGAGGGTGACTAACAAGTGATGAAACATGCATCAAATGAAAAGAAGCATGTTCCTTATATGAATGACAATCCTACAAGGACAGTAGCAATTTCTGAAGCACTGGCATTGCTAGATATTAGTGTGGGCATTAGGATTAACTATGACAACCATTAAATACGACATTACTTTGGGCACGGGAGAGTAGGCGGACCAGGACAGTTGCATTTCTAACAAAAAGAACCAACTTATCTTAATGGGAAATTTTAGCAGGACATGTAAAGAAGTGCCATTGATTCATATTACTGGAGGCATTACATTGAAAACAACATTGGTTTAACGTGTCCTTACTTTTAACAGTGCAACTGCTACATTTTACAAGTGGCATTACATAAGAGTGGCTCGGGGCAACAAACATCAGAACAGGATATCTAGGTTGGTCCCATTTTTGTTCGGTATAGCCACCTTATACTGCGTGAGGCTAGCAAATCTAGTGCTGGACTTACTCTGTTGTCTTGTCCCCTAGTCCCCACTTTCTTTCCTTTTTCAACAAATAGATCGGGTTTATATTGAGTTTGTACTGTGTTTCCCTTTATTTCCCTATTAGACCTAGAGACCAGTTGGATAGCCAATCTCTTCTACTTTTCGCCCGCATTATTTCCTCTTTCGACCAAGTCCTAGATTCAGGTAACAAATCCTCCCCCACCCCCACCCCCTTTTTTCCTTGTTTGAACCAAGTAGTACTAGATTCGAGTGCATGAACTAGTTTTACCTCTTAAACATAAAAAAATTAGGTCGTTTTCGAACAGCTGATCGATCCTATCTACAAGGGGGCCTGAGAAATAGTAAAAGATACAAATGCAGCGACGTCAGGAGCTCGGGAAGTAGAGCAAGGCCGGTTTCGAAGGAAGTTATACCTGATGGTCGTCGGGATGTCTCTAGGTGGGAGGCGGGAGGCCGGATCTGCCACACTATGGCAGCGAGGAAGAAGGGGTCGGAGGCCCTCCTTCACCAACGGTGCTTGGGAGAGAACGGCAAGGCAGGCTGATCGGGACGCGCCCAGCATTGGGTAAGAGCCGTCGCCGAGGACGACCGCGTGAACATTGCACCTTCTCACCTTCCCCGGCGGAGAGGATCCAGCTGGATCTGTGACCAGCGGTGAGCAGAGAGAGAGTGTGTGTGGCCACAGCTGTCGTGTTTAGATCTGGAGAGGCCGAGACAGTGTGAAGAGAGTAACACTAGCAAGCAAGCGCAGAGGCTCCTGCCTATATAGTGGAGTAGTACTAGTTTTCTTTTGTCTACCGGAGCCGGCCTGACCTCGTCAATGACTGTCGAGAAGTCTTCATGCACGTGGCCCGGAGGCGCAGTTGTCGTCATTTTTATTTGAAGCGCCGGATTATAACATATAACACAAAAAAATGCCACATGATAAGAAATCATAACCTCACTGCCCAATGGAGACAACATGAATCCCGACGAACAAACTAGACGAGGAACAAAGCTCAAATTAAAGATAAACTCGTAGAAAAGGGGTCCGTCGATAGATGTCCTAATTAACATAGCCGGCTTGACCTAGATGGCAGCCGAGTAGTCACTATTTGTGCATGTGCCCCCAATGACTAGCCCAACTCAGTTGTCACTATTTAACCCTCGCAGTGATCCGAAGCACATGACACCTAATTTTGCGAGATGACAAGAAACATTTTTTTAGATTTCTCACCACAACTACAGCCATGTACAACACAGCCTGCACGATATGTAGACGATAGGCAATCCAGGCGTGTCTGCTGGAGTCTGGTCACATGCATGGACGACCTGATGTTCCGTGTCTTGCAGGGATCGTCCAGGCACCAACGTAGTACAACACTTCTCTAGTACTATCGCTCGTCTCCCTCTTCTATTAAGTCACCCGACTTGCGGGGCCGGGTAGTGTGCCTATGGTCGGTTCTCAATTGCCATCCCACATGTGTGTGCAAACGCAATATGACACGCGTTCCAGACCGACCGACTGTCTGGGGTGTGACGCGAACGCAACGGGCGTGCTGTATACTCCATACATGTGTACCGCCATTTTCTAGACGCTTTCCTCCATGGCGGAGGCGCAATCCATGGATACAAAATTAGTATACTGTATACTATTTAAAAGTCGAGGGCGGGGCTTTTCCTGCGCGTAGGCGGGGCAGTTCCGCCTAGTCGGTTCGACAGAGACGCGAGAAGACGAGGGAGTAGGTTGCTGCAAATGTAGGGCTGTGTGATTTGACAGCGAGTTACTACTGGACAGGTGGGGCCCTGTGATTTAACTTGCCATTATCATTTTAATTGCGGCGCTACGACCGGCGTGAGTCTCCTGATTCCTGACCACCTCCATATAGGTGCCTCTCCTAATGCTCCACCATGTAGTAGAGGCTGGCTCTTGCATGAGAGCCCACTTCTCCACTTTTTCCTTGCCTCTCTTTCCTCCACATATGCAAAAATGCCATGTAAAGCGCACTATTGTACTTACTTTTACTTGCTCCTACAGGTGCTTAAGCTTTCCACATAGGCATAAAGTATGATGTGGCAAGTTAATCAAGAAGAGAGAGACTAGTTTGGTGACCCAAGGAAGAAACGGTGCTAAGCGTGTGTACCTAGGTGAAAAGACAATTTTGAGTCTATAGCTAATTAAATGAAGCAAACTTAGCAACACCATTTCATTGGAAGAGGTCACTCCTTGGCAAATGCAATAAATACTAGTACTCCCTGTGTCCCATAATATAAGAACGTTTTTGGCACTACACTCATGTCAAAAATGTTCTTATATTATGGGACGGAGGGAGTACGAAGAAAGAGATAGAGAGGAGTAAAAAAATACACTTATAGCCAACCTTGTTGTAGTATGAGTGACTAAGTGATGACTATGTATGACATGCCAACATCAGATAGCCTAACGCACCATGTTAAATCTCCAAGGGCGCGACCACGCGAGCGACGCGATGGTCGTGGTAGGCGTGACCATGATACGGGCTGCTGGCAGTCCTTGGATCTGAGATCAAACGGTCGCATGCTAAGTTGCTGAAAATTTGTAGAATAACCTCCAGGATAGGATATTCACCCATAGGTCTAGAATCACACCATGCAATCGTTCGATCTCAGATCCAAGGGCTCTCGGAAGCCCGTATCATGGGAGAATGGAAAGCCACTACCCTGCCGTTCGCACGCTGGAAGTTCGCTCCTACTCGTCCATGCACGTCCTTCAAAACTATGGCGGTTCGCTCCTAGTCGTCCCATCCATTCACATTATGGCAGTTCCACTAATCCTAACCCTCCTCCCAAATCCATGGCATCCCAAATCTGCACGATCGGTGGTGAGTACAAGGTTAGAACCATCACCGGCGATGAGTTCGACGTCATCTACACCCATTCTTCCGCGACGGTGAAAGGATGCCTTTCTCGCTTCAGACGCATGTTCAAAGACTCAGATGATGAGTGGGTCAGTGGGCTAGATGTTGAGTACACCACAGTCTGGGGCGAGAGAAGGATCTAAAGGCGAAGAGAGGAAGAAGCCCGCCGTGATCCAGTTTGCGTGCATGACTTATGCTTGGTCTACCACATATGCCATCCCGGCGTTGAGTGCCGAGTTTTAAGGACTTCCTTGAGAGCAACCTAGTCAAATTCGTTCTTGTAGACTTTGGTAACAACAAAGAAGTCTGCGTCGGATAGGCCTCGTTGTAGGCAACACCTTCAACCTCGAGAAGAATCGGCCGGTGTCCTCTCATCGACCTTCAATCTTGACCTGGCAGAGCCATGGTTCATCCTTCAGACGATGGCCGGAGAAACCTCCATACACGTTTCATCATCATGCATGGCAGCGAATGTACTAGATATAGGCCACATCCACTACGCTGCAATGGATGGCTACCTTTGCTTCAATATCTACAAGGGTTGGATGAAGAGCAATAGCCAAGTGTGCGGTTCAAGCAAAGAAGTATCGGCCAAGAGGAAGAGGGACAAGGACGAAGTCGAGGACGTGGACGAGGACTCCGAGTAAGGTGGCAATGTTGTTGCTCATGGTGGTTCTAATGCAGTGTCTACCGGAATAGTTGCAAAGTTTAATTCAGGTGTGCTTAATTTAATTTGAGGGGTGTGTTCTGCTGAGCCCCCAGCAGAACTATGTTATGGTTCTTCTCGTTACTTTAACTTTTCAGTACGTACATACTAGTATTTCTTACATTTCGTCTTTTAGTTGGTATAGTACTAACACTTGTTTCTTCACATTATATACGTACAATATATATGGCCAATATCATACAGCCAGCAGTTTAGTTGTCAAAGAATTTCAGGGTGCTTAGTTTTGTTAAACAATTCCAGGATGCTTAGAGGGTGCTTGGATCCAAGGGACTTATTTTAGTCTGACTAAAAATAGTCTCTTTAAGAGGCTAAAGTTCCAAGCACCCCTGACTAAAGAGGGGCTAAAACTAGTCTTGAGACTAAATTTTTTTAGTCAGGGGTACCCCTACTAAAATGTGGATTAGTCCTCTCTCTACTCATTTAACTCCTCTCCTTTAACATGGGCGAGTTCTGGATTGGAGGGTTTGGAGGATAATAAATGCTCATTAACTTGAATTTAGCCTTTTTAGTATTTGGATCCAAGCATGGGTGAGGCTAGCATGTTTTAGTCCCACTACTTTTAGTCATGGGACTAAAACGTATCCAAGCACCCTCTTAGTTTTATTTGAGGGGTGGGTTGTGCTGGACACCATTATTGTGACTAGCCTTTTTAATAGTACTATATGCATAATTTGGCGACGAGCGCTCTCTATATGTACCACCTTTTTTTAATTTCAAGTTTTGCTCCATGGCGCAATCCATCGATACTACTGCTATACAAAAGTATACATTTTTTAAAAGGCTAGAGGGCGGGGCAGTCTAGCTTGGTCGGTTTCAAAAGAGGCGAGGGCCTTTGTGATTTGACGGCTCATTACTGTTGGAAGGCGGGGCCTTGTGATTTGACTGCTCGTATAAATGCGTTGACGACCTGATCGAGGAGGAGCAAAGTACCGTGCGGTGTACTCAAGTTTTCCACTTGAGTAGTACTATGACGGAGGAGCACGAAACACGGCAGCCCAGTGCCATATGGCGATAAATATGATCTAATTTGCTAGTCATCTCATTGTTCGCATTGTTCTATTCATTCCCTCAAAAAAACCATTGTTCTATTCATGCCTCGTAGAGAACATGATACGTGCGGTGAAACACGCAAAGTAAAAGATGAACCACAGGAGCAAAAGAAGAAGGAAGATTATCACCCCAAATGATCTAATTCGCCACGGAGTCATAACTGCTTCTTCATCGCCTCCACGGCCTCCATCTCCTTGCGCGTCTCCTCCGCCATCTTATTCATTCTGTCCATGACGCGGGATTTCTCGATGCGAGCATTCATCATCTGTTCCACGGCCGCATTACGTACCTTGACAGCAGCCGGGTGCTCGATGTGGAGCTTCGCCAACTCCTCCTTCTGTTCCATGACGAGGGCCTGCAGCATCTTCATCGAGGAACTACTATTCTCATGCATCTTCTTCCAGCCGGCATTCTTCTCCTTCAACAGGTCGATCTCATGGCAGACCTTCGCCTTGTCCTCATGAATTCACAGGATTTCGCTGGTCGCCTTCTTCTCCGAGGCAATGCTCTTCTTCAGCAGCATCACCAAGCCAGCGGTCAACTCCCCCTGCTGATGGAGCTCAGCGAGCATGTCGTTGAGGCTCTCCTTCAGCAACTCCATCAAGCCTTGGATGAACTCCTTCTGCTTATTGAGGTGCTTATTGAGCTGATCGGGCATGCCGTCGAGGGATAACGACTCCAGATCCGCCGGCTCGGCTTGTTCGCCTCCGCGGCTAGGGCGCTCCTGGGAGCCATCGCTTGCCCGTGAGAGATCTTTCAAGGTCTCTGCGTGGTGGCGAGCCCTCTTTTTTTTCCATAGCCTTGGTTGCCGCTCCCTTGTTACGAGTAGTTCTTGACCTAGAGCTATGCTCACCGGCCATGGCAACGACGGACGAAGAAGAAGCACTTATGAGGAGGAAAGGTAGAGTAATTTTCGGTTAGGTATTTACCCTTTTTATAACCTAAGTACTAGCACTAGTACTAATACCTGCATAGTGGGAACACGTTCAGGTTTGGTACGTACTAGTAGGTGTGAGCAGGCTTTCGAATGTGATGGGAACAAGGTAAAGATTAATTGATGGTTTTGGTTTCCAGGCCCGAAACGGCTCCCGATGAGTTTAGCGGAAGATAAATTTCAAGTACTACACTGCTCAAATGCGTAAATATTATGTTACTATCAAAAATTGGCACAAAATACGAAGGAGACCAATGAAAGTACCACTAGGAACCCATGATTTAACTACTCGCATGCGCACAGTGGAGTAATAATGTCTTTTTTCCGCCCTCACGTCCACTCAATTTGCATGCGCTGTATTAGTTGACCATCAATGAAGTGAATGACTTTACACGCATCAAATTATCACATGGGGTGGATCTTGGTACAAAATTGCGTCCGCCCGTGTACCCGCGTGTGCGTGCGAGGGAAAGAGTGCGTGCGTGGCGTGCGTGCACATCTTCACTTTGTGCATGTACCGCCAGTATGGCTCAGGGAGGACGAGTACATTCTTCTGGAACCAGCAGCACATCACTATGATCAATCCACGCAAGGAGGTCACGACAATGCCTCCACATGTGCCACATGGCTTCATGAACTGTAAGGGAGACACTGTGTAGCGTGCCATTGGTATTCTAATTTACGTGTTTTGCACATACTTGAAGTACTAGTAAGGTACACGTGCATTGCACGCATCAGATTTTGCAACCAAATTATGAATAAATACCACACTATAGCATGTAAGCTCTGAGTCATATATGCCTGATGTAGCCCTTCGTTTAATTCTTATAGCTCATCTCATTCAAAATCAATTAGTTTTTATAAAAAAGCTAAGAACGCGGGAATAGGAAAAACATGGGATTATAGTGGAATGTCGCCTTGTATCCTACAGGATTGTACGTGTGTTTGATTGTGCATAGAAAAACGCAGCATTCTTTCGAAGAGGTTTGAGTGGATGGGATGTTTCCTATGAAATCTAGTGCAAATGAATCATATGGAAAAATTCCTATGGTTTACAATCCTACGAATCAAACAACCAAGATAGGAAAAATTCCTAATGATTAGAATCCTCCAAAATTCCTTTGAGAATCCTTTGAATCAAAGAAGCACTTAATATATTTTATGATTCATGGAATTGTGCATTGTAAAGCATAAAGTAAAAACAAATAATGGCAATTCAACTAGAAAAAAAAGTTTGGCAGTTATGATACGGAAGATTCTAGAACAAAAGAGAACCACTGTTGTTTTCAGGTTTGCGCATTATGCTTAAGTTCAACCATGGAGTCTGCTAGATTGTACATGTGGCAAAATCCGGTGGGGGCCTAGAAGATGGTGCGAGGGGCAAAGTGGAGGGAGACTATGAAGGAATGCACAAGTGCGAGATCGATATTTAGAGAGAGGCGAACACGTCTTATTTGTTGCTTGCAAGCGGCGAGCCATGAAAAATAAATGAGCTAGGGGGGTAAGCATTGCTAATCCTTTACGAGGAGGGTCAATTCACGAACTTGAACCATTTTTAGCAGCAATTGTCTAATGATCACATTCATATTAGCCTCGATATATAGTGATGTTAGGGGGGAGGGGGCATGGCCCTTACTGCCCCCTATCTTCGCCATTGTGCATGCGTCTGAGAGATGAAGCGGAAGGCATGGATAATGAGAGGGGGACGTTGGATATATAATTAATGTGGGTGTATTATCTACATATGTTAATCCTATATAGAGAGGAATAGATTGATCGATGTGGACGTGGGAAAGAGGGTGAGACCTCACTAGATATATCGATTGATCGGTTTGTGTGGAAAACTATGAAAGACCTAGCTATATACACACATACATAGAGGAACATCGATTGTTGTGCATGCACGCGTGAGAGATAAAGAATGCCCGATATGATGGAGAGGGGGATGTGTGTGGGTGTGTGCCTTCATGGGAGACTGACCTGAAGAAAAAAGATTGCATGCGTGCGATGAATAATGCCGACTGGTAGTGTGTGCATGCATGCACGAGAGAAAGTTAGTGGTACAATTATAAAGAGAAGACTACTGTGTGGGTGTAAAAGAATATGTGAGGTCATAATAATGTAAAGTTGAATTCAAATAGATCCTGATGTTTGAAACCCATGCATGCATGAATATAACGGAGATCTGCGCGGTGTGGTTTGGAAACGAGCATGTTGTAATGTATACACATTGAACAAGGTCAGACTGATTTGAATTTGAGATACCGATGGCAGACATCATTTGGCCACGTCGCATCCTTGCATGGACACACTATTCTAATTGGAGATGACGAGCGGCTTTCGCATCACATATCTATATCTATACCCATATATACATATATATATATATATATATATATTATATTTTATATATTTTTATATTGTGTGCGGGTAACTTTAACTTTGAAAGATGGTCATTGAATCAGGCGAATCCGATGGTCCAAAGATGGCAAATTTGAGCACTACTGGCCGTTGGATATCATCTAGATTCCACCAGATTTCGCCACATGTATAATATAGAAGACTCCATGGTTGAACTTAAGCATAATGCACAAACATCAAAACACAAGAACTTCGTATTTGTTCTAGAATCTTCCATATCAGAATTGCCCAAATGTTTTTCTACATGATTTGCCATTATTTGTTTTTATTTTATGTCTTACGACGCACAATTCCATAAATCTTAAAATAGATAAGCTTTCTTATAAAAACTAGATGATTTTGAATGAAATGAACTATAAGAATTAAACAAACATCTACATCATGCATATATGACTCAAAACTTGCATGCTATAATGTGGTATTTATTCATAATTTGGTTGCCAAATCTCATGCGTGCAATGCACGTGTCCCTTACTCTAGTCTAAATGGTGTTTGTGTGTGTGTTGTGCGTGTTGAGGTGCAAGTTATCTTTATTTTTTGGTACACGTTAAGCTCGTTCTTCCGAAATTTCAAGCCACGCCTTGTTATGCTGAAAATTCAAGCTAGCTTCTCTGTCTATCATGCTGCGAAACTCCCGCCTCTTCAACATGCGCCTTGTTAGCCCGAAATATTTAAGATATATCTTTGTCTCGTTGTGTTCCGACAACTCCCTCCATCTCAACCCGCGCCTTGCTATTCCGAAATTACAACGCGCGCAAAAACTCCCACCTCCTGTGAAATCCCGACATGTGAAATGCCTATGGTACCCCTAAACCAAAAGAACCGCCTCAAATCGGTGGGGGTACTTTTGTAACTTACCCCACATTTCGGACAATAGCGTCTCTAAGCCATGGTTCCCCACTTCCATCCCATCCGCCCACCCATTCGTACACCGAGGCCGTGAAAACCCGTGACGAAACCCCACACCCTGCTTCGGCCGCCACCCAGCCGGAGCCTCTTCCCCGACGACGTCGTCCACAGCAACACCTCGACGTCCCTCATCCACCGTACTGGATGAGGATCCGTCATCGATCTCATTGTCCCGCCGGTTCAGCCACCCCGTCCTCCACCTCCAAGGAGCTGCCCCGATGTTCCCCTCGTCTTTCGCACCACCTCCATTCCCACACCACCGTCTTCACTTGCACCACCGGAAGATTATCATCGTCACCGTTTCCTCAGATGAAGCTACGGCCTAATCGGCGCCACCAAAGAGGTTGTACACTAATCACCGCATTTTCTTCTTGATTCGATCTCACGGTGCTGCCGGCGCACGGTCCCGAGCTGACACGACGCGGCTCCATCCACGGCGGCATCACCGGCCACTTCCTCCATGGCATCGCTCCCTCGGTGGCGACGTCCACATCAGTAGGAGCTGTTGCTGCTTTAGCTCTTCCTCGCGTTGCTGCTCTGCTCTTGCTATTGCTCTTACTCGCGCTGCTGCTCTCGCTCTTGCTCTTGCTTGCGATGTTTCTCTGATTTAGCTACACTTCAGTCGGCTGAATCGACTTTTGGGTCAGTCGGTTTTCAGGGGGGGCTCGCCGGGGTGAAGGAAGAACCAGCCACAGCAGGGACGAGGGCTCACCGGAGAGGTACCCCACTATCTATCTTAGGGTTCAGGATGGGGGCGGTGGTCGCCGGCGGTGGCGGGGTGTTGGCGGGGCGGTGGCATGGGGATCGCCGGAGAAAAAGCTCGGCACGGGGGGGGGGGCTAGAGGGATGGCCGGGGCAGCGGTGGACCAATGGTGGGGAGTGTTTTCGAGGCGGGCGGGGCGGAGCACTGCAGGTCGCGAGCGGCGGGGGGCTGCTGTTTGGCCGGTGGTGGCTGGCGGCTAAGGGGGTGGAGGTTGAAGATGAACCGCAGACCCTTGATTTCGTATCCAACGGCTGCAAAATCGAATGACCAGAGATGATAAAGCCAGTCGACCGACATGTAGCCTCACCTTGCTAGTGTGTTCAGTTTCGACAGCAAAATTCAGTTTCGACAGCAAAATTCAGTTTCAACAGTTAAGTTCAGAGATGAGCGGCTGATGTATTTTACATCTAGCACTTTGTGGTTATGTATTTTACGTCATGTATTGGAGAAGCTATTAGAATTCCACTCTGGTTAACGTTGTTCGTTGTCTCTCTTGTCCTGCTTCAGCCTCGGCGTCGTACAACTCATCGGAGCTGCTCCAAGCGACGAAACCCTCCACCACAAATGAGCAAGACCTCGGCTCCATCTCCAGACGCCTAAGATCTTCTTCCCCTCCTCAAACAGCAAAGTCAGCCGGAGCATCCTCACCGGCCAACCCAATCACGCTGAGATTGACATGGCTTCGCCAAAGAGGTTGTACACTTGTTGCATCTCTTTTTACTCTACATGTTATATATATTGTCCACTGAGCACTCGCAGTAACAGGAAATACGATTATTTTATCCTACTATAAGACAAGCAGTGAGGTACCAGGCAACTTAGCTATCCGTGATGGACTCTCTTGAACGCCATCATTATTTATCTCTGCGCATTTGAGCTATGCATTTGTCGATGGGCTGGGAGTTGAGCTAGTATGGCAGTGGCCTGGGTCCAAAGTAATACAAGTAGCACAAAAACATTTTTTTAGTGTAGGATTTTCCTTGCTCAAGCCTGCCTACTAGAATCGCCAGTGCTTGAAAGGAAAAGTGAATGAAAACATCGGAATTGGAAAGTTTCCTATGGTACTACTTTTCATGAATTTGGTGCAAAGGAATGGAGCAAAGGAAAACTATAGGATTTGTTCCTTTAGTGTCTCCTTAAAAGAAAAACCATAGGAATTCTTATTTCCACTTCTCCTCCTTTTCATATTCCTATTCATCAAGCACAAGACTAAGAGATAGTATCATAATAGCATTATAACCGTACATTTTCTTGTGCTTTGACTTAATCTCACCATCCTTTTTTGGATCCTGTGATCTTCCAATTGTTGTGAATCAAACACCCAGATTGGCAGTGAAAGTGCAACTAATCCCCGGGTGGTTTTGGTAATTAATAACAACATATATATCATTGAACTAATTGTTTCTTGAGAATCATTTCAGAAAGTTCAGTGATATGGGTATGGCAATGACTGAAGAAGTGGACCCCTCAAAATGCTAAGGCAAGCATTGGCAAAAGCTCAAGACTCCATTTTTGGTTTAGTGATCCAAGATCACATTGAGTCTATAGGAAAGCCAATACTATTAAAAGGGGATGAGGTTATGTTAATGATCTGGTTGCTCAAAGTGCTTAGTGATACATCTCCCAAACTATCAGCAATCTTTCATTCCAACATACACTCATAAGTAATCTCGGTCTCACCGATTCCATAAACTCAGTCACCGAGATGAACCACCTCGACCATATACCCAAACCCTAGAAATTTCGGATTTTCCGATTCCAAACTCGGTCTCACGAAACTAGTGTTGCCAAGCTTCAGAACCTTCATCATCAAATCGGTGTCACCGAGATGATAAAGTCGGTCCCACCGAGATTGGCAAACCCTAGTCTTTGGAAGAATCGGACTCACCGAGATTGTATTTTCGGTCCCACTGAAAATCCCAACGTTCACAAGATTTGAACTTTCGGTCTCACCGAGTTGTCAACTTCGGTCCGACCGAGATTGGTCAAATGTGTGTAGCAGTTGGATTTTGTGTGGAGGCTATAAATACCCTCCACCTCCTCTTCATTCGTGGAGAGAGCCATCGAAAAGAACTACCACTCCTACCTTACATTTACGAGAAGAAAACTACCTACCCTTGTGTTGAGATCAAGTAGCTCCACTCCCACCATATGAAACTTGATTTCTAGCCTTCCCAAGTTGCTTTCCACTCAATCCTTTCTTCCACCACAGCCAAATCAGTGAGGAGAGTTGAGTGTTGGGGAGATTATCATTTGAAGCACAAGAGCAAGGAGTTCATCATCATCAACACCATCTATTACCTTTTGGAGGGTGGTGCCTCCTAGATTGGTTAGGTGTCGCTTGGGAGCCTCCGTCAAGATGTGGAGTTGAACCAAGAAGTTTGTAAGGGCAAGGAGATCGCCTACTTCGTGAAGATCTACCCCGAGTAAGGCTAGTCCTCCGTGGGCGTATGCCATGATGGCATAGACAAGGTTGCTTATTCGTGGACCCTTCGTGGGTGGAGCCCTCCGTGGACTCTCGCAGCCGTTACCCTCCATGGGTTGAAGTCTCCATCAACGTGGATTGACGATAGCACCACCTATCGGAACCACGAGAAAAATCTCCGTGTCTGCAAATTGCGTTTGCTCTTCTCCACCTCTCTTTACTACATGTGCAATTTACTTTCCGCTACCAATACTCTAGAATTGCATGTGTAGGGTGATACTTGACTTGTTCATCATCTTGAAATCTGTCAAAACTTGTCTTAATCAAAAGGCTGAATTTTTATATTGTCAAGTAGTCTAATCACCCCCCCTCTAGACATACTTTTGATCCTACAAGTGGTATCAGAGCTTTGGTCTCCATTGTATTGGTTTCCATTGCATTGGACTCCATAAGCTTGGTTTCACAACCTAGGAGAGTATGGCGTCTAGTGAGGGTAATTTTCGTAGAGGTCCTTACTTTGATGGTTCAAATTTTGCTAGTTGGAAGCATAAAATGAAAATGCATATTCTTGGACATAACCCTGCTGCATGGGGCATTATTTGTGTTGGCTTGCAAGGTGAGTTCTTGAGGAAGGAAAAGTTCGGATCGTGAAGCTACAGCGGATGAATTGCGGATGTTGCAAAACAATGCTCAAGCTTGTGACATTCTCTTCAATGCTTTGTGTCCCGAGGAGTTCAACAAAATCAGCCGTCTTGAGAATGCAAAAGAGATTTGGGATACTTTGGTCGAAATGCACGAAGGTACCGAGTCCGTGAAGGAATCAAAGCTAGATGTTCTTCAAGGTCAACTTGACAAGTTCAAGATGAAGGAAGGTGAAGGAGTCGCTGAAATGTACTCTAGGCTTGCTCTCATCACAAATGAGATTGCCGGCTTAGGAAGCGAAGAAATGACCGACCGATTCATCATCAAGAAGATTCTCGAGCTTTGGATGGAAAGTATGACACCGTGTGCACTTTGATCCAAATGATGCCAAACTACAAGAATCTCAAGCCTACCAAGTCATTGGAAGAATTGTTGCTCATGAGATGACACTTAAAGATAAGGAAGAGCTTCACAACAAGTCAAGTGGTGCTTAAAAGCTACATGTGATGCTCCCACAACTTCAAGTGACAAGCTAGTTTCCAATGAAGAGATAAGCCTAATGGTGAAGAACTTCAACAAATTCTACAAGAGTAGAAGCAAGGAAAGAAGCTCAAAGTCTAGATCATATGATGAAAAGAGATCTTCAAGTCGTGATCGAATCTGCTACAATTGTGGAAGACCGGACACTACTCAAATGAGTGTTCGGCTCCCCACAAGAGAAGAGAAGAATCTCCAAGAAGAAGAAGCTCAAGAGAAGAGTCACCTCGGAAGAGAGAAGGAGTAGAGATGATCGTTATGAGCGAAGATCCTCTCGGAGAAGCAAGGATTCGGAGAGGAAAGACAAGTCATCAAGGAGCTACACAAGAAGAAAACATCAAGCTCATGTAGGTGAATGGGTCTCCGGCTCCGACTCGACAATCACTCCGAAAGAAGCTATCACTCCAACTCCGAATCTGATCAAGATGAAGGTGTTGCGGTCTTGCTCTCGTGTCCTCCAACTCCAACTCCTATGACTTGTTTGATTCTACAAATGAGGGAATTGGAAGATGCTTCATGGCTAAAGGCCCCAAGGTATCACACCCTGAATTCATTGACTTTGATAGTGATGAGGATGACTTGCTTGGTGAAGATGAGCTTTTACATGATAAATCTAGTGAGCCTAGTAATGATGAACATGCTAGTAGTCTTTATAGTCGAGAAGAGTCGAATGACAATGCTATGAAGGAGATTGAGCGTTTAACTAAAGAACTAAACACTCGTAAGTTAGCTCATGAAACAACTCAAGAAGATCATAGAGAGCTCCTAAGATCTCATGAGAAGCTACGCTTCGAGAAGCTCAATCTAGAGCAAGAACATGAGTTTCTAAAAGCTATCAATGACGATCTTCGAAAGAAGAGTTCTTCATATCTTGCCAAACGACTTCTCTTGTCTAATTTCTTGCCACCTATTAAAACTAAGCATGACAAGCATAAGAAAAATTCTTCATCTAGTAGTAACAATAACCATGCTAAATCCAATGTTGTTACTCCTAGTAATTCTCTTGATTCCACTAACAATGTTTCAAGCCAAGTTACACTTGAGCAAGAAAATAGTTTATTGAAAGGGATTATAGAGAAAGGTGTCTACAAGAGCCTTGCCGGAAGCAAGAACTTTGAGGAAATTGTTCGCAAGCAAGGAAGGCACCGGAAGAATCAAGGAATTGGTTTTGAGCGAAAGTTCAACGCCGAGGGTGTTGAATGGGAAGAAGGTCAATATCCCACTCCAAAGTTTGTTTGTCAAAAGGAGAAGTATGATCCTACTTCTTCCAATGTGGAACAAGCACAAGATGACCTTCCACCACAAGACCACAAGCTAAAAGGCAAGGACAAGCTTCAAGAGGAGATTGATGCTTTTATTGAAGCACCTAAAGCCATGGTCAAGTGGGTTCCCAAGGATACGTCAAGTTCTACTTCGTCAAGCTCAACTACAACCCCAAGGATTCCCATCAAGATGATGTGGATTCCGAAGAAGAAGAACTAGAGAGTTCTTGAGGGTGACTCCGCCAACATACTTCACTCACATTCATTTTGGCAAGAACTTGTGCAATCAACTTCCACATCTTGCACTAGTTCATGGAGTCACAAACCCTCTTGTTGGTAAGTCAAGGGACAAGGTAATCATTGCTTTCATGGACATCATCTATTGTGTACTTCAATCAATGTCCATGGATATCCTTGTTTGTTCCTTGTGGGACTAACCCATGTAGGTATTGAAAGTGCCCAAATCCAAAGGATTGCTCCCAACTCTTGATGATCTTCATCAACATTGAGCATCCACATCTTCAACATCTACATGAAGTCTTCTACGACAACCCAAGGTTAGTTTGACCCTTTAAAAGGGGTTCTCACATCAAGGGGGAGCTTTGCTCTAAAGAATTGAGCCAAAGCATCTTCAAATGATGTGAACACATTAATGCTTTATGTAAAAGTGGTAACCCCACTTGTGCTTAAACGATGAGTATGACCTATGATCAAATGTTTTCATTTGACTCTAAGTCAATATACTCATATATAGATGACCTAGTCATCGACAAATTGTGTGATAGTAGCTAGTGTTTTGGTTGTGCATGTTTGACACATATTTCATTTGCTATCTTATTGTGTGAGCATGTTGAATGCATGATTTTATCCATTCGAGGACATCCATTTGTTGCTTTGGTCTTTTGGATTTTTCTGACCAAATGGATGGACAAGAATGCCTAAGTTCCTCCCCTAGCTATCTATGCTTTCTTGTCTCAAATTCTATTCATGCTTATATCACAAACTTTGATCAAGTCATTTTCGGACACACCGAGTGAGGAGCACTCGGATCCACCGATCCGTCAAGGGCTAAATTTCCAAAACCTTCTAAGTATTTTCGGTCAGACCAACCCACTCAAACTCGGTCCAACCGAAAGCACTTGGATTGATCTAGGTTTTCACCTCGGTGAAACCGAGTTGCAAATTTCGGCGTGACCGAAATGTGTAACTGCTTGCAGTTATCCATCTCGGTGCCACCGAGTTTTACAACTCGGTCCCACCGACAGCAAAAGGGTATATATATCCGAGGGCAGCGCGCGTTGATTCCTTCTTCAAAACGTCTCGCCCCCAAACCCCTTGCTGCCGTCGCCGTGGTCTCCGGATCGTCTCCGTCGTCGCCTGTGCGCCCTCGCCGCGGGTCTCCGTCGCCGTCAACGGTCATTCACTCCGCGCCGTTGCGCCGTGAAAACTCCACCAAGTTAGGGTGAGTTTGATCCTCTCGTCTTCAACTTCGATTCTATGCACGATTGGTTTGCCTAGCATCTTGCCACGTTTGAGATCTTCCTATCCAGCAGATTAGTTCTTAGAACGAAATTCGAGTAAAAGTTTTAGGGTTAGGTTTCCGCCGAACACATCTCGGTGAGACCGATTCTACATTCTCGGTATGACCGATTTGGCCTCTGGCCATTGCACTGCACTTTTCGGTCCAACCGAGTTGTGCAAATCGGTGTGACCGAAATGAGGATTTAGTGAAACCCTAGTGTTTTCGGCAAGACCGAAACCCATTTCGGTCCAACCGAAAGTGGTGTGAATGGTACTGTTAGAACACTTCGGATTCACCGAATTTTAGCCTCGGTCTGACCGAAATGCATTCTGTGAAAACCTAAAACTGAAATTTGAACTCATTTTTTTGCAAAATCTTCTGCAGTTTGTGATAACTCTTCTATTCTGCCTACACCTAATCTATTCACAGGTTGTCAGCCATGTCAGATGCCAGTGACAGCCAGAACAGGTCTGAATCACCAATTGCTGAGATTCCAGAGGCAGGCACTAGTCCTGAGGCCAGCAGCTTTTCTGATGATGGTGAGAGGAGCACACCAAGTGGTTTGCCTCCTGCTGCCACCAGGGCCAGGAAGAAGAGAAATTCTGATGAAGAAGATTCTGATTTTATAGCCGAGGAAGAAATCTCATCTAAGCCAAAGAGGAAAGTGGTTGCCAAAGAGCATCAAGGGCAACAAACCAAGAAAGGCACCAGTAAAGTGAAGAAATCCACTGTTGCCAAGAAGCTAAGTATGGAAGAGGAAACTTCGAGCAAGGTGAAGAAAACTTCCAAGAGGAAGAGAATCGTGCATGAAGAAGCAGCAGATTCTGATGATGATGAGGAAGCACCCCAGCCTCCTCAGAAGCCTAAGTTGATGGGTGATGCCATCAGGGCAGGAGCACCTTCAAAGTCTAAGCCATCTGCTCCAGCAAAGGCAGCTCAAGCCAAGCCTGCTGCCAAGCCCAAGAAAACTGTCAGGAACATCCCAGCTTCAGAGAAGAAGAAAGACAATGTGCCACCAGCTGAGTCAGATGATGAGGCACCTGTGTTGCTGAAACTCCGTCAGAAATTGCCAATTCACAATCATGCTCATCCTCGAGCTGAGAACATGAAGGAAAGAAAGGATAAAGGTCTCAGGCTATGGAGACAAGCTGATCCATATGTTGTGAGGAGAAGGACTGCTGTTGACCCAAGGTTCCACACCAGAGAGCAGCAAGATTTCTATGAGACTGTGCTTATGGACAAGAAGCCCATTGTTGCTGACACTCGCTATGTTGACTGGGCATATATTGACAGTGAAGAGCACAAAGACTTCTTTCCACATGTGCATGAGAGCTTCACTGCATGTGGTGTTGCTGATTTCGTTGGTCAGAAGTTGACAGACTGGAATGATGAGATGATCATGCAATTCTATGCCACACTCATTTCTATCCGGATGGCAGGATTGTATGGATGGTGAAGGTCAGAGATTCTCTTCAACTGTTGAAGAATGGGCAGGATTGCTGAATGCTCCAGTGCAGAGAGAGGATGATGTTGATGTCTATGGAATTCCCAAGAAAAACCATGAGTCTATGAAAAATATGTACAATGAGGTACCAGCTAAGGATGTAGAGATCTGGAAGCTCGGCTCGATGTATCATCTCGAGCAGTCTCCCTACCACGAACACAATTCGAGGCATACCTTGATGCCCAAGTCTGGAGATCATCGCATGATATGAGGCTATTCTATCAACATGCTGCATATACTAGATCAGAAGGCACCTTTCAAGGTGATGGACCTGATAGTTGAGACTATCAAGAGGACTGCAGCAGACCAGAAGAGGTCATGTGGATTTGCCCTGCACATTCAGATGCTTATCAATGCCAAGTTTGGCACGGGCACCTACTTGTTGGAACGACCACACTTGCCACTGCAGCCTGAGCATGAGGACAATGAAGTTATGATGACTGAGGATGATCCCACGTCTGTTGAGGGACAAGCAAAGTCTGAAGCTGCCAAACAAGCCAAAGCTGAGAAGGAAGCAGCAGCAGCAGCAGCTAAACCCAAGAGTGTTGGAGAGCAGCTCCTTGAAGCTACCCAGAGGATTGAACAACGCCTGGCCAACATTGTGCAGTCTTAGGAGAGTCTTGAGAGGATTGTTGAAGACAAGTTCCATGCTCTGGATGTCAAGCTGACTGAAGTGCAAGTCACTGTCAACAAGCTTGAGGCAGATATCGAGGAAGCTAAGAGGAGAAGGCGAGCTCATGCGGGAGATGCAGGATGACCTTGTCCAGATGACTATGAGCAGCCTGCTCCGGTTCCCACAAGACCCAGATCAGCTGCTATTCGAAAGCAGACACGGGGCTACAACATCAGCACCTCCCACAGCTCCATCAGTTCCAGCTCCAGTGACCACTCCTCCAGCTCCACGGACTTGGTGAAGCCTTTGCAGATGCAGCTATCTCAACTCCATCAACCTGCATAGAGCCGCTAGCGAGTCCCTAGTGACGTTTAGCTCTATACCTTTCGAACTTTTGGTAACTTGTTGCCAAAGGGGAGAAATTGTATAGATCATAGGACTTCGAGAGAGAGTGCTCGCTTTTGCTCTTTCGTTTAGTTTATGGTCTTTTTGAGATACTTTTGAGTTTTTCGAGACATTCCGTGTGTTTGATACTCGTTTGCTCTACTTTGATGAGTGCTTGGTCGTACTATGCCTTAATGTGTGCTTAATGCTTATCATATGCTATTCATATCTTGTATGATCATTTACTCATGTCTTGGTGATTGGGTGCATGCTATTCATTCTTATCATTTTGTGCGCTCCACCAAGATGTATGTGACATGGAAGAGTGACCCATGATCCTAATCGATTGTGCATTTGCATTCAAGCGCAAATCTTAAATAATGCACAAATTTAGGGGGAGCTCTTGCTTATCACATACTTCTCAAAGCGACGATATTATTCATTGATTATATCATTTGTCGAAGCTTTGATCTATATGTTGTCATCAATTACCAAAAAGGGGGAGATTGAAAGTGCAACTAATCCCCGGGTGGTTTTGGTAATTAATAACAACATATATATCATTGAACTAATTGTTTCTTGAGAATCATTTCATAAAGTTCAGTGATATGGGTATGGCAATGACTGAAGAAGTGGACCCCTCAAAATGCTAAGGCAAGCATTGGCAAAAGCTCAAGACTCCATTTTGGTTTAGTGATCCAAGATCACATTGAGTCTATAGGAAAGCCAATACTATTAAAAGGGGATGAGGTTATGTTAATGATCTGGTTGCTCAAAGTGCTTAGTGATACATCTCCCAAGCTATCAGCAATCTTTCATTCCAACATACACTCATAAGTAATCTCGGTCTCACCGATTCCATAAACTTCAGTCCACACCGAGATGAACCACCTCGACCATATACCCAAACCCTAGAAATTTGGATTTTCCGATTCCAAACTCGGTCTCACGAAACTAGTGTTGCCAAGCTTCAGAACCTTCATCATCAAATCGGTGTCACCGAGATGATAAAGTCGGTCCCACCGAGATTGGCAAACCCTAGTCATTGGAAGAATCGGACTCACCGAGATTGTATTTTCGGTCCCACGAAAATCCCAACGTTCACAAGATTTGAACTTTCGGTCTCACCGAGTTGTCAACTTTGGTCCGACCGAGATTGGTCAAATGTGTGTAGCAGTTGGATTTTGTGTGGAGGCTATAAATACCCTCCACCTCCTCTTCATTCGTGGAGAGAGCCATCGAAAGAACTACCACTCCTACCTTACATTTCGAGAAGAAAACTACCTACCCTTGTGTTGAGATCAAGTAGCTCCACTCCCACCATATGAAACTTGATTTCTAGCCTTCCCAAGTTGCTTTCCACTCAATCCTTTCTTCCACCACAGCCAAATCAGTGAGGAGAGTTGAGTGTTGGGGAGATTATCATTTGAAGCACAAGAGCAAGGAGTTCATCATCATCAACACCATCTATTACCTTTTGGAGGGTCGTGCCTCCTAGATTGGTTAGGTGTCGCTTGGGAGCCTCCGTCAAGATGTGGAGTTGAACCAAGAAGTTTGTAAGGGCAAGGAGATCGCCTACTTCGTGAAGATCTACCCCGAGTAAGGCTAGTCCTCGGTGGGCGTATGCCATGATGGCATAGACAAGGTTGCTTCTTCATGGACCCTTCGTGGGTGGAGCCCTCCGTGGACTCTCGCGGCCGTTACCCTCCGTGGGTTGAAGTCTCCATCAACGTGGATTGACGATAGCACCACCTATCGGAACCACGAGAAAAATCTCCGTGTCTCCAAATTGCGTTTGCTCTTCTCCACCTCTCTTTACTACATGTGCAATTTACTTTCCGCTGCCAATACTCTAGAATTGCATGTGTAGGGTGATACTTGACTTGTTCATCATCTTGAAATCTGTCAAAACTTGTCTTAATCAAAAGGCTGAATTTTTATATTGTCAAGTAGTCTAATCACCCCCCCTCTAGACATACTTTCGATCCTACAGGCAGAAATCCTGTGTTTTTAAATTCTCTGTTTTGCACGTGCATTCTATCCTATTCCTGTCTATTTCCTATCCCTGCATTGTTAGAATCCTCAAACTCAAACAAGCCCTTACTCAATTACTTCTGTTACAGATATGTGTCAAAGAAAACCTTGTGTGGTTTGTCCTGCTCCTGCGGCACTGTGTTCCACCCCAGCTCAGCTGCTCCAACGACGGAAGGGTTCACAGCAGCAGGGATCCGCTCTCCAGACTGTCTTTCGCCGCCTCAGATCCTCTTCCCCGCCGCCAGCAGCCATGACAACTACATTACCATCATCAACTGAGCAGATGACCTTGAGGACTACACGGGTCCGCAAGAGAGGTCGCACTCTTTCGTGTCTGCTTACGTTATGCGTCGCTTAATATGATGACATGCTACATTATCATCGTGTTCACCTATTAGACTCCGAGTCAGGTCCAAACTAATGCTGAAACTTGAGTTTTTAAATGGTTATGGGGTACATATTGCGGCAGCAATCAGTACTATATGTCTAGTATCTGGTTAATCTCCGGTGTCTACTATGAGTTTCATGTTGGGCGCAAACAAACATTAAAGGAGCCATTATCTGTATTTTTTAACTAAAGCTATTATCTGCCTGCTATCATTGGTTTCGGGTCTATCCACAGTTTGCTACCATCACTCTGGATTTGTGCATGCACTCCTTACATAATCTCACTATGTTTTATTCCTATGCATGCCAGTTATTGTACACAATGGAACTGATCATGTAGAGCAAAAGAGACGAGCCTTGCGTGGCAATAAAATTTCATGCGACGTCGTTCCATGGTGGGCGCAAGGCAGTCCCCCTCCACCCATTTCGGATCGTAATCAAGAGGAAGATAACTGTTCGAGGGGATTCGGAAGGAAAGACCACTCCTATTTACCCCATGAGGTCTTCGCTCTAACTTGGCATCTTGATGTTGGTAATATCATGCATATGGTGCCTTGCATTGCTTCTTGTATACATTAAAGATGTCATCTGCTTAGTTTAGACATGCTTTGTGTCAATGCCATCTGCTTAGTTTCTTTATCGTATATGTGAATCATGCAATGCCATCTTGTCAAGCCAGGCATCATATATGTGAATTTTGCAATGCCACCCTGGTTAGCCAGTCATCTTATATGTGAATTATATCATGCCATCATTTTTTATTACGTGTTAAATTTGTCAACAATTTTAGTACATTCAATTACTCTTCCTGTGCATCAGCCATTCAGCACGGTCATGGAAAAATCTGGAGTGGAAACAAGGTCTTCAGAGCAGACAATGCTATCTGACGAAGCGCATGTCTTGCTGGTTACCGACAGCTCCTCAGAGGAGGATTCATAGACACATGACTGGTCATATCCCCCCCCACGAGGTGCATGCCCTAACTTGGCAGGGTTATGTTGCTCATATCGTGCATATGGTATCTTGCATTGCTGTGTCTTTTGCTTAGTTTAGATATGCTTTGTGTGAATGCCACATGTTTAGTGTCTAATTACCATATATGTGAATTATGCAATGCCATCTTGTTGCAAGACATTATATATCTGAATTATGCAATGTTATCTTGTTGCAAGGCATTATGTATGTGAATTATGCAATGCCATGCTGTTTAGGCAAGCGTCATATATGTGAATTATATCATGCCGTCCTTTTTTTGTATTTCTCATTGCTTTTGTCAACAATGTTGGTATATTCAACTGCTCTTCCTGTGCATCAGCCATTTGAATTGGTGATGGAGAAATCTAGAGTGAAAACAAGGTCTTTAGAGCAGACAATGCTACCTGCTGAAGCAGATATCTTGCTGCTTACAGATAGCTCCTCATAGGAGGATTCCGAGGCAGATGACCAGTCCTATTATCCCCCTGAGGTGTATGCTCAAACTTGGCAGGGTTATATTACTCATATAATGCATATGTTGTATTGCAATGCTTAGTTTTTACATCATATACACAATATTGAATGCCATCTCCTTAGTTGACACATCATATATGCGATTGCCCTCACTTCCTTAGTATATAAATCATATACTTGAATTATGTCATGCAATGATGTTTACATAGACAGCATGTATCTGAATTATGGCATGCCAACCCATTTTCTAAAGACATAATATAGTTATATCATCTCATCCTGTTTACATAGTCATCATATTTTAAATTATGTCATTCTATCCGTGAATTATATCATGCCATCATGTTTCCATTGACGGCATGTTTGTGATTTATGGCATGCCAACCACTTTAATAGACACATTGTATAGTTATATCATGTCATCCTGTTTACATAGTCATCATATTTTGAAGTATGTCATTCTATCCTGTTTAGTTAGCCATCATACATGTGAAATTGTGTCATGCTATCCTATTTAATTAGCCATCATATATGTGAAATTATGTCCTGCTATTCTGTTTACTTAGACAACATAAATGTGAATTATTTCATGCCCCGTTTTCTTCCCTACTATCCGTTGCACCTGTCTATCTTACAATGTTTGTACATTCAATTACTTTTCTTGTTTATCATCCATTTCAATTGGAGGGAGTGATGGCAGTATCTGTGGGAGTAAAAACACGGTCTTCAGAAAAGATCATGCTACCTGTCGATGCAGATAGAACCATGGTTGTACTTGCCCAAGAACCAGCCCCACCACACATAACCCACACTCATGCAGATTGTACCCCTACCCAGTTGTACAGAGAACCAGCTACACCCCTTCTAACCCCAACCCCAGTAGATAGACACCCAGTTCCCGTTGACACAACACCGTCTCCACCACAGAGCACCCAAACACGAGCAGTTAGTAAGGAAACTGCGGTGCCCAAATCACGAGGACCACCACTCCGAACCCGAAGTCAACGCTTAAAGCAAAGGAAGAATTGTTATCAGGTCAGGTTCTGTAGCTATGGTTCATACTACTTTGCTCTTGGATCACTATATTTACTGATACCAACTAATTTCAAATTTTAAGGATGCAATTGAAACTCCAATGGCGCAACAGGTATGTTTTAAACCTATTTCTTCAACGTGTTTGGCTGTTTGCTGTTGTAACTTGCTCTATGTTGATTTCAATTTCAATTGAATAAACAGTTACGTTCTCATGCCATGCACATTACAAGTGTTGTTATTGTTGTGTAGTTTCCCACACTTATATTCTGTCTATGCTGCTTTGTCTTAAATAGATATGATTCGAACTGTATCTATCTTGATTTGGCAACATAAACTAGAATGATATAGACCATACAGTGACCATACTACATAGATATATGTTTGTTTCATGTTGTTATCCTGTCCACCTTACTACTGGACTGGTTTACAAAAATGAGTTTCGTATACTACATTGTAAACTTGAGATGTGTTTGTTTGTTTCTCTTTTAGAACGTGGATAAAATATTGGAGAAGAGTACCCTGTTATGCAATGGTAAAGGAAGTAATGCAGATAAGGTTCAAGATAGTGAGACATCCCTGTTGGTCTCAAGAAAGCTGATAAAAACTATATTGAAGACACTGAGACAACCCTAAAGTCCATTCTTGATGTAGTGTTCGAGTTACTGGCTACCATTGTTGGCACCAGCTCTTCAAACTCGTTGCCTGAATCAGTTCGGCTTCTTGAGTCTCAACTTCAAGTTGAAAGACATCGATCAGATGTTATGTGACAGGAAGCCGAAGGACTGAGGAAGTCCCTGCAGAATTCAGATGCATACTTTCTGGTGCAACAGCAAGCGCTGGAGGACTTAAGCGCCAAACAAGAGAAAGTTAATAAGCTTGCTAAGCATCTTGCCAGCATTATGGGTACCCAGGATATTGTTTCTTGAGCTCTTTGATACGTCTCCTTTGTATCTATAATTTTTGGCAACTTTTTATATTATTTTTGTGACTAACATATTGATCCAATGCCCAGTGCCAGTCTCTGCATGTTGCATGTTTTTGGTTTCGCAGAATATCCACATCAAACGGAGTCCAAACGGGATAAAAACGGACGGAGCTTATTTTGGAAAGTATGGAAAATCTGGAAGTATAATCAACGCGAACCAGTGTCCAAGGTGGTCACGAGGTAGGGCCCCCCCAGGGCGCGCCCCCTACCCTCGTGAGCCACCCGTAAGGCGGTTGATGCTCTTCTTTTCCCGCAAGACAGCTAATATTCGGAAAAAAATAACGGCAAAGGTTTCAGGCCAATCGGAGTTATGGATCTCCATATATACACGAAACGGTGAAACAGAGCCAGAACAGAACGCAGAACCAGAGAGAGACAGAGAGATAGATCCAATCTCGGAGGGGCTCTTGCCCCTCCCATGCCATGGGAGCCAAGGACCAGAGGGGAAACCCTTCTCCCATCTAGGGAGAAGGTCAAGGAAGAATAAGAAGGGGGGCCCTCTCCCCCTTGCTTCCGGTGGCACCGGAGCGCTGCCGGGGGCCATCATCATCACCGTTATCTTCACCATCAACTTCACCACCATCATCACCAACTCTTCCCCCCTCTATGCAGCGGTGTAACCTCTCTCTTACCTGTTGTAATCTCTACTTAAACATGGTGGTCAACGCTATATATTACTTCCCAATGATGTATGGCTATCCTATGATGTTTGAGTAGATATATTTTGTCCTACGGGCTATTTGATGATCAAGATTGGTTTGAGTTGTATGTTTTATTATTGGTGCTGTCCTATGGTGCTCTCCGTGTCGCGCAAGCGTGAGGGATTCCCGCTGTAGGGTTTGCAATATGTTCATGATTTTCTTATGGTGGGTGGCGTGAGTGACAGAAGCACAGACCCGAGTAAGTAGGTTGTTTGCGTATGGGATAAAGGGGACTTGATACTTTAATGCTATGGTTGGGTTTTACCTTAATGAATCTTTAGTAGTTGCGGATGCTTGCTAGAGTTCCAATCATAAGTGCATATGATCCAAGTAGAGAAAGTATGTTAGCTTATGCCTCTCCCTCAAATAAAATTGCAATAATGATTACCGGTCTAGTTATCGATTGCCTAGGGACAAATAACTTTCTAGTGACAACAAGCTCTTTACTAAAACTAATTTAGTTGTGTCTTCATCTAAACAGCCCCTAGCTTTTATTTTCCTGCTCTTTACTTTCTTGCAAACCTATCCAAAAACACCTACAAAGTACTTCTAGTTTCATACCTGTTCTAGGTAAAGCGAACATCAAGCATGCGTAGAGTTGTATCGGTGGTTGATAGAACTTGAGGGAATATTTGTTCTACATTTAGTCCTCGTTGGGTTCGACACTCTTACTTATCGAAAGAGGCTACAATTGATCCCCTATACTTGTGGGTTATCAAGACCTTTTTCTGGCGCCGTTGCCGGGGAGCAATAGCGTGTGGTGAATATTCTCGTGTGTGGTTGTTTGCTTTATCACTAAGTAATTTTTATTTGCTGTTCTTAGTTGTTTTCTATCTTTAGTCATGGGTATGAAATGCAAAATACCAAAAAAAATAGTTGTACCTACTGAACCAATGGGTGAAGAACCACTCAAAATCTATCACACTGCTGAAGCTTATTACTTGGATCATCTTCGATCCATATGTGCTCGTGCTGAAATCCCAACTAGCTTAGTTGAGGGCAAATCTTTAGATGAGCATGCTTGTTATGTGCGACACCGTATATATGAAAAAGGGAAACGTTTAGTGGATCAAATTCATCGTTTGCAATGCTATGCTTGGAATTTATGTGAAATATATGATTTTACTTGTTGTTCTGAAAACCCTAAGAAGCACCTTCCCTATCAATGTCAGTTTAGTGATAATGGAATCGTATCTTCATATGCTAAGGGTGTTTATAATTACTATGATGTTCAACAAATTGAAGAATTTGTTGCTTTTAAGGGTGCTTTTGAAATTGCTTCTTTGATTGAAAAGTATGATGCTACTCTTTACAAATTTGAAAATTTTGCCATACTTAAATATTTCTATGATAATTATGCTTCTAATGCCTGTGTTAAACCATATATTGAGGAGTACTCCGCTGTCCAAGAAGAGACAAATATTTTTGCAGGAGTCTATGGAAGAAGAAATTGATGAAACTGTGAGCTCATTGGATGAAAAAGATGATGAGGAGAGCGAAGAACAAAAGGAGGAAGAGCGGATTAGCTACCCGTGCCCACTTTCTAATGAGAGTAACTCTTCAACTCATACATTGTTTAATTCCCCTTCGTGCTTACCGAAGGATGATTGCTATGGTGACTATTATGATCCCATTGATTTTTTTGAAATATCCCTTTTTGATGATGCTTGCTATGCTTGTGGCCAAGATGCCAATATGAATTATGCTTATGAAAATGAACTTGCTATAGTTCCTTATGTTAAACATGAAATTGTTGCTATTGCACCCACGCATGATAGTCCTATTATCTATTTGAATTCTCCCAACTACACTATATCGGAGAAGTTTGCTTTTATTAAGGATTATATTGATGGGTTGCCTTTTACCGTTGCACATGATGATTTTGATGAATATAATATGCATGTGCTTGCTGCTCCTACTTGAAATTATTATGAGAGAGGAACTATATCTCCACCTCTCTATGTTTCCAACACGATAAAATTGCAAGAAACTATTTATACTATGCATTGGACTTTACTATGTGTGCATGAATTGTTCTTTTATGACATGCCGATGCATAGGAAGAGAGTTAGACTTTGTTGTTTCATGATATATGTTGCTTTGTGCTCACTACTAAATTACAAATCATTGCTAATTAAAATTGGCTTTGATATACCTTGGGATCCGGGTGGATTCACTGCTTGAGCACTATATGCCTAGCTTAATGGCTTTAAAGAAAGCGCTGCGAGGGAGACAACCCGGAAGTTTTAGAGAGTCATTTATTTCTGTTGAGTGCTTTCATATAGTTTAAAAACAACAAAAATAAATAGGGGAACCCAAAACTTTTTCAAAAAGGAAAGTGAAAGTGAGAAAAGACGAGCATTGTTTAAGTGGGAGCTAGCCTTGAACCTTGTTCATGCTCACGGAAACTTTGTGAGTCTTGATTACAGAAACTTTTCAACAAAAATAATTATCCCCTTGTACAATTCCATTGTATTATAAAAATAATGTTCCAAGGTTTGCCTTTAGGATGTTTACGATGCTTGTTGGTTTGTGCGGTGCAGGACAGAAACTTTGGCTGTAGTGCGTGAATTTATTTTTTTACTGGGATGTCAAATGGTTCTGATTCTTTTTGAAATATCTTGCCATAAAAATTGTTTATTTTTCCTAATTTTGGCAGATTTTTTCAAGTATCAAAAGTATGGTGAATGTTCAGATTATTACAGACTGTTCTGTTTTAGACAGATTCTATTTTTGATGCATAGTTTGCTTGTTTTGATGAAACTATCAATTTATATCAGTGGATTAAGCCATGAAAAAGTTATATTACAGTAGACACAATGCAAAAACAAAATATTAAATGGTTTTCAATAGTACTTAGAGTAGTGATTTGCTTTATTATACTAACGGATCTTACCGAGTTTTCTGATGACGTTTTGTGTGGATGAAGTGTTCGATGATCGAGAAGGTCTTGATGTGAGAAGAAGGAAGAGAGGCAAGAGCTCAAGCTTGGGGATGCCCGAGGCACCCCAAGTAAATATTCAAGGAGACTCAAGCGTCTAAACTTGGGGATGCCCCGGAAGGCATCCCCCCTTTCTTCAACAAGTATTGGTATGTTTTCGGATTCATTTCATTCATGTGATATGTGCAAATCTTGGAGCGTCTTTTGCATTTAGTTTTCACTTTTTTTTTGCACCATGCTGGTATGAGATAGTCCTTGGTTGATTTATATAATGCTCATTGCACTTCACTTATATCTTTTGAGTATGGCTTTATAGAATGCTTCATGTGCTTCACTTATATCATTTGAAGTTTGGATTGCTTGTTTCTCTTTACTTAGACAACCGCCATCTGTAGAATGCTCTTTTGCTTCACTTATATTTGTTAGAGCGTGGGCATATCTTTTGTAGAAAGAATTAAACTCTCGTGCTTCACTTATATCTATCTAGAGAGATGACAGGAACTGGTCATTCACATGGTTAGTCATAAAACCCTACATAAAACTTGTAGATCACTGAATATGATATGTTTGATTCCTTGCAATAGTTTTGCGATATAAAGGTGGTGATATTAGAGTCATGCTAGTCGAGTAATTGTGAAATTGAGAAATACTTGTGTTGAGGTTTGCAAGTCCCGTAGCATGCACATATGGTGAACCGTTATGTAACGAAGTCGGAGCATGAGGTGTTTATTGATTGTCTTCCTTATGAGTGGCGGCCGGGGACGAGCGATGTTCTTTTCCTACCAATCTATCCCCCTAGGAGCATGCACGTAGTACTTTGTTTCGATGACTAATAGATTTTTGCAATAAGTATGTGAGTTCTTTATGACTAATGTTGATTCCATGGATTATACGCACTCTCACCCTTCCATCATTGCTAGCCTCTTCGGTACCGTGCATTGCCCTTTCTCACCTCGAGAGTTGGTGCAAACTTCGCCGGTGCATCCAAACCCCGTGATATGATACGCTCTATCACACATAAACCTCCTTATATCTTACTCAAAACAGCCATCATACCTACCTATCATGGCATTTCCATAGCCATTCCGAGATATATTGCCATGCAACTTCCATCATCAACATATACATGACTTGAGCATTTATTGTCATATTGCTTTGCATGATCGTAAGATAGCTGGCATGATGTTTTCATGGCTTGTCCGTTTTTTGATGTCATTGCTATGCTAGATCATTGCACATCCCGGTACACCGCCGGAGGCATTCATATAGAGTCATATCTTAGTTCTAGATATCGAGTTGTAATATTGAGTTGTAAGTAAATAAAAGTGTGATGATCATCATTATTAGAGCATTGCCCCGGTGAGGAAAGGATGATGGAGACTATGATTCCCCCACAAGTCGGGATGAGACTCCTGACGAAAAAAATAAAAAAATATTAAAAAAAGAAGAGAAAGACCAAAAAAAGAGAAGGCCCAAAAAAAGAGAAAGAACAAAAAAGAAAAAAAGAAAAAATGAGAGAAAAAGAGAGAAAAAGAGAGAAGGGGCAATGTTACTATCCTTTTACCACACTTGTGCTTCAAAGTAGCACCATGTTCTTCATATAGAGAGTCTCTTGAGTTATCACTTTCATATACTAGTGGGAATTTTCATTATAGAACTTGGCTTGTATATTCCAACGATGGGCTTCCTCAAATGCCCTAGCTCTTCATGAGCAAGCAAGTTGGATGCACACCCACTTAGTTTCAGTTTGAGCTTTCATATACTTATAGCTCTAGTGCTTCCGTTGCATGGCAATCCCTACTCCTCACATGGACATAAATTGATGGGCATCTCCATAGCCCGTTGATTAGCCGCGTCGATGTGAGATTTTTCCTTTTTTGTCTTCTCCACATAACCCCCACCATCATATTCTATTCCACCTACAGTGCTATGTCCATGGATCACGCTCATGTATTGCGTGAAAGTTGAAAAGGTTTGAGAACGTCAAAAGTATGAAACAATTGCTTGGCTTGTCATCGGGGTTGTGCATGATGTAAATATTTTGTGTGGTGAAGATGGAGCATAGCCAGACAATATGATTTTGTAGGGATGAGCTTTCTTTGGCTATGTTATTTCAATAAGACATAATTGCTTGGTTGGTATGCTTGAAGTATTATTATTTTTATGTCAAAGGATAGATTATTGCTTCGAGTCACTCGTGTCTTAATATTCATGCCATGATTAGACATATGATCAAGATTATGCTAGGTAGCATTCCACATCAAAAATTATCTTTTTTATCATTTACCTACTCGAGGACGAGCAGGAATTAAGCTTGGGGATGCTGATACGTCTCCGTCGTATCTATAATTTTTGATTGTTCCATGCCAATATTATTCAACTTTCATATACTTTTTGGCAACTTTTTATATTATTTTTGGGACTAACATATTAATCGAGTGCCCAGTGCCAGTCCCTGTCTGTTGCATGTTTTTGGCTTTGCAGAATATCCATATCAAACGGAGTCCAAACGGGATAAAAACGGACGGAGCTTATTTTTGGAAAATATGGAAAATCTGGAAGTAAAATCAACGCGAACCAGTGTCCGAGGTGGTCACGAGGTAGGGGCCCAGGGTGCACCCCCTACCCTCGTGATCCACCCGTAAGGCGGTTGATGTTCTTCTTTTGCCGCGAGAAAGCTAATATTTGGAAAAAAATCACGGCGAAGGTTTCAGGCCAATAGGACTTACGGATCTCCATATATACACGAAACAGTGAAACAGAGCCAGAACAGAACGCGGAACCAGAGAGAGACAGAGAGATAGATGCAATCTCGGAGGGGCTCTCGCCCCTCCCACGCCATGGGAGCCAAGGACCAGAGGGGAAACCCTTCTCCCATCTAGAGAGAAGGTCAAGGAAGAAGAAGAAGAAGGGGGGCCCTCTCCCCCTTGCTTCCGGTGGCGCCGGAGTGCTGCCGAGGCCGGCATCATCACCGTCATCTTCACCATCAACTTCACCACCATCATCACCAACTCTTCCCCCCTCTATGCAGCGGTGTAACCTCTCTCTTACCCGCTGTAATCTCTACTTAAACATGGTGCTCAACGCTATATATTATTTCCCAGTGATGTATGGCTATCCTATGATATTTGAGTAGATCTGTTTTGTCCTACGGGCTATTCGACGATCAAGACTGGTTTGAGTTGTATGTTTTATTATTGGTGATGTCCTATGGTGCTCTTTGGGTCGCGCAAGCGTGAGGGATTCCCTTTGTAGGGTTTGCAATATGTTCATGATTTGCTTATGGTGGGTGGTGTGAGTGACAGAAGCACAGACCCGAGTAAGTAGGTTGTTTGTGTATGGGATAAAGAAACTTGATACTTTAATGCTATGGTTGGGTTTTACCTTAATGAATCTTTAGTAGTTGCGGATTCTTGCTAGAGTTCCAATCATAAGTGCATATGATCCAAGTGGAGAAAGTATGTTAGCTTATGCCTCTCCCTCAAATAAAATTGCAATAATGATTACCGGTCTAGTTATCGATTGCCTAGGGACAAATAACTTTCTCGTGACAACAAGCTCTTTACTAAAAATAATTTAGTTGTGTCTTCATCTTAACAGCCCCTAGCTTTTATTTTCATGCTCTTTACTTTCTTGCAAACCTATCCAAAAACACCTATAAAGTACTTCTAGTTTCATACTTGTTCTAGGTAAAGTGAACGTCAAGCATGCGTAGAGTTGTATCGGTGGTCGATAGAACTTGAGGGAATATTTGTTCCACCTTTAGCTCCTTGTTGGGTTCGACACTCTTACTTATCAAAAGAGGCTACAATTGATCCCCTATACTTCTGGGTTATCACTCTACTGAAGTGGTTTCAGTTCTGGACTTGTTTTGCGGCGGTGTTTATATGCTGCTGTGTTCCCTATATTTGCACTGGTGGTGAACTTTTATGCCTAGTGGATGTAATATGTGTAATGGCCGTGATAGCCTAGTGTAAGTTGCTTGCTTATTTATTTCCTTGTTGTCTTGTTTATTTGTTTGCTTGTAGTCAGTGCAGTTCTTTTTCTGCGATTTGCTAGTGGCTGCAATAACCTATTTTTAAAACTAGGCCACAATAACCATGGGCTAATATTTACTGTAGTGACACTGGGCCTCCTACGGGTCGTAGAAACCGTGGGCCTTCTATGGGCCGTATAAACAGTGGGCCTTCTACGGGCCGTAGAAACAGTGGGCCTTCTACGGGTCGTAGAAACAATGGGCCTTCTACGGGCCATAGAAACAATGGGCCTTCTAGGGGTCGTATCATCAATGGGCCTTATACGGGTCGTATGATTGATTGGCCAAACATGGGCCAAACAGACCGCATTCTGGCCGTAAACGGGCTAGAGTTGGAATCGTCCGTTCATGGGCCGACCATAACGGGCCATCGTTAATAGGCCGTTTTTGATGACGCTATGAAAACGGCCCAACGTATTAACAGACCACAAACGGGCCGACTGTAACCACGGGCTAAATTTGGCCCACAAGCAAAAAATGACAATAACGGGCGGTAAGTAAACGAATGCTGGAAAATAGCCCAAGAATAAATGGGCTCTGAGAAGGCCGAAAGATAACATGGGCTGGAAACGACCCAACGGAATAACGGGCCGTTAATGGGTACAAAGTGATACACTGTTCTTTACGGGCCAGTTTCACCACGGGCCGTTAATGGGTGTAAAGTGATACACTGTTCATTACGGGCCAGTTTCACCACGGGTCGTTAATAGGCCAAGAGTTACATAGGGCCTCATATGGGTCGAAAGACGTCATGGGCCATACATGGGCCAGAAGTGAAAACGGGCTGGAATCATATTGGATGGCCCAGATGACGCTACTGGGCCTAATTCGAATAGGGCGTAACGGGCCTTGGGTTAGCGAGCTGTAAATGGGCTATATGCGAACAGGCCGTTAACAGGCTTTCCATGGGCCGGCCCGCCACCTTTTGACCAAGTCAAACGGGCCGGCCTTTTCACAGGAATGGGCCTCTGTTGGGTCGTGCCACGTGTAGACATATCATAGGCGCCTTCTGTCCAATGAGTGGATGACATCTGTCCCAGCGATGAGCCGACACGTGTTTCCTCCAGCCAATGATGATTTTACACGTGGAAAATCCCCATTGGTCGGGGCTGTTAACGAATTATCGGATCCAAAACCCGACCCGATAGCTTAACGGTGTTCCGTTACGGTGGATGCCACGTGTCGGTCACCCTTGACGAAAGCACTTCTGTGACGCGCGATTTATCGTCATGGAAGTGGACACTTCTGTGATAATAATTTTGGTAATGTCATGGAACACTTCTACGACAGCACAGGTATGACTATGTTGATTCTTTCATAAAATCGTCATGGATGTACATGCATGACAGAAAACGCGACCTACTATGACAAACACGTATCATCACGGAAGTGTATTTTTTTTTGTAGTGAGCCTTGGTGCTGATCATGTTTTGCTCGTGGAAGAGGCTTAGTCAACGGGTCTGCAACATTCAGATCTGTATGTATCTTGCAAATTTCTATGTCTCCCACCTGGACTAAATCCCGGATGGAATTTAAGTGTCTCTTGATGTGCTTGGTTCTCTTGTGAAATCTGGATTCATTTGCCAAGGCAATTGCACCAGTATTGTCACAAAAGATTTTCATTGGACCCGATGCACTAGGTATGACACCTAGATCGGATATGAACTTCTTCATCCAGACTCCTTCATTTGCTGCTTTCGAAGCAGCTATGTACTCCGCTTCACACATAGATCCCGCCACGACGCTTTGTTTAGAACTGCACCAACTGGCAGCTCCACCGTTCAATGTAAACACTTATCTGGTTTGCGATTTAAAATCGTCCGGATCAGTGTCAAAACTTGCATCAACGTAACCATTTACGATGAGCTCTTTGTCACCTCCACAAACGAGAAACATATCCTTAGTCCTTTTTAGGTATTTTAGGATGTTCTTGACCGCTGTCCAGTGATCCATTCCTGGATTACTTTGGTACCTCCCTGCTAGACTTATAGCAAGGCACACATCAGGTCTGGTACACAGCATTGCATACATGATAGAGTCTATGGCTGAAGCATAGGGAACATCTTTCATTTTCTCTCTATCTTCTATAGTGGTCGGGCATTGAGTCTTACTCAATGAGGGAGTCCTGGACTAGGGGGTGTCCGGACAGCCGGACTACCAATATCCGCCGGACTCCAAGACTATGAAGATACAAGATTGAAGACTCCGTCCCGTGTCCGGATGGGACTTTCCTTGGCGTGGAAGGCAAGCTTGGGAATACGGATATGTAGATCTCCTACCATCGTAACCGACTCTGTGTAACCCTAGCCTCCCCCGGTGTCTATATAAACCGGAGGGCTTTAGTCCGTAGGACAACATACATTACAACAATCATACCATAGGCTAGCTTCTAGGGTTTAGCCTCCTTGATCTTGTGGTAGATCCACTCTTGTACTACCCATATCATCAATATTAATCAAGCGGGGCGTGGGTTTTACCTCCATCGAGAGGCCCGAACCTAGGTAAAACATCGTGTCCCTCGTCTCTTGTTACCATCCGCCTAGACGCACAGTTCGGGACCCCCTACCCGAGATCCGCCGGTTTTGACACCGACATTGGTGCTTTCATTGAGAGTTCCTCTGTGTCGTCACCGATAGAGCGGATGCCTCCACCTGTCTTCAAAGGCGGTGTTTTCGCGGAGGGCCTTGGCCGCCGCCAAACTATCCGGCTTGGTGGTTTCTCATGACCGCTTTGTCCGCCGCCGCTTCGCAATGACTTCTCAAGTCGTCGGAAGCAATCTTCGCGTCAGCCCTAAAGCTGCCGAGCAGTTAGGTCCAATAGAGCTCTTATGCATTAACGAGCTCTTGGATCGCATCGCCGCCACAGGAGTCGCTACGGACTACAACCAGATTGGGCTTAAAACCGATCGAGAGAGATTAACTCTCCCGGGCCACCCACCACGTCGCGGTGGTGGAGGAGCAACACGGCAACTCTTTGCGGTGTTGAAAACAATTCATGTCGGATTCCCGAACCCTCCATTCCGGATTCCCGGAGGGACGGACTTCAATCGAGCATTGAACTTAAAATCATGCATCGCCCGGACTCGCCGGATTGTTCCCAAGAAACCAAACTTCGAATTGAAACCCTCGGCCTTTGAGCCTCAAGATGGGCAGGATCCGGATTTTATTCCACCCACCCGCCCGGACATATGCGATCTATCTCTAATACGGCAAGAGCCTCTTCAAACAATTACATCACTCTTCGGGCGATTCCTCCCGGTAATGGACAGGATAAAGGACTGCCGAGAGGAAAACGCAATATCAATCTTCTGCAATAACTGCATGCACAAGGGAATACTAAACGCCATTGATCGTCGCAAAATTATGCGCTTCACCGATCTGGCATCCATTGTCTGAAAGTATTGTGCGATGGAAGTTTCGGAAAACCGAAAATCAATTTTGGGATAATCCGCCCCAGCACTCAGTCCATGATAAAAGGGCGCCTTACACTCGGGCCCCAGATGCAAAAACGAAAAACAAAAACCCAATAAGGAAGCGGAACCGTCTTCGGAGGGATGGCTCAATGGACCCTGTAAGCTTCATAGTACAGAGGGAGCCGTCCCAACACATAGCCTCCGAGCATGTTGGATATTACGGCAGGTGGCCAAAGGTGGCAAAGAGCTTCTAGCTCCGGGAAACCACTCCAACAATACCAAAGCCGCGGTATCAATAGGTCTTGAGACTTTCGCATCAAATAATATGCGAAAACAAACAATCCGCGAACTCATCGAAGTCTACCAAGTAGCAACAGCAAATCCATGGAGCGACACAGCTATTACCTTCAATGCCAGCAACGAGCCCACATTCCGAACAACCAGAGCCCGGCCAAGACCGGTACTTAGTCCCATAGTGGACGGCTTTGATGACAAAAGTCCTCATGGATGGCGGCAGCGGACTAAACCTCATTTATGAGGAAACTCTGCGAAAAATGGAAATCGATGGGAGCCGTATTGAGCGAAGCAGCACAACCTTTAGAGGAATAATCCCTAGCCGGGAAGCGCGCTGCACCGGAAAAATCACACTCGATGTGGTGTTCGGCTCTCCGGACAATTACAGATCCGAAGAAGTCACGTTCCAGGTGGCCCCGTTCAGCAGTGGGTATCACGCCATATTAGGACGAGAGGCATTCACAATTTTTCAAGCAATACCTCATTACGGGTACATGAAGCTCAAAATGCCTGGGCCCAGCGGAATAATCACTCTCGCTAGTGATCCGGACATAGCACTCCGCGCCGAAAACAAGACAGCCGCACTAGCCCTCGAGGCACTATCCGAAGCCTTAGCGGCAGAGGAACTCACCGCGCTGCGCTCTACAGTGAACAGGGACGATGTGATACTGTAGGATCGAAAGTATGTCTAGAGGGGGGGTGATTAGACTACTTGTCAATATAAAAATTCTGCCTTTTGACAAAGAATAGTTTTTGGCAGATTCACAATTATGATCAAGTCAAGCATCACCCTACACATGCAGTTCTAGAGTATAGGCAGCGGAAAGTAAATTGCACATGTAGTAAAGAGAGGTGGAGAAGAGCAAACGCAATTTTGGAGACGCGGTGATTTTTCCGTGGTTCCGATAGGTGGCGCTATCGTACATCCACGTTGATGGAGACTTCAACCCACGGAGGGTAACGGCCATGAGTCCACGGAGGGCTCCAACCACGAAGGGTCCACGAAGAAGCAACCTTGTCTATTCCATCATGGCCTCACGCCCACGGAGGGCTAGCCTTACTCGGGTAGATCTTCACGAAGTAGGCGATCTCCTTGCCCTTACAAACTTCTTGGTTCAACTCCACATCTCGACGACGGAGGCTCCCAGCGACACCTAACCAATCTAGGAGGCACCACCCTCCAAAAGGTAATAGATGTTGTAGATGATGATGAACTCCTTGCTCTTGTGCTTCAAATGATAATCTCCCCAACACTCAACTCTCCTCACTGATTTGGCTGTGGTGGAAGAAAGGATTGAGTGGAAAGCAACTTGGGAAGGCTAGATATCAAGCTTCATATGGTGGGAGTGGAGCAACTTGATCTCAACACAAGGGTAGGTAGTTCTCTTCTCGAAAATGTAAGGTAGGAGTGGTAGTTCTTTCGATGGCTCTCTCCACGAATGAAGAGGGGTGGAGGGTATAAATAGCCTCCACACAAAATCCAACCGTTACACACATTTGAGCAATCTCGGTGGGACCGAAGTGGACAACTCGGTGAGACCGATAGTTCAAATAATGTGAAAGTTGGGATTTTCGGTGGGACCGAATTTACAATCTCGGTTAGTCCGATCCGTGCAATGACAAGAGCATGCCAGTTTCGGTGGGACCGACTTCATCATCTCGGTGACACCGATTTGATGACGTAGGTTCTGAACCTTGGCAACTCATGTTTCGGTGACACCAAGTTCGAATCGGAAAATCCGAGTTTACTAGGGTTTGGCTTATGGCTGAGGTGGTTCATCTCGGTGTGGTGAGTTTGCAATATCGGTGGGACCGAGACTACTTATGAGTGTCTATGGCGGTGAAAGTTCTTGATAGTTTAGGAGATGTATCACTAAGCACTTGAGCAACGGATCATCATCATAACCTCATCCCCTTTTAATAGTATTGGCTTTTCCTATGGACTCAATGTGATCTTGGATCACTAAACCAAAAATGGAGTCTTGAGCTTTTGCCAATGCTTGCCTTAGCATTTTGGGGGTCCACTTCTTGATCCTTGCCATACCCATATCAATGAACTCTCTGAAATGATTCTCAAGTAACTATTAGTTCAATGATATATATGTTGTTATTAATTACCAAAACCACCCGGGATTAGTTGCACTTTCAATCTCCCCTTTTGGTAATTGATGACAACATATAGATCAAAGCTTCGACAAAGGATATAATCAATGAATAATATAAATCGCTTTGAGAAGTATGTGATAAGCAAGATCTCCCCTAAATTTGTGCATTATTTAAGATTTGCGTTTGAATGCAAATGCACAATCGATTAGGATCATGGGTCACTCTTCCATGTCACATACATCTTGGTGGAGCGCACAAAATGATAAGAATGAACAGCATGCACCCAATCACCAAGACATGAGTAAATGGTCATACGAGATAGGAATGGCATATGATAAGCATTAAGCACACATTAAAGCATAGTACGACCAAGCACTCATTAAGGTAGAATCAAACGGAGTATCAAACACACTGAATGTCTCGAAAACCAAAAGTATCTCAAAGAAACCGCAAAAGAACGAAAGAGCAAAAGCGCAAAGACAACATCACTCTCTCTCTCTCGAAGCCCTATGATCTATACAATTTCTCCCCCTTTGGCAACAAGTTACCAAAAAGTTCGAAAAAGCATAGAGCTAAGCGTCACTATGGACTCTGCTGGCGGCTCCCGTCTGGGTTGATGTCGGAGTGGATATGACAGCATCGGCGAAGACTTCACCGATGTCTGGCTGGAGGAGTGACACCGAGCTGGAGCTGGAGTAGGAGCAATCTTCTGGGCTGTGGAGGTGCTAAAGCTGTAGTCCCGTGTCGATCCTTTGAATAGCAGTGATCGGGATCCTTTGGGAACCGGAGCGATCTGTCGATGAGAATCTGGACTAAGTCATCCTGCAACTCACGCATAAGCTCTGCCTTGTCTTGCTTTGCTTCCTCAATGTCTACCTCAAGCTTGTTGGCGGTCACTTGTATTTCATCGACTTCACGTCCAGTGTGGATCTTATCGTCAACAATCCTCTCTAAGCTCTCCCGAGACTGTTCAATGCTGGCCAGCGTTGTTCAATCCTTTGAGTAGCTTCAAGAATTTGCTCTCGAAACTCTTTGGTTTAGCTGCTGCTGCTCTTTGCTTCCTTGTCGACTTTGGCTTTCTTAGCAGCTGCGATCTTGGCTTGACCTTCAACAGATGTCGGATCCTCCTCATCCATCACAACAACATTGTCTTCATGCTCGCTGCAATGGTAAATGTTCTCTATCCAACAAGAATGTGCCCGTGCCAAACTTGGCATTGATAAGCATCTGAATCTGCGGGCAAATCCACATGACCTTTTACGGTCACCGCAGTCCTCTTAATGGTCTCTACCATCAAGTCCATCACCTTGAAAGGTGCTCTCTCATCAAGTATGTGCAGCATGTTGATAGAGTATCCTCTGATCATGCGATCATCTCTAGATTTGGGCATCAAGGTATGCCTCAAAATGGTATTAGTGGTAGGTAAGCCTGCCTGGAGATAGTAGACTGAGCCGAGCTTCCAGATTCCCAAATCCTCTGCTGGAACCTCTTTGTACATGTTTTTCATGGATTCATGATTCTTCTTTGGAATCCCATATACATCAATATCGTCTTCTCGTTGCCTTTGGAGCATTCAAATTTCTGCCCATTCTTCAAGAAGAAGAAAACCTTTGACCTTCACCATCCACATAATCTTTCCATCAAGGTAGAAGTGAGCTGTGGCATAAAATTGCATTATCATCTCATCGCTCCAACCGGTCAATTTCGACCTACAAAATCTGCAACTCCACATGCGGTGAAACTTTCATGCACATGTGGAAAGAAATCTCTGTGCTCTTCACTGTCAATGTACTTCCAATCAACATATCTGGTGTCTACGACTATGGGCTTCTTGTCCATCAAGACGGTCTCATAGAAGTCCTCTTGCTCTCGGTGTGAAATCTGGGATCTACAGCAGTTCTTCTCCTCACGGCATATGGGTCGGTTTGTCTCCATAGCCCGAGACCTCTATCTTTCCTTACCTTCATATCCTCGGCTTGAGGATGAGCATCATTATGGAGTGGCAGTTTTGGACGAAGTTTCATAAAACTGGTCCTTCATCGTCGACTCACCGGTGGCACATCATCCTTGTTCTTTTCGAGACCTTTGGAATGTTTCGATGGTCCTCTTGGGCTTGGCAGCAGGCTTTGTTGGAGCTGCCTTAGCTGGAGCAGATTTCTTGGGCTTTGATGTGGCTCTAGCCTTAATGGCATCACCCATGAGCTTGGCTTCGAGGAGGAGGCTGGGGTGCTTCCTCATCCTCATCCTCTCTCGCTGCATCTGCATGAGGATCAATATACATATCTGCTCTAGCTCTGTCACATGCACTATCCTCTTTCTCTTGGTGGTTTTCTTCACTTTGCTTACAAATGCCTCTCCCAAATTCAGCTTCTTAGCAACAGTTGATTGCTTGACTTTGTTGGTGCCCTTCTTAGATTGTTGATCTTGTTGCTCTTTGGCAACAACCTTCCTTTAGGCTTTGAGGTCACCTCTTCCTCAACAACAAAATCTGAATCCTCATCATCTGAATTCCTCTTCTTTCTAGCTCGGTGGCTGCAGGAGGCATGCCACCGGTGTACTCCTCTCACCATCATCGATGAGCTACTAGGATCGGGACTAGTGCCTGCCTCGAATGTCTGCAATGGGTGTCTCGACCTGTTCTCACTTTGTCACTGCATCGACATGGCCGACAACCCGTGAATAGATAAGGTGTAGGCAGAGAAGAAGAGTCATCACAAACTGCAGAAGTTTTTGCAAAAAAATGAGTTCAAATTCTAGTATTAAGTTTTCACGAAGACATTTGGTCGACCGAGTTTAAGGTTCGTGAATCCGAAGTGTTAAACAGAGCTTGGCACACCACTTTCGGTTTGATCAAGTGGGTTTCGTCCCGCCGAAAACACTAGGGTTTCACAGAATCTTCATTTCGTCACACCGATTTTGCACAACTTCGGTTGGACCGAAGGGTGCAATCAATGGCCATAGGCCAAATCGGTCATACCGAAAATATAAAATCGGTCTCACCGAGATGTGTTCCATGAAACCTAACCCTAAAACTTTTACTCGAATCTAGTTCAAACGAACCAATCTGGTGTACAGGAGGATTTCAATCGTGGCAAGATACTAGGCAATCCAAACATGCATTGAATCGGAGATGGGAGCACGAGTGGGATCAAAACTCACCCTAACTTGGTGGAGTTTTTCTCGGCGGCAACGGCGCGGAGGAGATGGCCGTTGACGGCGACGGAGACTCGCGGCGAGGGCGCACAAAGCGGCAACGGCGACGATCCGGAGACCAAGGCGACGGCAGCAAGGGGTGTGGGGGCGAAACGTTTGAAGGAGGAATCAACGCGCGCAGCCCTCGGAATATATACCCCTTTGCTGTCGGTGGGACCAAGTTGTAAAACTCGATGGCACCGAGATGGATAACTGCTAGGCTGTTATGCACTTCGGTCACGCCGAAAATCACAACTCGGTTTCACCGAGAAGAAAACCTAGATCAGTCTAAATGCTTTCGGTTCGACCGAGTTTGAGTGAGTTGGTCTGACCGAAATCAATTAGAAGGTTTTGGAAATTAGCCCTTGACGGATCGGTGGCTCAGAGTGCTCCTCACCGGAGGGTCCGAAAATGACTTGTTCAAAATTTGTGATGTAAGCATGAATAGAATTTGAGACAAGAAAGCATAGATAGCTAGGGGAGGTACTTAGGCATTCTTGTCCATCCATTTGGTCAAGAAAAATCAAAACGACCAAAACAACAAATGGATGTCCTCGAATGGATAAAATCATGCATCCAACATGCTCACACAATAAGATAGCAAATGAAATATGTGTCAAACATGCACAACCAAAACTCTAGCAACTAACACACAATTTGTCGATGACTAGGTCATCTTTATATGAGTATATTTACTTAGGAGCCAAATGAGAACATTTGATCATAGGTCATACTCATCGTTTAAGCACAAGTGGGGTTACCACTTTTACATAAAGCATTGATGTGTTCACATCATTTGAAGATGCTTTAGCTCAATTTTTAGAGCAAAGCTCCCCCTAGATGTGGGAACCCCTTTTTAAAGGGTCAAACTAACCTTGGGTTGTCGTAGAAGACTTCATGTAGATGTTGAAGATGTGGATGCTCAATGTTGATGGAGATCATCAAGAGTTGGGAGCTATCCTTTGGATTCGGGCACTTTCAATACCTACATGGGTTAGTCCCACAAGGAACAAACAAGGATATCCATGGACATAGATTGAAGTTCACAATAGATGATGTCCATGAAAGCAATGATTACCTTGTCCCTTGACTTACCAACAAGAGGGTTTGTGACTCCATGAACTAGTGCACGATGTGGAAGTTGATTGCACAAGTTTTTGCCAAAATGAATGTGAGTGAAGTATGTTGGCGGAGTCACCCTCAAGAACTTTCTAGTTCTTCTTCTTCGGGATCCACATCATCTTGATGGGAATCCTTGGGGTTGTAGTTGAGCTTGACGAAGTAGAACTTGACATTTCCTTGGGAACCCACTTGACCATGGCTTGAGGTGCTTCAACAAATGCATCAATCTCCTCTTGAAGCTTGTCCTTACCTTTTAGCTTGTGGTCTTGTGGTGAAAGGTCATCTTGAGCTTGTTCCACATTGGAAGAAGTAGGATCATACTTCTCCTTTTGAGGAACAAACTGTGGAGTAGGATATTGACCTTCTTCCCACTCAACGCCTTCGGCGTTGAACTTTCGCTCAAAACCAATTCCTTGATTCTTCCGGTGCCTTCCTTGCTTGCGAACAATTTCCTCAAAGTTCTTGCTTCTGGCAAGGCTCTTGTAGACACCTTTCTCTATGATCCCTTTCAATAAACTATTCTATTGCTCAAGTGTAACTTGGCTTGAAACATTGTTAGTGGAATCAAGAGAACTACTAGAAGCAACAACATTGGATTAGTGAGCTTCTCGAAGCGTAGCTTCTCATGAGATCTTAGGAGCTCTCTATGATCTTCTTGAGTTGTTTCATGAGCTAACTTAAGAGTGTTTAGTTCTTTAGTTAGACGCTCAATCTCCTTCATAGCATTGTCATTCGACTCTTCTCGACTATAAAGACTACTAGCATGTTCATCGTTACTAGGCTCACTGGATTTATCATGCAAGAGCTCATCTTCACCAAGCAAGTCATCCTCATCACTATCAAGTCAATGAATTCAGGGTGTGATACCTTGGGGCCTTTAGCCATGAAGCATCTTCCAATTCCCTCATTTGGTGAATCAAATAAGTCGTAGGAGTTGGAGTTGGAGGATCTGAGAGCAAGACCGCAACACCTTCATCTTGACTGTAGTCGGAGTCGGAGTGATAGCTTCCTTCGGATTGATTGTCGGAGTCGGGCCGAGACCCATTCACCTACATGAGCTTGATGTTTTCTTCTTGTGTAGCTCCTTGATGACTTGTCTTTCCTCTCCTAATCCTTGCTTCTCCGAGAGGGTCTTCGTTCATAACGATCATCTCTGCTCCTTCTCTCTTTCCGAGGTGACTCATCTCTTGAGCTTCTTCTTCTTGGAGATTCTTCTCTTCTCTTGTGGGGAGCCGTACACTCATTTGAGTAGTGTCCGGTCTTCCACAATTGTAGCAGCTTCGATCACGACTAGAAGATCTCTTTTCATCATATGATCTAGACTTTGAGCTTCTCTCTTTGTCTCTATTCTTGTAGAATTTGTTGAAGTTCTTGACCATTAGGCTTATCTCTTCATTGGAAACTAACTTGTCACTTGAGGTTGTGGGAGCATCACTTGTAGCTTTGTAAGCACCACTTGACTTGTTGTGAAGCTCTTCCTTATCCTTAAGTGTCATCTCATGAGCAACAATTCTTCCAATGACTTTGGTTGGCTTGAGAGTCTTGTAGTTTGGCATCATTTGGATCAAAGTGCACACGGTGTCATACTTTCCATCCAAAGCTCTGAGAATCTTCTTGATGATGAATCGGTCGGTCATTTCTTCGCTTCCTAAGCCGGCAATCTCATTTGTGATGAGAGCAAGCCTAGAGTACATTTCAGCGACTCCTTCACCATCCTTCATCTTGAACTTGTCAAGTTGACCTTGAAGAATATCTAGCTTTGATTCCTTCACGGACTCGGTACCTTCGTGCATTTCAACCAAAGTATCCCAAATCTCTTTTGCATTCTCAAGACGGCTGATTTTGTTGAACTCCTCGGGACACAAGGCATTGAAGAGAATGTCACAAGCTTGAGCATTGTTTTGCAACATCCGCAATTCTTCCGTGTAGCCATGATCCGAACTTTTCCTTCCTCGAAGAATTCACCTTGCATACCAACACAAATAATGCCCCATGCGGCTGGGTTATGACCAAGAATATGCATTTTCATTTTATGCTTCCAACTAGCAAAATTTGTACCATCAAAGTAAGGACCTCTACGAAAATTACCCTCACTAGACGCCATACTCTCCTAGGTTGTGAAACCAAGCTTATGGAGTCCAATGCAATGGAAACCAATACAATTGAAACCAAAGCTCTGATACCACTTGCAGGATCGAAAGTATGTCTAGAGGGGGGTGATTAGACTACTTGTCAATATAAAAATTCTGCCTTTTGACAAAGAACAGTTTTTGGCAGATTCACAATTATGATCAAGTCAAGCATCACCCTACACATGCAATTCTAGAGTATAGGCAGCGGAAAGTAAATTGCACATGTAGTAAAGAGAGGTGGAGAAGAGCAAACGCAATTTTGGAGACGCGGTGATTTTTCCCGTGGTTCCGATAGGTGGCGCTATTGTACATCCACGTTGATGGAGACTTCAACCCACGGAGGGTAACGGCTGCGCGAGTCCACGGAGGGCTCCACCCACGAAGGGTCCACGAAGAAGCAACCTTGTCTATTCCATCATGGCCTACGCCCACGGAGGGCTAGCCTTACTCGGGGTAGATCTTCATGAAGTAGGCGATCTCCTTGCCCTTACAAACTTCTTGGTTCAACTCCACATCTCGACGACGGAGGCTCCCAAGCGACACCTAACCAATCTAGGAGGCACCACCCTCCAAAAGGTAATAGATGTTGTAGATGATGATGAACTCCTTGCTCTTGTGCTTCAAATGATAATCTCCCCAACACTCAACTCTCCTCACTGATTTGGCTGTGGTGGAAGAAAGGATTGAGTGGAAAGCAACTTGGGAAGGCTAGATATCAAGCTTCATATGGTGGGAGTGGAGCAACCTGATATCAACACAAGGGTAGGTAGTTCTCTTCTCGTAAATGTAAGGTAGGAGTGGTAGTTCTTTCGATGGCTCTCTCCACGAATGAAGAGGGGTGGAGGGGTATAAATAGCCTCCACACAAAATCCAACCGTTACACACATTTGAGCAATCTCGGTGGGACCGAAGTGGACAACTTCGGTGAGACCGATAGTTCAAATAATGTCAACGTTGGGATTTTCGGTGGGACCGAATATACAATCTCGGTTAGTCCGATCCGTGCAATGACAAGAGCATGCCAGTTTTGGTGGGACCGACTTCATCTTCTCGGTGACACCGATTTGATGACGAAGGTTCTGAAACCTTGGCAACTCATGTTTCGGTGAGACCGAGTTCGAATCGGAAAATCCGAGTTTACTAGGGTTTGGCTTATGGCTGAGGTGGTTCATCTCGGTGTGGTGAGTTTGGAATATCGGTGGGACCGAGACTACTTATGAGTGTCTATGGCGGTGAAAGTTGCTGATAGTTTAGGAGATGTATCACTAAGCACTTGAGCAACGAGATCATCATCATAACATCATCCCCTTTTAATAGTATTGGCTTTTCCTATGGACTCAATGTGATCTTGGATCACTAAACCAAAAATGGAGTCTTGAGCTTTTGCCAATGCTTGCCTTAGCATTTTGGGGGGTCCACTTCTTCAGTCATTGCCATACCCATATAACTGAACTCTCTGAAATGATTCTCAAGTAACTATTAGTTCAATGATATATATGTTGTTATTAATTACCAAAACCACCCGGGGATTAGTTGCACTTTCAGATACTCGATAAAAGATCCAAGTCCACCTCCTTCAAACCAGCACACGAGATAATAAAATTCCAGGTCCATCCAACAGACCCAACAAAGACGGCCTCCATTGGGGCACAATTGAACCCGAAGTGGGCGCCAGATCTGCTAATTCGCCGGGAAAATTGGGATATCTTCGCCTGGGAACCTTCGGACATGCCCAGAATCCCTCGCAGGTTGGCAGAACACCGCCTAAACATCCTAAAAGGATTCAAGCCAGTCAAACAGGCTCTTCGACGATTTTCCGAGCCCAAAAGATAGGCAATGGGAGAAGAGCTAGCCAAACTATTGGAAGCCGGATTCATTAGAGATATCAAACATCCGGACTGGCTAGCAAATTTGGTAATGGTACCAAAGAAGGATAACCGCGACACAACGGGCAGGATTGCAAAATGGGCCATTGAGCTCTTACCATTCGACATAACTTATAAACCTCGACGATCTATAAAGTCACAAGTTTTGGCTGACTTCGTCGCCGAATGGACTGAAGCCGAACTCCCTAAAGAGTACGACACATACTCCAATTGGATTATGCATTTCTACGGCTCCAAAATGTCGGCCGGACTGGGGGCTGGCATCGTACTGACATCCCCAACCGGAGATACAGTAAAGTATGTACTTCAAATAATGTACACAGACTCCAACAATGCAGCCGAATACGAGGCCTTGTTACATGGTCTCCGGATGGCAGTCTCCATGGGCATTTAATGCCTAGAAGTGCGCGGGGATTCAAACCTTGCAATATCCCAAATAAATGGAGACTTTGATGCCAAGCATCCGAAAATGGCAGCATATCGCAACGCTGTCCTAAAAATGTCAGCTCGGTTTGAAGGACTGGAATTCCATCACATAGCTCGAGATAATAACCAGGCGGCCGACCTACTGGCACGCATTGGTGCAAAGCGTGATGTCGTCCCTCCTAATATCTTCCTGGAACGGCTCTTCAAGCCATCCGTACTATGGGAAGAGGAGCCCGGTAGTGACAAACCGGAGAAAACCGCACCAACCGGTGATTCGGCAGATGACATAACACCCTCCGCCCACGTCATAATGGCAGTAATCGCCGCGTGGACAGAACCTTTCCTAGCCTATTTACTTAGGCAGGAATTTCCCGAAGACCAAAATGAGGCCCGCTGCATAGTCCGGTGATCGAAGGCCTACAAGGTCCATGAGGGAGAACTTTATAAGAAAAGTACCACCGGAGTCCTTCAAAGGTGTATCTCCGAAGAAGAGGGGCGAAACCTCCTGGCTGAAGATCATGCCGGACTAGGCGGACACCACGCAGCAGCCCGGGCCCTTGTAGGAAAGGCATTCCGTATAGGATTTTATTGGCCGACGGCTCAGGCAGACGCACAGGACTTGGTCCAGCGATGCATTGGTTGTCAGCTCTTTGCTAATCAGAGCCATATGCCACCCACCGCCCTCAAAACCATACCCATTACCCGGCCGTTCGCGGTCTGGGGGCTTGACATGGTTGGACCCCTTAAAGGGGGAACCCACAAGCAAAGGTACCTATTGGTCATGGTGGATAAATTCACCAAATGGATAGAGGCCAAACCGGTCAAAACGGCAGAGTCCGGACCAGTGATAGACTTTATATCAGGGGTGGTACACCGTTATGGAGTCCCCCACAGCATCATCACCGACAACGGCACGAACTTCACAGCCGACGAGGTTAAGTCATGGTGCAAAATATGGGCATCAAGATCGACTATGCTTCAGTTTATCACCCTCAAACCAACGGTCAAGTGGAAAGAGAAAATGGTCTAATCATGAGCGGCATTAAACCCAGATTAGTGAGGTCACTTACTAAATCCGACACACAATGGGTCGAGGAGCTCGACTCAGACTGGGGGGCTGCGGACAACGCCTAACCGTACTACGGATTCACACCATTTTTATGGTATACGGCGCAAAGGCAGTCTTGCCTGTGACATTATTCATGACTCACCTCGAAAAGCGCATGTATGAGGAAAGAGAGGCCGAGCTTGATCGGCAGGACAGCTTGGACACATTGGAGGAAGAACGTGACGTCGCGAAGGCTCGTTCCGCATTCTATCAGCAGCAGGCCCAAAGATATCAAAGCAGAGAAGTACGGGCCAAGACTTACAACATTGGTGAACTAGTTCTGCGCCTGCCGGAGAAGAAAAAGGACAAGCTCAAGCCCAAATGGGAGGGCCCCTTCATTATCGATCAAGTACTGACCGGCGGAGCATACCGTCTGCGAAATGCGTTGGATAACCGACTCGAGCCGAACCCATGGAACGCAGCCCGCCTCCGACGATTCTATGCCTAGCGCCGGACTCAGAGTTCGTCCCCTTCCCCCGTCCAAACTTTTACACTTCGGCTGTCTTTTGTTTCTCTTTTTATTCTTTTTACTTAAAAGCCCTTCCGGGCCTATTTTCGCATTCTTTGCATACGCATGACGTGCCATCCGCACTCATTATCCCTGGGGGCTTCTTTTACAGAAGCTCAATTATACGGGTTTCATACCCAGCACATGTGTCAAGCTTCCACATGTACCTTTTGCTTGCCATTATATGCATCGATATGACTTAAGTTTTGGCCAAGCTGGGTTGCCTGGCTCCTGTGCTTAACCCTACGTTCCCGATTGTTTGCCTAGGAGGTAAAGGGAGCACCTCTGCGATTGTTACTGCCGGTTCAGCCGGATGTGTACCTCAGACTGGGTGAAGCCGAAAGCTAGCGTTCTTAAGGGAATATTCGGTCGGTGACTTAAAAGATGACTTTTACCTATTTATCTATTTGCCCCGGATGTTTTATCTTTCTTTGCAGTCCGGACATACACTTTAGGGCATGCCTCCCGAGAAAGGAACCTTTAACGGAACTATTCTCCCTAGAAGATGTTTCTTACTAACCATGTAATATAACATAACTAGTTGGGCACTTGTCTGATAAAGCACTAATGACCCCTACGCCTGGTCTCCATGCATACCATGGTTGTTTCTTAACCAAAAAGGTATTCGGACACACTCCGGACTCTAGGGTCCCGAGGTCGAAGCGAAAAGGTCGGCAAAGACAAACGATCTACAATCCGGCTAGAAGGCATTTCACATGTCACTTTAAAGGATATCATACATTGTCAAATTTACTAATTTTATTCCTCCTCAATCCCGTCTAACAGGCTGTCTAGTTTATAGTCCCGTTGGGAAAATTTAGCAGCCAACTCTACTTGGCTGTACACTAAACTCATAGGGATCTCCTTCCCATCAGGCCCCACCGGTCCAACTTCGGCCATGTGGTTGGGATCCGCCTTCTTGTACCGCGTCTTCACCATGGCCCAAGCCTCCCTGGCACCTTGACGGCAAGCCGAAATCTTCCACAAATGGAAGTGCTGCCGCACTCCCTGCAGCTTCTCCGCAAGCTCCCCGAGGCCCTTGGGTAGGGTAAGGGCTGGCCATAAAGCCTGAACGACGTCGCTCATTGCCTGCCGAACTCGTTCGAGTAGCTACAACAGTTCGGGAAGTTGATCACCCATTGATATGGGCATCTCCTCTGCAGGACGACCCGTGAGTATACCTACAAGACATATCATGTCAAAATACTTCCTCGTCGAACTCTTCTTTTCAAAAGAGTTCGCTCAAGCACTACTATAAATGCCGCGACAAAGCCGCTGATTCTCCTTAACGGAGCGGACAGCTCGGCTGGCGCCTTTCAGCTCTTCTCCGAGCTTGGCGTTGGCATCTTGGAGCTTGTTCCTTTCTGCTGAACCCTATTCAGCACACTCTCGCCGACCTTTAGTCTGGCGTAGCAATCTTACTGTCCGGATCTTGTCCGGCGGTACCGCAATGTCATTATTAGACTTCGCACGCACGCCGCATGGCGCTTATATTTATTAATAAAATGTGTTACCAGGAGGGGTCTTTCCGTCTCCTCCTCGGCAGCAAGTCTTGACCTCAAGTTGGGCCTTGCAATCTTGCAGCTCCTGAGACAGCTGGGCGTTCTTCTCGTTAAGTGCCTGAAATTTCCAATGATCCTTAAATCAATTAGCATAACTACTTTAAGTATCTGGACTCTTGGTATATACAACCGTTAAAATTCCCTTACCCGTATGTCTTTCACATCTTTGCTCGTAGCTCTGGTAAAACCATTTTGAGCGGCACGGAGATCGCGTCCCCTCGCGTTAAAGGCATCCAATGCCTCGGGGAAAAGCACGCTTCACGAAATCTTCGTGGCGCCTATGGTTCATGGCGCTCTCCACCACAGACTTGGTGGCGGACAGTCTGTCGGTATCCTCCGTTGGAGAAGGATCCGGCTCGCGTCTTGCGCTTGCCTCACCCTCGAGGCCGGGCGCCGAGCTGGCGGTGTTGGTCGGATCGGCAATTCCTGCGCTCGCAGTCCGGCGAGCGCTTTTTCTCCTACAAAGATCATGAGCACTAAGACGTTTCCTTGGAACGTTGCTCTGAAAATTCAAATATGAGCTATACCTTTGCGGTGACATTTCCGCCCGCACTGCGCTCCTTTTCCGCCTGCTGGTTCGGACTGACCTCTGTTGGTTAGCCGCCGCGGGCTCGGCTTCCTGCTATAAGGGCGCTTCCTGCAAAATACCATCGTTCGCGAAGGTCAGAAATGGGCAGGGATGCGATAATGGTGTCCGGACTTCGGTCGCGGTCACCTGGGAAGCCGGACTTAGCCCGGGGTAGTCCGCCGTATTGGCGACCAAAGCAGTGTCTATGTTGAGCTGGTGATACACCCCGTCGATCAGCTCCACCTCGATGTCCGGGTCCTCTTCGGAGGCCGGATCCAGGGATCCTTCTGGATCCTCAGGTTGCGGAGCAGGACTCACCATGTCCTTCACAGTCCGGCGTAGATCCTGCACCGAAGACATAATGTAAGAAGCTTAAACTTCGATAGCATGGGTTGAGCCCTTCAAGGTGTTCACTTACCCATCCTCTGGGGTTGATCATGGAAAACCCATTCAAAGGGTTCGTTCGAAGGAAGTCCTCCTTCTCCCCCTTGTACAGGCCGGACAGGATCTTCACCAGATCCTCGGTCGAATCCGGCCCTTTGCGGCCGTGCCGGGTAGCATCGTCTTCCCCGTTGAAATCCCACATGGGGTGGCCTCTGTATTGCAGTGGCTCTACCCCTCGCTTGATGCATGTCGCCATGACTCCGATCATGGCCAAGCCGGAATGAGCCATTAATCTTATCCGGCCCATCAAGTAATGGACGCTCTTGTCTTCCTCAATCGGGGCTCATGAGCGCCACCGAGGCGTTTCTTCAAGGGAGCAGCACTAAACTCGGGAGGCTGATCCGAACTGGTCCGCAGCGAGCATCTCCTATATAAAACCACTCGAGGGCAGTCTTGGACGCCTTCTTAGGAGTGCGGATAGGTATCCGGTCCCGGCGATCGCCATATTTGGCGCCGCCCACTTGATATATGGACCCTGGTGAGAACGGGTGCGAGGCAAAACAGCCTCTTCCACAATGCAAAATGGGGCTCGATGCCCGAGAATAGCTCGCAAAGAGCTACGTAGCCCGCGATATGCAGGACAGAGGCGGGCGTGAGGTGGTGGAGCTGAAGTCCGTAGAACTTCAGGAGCCCGCGGAGGAACCGATGTATTGGGAATCCGAGTCCCCTTATCAGATAAGGGACAAAACATACTCGCTCCCCCTTATTGGGGCTTGGAGTGTCCTCCGCCTGTCTCCCACCTTGATAAGTAACCAGTCCGGCCCGGACTGGGACCATGAAGGCCGGAGGGAGAAGTCCCCCGTTTGGAGCTTCACTAGCTCGTTGTGCGAAATAGAGCACCTCCTCCAATTCCCCGGCGGTGGGCTGGGAGTGCGTGAAGAAGAGCCGCATTGACGATCCATGGTGGAATGGATTTCTAGGTCAAAGGCGCTTCGATGGAGAATCCGCGGGAGGAAGACGGTGTGGTTTGGATCTGGATTCTTGCCTCTTTTATAGGCGGGCAACTCGCACAATTAGGGTGTGAAATGCAAAAGACACCCTGGCTTTTCGCATTCGTGCGACGCGTGGAAGAGGGCCATTATTTGGCGTAGAAGCCGAGGAACACAGTATTCAAGATGAAGCCGGACCGCTCGGCGGTACATGGAATTTGAAGGAGAACTCGCCTTGCAACGCCAAGACTATAAACACGCTGGACTTATCATCATTGAAGCCTGGTTCGGGGCTCTTGAGGAGTCTGGACTAGGGGTGTCCGACAGCGGACTATCAATATCCGCCGGACTCCAAGACTACGAAGATACAAGATTGAAGACTCCGTCCGTGTCCGGATGGGACTTTCCTTGGCGTGGAAGGCAAGCTTGGCAATACGGATATGTAGATCTCCTACCATTGTAACCGACTCTGTAACCCTAGCCTCCCCGGTGTCTATATAAACCGGAGGGCTTTAGTCCGTAGGACAACATACATTACAACAATCATACCATAGGCTAGCTTCTAGGGTTTAGCCTCCTTGATCTCGTGGTAGATCCACTCTTGTACTACCCATATCATCAATATTAGTCAAGCAGGACATAGGGTTTTACCTCCATCGAGAGGGCCCGAACCTGGGTAAAAACATCGTGTCCCTCGTCTCTTGTTACCATCCGCCTAGACGCACAGTTCGGGACCCCCTACCCGAGATCCGCCGGTTTTGACACTGACACTCAACTTCACACCTTGTAACACAGGCAAGAACCCTTTCTATGCTAGATCCATTTTGAACTTCTTCAAAACTTTGTCAAGGTATGTGCTTTGTGAAAATCCAATTAAGCGTCTTGATCTATCTCTATAGATCTTGATGCCCAATATATAAGCAGCTTCACCGAGGTCTTTCATTGAAAAACTCTTATTCAAGTATCCATTTATGCTATCCAGAAATTCTATATCATTTCCAATTAGCAATATGTCATCCACATATAATATTAGAAATGCTACAGAGCTCCCACTCACTTTCTTGTAAATACAGGCTTCTCTAGAAGTCTGTACAAAACCAAATGCTTTGATCACACTATCAAAGCATTTATTCCAACTCCGAGAGGCTTGCACCACTCCATAAATGGATTGCTGGAGCTTGCACACTTTGTTAGCTCCCTTTGGATTGACAAAACCTTCCGGTTGCATCATATACAACTCTTCTTCCAAAAATCCATTCAGGAATGCAGTTTTGACATCCATTTGCCAAATTTCATAATCATAAAATGCGGCAATTGCTAACATGATTCGGACAAACTTAAGCATCGCTACGGGTGAGAAGGTCTCATCGTAGTCAATCCCTTGAACTTGTCGAAAACCTTTCGCAACAAGTCGAGCTTTATAGACAGTAACATTACCGTCAGCATTAGTCTTCTTCTTGAAGATCCATTTATTCTCAATTGATTGCCGATCATCGGGCAAGTCAACCAAAGTCCACACTTTGTTCTCATACATGGATCACATCTCAGATTTCATGGCTTCAAGCCATTTTGTGGAATCTAGGCTCACCATCGCTTCTTCATAGTTCATAGGTTCGTCATGGTCCAGTAACATAACTTCCAGAACAGGATTACCGTATCACTCTGGTGCGGATCTTACTCTGGTTGACTTACGAGGTTCAGTAACAACTTGATCTGAAGTTTCATGATCATCATCATTAACTTCCTCACTAATTTAAAGGAGCGTGGGTCATATATTCTGCTGAGCGTCGTTCTTGCCAAGGTTGTATGTCTTTTTCCAACCTACTCAAATCCAAACCGTTGGGGCCCCTTAGAGGTTCTAACCATGGAGCACGAAGGTCCCATAAACGCATAGTTTCCCCTCCAAAGATAACCTCCCCAGTTGGGGAATGCATTAGATATTTACCTAAACCTGTGGGTCCTTGAGCGGATCCCACATTAGCTCCAATACGTTGGTCTCTAACTAGAAAAGTAAATGCTTGAGCTTGAGAAGCTTCTGGCCCGGTCCAATCCAAACCAATCCCAAGTCCCCACCCGCTCGCGGCGAGCAAAGCAAGATGATTTCCCCGGATGCGGCCTGCAACATCGTCGGCAATGTCATCTCCTTCGGCCTCTTCCTCCTCTTTTATTCCCTAACTATACTATATTATTATTCTTTATCCTCTTTTTTTTCTTTTTATCAATGCAATGGGTTTAAGATTCATTAGCTTCCTCATTCTACTCTTTCACAAAGGAATGCGAAGAGAACTCAATGGATCTTATCCTAGTGGTGTAGGTGTCGCAGAAACCGGTTTCTGCGATGAACTACTTTCCAATAGGGGAGCAGATATAGTTACCTCATCAAGTTCTACTTTCCTCCCATTCACTTCTTTCGAGAGAAACTCCTTCTCTAGAAAAACTCTGAATTTAGCAACAAAAGTCTTGCCTTTGGATCTGTGATAGAAGGTGTACCCAACAGTCTCCTTTGGGTATCCTATGAAGACACATTTCTCCGATTTCGGTTCGAGCTTATCAGGTTGAAGCTTTTTCACATAAGCATCGTATCCCCAAACTTTCGGAAACGACAACTTTGGTTTCGTGCCAAACCACAGTTCATAAGGCGTCGTCTCAACGGATTTCGATGGTGCCCTATTTAACGTGAATGCGGCCGTCTCTAAAGCATAACCCCAAAATGATAGCGGTAAATCAGTAAGAGACATCATAGATCGCACCATATCTAGTAAAGTACGATTACGATGTTCGGACAACCATTATGCTGTGGTGTTCTGGGTAGCGTGAGTTTGCGAAACTATTCTGCATTGTTTCAAATGTAGACCAAACTCGTAACTCAAATATTCTCCTCCACGGTCAGATCGTAGAAACTTTATTTTCTTGTTACGATGATTTTCATCTTCACTCTGAAATTCTTTGAACTTTTCAAACGTTTCAGACTTATGTTTAATTAAGTAGATATACCCATATCTGCTTAAATCATCTTTGAAGGTGAGAAAATAACGATATCCGCCACGAGCTTCAACATCATCGGACCACATACATCTGTATGTATGATTTCCAACAAATCTGTTGCTCTCTCCATAGTTCCGGAGAACGGCGTTTTAGTCATCTTGCCCATGAGGCACGGTTCGCAAGTACCAAGTGATTCATAATCAAGTGGTTCCAAATGTCCATTAGTATGGAGTTTCTTCATGCGCTTTACACCGATATGACCTAAACGGCAGTGCCACAAATAAGTTGCACTATCATTATCAACTCTGCATCTTTTGGCTTCAACATTATGAATCTGTGTATCATTACTATCGAGATTCAACAAAAATAGACCACTCTTCAAGGGTGCATGACCATAAAAGATATTACTCATATAAATACAACAACCATTATTCTCTGATTTAAATGAATAACCATCTCGCATCAAACAAGATCCAGATATAATGTTCATGCTCAATGCTGGCACCAAATAACAATTATTTAGGTCTAATACTAATCCCGAAGGTAGATGTAGAGGTAGCGTGCCGACCGCGATCACATCGACTTTGGAACCATTTCCCACGCGCGCCGTCACCTCGTCCTTAGCCAATCTTCGCAATCCGTAGCCCTGTTTGAGTTGCAAATATTAGCAATGAACCAGTATCAAATACCAGTGCTCTGCGAGCATTAGTAAGGTACAAATCAATAACATGTATATCACATATACCTTTGTTCACCTTGCCATCCTTCTTATCCGCCAAATACTTGGGGCAGTTCCGCTTCCAAAGGACGATCGCTTGCGGTAGAAGCACTCGGTCTCGTGCTTAGGTCCGGACTTGGGTTTCTTCTCATGAGCAGCAACTTGCTTGTTGTTCTTCTTGAAGTTCCCTTCTTCTTCCCTTTGCCCTTTTTCTTGAAACTGGTGGTCTTATTGACCATCAACACTTGATGCTCCTTCTTGATTTCTACCTCCGCAGCCTATAGCATTGCGAAGAGCTCGGGAATTGTCTTATCCATCCCTTGCATATTATAGTTCATCACGAAGCTCTTGTAGCTTGGTGTTAGTGATTGGAGAATTCTGTCAATGACGCTATCATCCGGAAGATTAACTCCCAGTTGAATCAAGTGATTATTATACCCAGACATTTTGAGTATATGCTCACTGACAGAACTATTCTCCTCCATCTTGCAGCTGTAGAACTTATTGGAGACTTCATATCTCTCAATTCGGGCATTTGCTTGAAATAATAACTTCAACTCTTGACACATCTCATATGCTCCATGACGTTCAAAACGTCGTTGTAGTCCCGGTTCTAAGTCGTAAAGCATGGCACATTGAACTATCGAGTAGTCATCAGCTTTGCTCAGCCAGACGTTCTTAACGTCGTCCATTGTATCAGCAGCAGGCCTGGCACCCAACGGAGCTTCCAGGATGTAATTCTTCTATGCAGCAATGAGGATAATCCTCAAGTTACGGACCCAGTCCGTGTAATTGCTACCATCATCTTTCAACTTTGCTTTCTCAAGGAACGCATTAAAATTCAACGGAACAACAGCACAGGCCATCTATCTGCAATCAACATAGACAAGCAAGATACTATCAGGTACTAAGTTCATGATAAATTTAAGTTCAATTAATCATATTATTTAAGAACTCCCACTTAGATAGACATCCCTCTAATCCTCTAAGTGATCACGTGATCCAAATCAACTAAACCATGTCCGATCATCACGTGAGATGGAGTAGTTTTAATGGTGAACATCACTATGTTGATCATATCTACTATATAATTCACGCTCGACCTTTCGGTCTCCGTGTTCCGAGTCCATATCTGTTATATGCTAGGCTCGTCAAGTTTAACCTGAGTATTCCGCATGTGCAACTGTTTTGCACCCATTGTATTTGAACGTAGAGCCTATCACACCCGATCATCACGTGGTGTCTCAGCACGAAGAACTTTCGCAATGGTGTATACTCAGGGAGAACACTAATACTTTGATAATTTAGTGAGGGATCATCTTATAATGCTACCGTCAATCAAAGCAAAATAAGATGCATCAAAGATAAACATCACATGCAATCAATATAAGTGATATGATATGGCCATCATCATCTTGTGCTTGTGATCTCCATCTCTGAAGCACCGTCATGATCACCATCGTCACCAGCGCGACACCTTGATCTCCATCGTAGCATCATTGTCGTCTCGCCAATCTTATGCTTCTACGACTATCGCTACCACTTAGTGATAAAGTAAAGCATTACAGGGCGATTGCATTTCATACAGTAAAGCGACAACCATATGGCTCCTGCTAGTTGCTGATAACTCGGTTACAAAACATGATCATCTCATAAAATAAAATTTAGCATCATGTCTTGACCATATCACATCACAACATGCCCTGCAAAAACAAGTTAGACGTCCTCTACTTTGTTGCTGCAAATTTTACGTGGCTGCTACGGGCTTAGCAAGAACCATTCTTACCTACGCATCAAAACCACAACGATAGTTTGTCAAGTTGGTGTTGTTTTAACCTTCACAAGGACCGGGCGTAGCCACACTCGGTTCTACTAAAGTTGGAGAACCTGACACCCGCCAGCCACTTGTGTGCAAAGCACGTCGGTAGAACCAGTCTCGCATAAGCGTACGCGTAATGTCGGTCCGGGCCACTTCATCCAACAATACCGCCGAACCAAAGTATGACATGCTGGTAAGCAGTATGACTTATGTCACCCACAACTCACTTGTGTTCTACTCGTGCATATGACATCTGCGCATAAAACCAGGCTCGGATGCCACTTTAGGGAACGTAATTTAAAAAAATATCCTACGCACACGCAAGATCATGGTGATGCATAGCAACGAGAGGGGAGAGTGTTGTCCATGTACCCTCGTAGACCGAAAGCGGAAGCGTTAGCACAACGCGGTTGATGTAGTCGTACGTCTTCATGATTCGACCGATCAAGTACCAAACGCACGGCACCTCCGAGTTCAGCACACGTTCAGCCCGATGACGTCCCTCGAACTCCGATCCAGCCGAGTGTTGAGGGAGAGTTTCGTCAGCACGACGGCGTGGTGACGATGATGATGTTCTACCGACGCAGGGCTACGCCTAAGCACCGCTACAGTATTATCGACATGGACTATGGTGGAGGGGGGCACCGCACACGGCTAAAAGATCATTCGATCAATTGTTGTGTCTTTGGGGTGCCCCCCTGCCCCCGTATATAAAGGAGCAAGGGGTGTGCGGTTGACTAGGAGAGGGGCGCGCCAGGAGGAGTCCGACTCCCACCGGGAGTAGGACTCCCTCCCTTTTCCTAGTTGGATTAGGACTTTGGGGGGAAAGAGGTGGAGGAGAAGAAGGAAAGGGGGGCCCCGCCCCCCTCTCCTTGTCCTATTCAGAATAGGGGGGAGGGGCGCGCAGCCCTTTCCCTGGCCGCCTCTCCTCTCTTCAACTAAAGCCCACTATGGCCCATTAACCTCCCGGGGGGTTCCGGTAACCTCCTGGTACTCTGGTAAAATCCCGATTTCACCCGAAACACTTCCGATTTTCCAAACATAGGCTTCCAATATATCAATCTTCATGTCTCGACCATTTTGAGACTCCTCGTCATGTCCGTGATCACATCCGGGACTCCGAACAACCTTCGGTACATCAAAACATATAAACTCATAATATAACTGTCATCGAAACGTTAAGCGTGCAGACCCTACGAGTTCGAGAACTATGTAGACATGACCGAGACACGTCTCTAGTCAATAACCAATAGCGGAACCTAGATGCTCATATTGGCTCCCACATATTCTACGAAGATCTTTGTCGGTCAGACCGCATAACAACATACGTTGTTCCCTTTGTCATCGGTATGTTACTTGCCCGAGATTCGATCGTCGGTATCTCAATACCTGGTTCAATCTCGTTACCGGCAAGTCTCTTTACTCGTTCCGTAATACATCATTCCGCAACTAACTCATTAGTTGCAATGCTTGCAAGGCTTAAGTGATGTGCATTACCGATAGGGCCCAAAGATACCTCTTCGACAATCTGAGTGACAAATCCTAATCTCGAAATACGCCAACCCAACAAGTACCTTCAGAGACACCTGTAGAGCACCTTTATAACCACCCAGTTACGTTGTGACGTTTGGTAGCACACAATGTGTTCCTCTGGTAAATGGGAGTTGCATAATCTCATAGTCACAGGAACATGTATAAGTCATGAAGAAAGCAATAACAACATACTAAACGATCGGGTGCTAAGCTAACGGAATGGGTCAAGTCAATCACATCATTCTTTTAATGATGTGATCCCGTTAATCAAATGACAACCCATGTCAATGGCTAGGAAACTTAACCATCTTTGATCAACTAGTCAAGTAGAGGCATACTAGTGACATACTGTTTGTCTATGTATTCACACATGTATTATGTTTCCGGTTAATACAATTCTAGCATGAATAATAAACATTTATCATGATATAAGGAAATAAATAATAACTTTATTATTGCCTCTAGGGCCTATTTCCTTCAAGGACCAGCTCGGCACTGGCTGAAGAGCCTCCCCAAAAACTCAATTGGAAGTTGGGAGGAGCTTGAGGATGCTTTTCGGGCTAATTTTCAAGGGACCTACGTTCGACCTCCGAATGCAGATGATTTAAGTCATATAATTCAACGGCCCAGAGAGTCAGCCCAAAAGCTTTGGAACAGATTTCTCACTAAGAAGAACCAAATCGTCGACTGCCCGGACGCCAAAGCCTTAGCAGCTTTCAAACACAGCGTCTGAGATGAATGGCTCGCCAGACACCTCGGCCAAGAAAAACCGAGAACAATGGCAGCCCTGACAAGCCTCATGACCCGCTTTTGCACGGGCGAAGATAGCTAGCTAGCCCGCAGTAGCACCAGCAACCCAGGCACATCCGAAGTAAGGGATGGCAATGGAAAACAACGAAGCAGTAAAAGCAAGCGTTGAAATAAAGAAGACAGCCCAGATAACACGATGGTAAATGCCGGATTTAGGGGCTCTCGACCGGGTCAGCGGAAAAAGCCTTTCAAAGGCAGTAGAGATGGACCGTCCAGCCTAAACAAGATTCTAGACAAACTATGTCAGATTCATGGCACCCTCGATAAACCTGCAAATCACACCCACAGAGAATGCTGGGTCTTCAAGCAGGCCGGTAAGCTAAACGCCGAACACAAGGGAAGGGAGACACCAAGTGAAGACAAGGATGAGCCTCGCCAGCAAAGCACTGGGGGACAGAAAAAATTCCCACCAGAGGTCAAAACAGTGAACATGATCCACGTGACGAAGAGGAGAAGCAAACATGCACTCCGAGACACACGCGCCGTAGAGCCCGTCACCCCTAAGTTCAACCCCTGGTTGGCCAGCCCGATCACTTTTGATCACAGGGATCACCTAACAAGCATCCGGCACAACGGATTGGCTGCCTTGATGTTAGATCCAATATTAAACGGATACCATCTCACACGAGTCCTTATGGACGATGGCAGTAGTCTTAATCTGATATATCAGGACACAGCCCGCAAAATGGGGATAGACCCGACAAAAATCAGCCACAGTAATACTACCTTCAAGGGAGTAATACCAGGCCCAGAGGCCCACTGCACGGGCTCTCTAATACTAGAGGTTGTATTCGATTCTCCCGACAACTTCCGAAGCGAATAGTTAACCATCGACATCGCTCCATTCCGAAGTGGCTATCAAGCACTACTCTACTCGGAAGAGCAGCTTTTGCTCGTTTTAATGCAGTATCACATTACGCTTCCCTCAAGCTCAAGATAATGGAAATATTGAACGTTCCTTACGCACGGAAGAATGTGCGACGGCTTTAACAGCCGTACACTAAACGGCCCCTCCAACCACAATAAATGATTGGTCGTCAAGACCGCGGACATGGCTAGAAGAGTCTGTCGCATTACTAGCTATAACAGCTTAGATAAACCAGAGATTGGTTTGATGATTATACCCCCATAGGCGGTACCAGGGGCTTCCCGCATGTAAACAGGGCTAGTTCGGCTCAACTTTACTTATCTTGAATTTTCATGGTTTATTGAGAATAACCAATTTTTCGCACGACAAATTTCACCTAAGTTCTTCTCTTTTACCTTCGACAATCGTGCTACACCCTTCCAGGATACGGCACAACGGAGACACAGGCGCAGATGTGCAGCAGGGACCCGCTTAAAGGTTTCTTTTTAGATTAAGACCCCGTGTAAACCTTTTTTACTGTCTCTTGTTGTTCACATCCTCCGGATACTCAGTATAACCGAGAGCGATGTTGACTTTATTGGTATTTTGCCACGTCAGAACGATGCACGTACCTGGAAACTCAAGGATCATCATCAAGGGCATTATTCAGCCCGGTATATGTTGTAAAGACCGAATACCTTAGGGAGTATTCGGCGTCGCGAGTTTGGCCTTATATGCATCAGCTCCAAATCATGTCTTTGGTCAAATGTTGGGTTTGCCCGGCTTCCGTGTTTTGCTACCTTACGTTCCGCTCTATCGGCTAAGGTGCACCGGGAGAACTACTGCGATTGTGCCCTGGTTCATCCGAATGAGCACCTCAGTAGAGAAAGCCGAAAACTGACTGTCATGATAAAGCGCGAGACTGGTCAACCACTCGATGACTTAGCGGAATCTTCGGGATTCCTCCGCATTAACGAAGGGCCGTTTCCCGGTCATGTATGTATGCGCCCCGTATTCAGATGAGCGCGGAGGTACCAAGGGCTATATAGTAGTCCCACCGTCAAACTCCTATGGCTAAGTGAAACACTACAAAAAAATACACTTCCGTGATGATACGTGTTTGTCACAGTAGGTCGCGTTTTCTGTCATGCATGTACATCCATGACGATTTTATGACAGAATCATGATAGTCATACATGTGCTGTCATAGAAGTGTTCCATGACATTACCAAAATTATCATCACGGAAGTGTCCACTTCCATTATGATAAATCGCGCGTCACAGAAGTGCTTTTGTCAAGGGTGACCGACACATGGCATCCACCATAACGGAACGCCTTTAAGCTATCGGGTCGGGTTTTGGATCCGATAACCCATTAACAGCCCCGACCAATGGGGATTTTCCACGTCTAAATCATCATTGGCTGGAGGAAACACGTGTCGGCTCATCGCTGGGACAGATGTCATCCACTCATTGGACAGAAGGCGCCTATGATACGTCGACACGTGGCACGGCCCAACAGAGGCCCATTCCTGTGAAAAGGCTGGCCCGTTTGACTTGGTCAAAAGGTGGCGGGCCGACCCATGGAAAGCCTGTTAACGGCATGTTCGCATATAGCCCATTTATAGCCCACTAACCCAAGGCCCGTTACGCCCTATTCGAATTAGGACCAGTAGCGTCATATGGGCCATCCAATATGATTCCAGCCCGTTTTCACTTCTGGCCCATGACATCTTTCGGCCCATATGAGGCCCTATGTAACTCTTGGCCTATTAACGGCCCGTGGTGAAACTGGCCCGTAATGAACAGTGTATCAATTTACACCCATTAACGGCCCGTGGTGAAACTGGCCCGTAAAGAACAGTGTATCACTTTATACCCATTAACGCCCCGTTATTTCGTTGGGCCGTTTCCAGCCGATGTTATCTTCGGCCTTCTCATAGCCCATTTATTCTTGGGCTATTTTCCAGCATTCATTTACTTACGGCCCGTTATTGTCATTTTCTGCTTGTAGGCCAAATTCAGCCCATGGTTACAGTCGGCCCGTTTGTGGTCCGTTAATACATTGGGTCGTTTTCATAGCGTCATCAAAAACGGCATATTAACGTTGGCCCGTTATGGTCGGCCCATGAACGGACGTTTCCAACTCTAGCACGTTTACGGCCAGAATGCGGTCTGTTTGGCCCATGTTTGGCCAATCAATCATACGGCCCGTATAAGGCCCATTGATGATACGGCCCCTAGAAGGCCCATTGATGATACGGCCCGTAGAAGGCCCATTGATGATATGGCCCGTAGAAGGCCCATTGTTTCTACGGCCCGTAGAAGGCCCACTGTTTCTACGGCCCGTAGAAGTCCCATCGCTTATCTGCCCGTAGAAGGCCCATCGCTTTCTCTGACCCTTAGGAGGCCCATGTTTCTCTGACCCGTAGGAGGCCCAAAGTCACTCTGATAAATATAGCCCATGGTTATTTTGGCCTAGTTTTAAAAAATAGGTTATTGCAGCCACTAGCAAACCGCAGAAAAAGAACTGTACTGACTACAAGCAAACAAATAAACAAGACAACAAGGAAATATATAAGCAAGCAACTTACACCAGGCTATCACGGCTATTACACATATTACATCCATTGGGCATCAAAGTTCGCCACCGGTGAAAATATAGGGAACACAAAGACATATAAACGCCACAAAAAACAAGTCCGAACTGAAATCACTTCAGAAGAGCTCAAGAAGCAATATCCTGGGTACCCATAATGCTGGAAAGATGCTTAGCAAGCTTATTAACTTTCTCTTGTTTGGCGCTTAAGTCCTCCAATGCTTGCTGTTCCACCAGAAAGTATGCATCTGAATTCTGCAGGGACTTCCTCAGTCCTTCGGCTTCCTGTCGCATAACATCTGATCGATGTCTTTAAACTTGAAGTTGAGACTCAAGAAGTCGAATTGATTCAGTAATGAGTTCAAGAGTGGTGCCAAAGATGGTAGCCAGTAACTCGAACACTACATCAAGACAGGACTTTGGGGTTGTCTCAGTGTCTTCAATATAGTTTTTATCAGCTTTCTTGGAGACCAACAAGGATGTCTCACTATCTTGAACCTTATCTGCATTACTTCTTTTACCATTGCATAACATGGTACTCTTCTCCAATATTTTATCCGCGTTCTAAAAGAGAAACAAACAAACACATCTCAGGTTTACAATGTAGTATACGAAACTCATTTTTGTAAACCAGTTCAGTAGTAAGGTGGACAGGATAACAACATGAAACAAACATATATCTATGTAGTATGGTCACTGTATGGTCTATATCATTCTAGTTTATGTTGCCAAATCAAGATAGATACAGTTCAAATCATATCTATTTAAGACAAAGCAGCATAGACAGAATATAAGTGTGGGAAACTACATAGCAATAAAACACTTTTAATGTGCATGGCATGAGAACATAACTATTTATTCAATTGAAACTGAAATCAATATAGAGCAAGTTACAATAGCAAACAGCCAAACATGTTGAAGAAACAGGTTTAAAACATACATGTTGTGCCATTGGAGTTTCAATTGCATCCTTCAAATTTGAAATTAGTTGGTATCAGTAAATACAGTGATGCAAGAGCAAAGTAGTATGAACCATAGCTACGGAACCTGACCTGAGAACAATTGTTCTTCTGCTTTAAGCGTTGACTTCGAGTTCGGGGTGGTGGTCCTCGTGATTTGGGCACTGCAGTTGCCTTACTAACTGCTCGTGTTTGGGTGCTCTATGGTGGAGACGGTGCTGTGTCAATGGGAAATGGGTGTCTATCTACTGGGGTTGGGGTTAGAAGGGGTGTACCTGGTTCTCTGTCCAACTGGGTAGGGGTACAATCTGCATGAGTGTGGATTATGTGTGGTGTGGTTGGTTCTTGGGCAAGTACAACCATGGTTCTATCTGCATCGACAGGTAGCACGATCTTTTCTAAAGACCATGTTTTTACTCCCACAGATACTGCCATCACTCCCTCCAATTGAAATGGCTGATAAACAAGAAAAGTAATTGAATGTACATACATTGTAAGATAGACAGGTGCAATGGATAGTAGGAAAGAAAACATGGAATGAAATAATTCACATTTATGTTGTCTAAGCAAACAGAATAGCAGGACATAATTTCACATATATGATGGCTAATTAAACAGGATAGCATGACACAATTTCACATGTATGATGGCTAACTAAACAGGATAGAATGACATACTTCAAAATATGATGACTATGTAAACAGGATGACATGATATAACTATACGATGTGTCTATTAAAGTGGTTGGCATGCCATAAATCACAAACATGCCGTCGATGGAAACATGATGGCATGATATAATTCACGGATAGAATGACATAATTTAAAATATGATGACTATGTAAACAGGATGAGATGATATAACTATATTATGTCTTTAGAAAATGGGTTGACATGCCATAATTCAGATACATGCTGTCTATGTAAACATCATGGCATGACATAATTCAAATATATGATTTATATACTAAGGAAGTGAGCAGAGGGCAATCGCATATATGATGTGTCAACTAAGGAGATGGCATTCAATATTGTCTATATGATGTAAAAACTAAGCATTGCAATACAACATATGCATTATATGAGTAATATAACCCTGCCAAGTTTGAGCATACACCTCAAGGGGATAATAGGACTAGTCATCTGCCTCTGAATCCTCCTCTGAAGAGCTATCTGTAAACAGCAAGATATCTGCTTCAGCTAGCATTGTCTGCTCTAAAGACCTTGTTTTAACTCCAGATTTCTCCATCACCAATTCAAATGGCTGATGCACAGGAAGAGCAGTTGAATATACAAACATTGTCGACAAAAGCAATGAGAAATACAAAAAAAGGACGGCATGATATAATTCACATATACGACGCTTGCCTAAACAGCATGGCATTGTATAATTCACATACATAATGCCTTGCAACAAGATAACATTGCATAATTCACATATATAATGTCTTGCTACAAGATGGCATTGCATAATTCACATATATGGTAATTAGACACTAAACAGGTGGCATTCACACAAAGCATGTCTAAACTAAGCAAATGACATAGCAATGCAAGATACCATACGCACGATATGAGCAACATAACCCTACCAAGTTAGGGCATGCACCTTGGGGGGGATATGACTGGTCATCTGTCTCTGAATCCTCCCATGAGGAGCAATCGGTAACCAGCAAGACATGCGCTTCGTCAGATAGCATTGTCTCCTCTGAAGACCTTGTTTCCACTCCAGATTTTTCCATGACCGTGCCGAATGGCTGGTGCACAGGAAGAGTAATTGAATGTACTAAAATTGTTAACAAATTTAACACGTAATAAAAAATGATGGCATGATATAATTCACATATAAGATGACTGGCTAAACAGGGTGGCATTGCAAAATTCACATATATGATGCCTGGCTTGACAAGATGGCATTGCATGATTCACATATACGATAAAGAAACTAAACAGATGGCATTGACACAAAGCATGTCTAAACTAAGCAGATAACATCTTTAATGTATACAGTAAGTAATCCAAGGCACCATATGCATGATATTACCAACATCAGAATGCCAAGTTAGAGCGAAGACCTCATGGGGTAAATAGGAGTGGTCTTCTCCTTCTGAATCCCCCTCAGAACAGTTATCTTCCTCTTGATTACGATCTGACATGGGTGGAGGAGGGCTGCCTTTGCGCCCACCATGGAACGACGTCTGCATGAAATTTTATTGCCACGCAAGGCTCGTCTCTTTTGCTCTACATGATCAGTTCCATTGTGTACAATAACTGGCATGCATAGGAATAAAACATAGTCAGATTATGTAAGGAGTGCATGCACAAATCCAGAGTGATGGTAGCAAACTGTGGATAGACCCAAAACCAATGATAGCAGGTAGATAATAGCTTTAGTTAAAAAATACAGATAATGGCTCCTTTAATGTTTGTTTGCACCCAACATGAAACTCATAGTAGACACCGGAGATTAACCAGATAGTAGACAGATAGTACTGATTGCTGCCCCAATATGTACTCCACAACCATTTAAAAACTCAAGTTTCAGCATTAGTTTGGACCTGACTCGGAGTCTAATAGGAGAACACGACGATAATGTAGCATGTCATCATATTACGCGACGCATAACGTAAGCAGACAGAGAAGAGTGTGACCTCTCTTGCGGACCCGTGTAGTCCTCAAGGTCATCTGCTCAGTTGATGATGGTAATGCAGTTCCGTGGCTGCCAGCGGCGGGGAAGAAGATCTGAGGCGGCGAAAGATAGTCTGGTGAGCGGATCTCTACTATGGTGAACCCTTCCGTCGTTGGAGCAGCTGAGCTGGGGTGGAATACAGCGCCGCAGGAGCAGGACAAACCACACAAGGTTTTCTTTGACACATATCTGTAACAGAAGTAATTGAGTAAGGGCTTGTTTGAATTTGAGGATTCTAACAATGCAGGGATAGGAAATAGACAGGAATAGGATAGGAATGCACGTGCAAAACAGAGAATTTAAAAACACAGGATTTCTGCCAATCTGGGTGTTTTATTCACAACAATTGGAAGATCATAGGATGCAAAAAATCATGGTGAGATTAAGTCAAACCACAAGAAAATGTACGGTTATAATGCTATTATGCTACTATCTCTTAGTCTTGTGCTTCATGAATAGGAATATGAAAAGGAGGAGAAGTGGAAATTAGAATTCCTACGGTTTTTCTTTCAAGGAAACACTAAAGGAACAAATCCTACAGTTTTCCTTTGCTCCATTCCTTTGCACCAAATTCATGAAAAGTAGTACCATAGGAAACTTTCCAATTCGGCGTTTTCATTCACTTTTCCTTTCAAGCATCGGCGATTCTAGTAGGCAGGCTTGAGCAAGGAAAATCCTACACTAAAAATGTTTTGTGCTACTTCTATTACTTTGGACCCAGGCCACGCCATACTAGCTCAACTCCCGGCCCATCGACAAATGCACGGCTCAAACGCAGAGAGATAAATAATGAGGGCGTTCAAGAGAGTCCATCACGGATAGCTAAGTTGCACAGTACCTCACCGCTTGTCATATAGTAGGATAAAATAATCGATTTCCCATTACTACGAGTGCTCAGTGGACAATATATATAACATGTAGAGTAAAAAAGAGATGCAACAAGTGTACAACCTCTTTGGCGAAGCCATGTCGATCTCAGCGTGATTGGGTTGGCCGGTGAGGATGCTCCGGCTGACTTTGCTATCGGAGGAGGGGAAGAAGATCTTAGGCGTCTGGAGATGGAGCCCGAGGTACTGCTCCGCTGTGATGGAGGGTTTCATCGTTGGAGCAGCTCCGGTGAGTTGTATGACGCTGAGGCTGAAGCAGGACGAGACAACGAACAACGTTAACCAGAGAGGAACTCTAATAGCATCTCCAATACATGACGTAAAATACATAACCACAAAGTGCTAGATGTAAAATACATCAGCCGCTCATCTCTGAACTTAATTATCGAAACAGAACTTAACTGTCGAAACTGAACTTAACTGTCGAAACTGAATTTTGCTGTCAAAACTGAATTTTGCTGTCGAAACTGAACGCACTAGCAAGGTGAGGCTACACGTCGGTCGACTGACTTATTCATCTCTGGTCAGTCGATTTTGCAGCCGTTGGATACGAAATAAAGGGCCTGCAGTTCATCTTCAACCTCCACCCCCCTGAGCCGCCAGCCACCACCGGCCAAACAGTAGCCCCCCGCCGCCCGCAGCCGGCGGTGCACCGCCCCGCCCGCCCCGAAAACACTCCCCACCGCCGGTCCGCCGCCGCCCAGTCCATCCCTCTAGGCCCCCCATGCCGAGCTTTTCTCGGCGATCCCCACCGCCCGCCAACGCCCGCCACGCCGGCGACCACCGCCCCATCCTGAACCCTAAGATAGATAGTGGGGTACCTCTTCGGCGAGCCCCCCTCCCCGCTGCGGCTGGTTCTTCCTTCACCCAGCGAGCCCCCCACCCTGAAATCGATCGACCCAAAAGTCAATTCAGTCGACTGAAGTGTAGCTAAATCGGAGCAACATCGCAAGCAAGAGCAAGAGCGAGAGCAGCAGCGCGAGCAAGAGCAATAGCAAGAGCAGACCAAGCAGGGGACCTAGAGCAAGAGCAGAGCAGCAGCGCGAGCGAGAGCTAAAGCAGCAGCAGCTCCTAGTGATGTGGACGTCGCCGCCGAGGGAGCAACACCGTGGAGGAAGTGGCCAGTGACGCCGCCGTGGATGGATCCACGCTGGTCGGCTCGGGACCGAGCGCTGGCAGCACCGTGAGATTGAATCAAGAAGAAAATCCAGCAATTAGTGTACAACCTCTTTGGTGGTGCCGATTAGGCCGCAGCTTCATCCGAGGAAACGGTGATGATGATGCTCTTCCGGTGGTGTAGGTGAAGACGGTGGTGTGGGAATGGAGGTGGCGCGAAAGACGAGGGGAACATCGGGGCAGCTCCTTGGAGGTGGAGGACGGGGTGGCTGAACCGGCGGGACGATGAGATCGATGACGGATCCTCAGTGAAGTACGGTGGTTGAGGGATGTCGAGGTGTTGCTGTGGACGACGTCGTCGGGGAAGAGGCTCTGGCTGGGTGGCGGATGGAGCAGGGTGTGGGGTTTCATCGCGGGTTTTCGCGGCCTCGGTGTATGAATGGGTGGGCGGATGGGATGGCAGTTGGGAACCATGACTTAGAGATGTGCTTGTCCGAAATGTGGGGTAAGTTACGAAAGTACCCCCACCGATTTGAGGCGGTTCTTTCGGTTCAGGGGTACCACGGGCATTTCACGTGTCAGGGTTTCACAGGAGGTGGGAGTTTTCACGCGCGTTGTAATTTCGAAATAGCAAGGCGCGGGTTGAGATGGAGGGAGTTGTCGGAGCACAACGAGACAAAGATATATCTTAAATATTTCGGGCTAACAAGGCGTGGGTTGAAGAGGCGGGAGTTTCGCAGCACGATAGACAGAGACGCTAGCTTGATTTTTCGGCATAACAAGGCGCGGCTTGAAATTTCGGAAGAACAAGCTTAACGTGTACCCGAAAAAAAGACAATTTGCACCTCAACACGCACAACACACACACAAACACCATTTAGACTAGAGTAAGGTACACGTGCATTACACGCATGAGATTTGGCAACCAAATTATGAATAAATACCACATTATAGCATGCAGGCTTTGAGTCATATATGCATGATGTAGATGTTCGTTTAATTATTATAGTTCATTTCATTCAAAATCATCTAGTTTTTATAAGAAAGCTTATCTATTTTAAGATTCATGGAATTGTGCGTCGTAAGACATAAAGTAAAAACAAATAATGGCAAATCATGTAGAAAAACATTTGGGCAATTCTAATACGGAAGATTCTAGAACAATTGAGAAGTGCTTGTGTTTTGATGTTTGTGCATTATGCTTAAGTTCAACCATGGAGTCTTCTAGGTTATATATGTGGCGAAATCTGGTGGAATCTAGATGATATCCAACGGCAAGTAGTGCTCAAATTTGCCATCTTTGGACCATCGGATTCGCCTCATCCAACGACCATCTTTCAAAGTTAAAGTTACCCGCACACAATATAAAAAATATAAAATATAATATATATATATAGGGGTATAGATATAGATATGTGATGCGAAAGCCGCCCATCATCTCCAATTAGAATAGTGTGTCCATGCATGGATGCGATGTGGCCAAATGATGTATGCCATCGGTATCTCAAATTCAAATCAGTCTGACCTTGTTCAATGTGTATACATTACAACATGCTCGTTTCCAAACCACACCGAGCAGATCTCCGTTATATTCATGCATGCATGGGTTTCAAACATCAGGATCTCTTATTCAAATATTTGAATTCAACTTTACGTTGATTATGACCTCACCTATTCTTTTACACCCACACAGTAGTCTTCTCTTTATAATTGTACCACTAACTTTCTCTCGTGCATGCATGCACACACACTACCAGTCGGGATTATCCATCGCACACATGCAATCTTTTTCTTCAGGTCGGTCTCCCATGAAGGCACACACCCACACACATCCCCCTCTCCATCATATCGGGCATTATTTATCTCTCACGCGTGCATGCGCAACGATCGATGTTCCTCTATGTATGTGTGTCTATAGCTAGGTCTTTCATAGTTTTCCACACAAACCGATCAATCGATATATCCAGTGAGGTCTCACCCTCTTTCCCACGTCCACATCGATCAATCTATACCTCTCTATATAGGATTAACATATATAGCTAATACACCCACATTAATTATATATCCAGCGTCCCCCTCTTATCATCCATGCCTTCCGCTTCATCTCTCAGACGCGTGCACAATGGCGAAGACAGGCGATGAGGCCCTCCCCCCCCCTAACATCACTATATATCGAGGCTAATATGAATGTGATCATTAGACAATTGCTACTAAAAATGGTTTACGTTCATGAATTGACCCTCCACGTAAAGTATTAGCAATGCTTGGCCCCCCTAGCTCATTTATTTTTCATGGCTCTGCCACTGCGCGCAATAGTGCACGTGTTCGCCCCCTCTCTCTAAATATCGATCTCGCACTTGTGCATTCCTTCATAGTCTCCCTCCACTCGGCCCCTCGCACCATCTTCTAGCCCCCCACCGGATTTTGCCACATGTACAATCTAGCAGACTCCATGGTTGAACTTAAGCATAATGCACAAACCTCAAAACAACAGTGGTTCTCTTTTGTTCTAGAATCCTCCGTATCATAACTGCCCAAACTTTTTTTCTACTTGAATTTCCGTTATTTGTTTTTTACTTTATGCTTTACAACGCACAATTCCATGAATCATAAACTAGATTAAGGGCTTCTTTGATTCAAAGGATTCTCAAAGGAATTTTGGAGGATTCTAATCATTAGGAATTTTTCCTATCTTGGTTGTTTGATTCGTAGGATTGTAAACCATAGGAATTTTTCCATATGATTCATTTGCACTAGATTTCATAGGAAACATCCCATCCACTCAAACCTCTTTGAAAGAATTCTGCGTTTTTTCTATGCACAATCAAACACTCGTACAATCATGTAGGATACAAGACGACATTCCACTATAATCCCATGTTTTTCCTATTCCCGCGTTCTTAGCTTTTTTATAAAAACTAATTGATTTTGAATGAGATGAACTATAAGAATTAAAGGAAGGGCTACATCAGGCATATATGACTCAGAGCTTACATGCTATAGTGTGGTATTTAATCATAATTTGGTTGCGAAATCTGATGCGTGCAATGCACGTGTACCTTACTAGTACTTCGAGTATGTGCAAAACACGTAAATTAGAATACCAATGGCACGCTACACAGTGTCTCTCTTACAGTTCATGAAGCCACGTGGCACATGTGGAGGCGTTGTCGCGACCTCCTTGCGTGGGTTGATCACAGTGACGTGCTGCTGGTTCCAGAAGAATGTACTCATCCTCCCTGAGCCATACTGGCGGTATATGCACGAAGCGAAGATGTGCATGCACGCCACGCACGCACTCATTCCCTCGCACGCACACGCGGGCACACGTGCGGACGCAATTATGTACCAAGATCCACCCCATGTGATAATCTGACGCGTGTAAAGTCGTTCACTTCACTGATGGTCAATTAATACAGCGCATGCAAATTGAGTGGACGTGAGGGCGGAAGAAAGACATTATTACTCCACTGCGCGCATGCGAGTAGTTAAATCGTGGGTTGCTAGTAGTACTTCCATTGGTCTCCTTCATATTTTGTGCCAATTTTTGACAGTAACATAACATTTACGCATTTGAGCAGTGTAGTACTTGAAATTTATGTTCCGCTAAACTCATCGGGAGCTATTTCAGGCCTCGAAACCAAAACCATCAATTAATCTTTACCTTGTTCCCATCACATTCGAAAGCCTTCTCACACCTACTAGTACGTACCAAACCTGAATGTGTTCCCACTATGCAGGTATTAGTACTAGTGCTAGTACTTAGGTTATAAAAAGGGGAACTACCTAACCGAAAATTACTCTACCTTTCCTCCTCATAAGTGCTTCTTCTTCGTCTGTCGTTGCCATGGCCGGTGAGCAGAGGTCTAGGTCGTGAACTACTCATAACAAGGGAGAGGCAACCAAGGCTGCGGAAAAAAAAGAGAGGGCTCGCCGCCACGTAGAGACCTCGAAAGATCTCTCACGGGCAGGTGATGGCTCCCAGGAGCGCCCTAGCCGCGGAGGCGAACATGCCGAGCCGGCGGAGCTGGAGTCGTTATCCCTCGACGGCATGCCCGGTCAGCTCAATAAGCACCTCAATAAGCAGAAGGAGTTCATCCAAGGCTTGATGGAGTTGCTGAAGGAGAGCCTCGACGACATGCCCGCTGAGCTCAATCAGAAGGGGGAGTTGACCGCCGGCTTGGTGATGCTGCTGAAGAAGAGCATTGCCTCGGAGAAGAAGGCGACCGGCGAAATCCTGCGACTTCAGGAGGACAAGGCGAAGCTCTGCCATGAGATTGACCTGTTGAAGGAGAAGAACACCGACTGGAAGAAGATGCATGAGAATAGTAGTTCCTTGATGAAGATGCTGCAGGCCCTCGTCATGGAACAGAAGGAGGAGTTGGCGAAGCTCCGCATTGAGAGCCCGGCTGCTGTCAAGGTACGTAATGCGGCCGTGGAACAGATGATGAAGGCTCGCGTCGAGAAATCCCGCGTCATGGACAGAATGAAGAAGATGGCGGAGGAGACGCGCAAGGAGATGGAGGCCATGGAGGTGATGAAGAAGCAGTTACGACTCCGCGGCGAATTAGATCATTTGGGGTGATAATCTTCCTTCTTCTTTTGCTCATGTGTTTCATCTTTTGCTTTGGGTGTTTCACCGCACGTGTCACTTTCTCTGCGAGGCATGGATAGAACAATAGTTTTTTTAGGGAATGAATAGAACAATGCTAACAATGAGATGACTAGCAAATTAGATCATCTTTTATCGCCATATGGCACTGGGATGCCGTGTTTCGTGCTCCTCCCTCGCAGTACTACTCCAGTGGAAAACTTGAGTATACCGCACGGTTCTTTGCTCCTCCTCGATCAGGTCGTCGGTGCATTTATACGAGCAGTCAAATCACAAGGCCCCACCTTCCAGCAGTAATGAGCCGTCAAATCACAAAGGCCCTCGCCTCTCATGAAACCGACCAAGCTAGACTGCCCCGCCCTCTAGCCTTTTAAAAAATGTATACTTTTGTACAGCAGTAGTATCGATGGATTGCGCCATGGAGCAAAACTTGAAATTAAAAAAAGGTGGTACATATAGAGAGCGCCATGCCAAATTATGCATATAGTACTATTAAAAAGGCTAGTCACAATAATGGTGTCCAGCACAACCCACCCCTCAAATAAAACTAAGAGGGTGCTTGGATACGTTTTAGTCCCATGACTAAAAGTAGTGGGACTAAAACATGCTAGCCTCACCCATGCTTGGATCCAAATACTAAAAAGTCTAAAATCAAGTTAATGAGCATTTATTATCCTCCAAACCCTCCAATTTGGAACTCGCATGTGTTAAAGGAGAGGACTTAAATGAGTAGAGAGAGGACTAATCCACATTTTAGTAGGGGTACCCCTGACTAAAAAAAATTAGTCTCAAGACTAGTTTTCGCCCCTCTTTAGTCTGGGGTGCTTGGAACTTTAGCCTCTTAAAGAGACTATTTTTAGTTAGACTAAAATAAGTCCCTTGGATCCAAGCACCCTCTAAGCATCCTGGAATTCTTTGACAAAACTAAGCACCCTGAAATTTTTTGACAACTAAATTGCTCGCTATATGATGTCGGCCATATATATTGTACGTATATAATGTGAAGAAACAAGTGGTAGTACTATACCAACTAAAAGATGAAATGTAAGAAATACTAGTATGTACGTACTGAAGAGTTAAAGTAACGAGAAGAAAAATAACATAGTTCTGCTGGGGGCTCAGCACAACACACCCCTCAAATTAAAATAAGAACACCTGAAATTAAACTTTGCAACTATTCCGGTAGACACTGCATTAGAACCACCATGAGCAACGACACTGCCACCTTACTCGGAGTCCTCGTCCACGTCCTCGACTTCGTCCTTATTCCTCTTCCTCTTGGCCGATACTTCCTTGCTTGAACCGCACACTTGGCTGTTGCTCTTCATCCAACCCTTGTAGATATTGAAGCAAAGGTAGCCATCCATTGCAGCATAGTGGATGTGGTCTATATCTAGTACATTCCGCTGCCATGCATGACGATGAAATGTGTATGGAGGTTTCTCCAGTTTACCGTACGAAGGATGAACCATGGCTCCTGCCAGGGTCAGCATTGAAGGCTGACAAGAGGACACCAGCCGATTCTTCTGGAGGTCGAAGGTGTTGCCTACAACGAGGCCTATCCGACGCAGGACTTATTTGTCGTTACCAAAGTCTACAGTAACGAATTTGACTAGGTTGCTCTCGAGGAAATCCTTAAAATCCTGGCACTCAACGTCGGCATGGCATATGTGGTAGATGCTACCTCTTGAGCACTGCGTTGGTTTTCCCCGAAGAGGAGAGGATGATGCAGCAAAGTAGCGTAAGTATTTCCCTCAGTTTTTGAGAACCAAGGTATCAATCCAGTAGGAGACTACACGCAAGTCCCTTGTACCTACACAAAAACAATAGCTCCTCGCAACCAACGCGATTAGGGGTTGTCAGTCCTTTGACGGTCACTTACGAGAGTGAGATCAGATAGAGATGATAGATAATATTTTTGGTATTTTTGATATAGAGATGCAAAGAGAAAAGTAAAAGCAAAGTAAAAAAGCAAAGAAATAATAAAGTGATGGAGATTGTGTAACGCCCTCGATGCGGCTATATCTCCCACGTGTCGAAGCACGACTTAGAGGCATAACCGCATTGAAAGCAATGTCGCAAGTGAGGTAATCTTCACACAACCCATGTAATACATAAGGGAAAGAGATACATAGTTGGCTTACAATCGCCACTTCACACAATTACATGAATAAAACATTACATCATCCAGATACAATCAAGGTCCAACTACGGAACCCAAAATAAAAGAAGAACCCCAAATGCGACAAAAGGTCCCCGATCGACCCCAACTGGGCTCCACTACTGATCAACTAGGACGAAACAACACAAAGGGGCAAGATCTTCATCGAGCTCCTCCTTGAGCTTGGATGTGTCACCTGCTCGGTACATAGGCACCTGCAAACTGGTTTTGGAAGTATCTGGTGAGCCACGAGGACTCAGCAATCCCATTACCATGGGTATCAAGACTAGCAAAGCTTAATGGGAAGGAAGGGGTAAAGTGGTGAGGTTGCAGCAGCGGCTAAGCAAAGGTATGGTGGCTAACCAATGCAAATAAGAGCGAGAAGAGAACAAGCGGAACGGACGTGAAGCTAGCAATGATCAAGAGGTGATCCTGAACACCTACTTACGTCAAACATAACACAGAAGTCGTGTTCACTTCCCGGACTCCGCCGAGAAGAGACCATCACGGCTACACACTCGGTTGATGCGTTTTAATTCGGATCAAGTGTCAAGTTGTCTACAACCGACATTAACAAATTCCCATCTGCCACATAACCGCGGGCACGGCTCTCGAAAGTTTATACCTGCAGGGTGTCCCAACTTAGCCCATAACAAGCTCTCGCGATCATCGAAGAATAGACCTTCACCCAGAAGACCCGATCGGTCTCGAATCCCAGTACATCAAGACATTTCGACAATGGTAAAACAAGACCAGCAAAGCCGCCCGATCGCCGACAATCCCGATAGGAGCTGCACATATCTCGTTCTCGTGGCAACACCGGATGAGACATCCTCGAGTAAAACCAGACCTCGAGTTGCCCGAGGGGCCCCGATCTACTCGGTTCGAACCAGCACTTAGACAAGCAATCGCCCGGGGCTGAAATAAAGATGACCCGAGAGAGCGACTCCCAAGGGAAAAGTAGGTGGTGGTGAGGCAAATGGTAAAAGTCAATGTTGGGCCTTCTGGACAAGTTTTATTCAAAGCGAACTGTCGGGGGTCCCATAAATCACCCGACCGCGTAAGGGACGCAAAATCCGGGAACATAACACCGGTATGACGGAAACTAGGGCGGCAAGAGTGGAACAAAACACTGGGCATAAGGCCAAGCCTTCCACCCTTTACCAAGTATATAGATGCATTAATAATATAAGAGATATTGTGATATCCCAACATAAACCCATCCACCATGGAGAAATCTTCAACTTCACCGCAACTAGTAACGCTATAAGAGGGCTGAGCAAAAGCGGTAACATAGCCAAACAACGGTTTGCATAGGAATGGTGTCAAAGGTTAGAGGTTCATGGCAATTTGGGATTGCTGGACAAACAGTAATAGGTAGCGCAGCATAGCGAAAGAACGAGGCAACTAGCATAGCAATGATAGTAGTGAGATCGAGGTAGCGGTCATCTTGCACGAAATCCCGCAAGGAAGAAGAACGAGTCCATGAAGAAGACAAACGGACGTAGTCGAACGAATCCTCACAACTCCGGAACGAAACCGAAGCTAACGAGAGAAGCAACCCGGAAAGAAACAAACAACATTGTAAACAACCATCACATAAACATGGCATGATGCACAACCAAGGATGATGCATGTCCGGTTTAATGAGGCATGGCATGGCAAAATGCAACAAACAATACTACAAGTTAAGTGGAGCTCAATAGGCAACGAGTTGCATATTGACAAAACACCACATCCGAGTTATTTAGTTTGATCTCGTTTAGGTACACAACAATGTTAAATGTTGATTAACATGGCAAGGGGTGAAGCATAACAAAACTACCTACCTAGGCAAGTTTAAATGAGGCTGGGAACAACGAACAACAAGTCCGGAAAATCCCCATATGCATATTTCGAATTAGCTACTGTTCTGCCCTAAAACATATTTTAAAGTTGTTAAACAGGAAAATAAAGTGCACCATGTTAAACTAGGCATTTTTCCACCCCATTTACATATAAAGTTTATTAAATTCCGAGTTACGGTTATTTAGTTATGAAATAAATCATTTTAACATGGCATTTGAGCAAATTTAAACAAACAACATTTTAAACATTTTAAACATGGATGAAAGCAGCATATTATGAAACTAGATGAAAAACTAAGCACTTTACATGTTAAAATCATTTTAATCCGATGCATGGTTAATGAGTTATTAAATGCATGATGTATGAGGGTGTTTCTGCAAATCTGTAAATCCCTGGAAATTGATTAAATCGCAGATCTGGGAAAAAAAGTATGTGGGCCGAATCTGGCAGGCCCGGTAGTGGACAGGAGAGGCTGGGGGTTGCTCACCCATGGGCCAAGGCCCAGGTCGGTGGAGAGGCTAGGCCGACTCGAGCTGGGCGTTGGGCCTGGAGGGGCTGGGCCGTGGCCCACGTGGCCGCGGGAGTGGGCGGCGCGGCACCGGCAGCTCGAGCTCACCGGCGTCGAGGGAAGGTTCGGCGAGGCGGCAGCACAGGGCAGGCGGAGGAGGCGGATCCGGTCGGCAGCTCACCGGATCCGGCGCGCGCGGGTCGGTGGGGCGGCAGGACGCAGCGGCGACCTCGGCGGGTGGCGGAGGGACGAACCCCGCGGCGGAGGGAGGGCGCGACGGCGGGGTGCGGCGCGGCGCACGGGGAGGCACGGCGGGCGGTCGGCGGGGCAGCGCCGGCGGCTCAACGAGGCAGACGCCGGCGAGGCCGCTGAACGCGACCGGGCACGCGGGCGCCGACGACGAGGCGGCCCGCGAAGTCCGGCGAGGCGAGGTCCGGCGGGCGGCGAGGCAGCCGCGGGCGGACGGCGGCGCTGGCCGGGCCGGGCGGGCCCAGATGGGCAGCGGGCAGCGTGCGGTGGAACGGCGACGGTTACGCGCGCGCGGTGATTGGAGGAGGCAGGCGGCGGCGCTGATGTGGCGTCCCCGGATTGGTCCGGGCGATGTGGAGGCGGCGGTGGACGTGTCCGGCCGCCGGGCGGACATGTCCGGCGGCGCGGGGAGGAGTTTGCTAGGGTTTGAACCCGAAAATTCGGAGGGGGAGGTGTTTAAATAGGTAGAGGGAGCTAGGAGTGTCCAAATGAGGAGCGGTTTTCGGCCACGCGATCGTGATCGAACGACCGAGAGCATGGAGGGGAGTTACATGGGTTTTGGGCCACTTTGGAAGGGGTGTTGGGCTGCAACTCAAAGAGGGCTTTACGGTTACCCGGTTAACCGTTGGAGTATCAAACGAGCTCCAAATGGCACGAAACTTGACAAGCGGTCTACCGGTGCTATACCAAGGCCGCTTGGCAAACCTCGGCCATTCCGAGAAAGTTTAACACCCGCACATGGAAAGAGTCAAGAAGGGGACGCCGGAGGGCATAGGAGTGCCGGATTGCAAAACGGACAACGGGGAAAAGGCTCGGATGCATGAGACGAACATGTATGCTAATGCGATGCACATGATGACATGATATGAAATGCATATGATGACATGGTGAAATGCAACACGCAAGCAATGACATGGCAACGACAGCGAATAACTGGCAGACACCTGGCGCATCGGATCCGGGGCGTTACAACACTCCACCACTACGAGAGGATCTCGTCCCGAGATCTAGGCTGGCACCGGAGGGAAAACGGAAGAGGAAGAGGAGAGGTAAAACTAAGTTGCTTCTTCGACAAATGAGTGAAACCAAAGAACATTGAGAGGTTGAGCAAAACAAAAGAAAGAAAACCACGAAGATGAACAAAGTTGAAAACACTCCGTTAGAAAAGAGGCACAAGGGATACGGCGAGAACCAAGAGGTTTAGTGACAAGATAGATATTGAAACCACTCCGGTTAAAACTAGATAGAGAAGGAGTAAGAATGATATAATTTGGGCAGCACTCCGACTGTAAATGGAAGGAATTGAACATGAACTTGACAAGATGAGAGGATACTTGATGAAATCAACAACACACTGCCTCCGTAACTATTGAAAGAATGGCACGAGGGGCAAGAAAGATCTCAGACAGCACTCAAGTTGAAAAGAAATGCAAGGCTTGATAAATGAAAGAACTTGAATGAGAACACAACACCCCGGTTAAATGGATAAGCATGACAAGAACACGATCCTCACAATCGAGATGATGAGTGAAAAGAGCAACATCACAATGCCTCCGTAAGAAAGAATAGAAGTAGATCATTGGAATAAAGGGACGGAGAAGAAAATGAAAACTTCTACCACAATTGAATTTGAAAGAGCCTCCTTAAAAGAAGGATTACGGAGTTGTTAGAAAACCAACAACGAAAAGAATAAGTTTGTAGTGGGCTTATGGAAAACATCTCGAGACTATGAGGTGAAATTCTGCCACTAACGAAAAACAATTGCTTGTTTAAGATCAACGAAGAGATGAAAACTTCTTCCACCAAGAGGAGAGGAGAAAACTAGGGTCATTGATAAGCACCACAAATAGCAACAATCCTTAGGGAAGGCTTTTGGTGAAATATGACACAAGATAACTCCAACAAAGAGATTAATGGATTTAAAATACCTCATTCTTGACAACATGTGAATCATGGAACATGAACTCAAATTATCAAGAATGACATAATACCACCTCCAAAATATGGTAGAAAGAATTGCACTCCGGATTACCATATGAAGAAAGCTTGAGCTCCTTAGGAAAGAATCTCGATGAAGACTTTGAGAAGGGAATTAAATCCTTGATGAACCACCATGTAGAGCCTCCATGAAGAACTCCGGTAAACGAAAGGAATGAAAAGAAAGAGAAATTGAAAACACAAGGTGAATCCTTGCAATTATTTAGATGGATCTTCGTGATAATTAGAGCTTGGAACTCCGGGAAAAAGAGAAGATGAAACAAATGAAACCGAGAATTTCTTCATCATGAACAATCTCCGGAAGAAAAGAATTGAATCACCTCGAGGAAATAAGAATAAGGTTTATTGTATGATTATCCTTCATCAAATTTAGTTGATGACAAGCAATGGATTTGGCATACTACTTATTCTCGTAGAAAGGATTAAAAGAGATATAGCGCAAACTTGAGAAGGTATTGATGGAACCACCAGTGTGATTTGGAAATAACGAATGAATGAATGAATTGATACGATAACAAGGAAAGAGAACTCTTGAGCGAACCACCGTAAGAATTGAAAATGAATGTAGCAGAGGCACAATTCACCGGAAAGAGTTTGAAAACGAATGAAGATACTTGAAGGGATTTAGACACATGAGAACAAAGAGAACATGAAATGATTAGAGGGTATTGAACGAATCACCGATAAGATTTGGAGAACGATAGCTACACGCTGAGAATGAAGAATTATGACATGATGGCCTTCGGAGGAAAGAAATGGAAACAACTCATGAAATGCTCCGGATGGTAAGAAAAGAATTCTCACAATCGAAAACAATTATGAGAGGATAGCATGAAGCTAGAACCATGAATCTTGAAGAGAATGGAGCAAGATTAAAGAGAAACTCTTCTTCGGTCTTCAAATGTTGAGAATGATGATGATAACCACCATGAATTGTTGAGGCACACCGGAAGAATCAGAAGCGAAGAGGTTGAGACAACTATGAAAAGAATTTGAAAGATCTTGGAGAAAAGCATTTGACTGATGATAACTCATTCTTACGTCAAACTTGGAGAAGAATTTAGGATAGCTCTGGGAAAATAGAAGAGTCAGGTAAGATCCTGGGAAAAGACCTGTGGGTTAGGGCCCACTAAAGAGATAACACCGTTGAAAAGATTTAAAAGAGATGTTGCACCGATTGAATTAAATGACTTGAATGAGATACCAATCTCGAAAGAGCTTGAACGAATGCAGAGTGGAAACACGAATCTTCGAGATATTTTGAGCACTCCGGAACAATTGAATAGTGAGAAGTGAATTATTGAGAGGTGCACTGGCATGAGAAAGCATTTGAAACGAGGAAAGGAATATGATGAATATCGAAAGCTTGAATTAAATCCACCGAAGTAGAAACAACAATGAAGGATGATGAACTTGAAACTGTTGAGCATCTTCATGGGAAATCACCGGATAAGAACATTGATTGAAAAGAGTGAAGTGACTTCACATGAATAAATGGATACTTGATTAAGAAATCTGAGTCCTTGAAGAAAAGGGGTGGGAGGGTGGGGAAAACAAAGACAACTTGGGATGAACAAAACAAACACCGTTGATAAAACTTAGAATTGATCTTGCAGATGGGGAGAATGATGGGATCAGATCTACTTGAAGAGAAACACGCCGGTTGGAAAGGATTGACATGACAATCTCGATTGTCGAGAAGGATTGGTATTCACATCGGAGTATGAGAATACCATTTCAGAAAGGTATGGAATCAACACTTGACATTGAAGCAACTCGAATACCACAACTCTAAACAAAACAAAGGACTGGCTTGCAGAATAAGCCGGAACAAACATATGATAGAGATTTCGTCCGAAGTTTTCGTGGTTGGGCCTACACGGGCTCAATCGTACAGCACCATCATGTACAAGGCAGTGCACATGACATATGAAGTGTCCCCGAGTCGGCATAGCCAAGGACTCTTTAAGACACAACGAGACCACTGTAAAACCAACCGTGAATAGGCGGACCACTAGACGTCGAACCCCAATTTCATATCATACATCCGTCGGAAAGATATCCTAAGAGCTACTTGAATTCCCACCTATGAAACTCCCAAACTTTCGGTTATGCAATCTGGTGTTGGGGATACAGGGAGCAATATATCTCACCCAAACTAACAATCCCTACATCCAAATTGTATCCATCCGTCAACACATAACCAAGAAACCTTCGAAATTGTCTACCTCAACCTTGAAAAGCATCCGTTATACGAGTCATGGCAATACTCCGTACTCACCTCGATCTTTGGGTTAGCGGGTTATCTCACCAACAACTGCATAAAAGAGATTTTCGATGTCGGACTAAACTCGGGTATTCCGAACTGCAACGATAAAATTATGACGACAACACCTCGGAGCTCAACTCCCGGGACACCGCCACAACCCCTAAATGTCGAGGCACCAAGAACAATGTTCTCGTCATAAGAATATCGAACGATTCCAAGATACCAGCGTGATCCTAAAAAAATTTAGTGAAATTTAAGAAGAGAAGAGTCAAAACTCTCGTCGGGATACCTCACCGAAGGTCGAAGGACCGGGAGTAAAAAGAATCCTACTCTCGATATATAATTCCTAAATGACTCAAAGCATTTTTCTAGACACAACTCGCCGCTAAAATGATCAAGCGGTGGGGCTCCTAAGGTCGGGAAGGCTCGATTACCAACTTGTAACCCTCGATGCGGCTATATCTCCCGTGTGTCGAAGCACGACTTAGAGGCATAACCGCATTGAAAGCAATGTCGCAAGTGAGGTAATCTTCACACAACCCATGTAATACATAAGGGAAAGAGATACATAGTTGGCTTACAATCGCCACTTCACACAATTACATGAATAAAACATTACATCATCCAGATACAATCAAGGTCCAACTACGGAACCCAAAATAAAAGAAGAACCCCAAATGCGACAAAAGGTCCCCGATCGACCCCAACTGGGCTCCACTACTGATCAACTAGGACGAAACAACACAAAGGGGCAAGATCTTCATCGAGCTCCTCCTTGAGCTTGGATGTGTCACCTGCTCGGTACATAGGCACCTGCAAACTGGTTTTGGAAGTATCTGGTGAGCCACGAGGACTCAGCAATCCCATTACCATGGGTATCAAGACTAGCAAAGCTTAATGGGAAGGAAGGGGTAAAGTGGTGAGGTTGCAGCAGCGGCTAAGCAAAGGTATGGTGGCTAACCAACGCAAATAAGAGCGAGAAGAGAACAAGCGGAACGGACGTGAAGCTAGCAATGATCAAGAGGTGATCCTGAACACCTACTTACGTCAAACATAACACAGAAGTCGTGTTCACTTCCCGGACTCCGCCGAGAAGAGACCATCACGGCTACACACTCGGTTGATGCGTTTTAATTCGGATCAAGTGTCAAGTTGTCTACAACCGGACATTAACAAATTCCCATCTGCCACATAACCGCGGGCACGACTCTCGAAAGTTTATACCCTGCAGGGGTGTCCCAACTTAGCCCATAACAAGCTCTCGCGATCATCGAAGGAATAGACCTTCACCCAGGAAGACCCAATCAGTCTCGGAATCCCGGTACATCAAGACATTTCGACAATGGTAAAACAAGACCAGCAAAGCCGCCCGATGCGCCGACAATCCCGATAGGAGCTGCACATATCTCGCTCGAGGCAACACCGGATGAGACATCCTACGAGTAAAACCAGACCTCGAGTTGCCCCGAGGGGGCCCCGCAGTCTACTCGGTTCGAACCAGCACTTAGACAAGCACTGGCCCGGGGGGGCTGAAATAAAGATGACCCTCGAGAGAGCGACTCCCAAGGGAAAAGTAGGTGGTGGTGAGGCAAATGGTAAAAGTCAATGTTGGGCCTTGCTGGACAAGTTTTATTCAAAGCGAACTGTCAGGGGGGTCCCATAAATCACCCGACCGCGTAAGGGACGCAAAATCCGGGAACATAACACCGGTATGACGGAAACTAGGGCGGCAAGAGTGGAACAAAACACCAGGCATAAGGCCAAGCCTTCCACCCTTTACCAAGTATATAGATGCATTAATAATATAAGAGATATTTTGATATCCCAACATAAACCCTGTCCACCATGGAGAAATCTTCAACTTCACCTGCAACTAGTAACGCTATAAGAGGGGCTGAGCAAAAGCGGTAACATAGCCAAACAACGGTTTGCATAGGAATGGTGTCAAAGGTTAGAGGTTCATGGCAATTTGGGATGGCTGGACAAACAGGTAATAGGTAGCGCAGCATAGCGAAAGAACGAGGCAACTAGCATAGCAATGATAGTAGTGAGATCGTAGTAGCGGTCATCTTGCCTGAAATCCCGCAAGGAAGAAGAACGAGTCCATGAAGAAGACAAACGGACGTAGTCGAACGAATCCTCACAACTCCGGAACGAAACCGAAGCTAACGAGAGAAGCAACCCGGAAAGAAACAAACAACATTGTAAACAACCATCACATAAACATGGCATGATGCACAACCAAGGATGATGCATGTCCGGTTTAATGAGGCATGGCATGGCAAAATGCAACAAACAATACTACAAGTTAAGTGGAGCTCAATATGCAACGAGTTGCATATTGACAAAACACCACATCCGAGTTATTTAGTTTGATCCCGTTTAGGTACACAACAATGTTAAATGTTGATTAACATGGCAAGGGGTGAAGCATAACAAAACTACCTACCTAGGCAAGTTTAAATGAGGCCGGGAACAACGAACAACAAGTCCGGAAAATCCCCATATGCATATTTCGAATTAGCTACTGTTCTGCCCTAAAACATATTTTAAAGTTGTTAAACAGGAAAATAAAGTGCACCATGTTAAACTAGGCATTTTTCCACCCCATTTACATATAAAGTTTATTAAATTCCGAGTTACGGTTATTTAGTTATGAAATAAATCATTTTAACATGGCATTTGAGCAAATTTAAACAAACAACATTTTAAACATTTTAAACATGGATGAAAGCAGCATATTATGAAACTAGATGAAAAACTAAGCACTTTACATGTTAAAATCATTTTAATCCGATGCATGGTTAATGAGTTATTAAATGCATGATGTATGAGGGTGTTTCTGCAAATCTGTAAATCCCTGGAAATTGATTAAATCGCAGATCTAGGAAAAAAACGTATGTGGGCCGAATCTGGCAGGCCCGGTAGTGGACAGGAGAGGCTAGGGGTTGCTCACCCATGGGCCAAGGCCAAGGTCGGTGGAGAGGCTAGGCCGACCGAGCTGGGCGTTGGGCCTGGAGGGCCTGGCCGTGGCTCACGTGGCGCTGAGGCGGGCGCGCGGCACGGCGCTCGAGCTCGCCGGCGTCGAGGGAAGGTTCGGCGGGCGGCAAAGACAGGCGGGCGGAGGAGGCGGATCCGGTCGGCGGCTCGCCGGATCCGGCGCGGCGGGTCGGTGGGCGCGGCAGGACGCAGCGGCGACCTCGGCGGGTGGCGGAGGGACGAACCCCGGCGGCGGAGGGAGGCGCGGATGGCGGGTGCGGCGCGGGCGCACGAGGAGGCGCGCGGCGGCGGTCGGCGGGCAGCGCCGGGCGGCGCTCCGGCGAGGCAGACGCCAGCGAGGCCGCGAACGCGACCGGGCACGCGGCGCCGACGACGAGGCGGCGGCCGGCGAAGTCCGGCGAGGCGAGGTCCGGCGGGCGGCGTGAGGCAGCAGCGGCGGACGGCGGCGCTTTGGCCGGGCAGGCGGGCCCCAGATGGGCATGGCGGGCATGCGCGGTGGAACGGCGACGGCCACGCGGCGCGCGATGATTGGAGGAGTCGGCGGCGGCGCTGATGTGGCGTCCCCGGATTGGTCCGGGCGACGTGGAGGCGGCGGTGGACGTGTCCGGCCGCCGGGCGGACATGTCCGGCGGCGCGGGGAGGAGTTTGCTAGGGTTTGAACCCGAAAATTCGGAGGGGGAGGTGTTTAAATAGGTAGAGGGAGCTAGGAGTGTCCAAATGAGGAGCGGTTTTCAGCCACGCGATCGTGATCGAACGACCGAGAGCATGGAGGGGAGTTACATGGGTTTTGGGCCACTTTGGAAGGGGTGTTGGGCTGCAACTCAAAGAGGGCTTTACGGTTACCTGGTTAACCGTTGGAGTATCAAACGAGCTCCAAATGGCACGAAACTTGACAAGCGGTTCACGGTGCTATACCAAGGCAGCTTGCAAACCTCGCCATTCCGAGAAAGTTTAACACCCGCACATGGAAAGAGTCAAGAAGGGGACGCCGGAGGGCATAGGAGTGCCGGATTGCAAAACGGACAACGGGGAAATGGCTCAGATGCATGAGACGAACATGTATGCTAATGCGATGCACATGATGACATGATATGAAATGCATATGATGACATGGTGAAATTCAACACGCAAGCAATGACATGGCAACGACGGCGAATAACTGGCAGACACCTGGCGCATCGGATCCGGGGCGTTACAGATTGATATGATGAGAATAGACCCGGGGGCCACAGGTTTCACTAGTGGCTTCTCTCAAGAGCATAAGTATTCTACGGTGGGTGAACAAATTACTGTTGAGCAATTGACAGAATTGAGCATAGTTATGAGAATATCTAGGTATGATCATGTATATAGGCATCATGTCTGAGAAAAGTATACCGACTCCTGCCTGCATCTACTACTATTACTCCACTCATCGACCGCTATCCAGCATGCATCTAGGGTATTAAGTTAAAAACAGAGTAACGCCTTAAGCAAGATAACATGATGTAGAGGGATAGTTTCATGCAATATGATAAAAACCCCATCTTGTTATCCTCGATGGCAACAATACAATACGTGCCTTGCTGCCCCTTCTGTCACTGGGAAAGGAGACCACAAGATTGAACCCAAAGCTAAGCACTTCTCCCATGGCAAGAAAAACCAATCTAGTAGGCCAAACCAAACTGATAATTCGAAGAGACTTGAAAAGATAACCAATCATACATAAAAGAATTCAGAGAAGATTCAAATATTATTCATAGATAGACTTGATAATAAACCCATAATTCATCGGTCTCAACAAACACACCGCAAAAAGAAGATTACATCGAATAGATCTCCACGAGAGAGGGGGAGAACATTTTAGTGAGATCCAAAAAGAGAGAAGAATCCATCTAGCTAATAACTATGGACCCGAAGGTCTGAGGTAAACTACTCACACTTCATCGGAGAGGCTATGATGATGTAGAAGCCCTCCGTGATGACGGCCCTCTCCGGCGGAGCTCCGGAACAGGCCCCAAGATGGGATCTCATGGATACAGAAAGTTGCGGTGGTGGAATTAGGTTTTTGGCTCCGTATCTGATCACTTGGGGGTACGTAGGTATATATAGGAGGAAGGAGTACGTCGGTGGAGCAACAGGGGCCCACGAGGCAGGGGGCGTGCCCCCCACCCTTGTGACCGCCTCTTTTGTTCCTTGTCGTAGGGTCCAAGTCTCCTAGATCACGTTCGGTGAGAAAATCACGTTCCCGAAGGTTTCATTCCGTTTGGACTCCATTTGATATTCCGTTTCTTCGAAACACTGAAATAGGCAAAAAAAACAGCAATTCTGGGTTGGGCCTCCGGTTAATAGGTTAGTCCCAAAAATAATATAAAAGTGGAAAATAAAGCCCAATATAGTCCAAAGTAGTAGATAATATAGCATGGAGCAATCAAAAATTATAGATACGTTGGAGACGTATCAGTAGACCAAGCATAAGTCATGCACCTAAACCTGGATCACGGCGGGCTTCTTCCTCTCATCGTCCTTTAGATCCTTCTCTTGTCCCAGGACTGTGGTGTACTCAACATCTAGCCCAGCGACCCACTCATCATCTGAGTCTTCGAACATGCGTCTGAAGGGAGAAAGGCATCCTTTCACCGTCGGGGAAGAACGGGTGTAGATGATGTCGAACTCATCGCCGGTGATGGTTCTAACCTTGTACTCACCGCCGATCATGGAGATTTGGGACGCCATGGATTTTGGAGGAGGGTTAGGATTAGTGGAACTGCCGTAATGTGAATGGACGAGACGACTAGGAGCGAACCGCCGTAGTACTGAAGGACGTGCGGGGACGAGTAGGAGAGAACTGTCAGCGTGTGAATAGCAGGGTAGTGGCTTTCCATTCTCCCATGATACGGGCTTCCGAGAGCCCTTGGATCTAAGATCGGACGGTTGCATGGCGGGATTCTAGACCTATGGGTGAATATCCTATCCTGGAGGGTTATTCTAAAAAATTTCAGCAACTTAGCATGCGACCGTTTGATCTCAGATCCAAGGGCTGCCAGCAGCCCGTATCATGGTCGCGCCTACCACGACTGTCGCGTTTGCATGGCATCGGCATATGGAGATTTAACACGGTGCGTTAGGCTATCTGATGTTGGCATGTCATACATAGTCATCACTTAGTCACTCATACTACAACAAGGTTGGCTATAAGGTTGGCTATAAGTGTATTTTTTACTCCTCTCTATCTCTTTCTTCGTACTCCCTCTGTCCCATAATATAAGAACGTTTTTGACACTAGTATAGTGCCAAAGCGTTCTTATATTATGGGACACAGGGAGTACTAGTATTTATTGCATTTGCCAAGGAGTGACCTCTTCCAATGAAATAGTGTTGCTAAGTTTGCTTCATTTAATTAGCTATAGACTCAAAATTGTCTTTTCACCTAGGTACACGCGCTTAGCACCGTTTCTTCCTTGGGTCACCAAACTAGTCTCTCTCTTCTTGATTAACTTGCCACATCAGACTTTATGCCTATATGGCAAGCTTAAGCACCTGTAGGAGCAAGTAAAAGTAAGTACAATAGTGCGCTTTACATGGCATTTTTGCATATGTGGAGGAAAGAGAGGCAAGGAAAACATGGAGAAGTGGGCTCTCATGCAAGAGCCAACCTCTACTACAAGGTGGAGCATTGGGAGAGGCACCTGTATGGAGGTGGTCAGGAATCAGGAGACTCACGCCGGTCATAGCACCGCAGTTAAAATGATAATGGCAAGTCAAATCACGGGGCCCCACATGTCCAGCAGTAACTCGCTGTCAAACCACACAGCCCTACGTTTGCAGCAGCCTACTCCCTCGTCTTCTCGCATCTCTATCAAACCGACTAGGCAGAACTGCCCCGCCTACCACGCAGGAAAATCCCCGCCCTCGACTTTTAAATAGTATAAAGTATACTAATTTTGTATCCATGGATTGCGCCCGTGCCATGGAGCAAAGCGTCTAGAAAACGGCGGTACACATGCACGGAGTATACAGCACGCCCGTCGCGTTCGCGTCGCACCCCAGACGGTCGGTCGGTCTGGCACGCTGCTCTCCGAATGGAATGCGCGTCTTATTGCGTTTGCACACACATGTGGGATGGCAATTGAGAACCGACCATAGGCACACTCCCCGGCCCCGCAAGTCGGGTGACTTAATATAAGAGGGAGACGAGCGATAGTACTAGAGAAGTGTTGTACTACATTGGTGCCTGGACGATCCCTGCAAGACACGGCAGATCAGCTCGTCCATGCATGTGACCAGACTCCAACAGACACGCCTGGATTGGCTATCATCTACATATCGTGCAGGTTGTGTTGTACATGGTTGTAGTTGTGTCTAAAAAAAGGTTTCTTGTCATCTCGCAAAATTAGGAGTCATGTGCTTCGGATCACTGCGAGGGTTAAACAGCGACAACTGAGTTGGGCTAGTCATTGGGTACACATGCACGAACAGTGACTACTCAGCTGCCATCTAGGTCAAGCCGACTATGTTAATTAGGACATCTATCGAAGGACCCCTTTTCTACGAGTTTATCTTTAATTTGAGCTTTGTTCCTCGTATAGTTTGTCCGTCGGGATTCATGTTGTCTCCTTTGGGCAGTGAGGTTATGATTTCTTGTCATGTGGCATTTTTTCGTGTTATATGTTATAATCCGGCGCTTCAAATCAAAATGACGACAACTGCGCCTCCGGGCCATGTTTATGAAGACTTCTCGACAGTCATTGACGAGGTCAAGCCGGCTCCGGTAGACAAAAGAAAACTAGTACTACTCCACTATATAGGCAGGAGCCTCCGCGCTTGCTTGCTAGTGTTGCTCTCTTCACACTATCTCGGCCTCTCCAGATCTAAACACGACAGCGGTGGCCACACTCTCTCTCTCTCTGCTCACCGCTGGTCACAGATCCAGCCGGATCCTCTCCGCCGGGGAAGGTGAGAAGGTGCAACGTTCACGCGGTCGTCCTCGGCGACGGCTCTTACCCACTGTTGGGCGCGTCCCGATCAGCCTGCCTTGCCGCTCTCTCCCAAGCACCGCTGGCGAGGGAGGGCCTCCGACCCCTTCTTCCTCGCTGCCATAGTGTGGGAAGATCCGGCCTCCCGCCGCCCACCTAGCAACATCCCGGCGACCATCAGGTATAACTTCCTTCGAAACCGGCCTTGCTCTACTTCCCGAGCTCCTAACGTCACTGCATTTGTATCTTTTACTATTTCTGAGGCCCCCTCGTAGATAGGATCGATCAGCTGTTCGAAAACCACCTAATTTTTTTACGTTTAAGAGGTAAAACTAGTTCATGCACTCGAATCTAGTGCTACTTGGTTCAAATAAGGAAGAAAGGGGTGGGGGTGGGGAGGATTTGTTACTGAATCTAGGACTTGGTCGAAAGAGGAAATAATGGGGCGAAAAGTAGCGAGACCTGCTATCCAACTGGTCTCTAGGTCTAATAGGAAATAAAGGAAACGCATAATACAAACTCAATATAAACCCGATCTATTGGTTGAGAAAGGAAAGAAAGTGGGGACCGGGGGACAAGTCAACAGAGTAAGTCCAGCACTAGATTTGCTAGCCTGACACAGTATAATGTGGCTATACCGAACAAAAATGGGACCAACCGGATATCCTGTTACGATGTTTGTTGCCTGAGCCACTCTTATGTAATGACACCGGTAAAATGTAGCGATCGCCTGTTAAAAGTAAGGACACGTTAAACCAATGTTGTTTTCAATGTAATGCCTCTAGTAATATGAATCAATGGCACTTCTTTACATGTCCTGCTAAAATTTCCCATTAAGATAAGTTGGTTCTTTTGGTTAGAAATGCAACTGTCCTGGTCCGCCTACTCTCACGTGCCCAAAGTAATGTCGTATTTAACGGTTGTCATAGTTAATCCTAATGCCCACACTAATATCTAGCAATGCCAGTGCTTTAGAAATTGCTACTGTCCTTGTAGGATTGCCATTCAGATAAGGAACATGCTTCTTTTCATTTGATGCATGTTTCATCACTTGTTAGTCACCCTCCTTTCCACCTTTTTTGTGCAAATAGAGATATACATTTCACGCTTGATCTTAGTTGAACTGCACAAATGATATCCAAATTATAGTTGAGCATCCAGGAGCTTCACAACCAACCTTGATGTTGCTCAATTTTATTGCAACTAATGAAGAATAAGCTCTGTGGGTTTTATTTTCTGATGGAAATGGAACCGGGGCTGGAGCCCTTTTCCTAAAAAAAATTGAAGAAGAAGCTGCTAGCTCACTGGACATTGCTTCATTTTAGGTGAACTGCACCAAAAGGTCCCATGAATTGAATCATCCATGTTGGTGACTGAAAGAGCCAGCTTCAGCATCCCAATCTAAGCACCCCCGGCCTCCATCCTTGCGACGCACGATACACCTCGTTTGCCACTTGCTCGACCCTAGTGTCACTGATAAAATGAAGTAATAATACAGTTAAAATAGAGCGAGTGTCATCTCTATCATTTCATTTCCAATGTAGATAAATAAAGTGCTTCTCTTTGTTAATGTATGTTTCATCAACTAGTCCCATTGTTAATGTTTAAGCGTTTCTGCAAACTGGGGTGCTTAATTTTAGTTGATATGTACAAAAATAGAGATTTGAATGTCTCAAGGTGCCTCCTTGTACTACCGCTGTACACTGATGTTCATCACTGGCAGAAGGTGTATCTGGGAGACTTGGGACGATGTCCAGTATGAGGCGTACCATATGAGGCGTCGCAGGGCCCATCTCGCCCTCACAGCATGGCATACTATTGATACTATCGCAATATTTTCTTCTATTTATTTTGTGTGTTTCATCAACTAGTGCCACTATAATGTAATCACGCTTTTTCATTATCTGTCCAAACAGGGTTGTTCAGCTGCATTTTAGTGGAACTGCACAAATGTACGTATGGAACCGGCATATATGCAAAGTGCGAGATGTGCCAAGTAAAAAATTACCGACACCAACCATGCTGCATGCATGCATTGGCATCCACCACCACCAGTGGGATGTGTGGTGCTCTATGTGGACGGATCTTTCTCGGCAGCAAATCATCTAACCAAATACTAGTAGCTTATATTGGCAGTTTTCTAGGGAGTAATCTTTTCTGAAAGAAGCACCAATCTATTTTTCTTTATTTGTACACCGTGTCACAACTTTGACCCAAAGGTCCAGAGCTATTTTAGGGTGATTGGCGTAGTACTCGGAGACTGATTGTAAGCATGATTTTCATTAGCTGTCACACTAATTGTAAGCATGAGTAGGTGGAAGATTAGGTTAGTGTGAAGCTTACCTTAAACCCTACCGCCGTCGTTGAAATGAGGCGAGCGTCGAGGGAACCGTGGAGAATGGCGGGGAAGCGACGTCGTGCCATCCAGCCTCCTCTTGCAGTGGGAGAATGAATACTCATGTGGATCCGGCTGGCTCTGCACCCTCATGAACGGCACACCATACTCGATCGATTCGTTATCCTCTTGGTGCTCGACCTTCGACCTGTACGCCCACCACCTCTGCCTGACTGTCGCCTCGGGCGAATCAGTCTGGTCCATCGCCTAGAGGGAGATACTCGATGAACTCGGAGGACTGCGGCGTGACCGCCGCCGAGGAGTACATGTACATCACCGCCCTCATCGTCGTCATCTCGCTCTTTCGCATAAATTGCCACATGGCCCGCACCGTCCTCGAAATCTCCCACTCATTGTCAAACCAACTAAGGATTTCCTTCAACCTGGCTAACTTTGCCTGGTCGCATCCGGCGATCTACGATTATTCTGCATCCTCTCCATAGATGTCCTTCCGAGTGGTCGGTGCTAGCTTTGGAAGATGGGAGGAGAGACGGTGGTCTTGCAATAGAGAAGAGGGAGAGGCGAGATGGTGGTTTTGGAATGGAGATGATGGAGAGGAGAGGAGGTGGTTTTGCAATGGAGAAGACCAGAAGAGGGAGAGGCGAGACGGTGGTTTTGGAATGGAGATGATGGAGAGGAGAGGACGTGGTTTTGCAATGGAGAAGATCAGAAGAGGGAGAGGCGAGACGGTGGTTTTGGAATAGAGATGATGGAGAGGAGAGGAGGTGGTTTTGCAATGGACAAGAGGGAGAGGAGGCGTCTGGCAGCGATTTAGGATTAGACGAGAGGGCGGCACACAGGTCGGATCAAAATCAAAATCAATTTACCCTTCAATTAATAAAGTGACCCCACATTAACTAGTCTCCCTTTTATTCTGGGTCATTGAAAGTGCAATCTTGCTCTTAAAGAGTATTTTTGATATTGATGACAAACCTACGTATAGGGGACTAACCTTGTTTGCTAAGTATATACACAGGCCGTCTGTCCTCTGGTTTTTCTTTAGTGAGCATCATGATCGCATCATATGAGCTTTTACTCAAGCAAATTATCAATGAGGAAAGGAGCAAACAAAGATGAAGTATTGTGCTCTTTTTATATTTCTTGAGTAATAGGAACCCCGCACTATTAAGAGGGGATCCGAAGTGTAGGTTCAAGACTTGCTCACATTTTGTATCATAAACAATTCTTTCACAAAAGACCAAAATCCCTACCAATATCCCTTAGCCAAAACCTACCACTTCTCCTAGCCGGATCATCCGGCAAGCTACCCAGATCATCCGGGCTTCACCCGGATCAGCCGGACCCTGCACCGGATCATCCGGATAATAGGTGCTCTCCATCACAAAACGGTGTGGCTGAAGCCGGATCATCCGGGCTGTTCCCCGGATTGTCCGGATTCTCTTCCGGATCGTCCGGATAACAGTGCCCTGTTTTCACGAAGCCATATGTTGTAGCGGATCGTCCGTCGAGCATCCGGATCATCGAGCTTGTCCGGATCATCCGGGCTTGCCTCCAGACTGTCGGGCTGCTGCAGCTCGGCTGCAACTAATCTGCTCGGGCCTTCGCGGTTTATCCGGACAAATGTCGGATCATCCGGATGGTGTCCCGGATCATCCGGGGTGGTCAATTTGTGTCCAAACGGCTCTATTCGGACATGGTATAAATAGCACCTTACCCTTTGAGATAAGGCTGAACACTCCACACAAACACGCCTCAAGAACACCAAAGCTTCCCTCTCTTGCTCACACTAAATCCTGATCCCGCTTGATTCTTGAGAGTTTGAAGAGTTGTTCCAATCAAAATAAAGATCTTCTTCCTCCCCTTCTTGTGACCAAAGCAAATCGAAGTTTGAGCAAGTCTTGAGTCTTTCCCCTCGGATCTTGTTACTCTTGGAGGTTGGAGACTCCTAGGCGGTAGGAGTCATTCGGTGAGGAATCAACTATTGTGATTACCCCCGGAAAGTTTGTGAGGGTTTGGAGACCACCCCAAGGTCTACCACTAGTGGTTGAGAAATGCCTTCGTGGTGTTGTCTCAAAGGGAGAATAGGGTGAGCCTTCGTGGCGTAGGTGTGCCTTCGTGGTAACATCCGCCCCTCTAATGGTGACTAGCTTCCCTCCAAGGAAGTGAACATCGGCATACATCCTCGTCTCCCGGAGTTGCGGTTATTCCTAACCCTAACTCTATACTTGTGGTTACTTGTTGTGATTGCACTTACTTACATCTTATTGTGCTTGCTCACTTATATGCTTGTGTTACTTGCCTAGTACTTTGTACTTACTAGCAATTGTTAGGCTCACCTTCATATTCCGCTCTATTGCCTAAAATTGCTTAGTAATAATTTAAATTTGTAATTGTACCTATTCACCCCCCCTCTAGGTCCATCTCGATCCATTCAATTGGTATCAGAGCCTCGTGCTCTATTCTTGTGGCTTAACCACCCTAGAGCGAGATGAACCCGGATGGGACTCCCCTGGTTGTAGATCCTAAGGATAAAGGTGAGGCTTCCTTTGAAGTCAAGACCTTTACGTTGGAGGATCTAGAACGGGCCCTTGATAAGCAAAAAGAGGAGCATGATGCTTCTCTTGAGGCCTTGGTCCAAATGAGATTAGCCACGTTGTCCACAGTGCTTGCACCACTCTCGGGTGGTGCTGCTTTGAGCCAACTGTGCCTACTCCATCACTTGGTCAACAACCTCCTAGCAATGAACACGCCGGTGTTTCTTGGCTTTATGCAAGACCTCGGGTTGAGAAACCAAGATATAACCCTCAAGGCAAGCCTCCTTTACTAAGTGCCACTTCCGATTTTGCCTTGTGGAGAGTTGCTATGCAGGATCATCTTCGACATGGAAATGACGAGATCTTTGGAAATATTGAGTATGGCTATCATGTGGTTGATCCAAAGAACCCCACACCAAGAGAAATATATGACAAGAACCTCAATGACACTGCTATCATGAGTATAAGGAGAGGCATGGATGAAAAGCAAAGGAGACCGTTCATACACATCACAAGTGCCAAGGAACTATGGGAAAGTATCATACGATCCAAGGCGGCACCTCTACCCTCCGGAGTGCTCAATATGAAATTGCCAAGGGCAATTGCAAAACTTTGTATGGAGAAAGGTGAAACCCCAATCAACTCCATGAGCGCCTCATGACTCTCACTTGCCGATATTGAGTCATGTGAGTGTGACAAGACACAAGATGGATTCAACATGACTAAGAGATTCATTCGGATAAATTGCTTCATGCTCTTGCTCCATATCACCATCAAATGGTGTGGGACATAAGACAACACCATACTTTCAAGGAAATGACTACAGATGACATCATATCCACCTTTCAACTATTTGAAGAGTCAAAGGCTAATGCCACAAAACATCTTGCCATGCATGGTTCCCCATCGTCAAAGGTCAATCTTGCATTGAAGGCCAAGCATGTATGTGAAGATGAGCAAAGTGAAGAAGAAGATGATGATGATGATGATGAAGATGGTGATGATATTGAATCAGACGAGGGCCCGTCATATGAAGACATGGCTCTCTTTGTCAAGAAGTTTAGCGCGGGAAAATTCAAGGGAAGATTCCAAAAGAAGAAAGTAAGAAAATGCTACAACTGTGAGGAAACCAACCACTTCTCAAATGAGTGCCCTTATGAGAAGAGAGAAGATAAACCAAGGTTTCCCAAGACCTTTCCTAAGAAGAAGTTGCCAAATCCTTTGAACTCCAAGCTCAAGAAGAGAGATGGGAAAGCAATGGTTGCTCAAGAAGAATCCGATCCGGATGATGTTAGTGGTGTTGCCGGAGTTGCTCAAGATTCGCAAAACACATTGAGTGTGACGCCCAGATAATTAAGCTACAGTGATCCCACGCTAATGGTGCCACGTCACCATGGTTACTGCTGCTAATCTATCGTTAGATCAAAACTGGTCCAAAATTCAAATTCAAAGTTTGGTAAATAATAAAAGTTTTCAAACATTAAAATAAAAATGTTTGGTTTGTACTAAAAATTACATAGGTAAATATGGTGTAGTAAACACTTTTGTATAAAATGCATAAATATTTTAAATTGAATTAAAACAGAAAAGGGAAATAAATAAAAGAAAAAGGAAAAACAAATCTAACCAAAAAAAAGAAAAAAAGAAAAGCAATCACCCCCCCACTGGGCTCCGGCCCAGCAGGCCACCGACCCAGCTAGCCGCCCGAATGGGCCGCCCACCCCGCCCCCCCACTCCCTTATCCCCCACTCCCGAGGCAAAACCCTAACTCCCCACGTCGCTCCCCCTCTCGATCCGATCTGGATCGAGGGAGCGTTCTCGAGCCCCCTTCGACACCAACCGCCGCCGCCTGGAGGTCCAGTCGCCGGAGCCACCCTCTCGGAGCCTCTCTGCCTCGACTACCTCGCCTCCCGTCTCCGTCGATCGTCCCCGTCCTCCTCCCCACGGGTCGCCCCCGAGCCTCGGCGCCCATGTGCCCTCAGAACGCTGGTGAGGCCCTCGGCCTCCGCCTCCCTCTCCCCTTCTTTTCGTCCGCGGACACCACGCTCGTCTACCTCGCGCCCGTGCGATCCGCTCGCCTCCGCCCGTCTACGCCTTGCGGTCACGCCCGCCCGCCCGTACCCGTGCGCTCCAGGTCCGTCCATGCCCGCCTACCCTCCTGCTCGACGACCGCGTCGGCCGCGCCGTCGCCTCCCTTGCCGCATCCGTCCGCGCCCCTGCGGCACCCCCTGAACGCCGCCCGCACTTGTTGCCGCCCAGGCGTGGCCTCCTCCGCGCTTCGTCCCCACCGGCGACCGCCCGTCTCGCCACGCCTCGCCCTCCTCTGCGAGCTCCGCGCCCTGCTCCCACTCCGCCACGCGCCGCCTGCCGAGCCTTGATCCGCACCGTTCGGTCGCGTCGCCGCCGCCCGCCGCGTGGCGCCGCCAACTTCCATCCCCGTTAGCCACGCTGAGGCAATGACGGGCGCCCATTGCCAGATTTGAGTAGCGCCCGACGCCCGCTAGCGCCCGATCCACTAGGCCCCCCGGGCCACTGACTAGGGGGCCCCGCCAAGAACGTTTTTAAAAAAAAAGAGTTTTTAAAAATAATAATAAAAATAATTAAATAAATAATAATAATTGAATTAATTAATTAATTAAGGAATTAATTAAGTTAATTAATCATGATTAGGTTAACCTAATTAAACTAATTAGTTTAGTTAAACAATAATTAGATTAGTTAAATCTTAATTAGCATAATCAGAGTATGACATGCGGGTCCCACTGTCGGTTGACCAGTCGGCGATCAATCTTGGATCACGACGTCATCTTGACATCGGCAAACACTATTCGGATAATGTTAATTTAATTAATAATTAATAAATTAGAAAATGATTAAATCCTTTTAAAATCAATATAAAATAAACCGTAGCTCGGATGGAAAAACTTTGTACATGAAAGTTGCTCGAGCGACGAGACAATTCGGATCATGCAGCCGTTAAATCATACCACACATTTCTAACATATCAAACTCGCAACTTTTCCCCTCGGCTCCTGCAACAAAACATGAAACACCGGAAAACTTTCCGGATGTTTCCCCACCGCAGTATCACCTACCACTCGTTAGGTCACCCTAGCACCGCTTATTGCAGCGTCTTGCTTTATGTTACATTTGATTGCTCTGTTATTTATTGTGTTCCCCTTCGTTACTTCTTTCCGGTGAACTCGAGACCGGTGCCGATGTCCGTGTGTTCGACTACACGAAGATGGCCCTCCTTCTTGTCTCGAGCAACCAGGCAAGCCCCCCTTGATCACGGATATCGCCTATTCTCCTCTATCTTGCTTGCATTAGAGTAGTGTAGCATATTCTTGCTTTCGATTGATCCTATCTGATGCATAGCGACATTGTTGCTACATCTGTTGATACCTTACGCAATCCTAAATGCTTAGTATAGGATGCTAGTTTATCATCATTGGCCCTACATTCTTGTCGATCGCCTTGCTATACTATCGGGCCGTGATCACTTGGGAGGTGATCACGGTATATACTACATATATACATACTATACAGATGGCGACTAAAGTCGGGTCCGCTCAAGGGTACCCAAGTGATTCGATGAGGGGCTGAAAGGACAGTGGCTCCATCCGGTAGAGGTGGGCACGGGTTCCCGCGGCCCCGATGTTACTTTGTTGCGGGCGGCAGGCAGGTTGAGACCACCTAGGAGGCAGTGGGCTGGCCTGATCGGCGTTCGTGGATACTTAACACGCTTTAACGAGATCTTGGTATTTGATCTGAGTCGGCCATTTGGTCTATCGCACTAACCATCTACGTGGGAGTAGTTATGGGTATCCGGCGTCGTGGTATTAGCGAAGCCTTCTTGGCGTCGGCGACGAGCGGCGCGCGCCGGATTGGGCTGCGTTAACGCAACTTCCTTTGTAATGGAGGTTGCTAGGTGCATTTCCGGCCGCCCTCATAGCGTCTTGGTGTGCTCGAGGCGATGGGCCCGCCCTGCGCGCTTAGGTTTAGACCGGCGTGTTTGACCTCTCGGTTGTGCCTAGGTGGGGCTGCGGCGTGTTGATCTTCCGAGGCGGGCATGACCGGGAAAGTGTGTCCGGCCAAATGGGATCAAGCGTGTTGGGTTATGTGGTGCACCCTGCAGTGAAGTTTAATCTATTGAATAGCCGTGTCCCTCGGTAAAGGGCGACCGGAGTTGTACCTCGACCTTATGACAACTAGAACTGGATACTTAATAAAACACACCCTTCCAAGTTCCACAGACAACCCGTGATCGCTTTTCCACAGGCGGCGAGGAGGATCGCCGGGTAGGATTATACTATGCGATGCTCTTGGAGATGCTACTTGGAGATGCTACTTGGCGATGCTACTTGGAGGACTTGATCTACTCTCTTCTACATGTTTGCAAGGCGGAGGCTGCGAGCGTAGTCTTGACGGATTAGCTATCCCCTCTTATTACGGCATTCTGCATTCGGTCCATGATATGGTCCTTTACACATATACACATGCATATGTAGTGTAGCTCCTTGCTTGCAGTACTTTGGATGAGTACTCACGGTTGCTTTCTTCCCCTTTTCCCCTTTCCTTTCTTTACGGTTGTCGCAACCAGATGTTGGAGCCAGGCGACGCCACCGTTGATGGCGACTACTACACCGGAGGTGCCCTCTTTGCTACGTGCAGTGCTCTTGACGACGACCGGGAGTAGTTTAGGAGGATCGAGCGGGAGGCCCGCGCCTCTTCGTCTGTATCGGTTTGTGCTAGCCTTCTTAAGGCAAACTTGTTTAATTTATGTCGTACTCAGATATTGTTGCTTCCGCTGACTTCGTCTATGATCGAGCACTTGTGTTCGAGCCCTCGAGGCCCCGGCTTGTATTATGATGCTTGTATGACTTATTTTACTTTTAGAGTTGTGTTATGATATCTTCCGTGAGTCCACGATCTTGATCGTATTAACGTTTGCGTGCATGATTAGTGTCTGATTAAATCGGGGCGTCCAAGTTGGTATCGAGCCATTGCTGTAGAATCCTTCCAACTCCTTGGCGAAGTCGAGTCTAGACATTGCAAAAACTTTTACTAACTTGGCTGTGTGCCTTACGGGCCCACGTCGCCATTGGGTGGTACTAGGATCTTTTACTCCTCGACCTATACTCTGGGACTCTGAACTCTCTTCTATTCGGGTTAAATGAATTTTGCTAAATCTAACATTAGGATCTCGTTATCACTTTCACCGGAGAGCCCTTATTCTTGATGGTCGTCTGCTGCACGAAAGACCACGAAGATACTCTCATTGTTAACTCGAGAACTTGTGTTCATCGCGTTTGCAATTCCCCTTCCACCGTAAACCCTTATGGATAACTACTTGCGCTTGTTATTCTTACCTTCATCGATTGGTCTTGTTATTACAAGATACCTGAAAAACTTCGTCGTTGTTTTGATAATCCTTTGAGCTTCTTGCCTTGCTGTTCTTTGTCACCTGAATACCCCTACGGTTAATTCTCGCACTTATCGAGTATCCGCTCATCCCCCAGTTGTTCATGTGTTACACAAAAGTCTACCATTCGATATTCCGAAAATCCTCAGCAACCTATTGCTCTGGAATTTCTTGTTTGCTTTCATTATGATTAATCCCTTAAGTATAGTAGTCATATTGGCACCCTTTGTCACCATCATTTTTGAGTCCGTTGAGTCAATACGTTGTGAATGTTCTCAATCATCAGTCGAGTCCTAGGATTATCTTTTCGGCTCAGATGTCATTTTGAACATGAGCTGGTTCTCGACCAAACTATTTGTCGTCAATTGTGCCTCTGGTCTATCCAACTTATCCATCTTTAATCAGAGCATTACTTCTGATCCTTCGATTTGGATTCATAATTCCTTTGCATTTATGCTTGAATTAGTCGAGATGATTCTATAACTTTGATGCCTTTGCATTCTTTCTTTTTCGGTTGAGTAGCGATACTCACATCGATCCTTTTGTGGACCGTCAAGTCTTTTGTTGGATTGTTATCCGACGGTGTCCTTCATATTCAATCACCTTGCGAGTTCTTCCCGATACATAGTGCCTTTGGTAAATTGTATCCTCTCCTTTTGCCAACCATGCTCTGTTTTCGAGCTGGTGATATCTACTCTTGAAGATTGTGGTATATGTTTCCACGATACCCTAGCGGGTTGATCCGATGCCTTCCTTTATATGTGTGAACTCGGAAGTTTTCACGAGTCATACTCATCTGGTATTTCACCAGGTAAAACTTTCAACATTAATACCTTTATCAAAGCGAAAAGTGAATGATAGGTTATGCATTGGAGAAGTGGGAGTCGACCTTGAACTTTGTGTTCATGCCCATGGACACGATGTAGATCTTGTCAGGGAAGCTTCTCGTAATAATAATTATCCCCTTGATATAATTTCATCTTATATCTGGGATTTGGTCTTTTGCAATCGTGGTTTCCGACCAGATTGTTCTTCCTTGATCCAATTTCTCGGACAAGTTCAAGCACTTGTCTTCTGAAGAGCAATGACCTAGTCCAACCTCTACTTTGATCTGACGTCGAGTATTACCCCCTGGTATCTCGAGATTACCTTGGAACTGCATAACTCCTTATGAGTTCTTCATCAAGTACTACATTCTCACTGATTACAATTTTTCATGGGCTCTGAGTTATTAAACACTCAAAGACATCGATAACTGAACCGAGTCCGCACTGTGGTTCAACAACTCTTAGTAATCTTGTTTAAGTACGACTTTGTACCCGATCACGCCATTCCTAACCTGATCGGCTATATCATCTTGTGCTAAATTTTAACTATGCTACCTGGTCCTTTCTTCCCGGAGCACAATTTTCGACGATGAGCTAAGCTTACGTCGATTTTCCTCGTCATATCATTTCACCTTGAACAACAAGCTTGATTTCAAGTTTGTGTCGTACCCATGGTTCCAATAACCTTTTGCTTCATAATTCCTTAAACTTGTTGTCATCGCCGATGGATTACATCTTCGTGGAGCCTCTCGACAAAATTTGTCGTGATCATCATCAACGTCTTGACTCCTTCCTGGATATCAATCGAATTCATGATGAGAAATACCATCCTTGCCCTCGATGATTTGTGTTGTCATCGACCACTTTAATGCCTCCCCTCCAACACAAACTTGATTGTGTTTTGTGTTATACCTTGAGTGCCTTGCTATCCAACATTGTTCTTCTTTACCTTGGAATATTACCACCTTTTATGACAAGATGTCGTGGGAAATTTCACTACCTCTTGAGAACTCTTAATACAAGTGATACTTCTCACCGTCACCATTCTCTTTTGGTCCCCGTGTTGATTCCAACAAGTGAACGGTGTTGTTTGGATTCTTACCTTCTAGCAACCCTATTGCTTTCAAGTTAATGGTCGGCCGTTCATTCTTAGACTATTGATTATTGAATGACCATTCTGACATTGGTCGTGCAACCCAACCCATATTTCGGGCGCACCTTTCAACCAATGTTTAATTGTGTATGTTTTCCTCGAGCATACTTCATTACATCATTTGATATGACAAATGTTATCTCCTTATCCACATAATCGTGGAGATCCATCTTTTGAATACCTCGATGAGTTATCGCTGAGTCCATCAGTCACCTCCTCATCCTCTTGTTGATTTAATGATGAACTCTTGTTTCGGAACTCGCTTCCATAGTTCATTTCCCGAGAATCTTCGATGTCATCTCGTCAATTTGTGTTGCACCTTTCTTCTCAGGCATCGCGAGTCTGAGTTATCCTGCCACCTATCCGAGCTGAATCTCGGTCAGATATGATGGTTGGAACATTTTCCAAGAGTCATAGCATTGATCTTTATATAACCCAGTAAGGTGATGTCATGCCTAGCACACCTGGCCGGAGGACCGAGTGTTATAGTTTCCTTTTTTTAACAAGGTTAATCATTTTTTCCATGAGGAAATTGAATGCCTTGTTTAATAAGTTTATCCTGATGGATCCTTTGTGTATCCAAAGTCTGACCTTTGCTTAAAGACCATGTCAATGCTATCTCAAAGCATGTCTGTGGTACTCCGATTTTCAACAAGAACATTTGAAGCCCAATGCTAAATGTTTCTTGCTCAATTATCCAAACACCGTTTTATGGGTATTGTCATCAAATCCTCTCCCCTTACCTAAATGGTTTCTACTTACTATCCTGTCGTGGATATCTTGCTCTATTTGTCCTTGGGAAGGATATACCCTTGAACAATGTGTTTAAACACATTTTCCTTTCCATTGTTCTGTTTAATCTGATAATCGTATTTTCCTTTCCATTCTTTTGCTTAACTTTTCCTAAATCTGACTTAACTGAGCAGAGATAATTCCCTGCTTCGATAAGCACCTTGTGGTACCACTCTGCTTGTAAGACCCTATTACTATTGTTGATGACATTCTGGTAACCACCGATGGGTGATAGCTTGCCAATTGGTATGCCTCGTTCAATGTGCAGGAAAATGGTTCTCTTCGTCCCTCGCCCTTGGTATCGATGTTTGTTGCCGACATAACTGATAGGCTACCCTCTGACACGCCTTACTATCGTGACCGTGCAAGATGTCGGCCCCCCTTCCTACTTTGAACCATATGGTGGGCCCATAACCCACAGTTCCACAGGATCGAAACCTGACTCTCCTGCACCCCCTATTCCCAAGGTTGTTCCTCGCGTGTGGCCCCGTATGTAATTCACGAGCCATCTTTCGAGGGATCATCAATTCTGTTATCGGACACAATACTTATTCCCGATTGCTTTGAGCCCCTTTCACGCATTGTTTCAGGCATCAAATGGTTGCCTGCTCGCTCGAAACTTCCCATGAAACCTCATTACTTTGCTCTCAATATTTTCTTAAGTTTCAATTCGAGAGTTACGTTCTGCCACCTTCCCCGATGATATCGACCAGATAGTCAACCTTGTAGAGGTTCGTTCTCCCGGAATACCCCCCTTATTCTTTCGTAAGTACGATGGAGTTCCTGAAGAAAGGACGCCGACTTCACCATGATGACCCGAAGCAGAGAAATGCAGACATCAATGTAATGGATCGACCTCTTCGAGAAGAGCAACCAAGGCCGAGAAGATCCGCTAGAATTTCGTAACTAAACCTTCCCCCCTTCTCTACCTCTTAAATCTCGGGACGAGATTTCTTGTAGTGGAGGAGAATTGTGGCCTTGAGATAATTAAGCTACAAGTGATCCCACGCTAATGGTGCCACGTCACCACTTGCATTCTTCTTTGCTAATCTATCGTTAGATCAAAACTGGTCCAAAATTCAAATTCAAAGTTTGGTAAATAATAAAAGTTTTCAAACATTAAAATAAAAATGTTTGGTTTGTACTAAAAATTACATAGGTAAATATGGTGTAGTAAACACTTTTGTATAAAATGCATAAATATTTTAAATTGAATTAAAAGCGAAAAGGAAATAAATAAAAGAAAAAGGAAAAACAAATCTAACCAAAAAAAGAAAAAAAAAGCAATCACCCCCCACTGGGCTCCGGCCCAGCAGGCCACCGACCCAGCTAGCCGCCCGAATGGGCCGGCCCACCCACCCCCACTCCCTTATCCCCCCACTCCCCAGGGAACCGAAACCCTAACTCCCCACGTCGCTCCCCCTCTCGATCCGATCTGGATCGAGGAGCATCTCGAGCCCCTTCGACACCAACCGCCGCCTGGAGGTCCGGTCGCGGAGCCACCCTCTCGGAGCCTCTGCGCTCGACTACCTCGCCTCCCGTCTCCGTCGATCGTCCCGTCCTCCTCCCCACGGGTCGCCCCGAGCCTCGGCGCCCATGTGCCCCTGCAGAACGCTGGTGAGGCCATCGGCCTCGCCTCCCCTCTCCCCTTCTTTTCGTCGCGACACCACGCTCGTCTACCTCGCGCCCGTGCGATCCGCTCGCCTCCGCCCGTCTACGCCTTGCGGTCGAAACACGCCCGCCCGTACCCGTGCGCTCGGTCCGTCCATGCCGCATACCCTCACTTTCGGCGACCCGCGTCGCCGCGCCGCCGCCTCCCTTGCCGCATCCGTCCGCGCCCTGCGGCACCCCAACGCCGCCCGCACTTGTTGCCGCCCGGGGCGTGGCCTCCTCCCGCTTCGTCCCCACGGCGATCCCGTCTCGCCACGGCCTCGCCCTCCTCTCTGAGCTCCGTCGCCCTGCTCCCCTCCGCCACGCGCCGCCATGCGACGCAGATCCCTTGCCGATCTGCGTCGTCGCCGCCGCCAGCGAAGCGTGGCGCCAACTCGCCATCCCGTTAGCCACGCTGAGGCGTGGACGGCGCCCATTGCGCCAGATTTGGTAGCGCCCGACGCCGCTAGCGCCCGATCCACTAGGCCCCAGACCATCGACTAGGGGCCCGCCAAGAACGTTTTTAAAAAAAGAGTTTTTAAAATAATAATAAAATAATTAAATAAATAATAATAATTGAATTAATTAATTAATTAAGGAATTAATTAAGTTAATTAATCATGATTAGGTTAACCTAATTAAACTAATTAGTTTAGTTAAACAATAATTAGATTAGTTAAATCTTAATTAGCATAATCAGAGTATGACATGCGGGTCCCACCTGTCAGGTTGACCAGGTCAACGGTCAATGTTGACTGCTGACGTCATGCTGACATCGGCAAACACTATTCTGGATAATGTTAATTTAATTAATAATTAATAAATTAGAAAATGATTAAATCCTTTTAAAATCAATATAAAATAAACCGTAGCTCGGATGGAAAAACTTTGTACATGAAAGTTGCTCGAGCAGCGAGGCGATTCGGATCGCAGCCGTTAAATCGCCACACATTTCTAACATATCAAACTCGCAACTTTTCCCCTCGGCTCCTCTCGCTGAAAACATGAAACACCGGAAAACTTTCCGGATGTTTCCCCGCCGTAGATCACCTACCACTCGTTAGGTCACCCTAGCACCGCTTATTGCGCGTCTTGCTTTATGTTACATTTGATTGCTCTGTTATTTATTGTGTTCCCCCTTAGTTACTTCTTTCCTAGAACTCGAGACCGGTGCCGATGTCCGTGTGTTCGACTACACGAAGATGGCCCCTCCTTCTTGTCTCGAGCAACCAGGCAAGCCCCCCTTGATCACCGGATATCGCCTATTCTCCTCTATCTGCTTGCATTAGAGTAGTGTAGCATATTCTTGCTTTCGATTGATCCTATCCTCGATGCATAGCGACATTGTTGCTACATCTGTTGATACCTTACCCGCAATCCTAAATGCTTAGTATAGGATGCTAGTTTATCATCATTGGCCCTACATTCTTGTCGATCGCCTTGCTATACTATCGGGCCGTGATCACTTGGGAGGTGATCACGGTATATACTACATATATACATACTATCTGAGATGGCGACTAAAGTCGGGTCCGCTCAAGGGTACCCGCAAGTGATTACGATGAGGGGCTTGAAAGGGCAGTGGCTCCATCCGGTAGAGGTGGGCCCAGGTTCCCGACGGCCCCGATATTACTTTGTTGCGGAGGCGGCAGGCAGAGTTGAGACCACCTAGGAGGCAGGTGGGCTGGCCTGTCGGGCGTTCGTGGATACTTAACACGCTTAACGAGATCTTGGTATTTGATCCGAGTCGGCCATTTGGTCTATCGCACTAACCATCTACGTGGGAGTAGTTATGGGTATCCCGCGTCGTGGTATCGGCGAAGCCTTCTTGGCGTCGGCGACGAGCGGCGCGCTACGGATTGGACTGCGTTAACGCAACTTCCTTTGTAATGGAGGTTGCTAGGTGCATTTCGGCCGCCCTACTTAGCGTCTTGGTGTGCTTTCGGGCGATGGGCCCGGACCCTGCTGCGCGCTTAGGTTTAGACCGGCGTGTTTGACCTCTCGGTTGTGCCTAGGTGGGGCTGCGGCGTGTTGATCTTCCGAGGCGGGCATGACCGAGAAAGTGTGTCCGCCAAATGGGATCAAGCGTGTTGGGTTATGTGGTGCACCCTGCAGTGAAGTTTAATCTATTGAATAGCCGTGTCCCTCGGTAAAAGGACGACCGGAGTTGTACCTCGACCTTATGACAACTAGAACTGGATACTTAATAAAACACACCCTTCCAAGTTCCACGACAACCCGGTGATCGCTTTTCCACGGGCGGCGAGGGAGGATCGCCGGGTAGGATTATACTATGCGATGCTCTTGGAGATGCTACTTGGAGATGCTACTTGGCGATGCTACTTGGAGGACTTGATCTACTCTCTTCTACATGTCAAGAAGACGGAGGCTGCGAGCGTAGTCTTGACGGATTAGCTATCCCCTCTTATTACGGCATTCTGCAGCTCGGTCCTTGATATGGTCCTTTACACATATACACATGCATATGTAGTGTAGCTCCTTGCTTGCGTAGTACTTTGGATGAGTACTCACGGTTGCTTTCTTCCCCTTTTCCCCTTTCCTTTCTTTACGGTTGTCGCAACCAGATGTTGGAGCTCAGAGCCGACGCCACCGTTGATGGCGACTACTACACCGGAGGTGCCCTCTTTGCTACGTGCAGGTGTCAGGCGATTTACCGGGAGTAGTTTAGGAGGATCGAGCGGGAGGCTGCGCCTCTTCGATCTGTATCCCGGTTTGTGCTAGCCTTCTTAAGGCAAACTTGTTTAATTTATGTCTCGTACTCAGATATTGTTGCTTCCACGACTCGTCTATGATCAAGCACTTGTGTTCGAGCCCTCGAGGCCCCTGGCTTGTATTATGATGCTTGTATGACTTATTTTACTTTTAGAGTTGTGTTATGATATCTTCCCGTGAGTCCCTGATCTTGATCGTACACGTTTGCGTGCATGATTAGTGTACGATTAAATCGGGGGCGTCACATTGAGGCTAGTCAATAAGAGTGGTGAAGTTGTCACCTACAACTACATGAAGGATTACAAGGGCAACGCTCACAAGTGCCTCATGGCGAAGGCCGTGGTAGAAGATGGAGAGGATCCAAACTCTCCTAACAAGGTCAAGGTAACCCCACGATCAAACCCTCCTCTTCTCACTCCTCCTATTTCTAGTGATGAGTATCTTGATGCGGAGGATAGTTATGAGGATGATGATCTAAATGATCCTATGCTTGCTAAACTTAATAAATTCATGTGCTCCCTCAAAGGAAAGAAGCTCACTATGTTTCATAAGCTTATGGAGATGGTGAGTAAGCACACCATCACCATTAAGGAACTCGAAACCCTCATCACCGAGGAAAGGGAAAAATGTGAAACCCTTGAGCGGAAAGTCCAATATGAGGAAACACGAAATGATGAACTATGCTTAAAAATTGGTGCTTATATTGATGTTCATACTAAAGATCTTGCCTCCTTGAAAAAGGCTATTGGCTCTTGTGAAGAGTTGATGAATGATAAAAGTAAGCTTGTGAAGTCTCATGCTTCTCTCTCTAAGGATTGTGAGCTTCTATCCGTGTCCCTCAAGACTAAGGAAGAAGAGCTCACCCTTCTTACAAAGAGTTTTGAGACGCTCAAACTTACTTATCTTGAAACTCTAGCTAAGGCTTACTCGTCTCCTATTATAAATGTTGATGTTTGTTCTGCTAACTCTAGTAGTGATCTAGCATCTATTCTTGAGGAGAATCGTTTTCTCAAGGCTCAAATTGAGAAAGGGCTCAGGACATGTGCTCAAGGGCAAAAGAACCTTAATGAGGTGTTGAGCCAACACAATGAAGTGTTCGCCAAAGAGGGACTCGGGTTTGACCCAAGCACAAGCAAGAAGAAGACATCTTCTCAAAAGTGCACCACCCCTTTAAAAGAAACTTTTGTACGAGAAGGACACAAGGAGAAAGGTAAGGTTGCTAGTGGGAAGGCCACAAGGGGCATGCCCACTCTCAACAAGCCAAAACAGTTCATGCCTCCATCCTATGTACTTCGTAAGACTAAGGATGGAGAAGTTTATCTAAAGTTTGTTGGTCCTCGAAATGCATTTCGGTTTTATGCTATTTGGGTCCCTAAGACCCTTGTGACTAACTTGAGAGGTCCCATTGCAAAATGGGTGCCTCTAACCAAGTAATAATCATGTGTAGGTTGCCTTCTCCGGTGGAGTAAAATGGGTGATTGATAGTGGATGTACAAATCATATGACCGGAGATAGCAAACTGCTCCACGATTTCATGGAAGCTATTCAACCATTTATGAGCATTATGTTTGGTGGAGGATAAAAAGGATAGGTACTTGGATTGGGGAAGGTGGCTATCACAAATGACATGTCTCTTGCGAATGTCATGCTTGTCCAATCTCTTAAATATCATTTGCTTTCTGTTCGTCAATTGGCTTCTGTTGGTTATGATACACTATTTGGACTAACGGATGTGAAAGTCTTTAAGAGAGATACTCTTGAAGTGGCCTTTGTTGGAGAGTTGGATGGCAACCTTTACACGGTTGATTTCTCGAAAGAGAGCACATTCCATGCAACTTGTCTAATGGCCAAGGCCGACAAGGGGTGGCTATGGCATCGCCGGCTAGCCCATGTCGGCATGAGGAATCTTCAAGATCTCTTAAAGGGAAATCACATCCTTGGACTAACAAATGTCTCTTTTGAGAAAGATCGTGTGTGTAGTGCATGTATAGACGGGAAGCAACATCAATCAAAGCACCCACCCAAGAATATTGTGTCTACTTCAAGGCCTTTGGAGCTCCTTCATGTGGATCTCTTTGGGCCTCCTTCATGGGATAGTCTTGGTGGGAAAAAGTATGGACTTGTCATTGTTGATGATTACTCAAGATATACATGGGTGTTTTTCCTCAAGTCCAAGGACGAGACGAAGATCACTTTCATTGACTTTGCCAAGCAAGCACAACGCAAGTTTGACAAAGAAATCTTGGCAATAAGAAGTGACAATGGATCTGAGTTCAAAAACTACACCTTGGAAGAATTCCTTAGTGATGAAGGGATTGAGCATCAATATTCAGCTCCATACACTCCTCAGCAGAATGGTGTAGTCGAAAGGAAGAACCGCACCCTTGTGGAGATGGCAAGGTCCATGTTGGATGAATACAAGTCACCACATAGTTTTTGGGCCGAAGCTGTCAACACCGCATGCCATGCATCAAACCGGCTCTTCCTCCGCACTATATTGGAAAAGACTCCATATGAGCTTCTAAGTAGAAACAAGCCAAATGTCAAGTACTTTCGTGTATTTGGGTGCAAATGTTTCATCCTCAACAAAAGAGAACGGTTAGGAAAATTTCAATCCAAAACGATTGAGGGTATATTTGTTGGCTATGGATCAAACTCTCACGCCTATAGAGTCTACAACAAATCCAATGGATGTGTTGTAGAAACTTGTGACGTGGTGTTTGATGAATTTAATGGCTCCCATGGGGAGCAAGTTGATCTAAGTGATGTAGGTGAAGAAGATTCTTCTCAAGACATTTTGACCATGGGTGTTGGTGCACTTCTTCCTATGGAACAAGAACCTCATGATGATGAAGAAGAAGATGGAAGTCTCACACATCATCAAACTACTTCAACATCCATACCACCACAAGCTCCTATTCTTCAACCGATACCCTTAGCCCAAGTTGAAGAGGATGATCAAGTTCCTCCTCATGACAATCTTCAAGAACAAGAACAAGAAAACCCAATCATTGATGATGAACCTCAACAAATGCAATATGAACAAGAAGATCTTCCTCCACACATTAATGATCCATATGTTGAGGATGTGGATGATGGACATGAAGTTGAACCTCGTGAAACCCTTACCTCTAGCATGCCACGAGCGGCCGGTCGTGTTGATGTTGACAAAATACTCACCGGCATATCGGAAGGTAGGGTCACTCGTAAACATTTAACCAATTTTTGTGCTCACTTTTCTTTTGTGTCTAGTTTTGAGCCCATCAAGGTACAAGATGCATTGATGGACAACGATTGGCTAGTTTCTATGCAAGAAGAGTTGAACAGTTTTGAACGCAACCAAGTGTGGTCATTAGTCAAGAGGCCACCTACCAAGCACAACGTCATTGGAACAAAATGGATTTTCAAGAACAAACAAGATGAGAATGGTGTGATCATCCGAAACAAGGCAAGGTTAGTGGCACAAGGGTACTCACAAGTTGAAGGTTTGGACTTTGGTGAGACCTTTGCCCCGTTGCCTGCCTTGAATCCATTCGCATCTTACTTGCTTATGCTGCTTTCAATGGTTTTACATTACATCAAATGGATGTGAAGAGTGCTTTCCTTAACGGTCCTCTACAAGAAGAAGTATATGTATCACAACCACCTGGGTTCATCGATCCCGATCACAAAGACTATGTGTATAAACTTCATAAGGCTTTGTATGGCCTCAAACAAGCACCTAGTGCTTGGTATGATCATCTTAAGAAGTTTTTACTCGATGATGGTTTTGTGAGAGGAGTGATCGATCCCACTCTTTTTACTAAGAGGGATAAGGGTGATTTGATCTTATGCCAAATCTATGTAGATGATATCATTTTTGGTTCTCCTAACATTCATTTGTGCAAGAAGTTTGCGGACTCAATGACCAAGAATTTTGAAATGTCACTCGATGCAGATTTGAAGTTCTTCCTCGGATTTCAAATTCAACAATTTCAAGAAGGAATTTTCTTGTCTCAAGCAAAATACCTCAAGGATATCTTAGAGAAGTTTGCTATGTCTGATGCTAGTCCATGTAAGACACAAATGCCAACCAAAATAACTCTCACTGAAGACACAAACGGTATCCCCTTCGACCCATCTAAATACCGCTCTATGATTGGGTCATTGCTTTATCTTTGTGCATCTAGACCAGACATCATGTTTAGTGTATGCATGTGTGCTAGATTTCAAGCTTCCCCTAGGGAAAGTCATCATAAGGCAGTTAAGCATATTCTTAGATACCTTGTTCACACCCCAAAGTTGGGTCTATGGTATCCCAAGGATGCTAAGTTTGATCTCATTGGGTACACGGATGCGGATTGGGCCGGAGACAAAGTGGATCGTAAGTCCACTTCCGATGCATGTCAGTTTCTTGGACGCTCCTTGGTAAGTTGGTCATTGAAGAAACAAAACTGTATTGCCCTCTCTACCGCAGGTTGAATACATTGCTGCCGCCAATTTGTGCAACTCGCTTATTATGGATGAGGCAAACTTTGAAGGATTACGGTATCACCTATAGAAATGTGCCTCTTCTATGCGATAATGAAAGTGCCATCAACATTGCTGAGAACCCCAAGGATCATCTCCGCACCAAGCACATTGATATTAGGTATCACTTCTTGAGAGATAATGATGAGAAGGGTGATATTCACATTGATCACATTAGTACAGATTTGCAACTGGCAGATATTTTCACCAAACCATTGAATGAAGCAAGGTTTTGTCGACTTAGGCGTGAACTTGGTATCTTGGAGCTTGACAACATTATGTGAAATCTCGTACTCATGCATGCATTTTCATAATGTCTTGTCTTGATGTAGGCATATTCTTAGGGGGAGACATTCAATTTATGAGTACTCTCTCCCTTACATAATGCATAAATAGAACCAACACTCTCAAAGTCACTATGACACTTACTTTGTGTCCATAGTACTTTAAAATGATGGAGTAATAACCATGGGTCCAAAAGTTCAAATTTTTAGTCTCCAAAGTTATATATACTCATACATGGTGACTTAGCCTAATTTTTTTTGGGTGTTTATATGGGTTTGAGATATTGTTGTGACTAAAGCTACTTATATATATATATATATATATATATATATATATATATATATATATATATATATAACAAACACACACAAAATATATATATCGTCATCACCCCATGACTCTTCATCACATCCAAACCAGATCTCAGCATTTTGGCTAGCCGGATCATCCGGACATACATCCGGACGTCCGAGCTGTGTCTGCCCGGATATCCGGGCTCACTTCCGGACATCTGTCCCTGCCCGGATCATCCGGGGCTCCTTCCGGACATCCGGGTGGGTCTTCGACCTGCCCAGTAGCATATCGGGCCGTGGGGGGCACAGGGAGTTATCTCTTTACTTTTCCCCTCGACCTCATCCTCTCACCCCGCCGCCGGCGGCTGCTCCTCGGCTCGCCCTGCCAGTCCGGCCGGCAAACTAGCCAGATCTTGTGCTCACGGGATACCATCACCTCGATCTACTCCCTCCTCGCGCCGTTTTCCCCAGGGGCCAATTGGATCCTCTCCAATCTCGGCCTCCGCCCCCAAACTCCGCCATGGTGGTCGGCTGTGGTGGTACTGGCCGGAGCTTCAAGTCGACCTCCTCAGGTCCCTCTCGTGAACCACGTCGCCAAGCATCAATGGACTCCGAGGAAGCTGCTCGTCCACTCAAGAAAGCACCAGGTCGTGCTCGTCTGTCCTATGCCGGGCAGGACGATCCTAATTATGAGGACGATCTCCAGGAGGACGAGCTCGTGCCGGTTCGCTCAACGACCAAGGCCAAGAAGAAGAAAGCGGTTTCTACCTCAAGCTCGCAGCCTGCCGCACCTACCGGTCTCATTTTGTCCATGGCCAACCCCACCAACCGTGGCCGTCGTACTATCAGCTATCAGTCCATGGATCCATCTGAGTATGCAGCTATAAGGAGTGAAGTCAACCAATTTGCTGCCCCGGCCAATGCAACCGATCCTCGGTTTCGCACCTTGGTTCAACAGGACATCTATCAATCGGTCATTGCTCATCTAGGGTTCTCTCCTCAGCATTATGTGAACTTGGATTACATTGAGAACAATCCAACCAAGTTCGATGGTGTGTTAGAGAAGATTGAGGGCATGGGGCTGCGTCGTGCTATGACTCTCCACTGTGATTGGAATGAGGCTGCCATTCGGCAATTCTATGTCACGTGTTTCTTCCATCCGGATCGTTCGATCACTTGGATGACTCATCATTCTCAGTTCACTGTCTCTTTTGAGGAGTTTGCTGCTGCCTTGGGCATGCCCGGATCTGAGGCGTGTCTTTTTGAATCCATGAGGTGAATCCCAAGTTTGAGGCTATGCCTATCGGTGCTTGCAGTTGTCTCATCATGCCTCCTACTCAGCTATCCACAAGTCAGCAAAGCAAGGAGCTTAATGACATCAAGATCTTCCGTCTCAAATACCGGTGGCTTTTTAGTGCATCCTCAACTCCATTGCTCCCAAGAAAGGGATCGTGGGATGGTGCGAGCTTCAAAGATTGACTTGATGTACTACTCACGGAAGAATCCCACTCATCCCATTGACATGGCAGATTTTCTTTGGCATGAGATTCGCATGGCTAGTTGTCCGAAGGTTCGTACTCTTCCAAGATGCTCCTTTCATTCAGACCGTCATTGACTCTGTCTTCACTTGCCCCATCAACAAGACCAACATTCACTCCATGGTGACTCTGCGTGATGACACTTCTAGGGCAAGGCTCACCTTTCGATCGTGTGGTGAGAGCTCTTCTCGCCACACCAAACCTTTCGTCTGCCGTTTGATCGCCTTGCTCGCTTTATTGGAAGTCCCATAAAGCCATCTTTGACACCTGCCGCTTCATCGCTACTCACATTGCTATCGAGGAGGTTCGCCATCTCTCGAGGCAAATGCCCTTAGGGCTCGTCTTCGTCGCTGCGTCGGCAGTCCTGTCGAGCCCGATGAGCCTATTCTGCCGACTTCCTCTTCCGGAGGTCGATTTTCCTTCTGCCATCGAAGTTCCCGAGTTCTTCCTTGTACCTGCTGATCTGAGTGATGATGATGATGATGATGCTGAGGATGAGGATGCTGCATGATTCTCCTACTTTCTCAGCCGTCTTTCCCTTTTTCGGTACTTGCTATCAAGGGGGAGATGTAATTCTTAGGAGGAGTTTCAGCGTGTGTCTGGTATGCTTAGAGCTTTAGTTAAGTGGACTCATTATTATTATTGTAATGGTACTATGGTACTTTGGTCATGAGTTATGAGTCTATGTCACTATGCAAGTGCTTATTGTAATGGTACTATGGTACTTTGGTCATGAGTTATGAGTCTATGTCACTATGCAAGTGCTTAAGTATGTTGTCTTTATTCATTGTTTATGTTGATTTTAATGATGTATGCCTATACTATATTCCCAATGTGGGCATCCACTTCATATGTGCATGATTTTGTATTTTTATCACCTTATTCCATGAATACATTAAGGGAGAGCTCCTCTTAAAACACATCCATATGCATAAATTAAGGGGGAGCTCTTCCTAAAACACATACCGGTCTACTCTCCTAGAATCATTCATATCACATTTCACTTGTTAAATGCTATATGTAGTTTGTCATCAACTACCAAAAAAGGGGGAGATTGAAAGTGCAATCTTGCTCTTAAAGAGTATTTTTGATATTGATGACAAACCTACATATAGGGGACTAACCCTGTTTGCTAAGTATATACACAGGCCGTCTGTCCTCTGGTTTTTCTTAGTGAGCATCATGATTGCATCATATGAGATTTTACTCAAGCAAATTATCAATGAGGAAAGGAGCAAACAAAGATGAAGTATTGTGCTCTTTTTATATTTCTTGAGTAATAGGAACCCCGCACTATTAAGAGGGGATCCGAAGTGTAGGTTCAAGACTTGCTCACATTTTGTATCATAAACAATTCTTTCATAAAAGACCAAAATCCCTAGCAATATCCCCTAGCCAAAACCTACCACTTCTCCTAGACGGATCATCCGGCAAGCTACCCAGATCATCCGGGCTTCACCCGGATCAGCCGGACCCTGCACCGGATCATCCGGATAATAGGTGCTCTCCATCACAGAACGATGTGGCTGAAGCCGGATCATCCGGACGTTCCTCTGGATCATCCGGGCTGTTCCCCGGATCGTCCGGATTCTCTTCCGGATCGTCCGGATAACAGTGCCCTGTTTTCACAGAAGCCATATGTTGTAGCCGGATCGTCCTGTCAGGCATCCGGATCATCCGGGGCTTGTCTGGATCATCCGGGCTTGCCTCCGGACTGTCCGGGCTGCCCGCAGCTTGGCTGCAACCAACTGCATCCGGGCCTTCTGCCAGATTTATCCGGACAAATGTCCGGATCATCTGGATGGTGTCCCAGATCATCCGGGGTGGTCAACTTGTGTCCAAACGGCTCTATTCTGGACATGGTATAAATAGCACCTTACCCCTTCGAGATAATGCTGAACACTCCACACAAACATGCCTCAACAACACCAGTGCTTCCCCTCTCTTGCTCACACACTAAATCCCAGATCCCGGCTTGATTCTTGAGAGTTTTGAAGAGTTGTTCCAATCAAAAGAAAGATCTTCTTCCTCCCCTTCTTGTGACCAAAGCAAATCGAAGTTTGAGCAAGTCTTGAGTCTTTCCCCTCGGATCTTGTTACTCTTGGAGGTTGGAGACTCCTAGGCAGTAGGAGTCATTCGGTGAGGAATCAACTATTGTGATTACCCCCGGAAAGTTTGTGAGGGTTTGGAGACCACCCCAAGATCTACCACTAGTGGTTGAGAAACGCCTTCGTGGTGTTGTCTCAAAGGGAGAATAGGGTGAGCCTTCGTGGCGTAGGTGTGCCTTCGTGGTAACATCCGCCCCTCTAACGGTGACTAGCTTCCCTCGAAGGAAGTGAACATCGGCATACATCCTCGTCTCCCGGAGTTGCGGTTATTCCTAACCCTAACTCTATACTTGTGGTTACTTGTTGTGATTGCACTTACTTACATCTTATTGTGCTTGCTCACTTATATGCTTGTGTTACTTGCCTAGTACTTTGTACTTACTAGCAACTGTTAGGCTCACCTTCATATTCCGCTCTATTGCCTAAAATTGCTTAGTAATAATTAAAATTTGTAATTGTACCTATTCACCCCCCCCCCCTCTAGGTCCATCTCGATCCTTTCAGTCATAATTGACCATGATTTTCGCACAAAAAATATATGTCATACGTTGCAAAAATAATATAATTTGAAAGTACATTCAAATACGAACCAAACAATACAATTTTTGGTGACATGCATTCACATTTTGCTTGTCAAATACAGTACGTGGTCAAACTATGACCCAAAATACGCAAAACAACAAAAAAATACTTCATGCAGCGCCGCTCTTCTGCTCTTCTCCTCTTAAACCACCGCCGCTCCTCTCCTGTTCCAATCTAAATGCAGCGCCGATCCTCTCCTCTTACATTTCAAAACCACCGCCCCTCCTCTCCCGTTCCAGTCCAAAACCAGCATCACTCTTCTCCCGTTCTAATCCAAAACCAGCACTGCTCCTCTCCTCTTCCATTCAAAAACCACCGCCGGTGAGTGAAGGTGCTCTGGAGAAGTAGATCGATGGAGGAGTACAAGCGATACATGAGGATCGCAAACAGCGACCCTGTGAAGCTAGCTAGGATGTTGGAGATATAGTCCTGGTTTGGCAACAAGGACCAACTATCTGCAATAGAGCGAAAAGGCGGCGATACTCCCGGAGGGAGTCGCGCCGGAGTACATAGAGCTGCTCCTCTGGACCATGGAGCAAACAGATTCACCGAATTCGATCGTGAGGGAGCAGTGGTGGGAGTATCTATCCCAGATGGAGCATCCACCAGAGATTGAAGGATCGAGCATCTATAGGGTGCCGTTTGTGAGGGTGTCCTGTGTAACGCCCCGGATCCGATGCGCCAGGTGTCCGCCAGTTATTCGCCGCCATTGCCATGTCATTTGCTTGCGTGTTGCACTTTGCCATGTCATCTTATGCATTTCATATCATGTCATCATGTGCATCGCATTGGCATACACGTTCATCTCATGCATCCGAGCCTTTTCCCCGTTGTCCGTTTTGCAATCCGGCGCTCCTATGTCATCCGGCGTCCCCTTTTTCTCTCCTGTTGTGAGTGGGTGTTAAACTTTCTCGGTATGGCCCGAGGTTTGCCAAGCGGCCTTGGTATAGCACCGGTAGACCGCCTGTCAAGTTTCGTGCCATTTGGAGGTCGTTTGATACTCCAACGGTTAACCGGGTAACCGTAAAGCCTCTTTTGTTGCAGCCCAACACCCCTTCCAAAGTGGCCCAAAGCCCACCAAACTCCCCTCCATGCTCTCGGTCGTTCGATCACGATCGCGTGGCCGAAAACCGCTCCTCATTTGGACTCTCCTAGCTCCCTCTACCTATAAAACTAGACCTCCCCCGAAATTCGCGGATCAAATCCCCCTAACCCTAGCTCCTTCTTCTCCGAGGCGCGGACGCGTCCGCCTGGCGCCGGACACGTTTACCACCGCCCGCTGCCAATCTGCGTCTGCCACGTGGCCCGCCGCCGTCCCTCCGCGCCAAGGCCCGCCTGAGCCCATCCGGGGCTCATATGCTCCAGCTTGCTTCCATGCCAAGGCCACGCCGCTGCTCTCGCCGCCGCCGTCCATCGCCGCGCCGCGCCGCTGCTTGCCGCCGCCGCCTCCTCGGCTCAGCCCGCCGCCCGCCACCTGCCGCCCGCCGCCGCCGCTGGCTGCCCGCCTCGCCAGGCCGGACGCGAGCGCCGCCGCCACAGCTCCTGCCGCTCCCGCCGCCGAGTCCCCGCTGCCATCGCCTGCTTCGTCGCCGGGCGCACCATGCCGCCCGCCACTCGCCCGCGCCGCCCGTCGCCGGAGCCCTCCGCCCGCCAACCTCCCGAGCTCGCGGAGCTCACTCCGATCCGGATCCGGTGGCCTGGATCAGATCCACCAGGCCACCGAACCAAACGTCTCCCCCATCCCGGATCTCGTCGTCCCGGGTTGACCCCGTCCACTTCTCCACGGGGTTAAAATCTGCTAAGTCCCCGGTTCTGCTACATGAACATGCCATATTCATTGCATCACATCTCTGCATCTGTAGGTCCGTTTCGTGCGTATAATATGTCAAATTGTTCATCTCGACGAGTAGATCATTTCGTTCCATTGCATCATTTTTATTTGAGCTCATCTTGATGCCCGAAATGTTGTTGGAAGAGTGCATGTTGATGTTAATCAATAAACTATTATAACTTGTCGTTTTATCATTTTTGCCATGATTGATGTGTGCATCCTATGAGGTTGAGCTCTACATGAATGTTGATCTATGCCATGCCATCTTTCTAGAGGTGTTAACCATGTATTTTTGTGAGTTGTGTGCTGAGTGCATCAAGCTTGCTAAGTAGGGTAGTTGCTGTTGCCATTTTTCTTGACAGATTCTGATATATTTTGTTGCTATGTTAACATGCTTCTACTCATCATTCTATGCATAATCTGGAGATGTCCTATAAATATGATTTGATCTACATGTCATGATCTATCCATTCATGCCCTTGGTTGCAATTATAGCCTGCTGGAACATGTTGTTATCTTGCTCTAAAGTTGCTTGAAGATGTTGCTGTCAACCTGTTAACATTAAGTTCACTAGTTCCCATGTGTTTTCCTAGTGATCCATGCATCCTATGACCTTGCTCTTGCCATGCTTAGCTTCATAAACATGCCTTCTTACTGTTGGTTGCCTCGCCATGCCATGCGTTGCTCTGTAGTGAGTGGTTCAAGCTCACGAACATGCCTACTTATTGTTGTTCCTGCCATGTTATGAATCAGTTATATAACTTGCCATGTTTATATGGGTGCCATCATATTTTCCGCACCCTTTTGGCTCATGGTCGATAAGGGACTTTTGATCTATGCAATTAGTAGATTCATGCCATGCCTTTGTTTGCCATGATAAGTTCCTGTAACATGTTGTTTGATAGCTCTAAACATTGCAACTCGATGTTATTTCGCCAAGTCGAAACTGTTATTATTTGCAATATCTCCATGTGTTTTTGAGCATGTTCTAGTGATTTCTGGAGATAGCTCAGTGTTCATGTTTTGTTATGATTTACGTGTACTTCATGCCCATGCCTTTTGTTATTATGTTGGGGTGCTGTAGCATGTTGTTTTGATGCTTGTAAGATGCCTAGTTGCTGGTTATGGACGATTGTTGCTATGACTTGTATAAAGTGTATGTGTTGCACCGTTGCTCCGTTTTGAGTGTGCTCTATATGAAACTTGCTTGTTTTTGCATGTAGCTTCATATTACCATGCTGCATCCTTTTTTTGGTGTGTTTGCTTGATGTTTGGGTGCATTTTGCATCAATGCCACTACTGGAGGATTGGTCTCTTGTAACACGTTGATGTGCTACTATAGCTTAGATATTGTGTTACTGAAGCGCTCAGTAACACATTTTCATATGTGTCCCTGTAGGCTATGTTACAAGGTGGTGTCTATTGTAGCACATAAGAACTGTTCCTATATGTATTTAAAGGTGTTACAATTGTATTTTTGCAACACAAGCTATGTCTGTTACCAAGGGCCCTCGTAACACATTTCTAGAACTATAGGCACACACTTTGTAACATGTTTTTCCTGGTATAGCAACATCGTTAGTAACACGCTTTCAATGATAATTGCAACACAATTATTCATGATTGGCAGTAACTATACTACGCATTTGTAACACGTTTTCTTTATTGTAGCAACACAGCAGTATCACAATTTTTGTATATATTGTAACATCTCTAGTGGTGGTTGGTAGCAAACCTAGTAACACATTTTCCTAACTATAGTAACACAGGATAATTAGTCAAATGTGCTATTGCATAGGAAATATTATTGTATTAATAGTTTTCCTTTTCGTACTTCCTCATAGTGAAATCGATAAGCATATGACAAATTTTATACTATACAAAGATCATGGATATAAAGCTGGCGTATGCACAAGACAAGGGATATAAAATACTAATACGATTCATGTCATTTTATAATATTTGTAACATGAACATATAGAAGATCCATATTGTAGCAACAAATTACATTTCTCAACCTAGTAACGTAAACTATTATACGCAGAAGATTTCCTATCATTAAAACCATGTGACACCTCTACGCATGTTCATTGGAATGCGGCCTTCAAATCTTTCTTGCATCAATATGTCATATTTGCATCTTGATTCCTTATGAGCAAAAGCATACGAATCAACTCAACCATTGAACGTCCCAATCAAGAAGAAAAGTACAATTAGAACTACAATTAAGCATATCCAAATAAATTTAGCAAAATTGAAGTTAAATATTATCATATACATGTTGAAGGGCAAGCAATTTTTAATCCAAAGGTGAGAGCATCGCCAATTATCCTTTCTATGAACCGCAACCTAGCTCAACACCACCAACAATTTTATTTGATTTGCAACCCAAAATAGTAGCATGTGCCACATGCCTTTTGTTTGGATATATTGAAGACTTCGAATCACTTTTGTGCCAACTTAAAATGAGATTTAAAATATTGTTTACAGAATAATAAAAATCAATTTTATGAACACGAATATAGTATGAACACATTATTTCCTTTACCTCCATGGAAGGACTGCGTTTCTTCTTAGAGGAGACATGGACTAGAGACTTGTCTTGAGTGCTTTGTTTGCTTAGTCCAGCAAAGTCTCAACCATATTCTCCTTGCTCTTTCTCATCTATGGAGAAACATAAGAGGAGAAAATGATTTATCCTTGTCATTATGCAATGTAAAGTTCATAATGCATTAATGACATATCACTAGTACAACCTGATCTTTTAACTAAAAGTGTGTGAATAACAAATCACGCCATCAATAGTATATATGGAAAATGTTTCCTATCGCTGCCTAGCAAGCAGATTTCTCAAGAGCTAACCATTACCTCTCAATCGAGAGACATGATGGGCTGGTGAGGATGGTTCTTGATACGAGAATTTATTGCAACCCTCTTGTGTAAGATGATGCTTCGCACAACAATGTAAGTCAATTAATAAGTTGTAGTGTATCCTTTATAACATGTGTAACAACGAGGTTCTAACCTGTTTGCCTAACATAATGTCATTATCTTCATGCATGCCATGTCGATGTGGGTGAGTTTGTTCTGCATTTTACATTCAGAGGCATTAGTTATTATAACTTATAAAGTGTAGTGGTAAATACAAAATTTACCATTATCAGTATCTCTGGTTTGATCACTGTCCATCGGCATGAGCTCTCTGCAAAATGAAATATTGTGAGAGTTGAAAATTAACTATCTCATAAAAGGAGATACCTTTTCTGTCCATGAATCCTTCTAGCCCTTTATGTTGTGGGTTCTCATCTTGATAGGATAGGACAGGCAAATTCTCCAGCTTTCCACAGCCATCTACAATGACATGGATGTAAGAAGAATCAGCACCAAACCAACCTTACAGTGGCATGAAGTGAAAAGATGGTTGAGATGTTATTGTAACGATCTAGGATTTATTCATACAGAAATTGAGGGAAATATATCATACATGTGCACTTTGTATGTTCAGAGTACGCAGAGTGTATTTACAAGCGCCTTTATGCACTTTGTATGATTCTGAACCATAGATCTTTCGTTAGTAGAAATGGTATGACTATGCTGTGCGTTTTCTCTCCATATTTTTTCCTCATTTACTCCATTTGCTTGTTCTAGAGAAAAAAGAGTTAACAATTGGAGTACTTTTCAAACCAAAACTGCTCTTCTCTCATTACAGGCTAAACTGAATACTGATTTCCTAAATCAAGGGTATAAACTGAATACTGACTTTACGAGGTGTACTATGACTTTCAGAGGATATACATATATTTTAAATCAGTACTAATCAGAGTACAAGATCTAGGGCCCCCAATTTTGTATCGGTGCTGCATATATTAATACTAATCAGAGTACTATGAATCCCATAGTACTATGAGTACTGTAGACGATGTATTACTAATTTCAGAGTACAAGATCTAGTGCCCCCAACTTTGTATAAGTACTCCATATATCAGTACTAATCAGGGGATTATAGCCTAAGAACAGGGGATGAAAGACTGAAACGTTTAACTGCAAAGAGGGGGAAAAAGGTACTCCCTCCGTTCCAAAATAGATGACTCAACTTTGTACTAGCTTTAGTATAAAGTTGAGTCATCTATTTTGGAACGGAGGGAGTAGTCAACATGTCACAAATATCTTCCAGAGATGCAGAATATAGATTCCAATGCTATAGGCTTGTAAAACACAAAACTTCAGAGGAATAAAAGATTTCAGAAACATGGTACAGTTTTGCTGTGCAACAATTCAGACTGTAAATCGTACTCGTATTAGTTTAGCATAATGACTAATGATTTCAGCCCACCCTCCATTATTATCCTAGATTCGCCACTGGCTGATTTAGTACCTGCTACGAACGAACACCTACTACCAAATTCAGAGAAGAAGACACAGGGAGGAGGACGAGAATCAGTCAGGATTCGTAGCAGGGAGAATGGGAGATGTGAGTAGATTGATACCAGACGCGAGAATTGTGGTAGTCCTTCTGGATGTAGCCGCCGGAGTTGAAGATCGACGATGTCGCCGCCGCAACGATGCAAACCACACCGAGGCAGATCTTGGCTGCGACGATTCAATCTGGTGACGGGCGGGCCAGCGGATGGGTGGGTGCTGAAGGGCAGCGTTGTGTGAGGATGTGGTTGGCGTTTGAGAGGTGGACGCTGAAGGGCGGCGATGGAGGTTGCCGCTGTAGGGCGGCGCCGGAGGCCGCCGAGGAGGGGCTTTGGAGGGCGGCGAGGCTGATGCAGATAGGATTAGGATCTAATTTATTTAGCCCTCCGTTAGTTAGCAGGAGGGAAAAATCAGCGGGAATAAAATTGGTGAGCTTTTGCGATGGAAAAGATACTGAAAATGTGCATTTTGACCATCGAGAGCCGGAGATTTGGAGGGAATTTTTTCCTGGAAGAATTGATATTTTTTTTCTAATTTGGTTGAAAAAAAAACAGATCTATCGATGATTCGAGAGTTTTTTTACATGGAAAAAAATAGAGCATATTTTGTATTTATTTTATTTTTGTGAGGACATTTATATATAGTAAAAAATAGCAATGACTTAATTAAATGGATATAGCAATATAATTTTATGAATTTGCATAGTACGTGTGGTAAAAATAATAATTACTGACCAGTTTGAAAAAGGGCGATGTTAGGCGTTGGTCGACGGGTGCCAAGACCGACGGGTCACTTGCAGATCGTCGGATGTACTTGCCCCCAACCGTCGATCTGGTCAACGCTCGCTTTTCCTCCTCGCTTTGAGCACGTCCTCACCGTCACTACATCCTCCCAACAACCTCCTCCGTGCACGTGAGGTCACCGCTGTCACGCCGCTCAAGCCGATCAACATCTTGCATCCCTCCTGCCGCCGATGACTCACCACTTGAAGTAGTGGTCGATCGGCGCACCGCTCTTGTTGGCGATGGATAACATTAACAAATTCCCATGAAAACCACACCAGACCACAACAAAAGAATAGATAAACATCCAAAGCAGCTTTCAAAACCCCTAAGTCGATCGATTCAAGAAGGTAGCACATTGATATAGTCGTCTCCTTCCTTTCGCATCCATGGCGACGGAGAATAAGGGAGAGGAGCCCAATACACCATAGTTTTAAAACTCGGCCCTACTAGCAACCGCACGGTGAAGAAATAGTGGACCAGATTGCTTTAGCTAACATCGACGATTTGCTCAAACCACGGTTCACTTCTAAGTTCTAACACTACAAGTATCGACCCCACAAAAGGGTAGCGCTAGGCCTCAACCGCTAATCCCACCCATAGATTAACTGGTTCAATCATCGTCGATAGATCCTCGATGTGCTTCATCATCGGTGTTATCCAAACAAGAGCCGATTGATCCATTCTTGTCAAACATTTTAATTAATAAGAGATAGTTGGAGATCAATGAACGGAAAAGCTACTTTTGGACCTAGATTTGGTTTTGAGCCATCGATGCAAAATCAACGGCAAAGATGACATTGTTCAGCCTCCTACCTTCATGTTGACCCTCTTCCCCAAGTCCCTCATGGACCATCGGCCAAATCGCCACTATGGGTCGCTTCCGGCCAAGGTCTTGCTTAGGCATCCTGTGGCCTCGCTTTACTCGCCTAGCACCATCGTCGACTAGCTCAGGTTCGCCACGTGTCCTACTCTATACATCAAGCACTTATGTTGTGTACGTACATATGTTTATTATATAAAGTAAAACAAGTGCCTCCTATCCCAAGAAAAGTTAGGGCTCCTTTGTCTTCCGTCGATGTCACCATCGGTCCGCCTCGTCTCTGATGGCCCTAGGGTCATAGGGGCGCGGGGATCCCGGCCCTAGTCGGCGGATGACTCTGTTTGTAGATGCTTTTTGGAGATTCGTTAGGGTTCGTGTCCTGCTCAGGGAGGCGAGACAACGATGACTCCATCAAGATGGAATAATGTTCTCCCTGCCTAGTCCCCGTCTATGTGGTGTGTTTAGCATCTTCGGTGGGCGTCTCGAGATATGTCTCCGGTGGATCTGTCTTTTGTGGATCTGTTCGGATCTATTCATCGCTCGTCTATGTTTCGTGTGTCTTCAGGTTGGATGCTTTCGATCTACACTACTCTTCATCGGCGGCGGTTTACGTTACGGTGCCTTTGGTCCTATGAGGCCTTAGTATGAAGACTTTCCTCATCAACTACAACAAGGTCAGTCCGTCTCTGGCGAGGAGGGACGATGATAGCAATACGCCTTCGATTCGCTTCAAGCTTGTAGGCGTCGCTAGGTGGTCTACTGATTTGGATGTAATTTTATTATTTTTTATTTTTGTTGTACTGTCATGATTAAAGTGAATAGATCGGAAGTTTTTTCGTAGTTTATATTATTATTACACAAGTAATTACGTGATTTTGGCATGTACGCGAGCCGCCGTTGTTGGGGAACGTAGTAATTTCAAAAAATTTCCTACGCACACGCAAGATCATGGTGATGTATAGCAACGAGAGGGAGAGTGTTGTCTACATACCCTTGTAGACCCGGCGAAGCGATCACAACGTAGAGGAAGTAGTCGACGTTCTCCTCGCGATCCGACCGATCCGGCGCCATACTCCGACGCCCAGTTCTTGACACACGTACAGCTCGATGACGTCCCTCGTACTCGATCCAGCCGAGTGTCGAGGGAGAGTTCCACGGACGACGGCGTGGTGGACGATCTTGATGTTTCACGGCGCGAGGCTTCGCTTAAGCTTCATGACGGTATAACCGAGGTGGAATATGGTGGAGGGGGCACCGACACTGCTAAGGAACGATCTAAAGATCAACTTGTGTGTTCCAAGGTGCCCCCTGCCTCAGTATATAAAGGAGCAGGGGAGGGGGCGGCCAAGGGAGGCGCTGCCAGGAGTCCTACTCCTCCGGGAGTAGGATTCCTCCCCAATCCTAGTTGGACTAGGATTCCTGAGGGAAAGAGAGAGGGGGGGCCCTTCTCCTAGTCCTAGTAGGACTAGGGAAGGGGGGCCTTAGCGCCCTCCTAGGGCTGCCCCTTCTCCTTTCCTCTAAGGCCCATCGAGGCCCATTTACCTCCCGGTGGTTCCAGGTAACCTCCGGTACTCGATAAATTCCGTTTTACCGAACCATTCCAACTCCAAACATAGGCTTCCAATATATCAATCTTTATGTCTCGACCATTTCGAGACTCCTCGTCATGTCCGTGATCACATCCGGGACTCGAACTTCTTCGGTACATCAAAATACATAAACTCATAATAACCGCCATCGCCGAAACCTTAAGCGTGCGGACCCTACGGTTCGAGAACAATGTAGACATGACCTAGAACTATTCACGGTCAATAACCAACAGCGGACCTCGATGCCCATATTGGTTCCTACATATTCTACGAAGATCTTTATCGGTCGACCGCATAACAACATCGTTGTTCCTTTGTCATCGGTATGTTACTTGCCCGAGATTCGATCGTCGGTATCCAATACCTAGTTCAATCTCGTTACGGCAAGTCTCTTTACTCGTTCCGTAATACATCATCTCACAACTAACTCATTAGTTGTAGTGCTTGCAAGGCTTTAGTGATGTGCATTACCGAGAGGGCCAGAGATACCTCTCCGACAATCGGAGTGACAAAACCTAATCTCGAAATACGCCAACCCAACATCGCCTTTGGAGACACCTGTAGTACTCCTTTATAATCACCCGCCACGTTGTGACGCTTGGTAGCACCAAAGTGTTCCTCCGTAAACGGAGTTGCATAATCTCATAGTTACGTGAACATGTATAAGTCATGGATAAAAGCAGTAGCAACATACTAAACGATCGTGTGCTAAGCTAAGGGAATGGGTCATGTCAATCAGATCATTCTACTAATGATGTGACCTTGTTAATCAAATAACAACTCCTTGTTCATGGTCGGAAACATAACCATCTTTGATTAACAAGCTAGTCTAGTAGAGGCATACTAGTGACATGTTGTTTGTCTATGCATTCACACATGTATCATGTTTCCGGTTAATACAATTCTAGCATGAATGATAAACATTTATCATGAAATAAGGAAATAAATAATAACTTTATTATTGCCTCTAGGGCATATTTCCTTCATCTCCCACTTGCACTAGAGTCAATAATCTATATTACATAGTAATGATTCTAACACCCATGGAGTCTTGGTGCTGATCATGTTTTGCTCGTGGAAGAGGCTTAGTCAACGGTCTGCAACATTCAGATCCGTATGTATCTTGCAAATCTCTATGTCTCCCACCGACTAAGTCCCGGATGGAATTGAAGCGTCTCTTGATGTGCTTGGTCCTCTTGTGAAATCTGGATTCCTTTGCTAAGGCAATTGCTCCATATTGTCACGAAGATTTTCATTGGACCCGATGCACTAGGTATGACACCTAGATCGGATATGAACTCCTTCATCCGCACTCCTTCATTAGCTGCTTCCGAAGCTGCTATGTATTCCGCTTCACATGTAGATCCCGCCTGACGCTTTGTTTAGAACTGCACCAACCGACAGCTCCTCCGTTTAGTGTAAATCGATCCGGTCTGCGATTTAGAATCGTCCGGATCGTTGTCAAAGCTTGCATCAACGTAACTGCCATTTACGATGAGCTCTTTGTCACCTCCATATCTGAAAACATATCCTTAGTCCTTTTCGTATTTCAGATGTTCTTGACCGCTGTCCAAATGATCCACTCTGGATTACTTTGGTACCTCCTGCTAGGCTTATAGCAAGGCACACATCAGTCCGGTACACAAGATTGCATACATGATAGAGCCTATGGCTGAAGCATAGGAACATCTTTCATTTTCTCTATCTTCTGCAGTGGTCGGGCATTGAGTCTCGACTCAACTTCACACCTTGTAACACGTGCAAGAACCCTTTCTTAGCTTGATCCATTTTGAACTTCTTCAAAACTTTGTCAAGGTATGTGCTTTGTGAAAGTCCAATTAAGCGTCTTGATCTATCTCTATAGATCTTAATGCCTAATATGTAAGCAGCTTTACCGAGGTCTTTCATTGAAAAACTCTTATTCAAGTATCCCTTTATGCTATCCAGAATTCTATATCATTTCCGATCAGCAATATGTCATCCACATATAATATCGTAAATGCTACTGAGCTCCCACTCACTTTCTTGTAAATACAAAGCTTCTCCAAAAGTCTCAGACAAACCCAAATGCTTTGATCACACTATCAAAGCGTTTATTCCAACTCCGAGATGCTTGCACCAGTCCATAGATGGATCGCTGGAGCTTGCACACTTTGTTAGCTCCTTTGGATCGATAAAACCTTCGTTGCATCATATACAACTCTTCTTCCGTAAATCCATTCAGAATGCGTCTTTACATCCATTTGCCAAATTTCATAATCATAAAATGCGCAATTGCTAACATGATTCGGACGGACTTAAGCATCGCTACGGGTGAGAAGGTCTCATCGTAGTCAATCCCTTGAACTTGTCGAAACCTTTTGCGATAAGTCGAGCTTTATAAACGATAACATTACCGTCGGCGTCGGTCTTCTTTTTGAAGATCCACTTGTTTTCTATTGCTTGCCTACCCTCGGGCAAGTCAACCAAAGTCCACACTTTGTTTTCATACATGGATCCCATCTCGATTTCATGGCCTCAAGCCATTTTGCGGAATCTGGGCTCACCATCGCTTCTTCATAGTTCGAGGTTCGTCATGATCTAGTAGCATGACTTCCGAATAGGATTACCGTACCACTCAGTGCGGATCTTACTCTGTTGATCTACGAGGTTCTGCAAGAACTTGATCTCAAGTTTCATGATCAACATCATCAACTTCCTCACTACTTGGCGTAGGTGTCTCGTAAACTGGTTTCGCGATTTAACTACTTTCAAGTAAGGGAGAAGGTACTATTACCTCATCAAGTTCCACTTTCCTCCCACTCACTTCTTTCGAGAGAAACCCTTCTCTAGAAAGGATCCATTCTTAGCAACGAATGTCTTGCCTTCGGATCTGTGATAGAAGGTATACCCAACTGTCTCCTTTGGGTATCCTATGAAGACACATTTCTCCGATTTGGGTTCGAGCTTATCAGGTTGAAGCTTTTTCACATAAGCATCGCATCCCCAAACTTTAAGAAACGACAACTTTGGTTTCTTGCCAAACCACAGTTCATAAGGTGTCGTCTCAACGGATTTCGACGGTGTTCTATTCAGTGTGAATGCGGCCGTCTCTAGAGCATAACCCCAAAACGTTAGCGGTAAATCTGTAAGAGACATCATAGATCGTACCATATCTAGTAAAGTACGATTACGACGTTCGGACACACCATTACGCTGTGGTGTTCCGGGTGGCGTAAGTTGCGAAACTATTCCGCATTGTTTCAAATGTAGACCAAACTCGTAACTCAAATATTCACCTCCACGATCAGATCGTAGAAACTTAATTTTCTTGTTACGATGATTTTCAACTTCACTCAAATTCTTTGAACTTTTCAAACGTTTCAGACTTATGTTTCATTAAGTAGATATACCCATATCGCTTAAGTCATCTGTGAAGGTGAGAAAATAACGATATCCGCCATACGAGCCTCAACATTCATTGGACCACATACATCAAGTATGTATGATTTCCAACAAATCTGTTGCTCTCTCCATAGTACCGAGAACGGTGTTCGGTCATCTTGCCCATGAGGCACGGTTCGCAAGTGCCAAGTGATTCATAATCAAGTGACTCCAAAAGCCCATCAAGATGGAGTTTCTTCATGCGCTTTACACCGATATGACCTAAACGGCAAGTACCACAAATAAGTTGCACTATCATTATCAACTCTGCATCTTTTGGTTTCAACATTATGAATATGTGTATCACTACTATCGAGATTCATCGAAATAGACCACTCCTCAAGGGTGCATGACCATAAAAGATATTACTCATATAAATAGAACAACCATTATTCTCTGATTTAAATGAATAACCGTCTCGCATCAAACAAGATCCAGATATAATGTTCATGCTCAACGCAGCACCAAATAACAATTATTTAGGTCTAAAACTAATCCCAAGGTAGATGTAGAGGTAGCGTGCCGACCGCGATCACATCGACTTTGGAACCATTTCCCACGCCGATCGTCACCTCGTCCTTTGCGAGTTCGCAATCCGTAGTCCTGCTTGAGTTGCAAATATTAGCAATGAACCAAGATCAAATACCAGTGCTACTACGAGCTCTAGTAAGGTACACATCAATAACATGTATATCACATATACCTTTGTTCACCTTGCCATCCTTCTTATCCGCCAAATACTTGGGGCAGTTCCGCTTCAAAGGACCGATCGCTTGCGGTAGAAACACTCGGCCTCAGTTTAGGGCCGACTTGGGTTTCTTCTCTGAGCAACAACTTGCTTGCTGTTCTTCTTGAGATTCCTTTCTTCTTCCTTTGCCTTTCTTCTTGAAACTAGTGGTCTTATTGACCATCAACACTTGATGCTCCTTCTTGATTTCTACCTCCAGCCTTTAGCATTGCGAAGAGCTCGGTATAGTCTTTACTAACCCTTGCATATTATAGTTCATCACGAAGCTTTTGTAGCTTGGTGGCGTGATTGAGAATTACATCAATGACACAATCATCCGGAAGATTAACTCCCAATTGTGTCAAGTGATTATAGTACCCGGACATTACGAGTATATGCTCACTAATGTAACTGTTCTCCTCCATCTTGCAGCTATAGAACTTATTGGAGACTTCATATCTCTCAATCCGGGCATTCTGTTGGAATATTAACTTCAACTCTGGAACATCTCATATGCTCCATGACGTTCAAAACGTCGTTGAAGTCCCGGTTCTAAGCCGTAAAGCATGGCACATCGAACTATAGAGTAGTCATCGCTTTGCTCGCCAGACGTTCATAACATCCGGCGTTGCTCCAAAGCGAGTTCGTCACCTAGCGGTGCATCCAGACGTAGCTCTTCCGTGCAGCAATGAGGATGATCCTCAAATTACGGACCCAATCCGTGTAATTGCTACCATCATCTTTCAACTTTGCTTTCTCAAGGAACGCATTAAAATTCAACGGAACAACAAAGACGAGCCATCTATCTACAATCAAACATAAACAAGCAAGATACTATCAGTACTAAGTTCATGATAAATTTAAGTTCAATTAATCATATTACTTAAGAACTCCCACTTAGAAAGACATCTCTAGTCATCCAAGTGATCACGTGATCCAAATCAACTAAACCATAACCGATCATCACGTGAAATGGAGTAGTTTTCAATGGTGAACATCTTATGTTGATCATATCTACTATATGATTCACGCCGACCTTTCGGTCTCCGTGTTCCGAGGCCATATCTGCATATGCTAGGCTCGTCAAGTATAACCCGAGTATTCTGCGTGTGCAAAACTGGCTTGCACCCGTTGTAGATGGACGAGAGCTTATCACACCCGATCATCACGTGGTGTCCGGGCACGACGAACTTTGGCAACGGTGCATACTGGGAGAACACTTCTTGATAATTTAGTGAGAGATCATCTTATAATGCTACCGTCAATCAAAGCAAGATAAGATGCATAAAAGGATAAACATCACATGCAAATCAATATAAGTGATATGATATGGTCATCATCATCTTGTGCTTCATGATCTCCATCTTGCTGCACCACCATGATCACCATCGCCACCGGTGCGACACCTTGATCTCCATCGCAGCATCGTTGTCGCCTCGCCAAACTTATGCTACTACGACTATCGCTACTGCTTAGTGATAAAGTAAAGCATTACAGTATGCGATTGCATTGCATACAATAAAGCGACAACCATATGGCTCCTGCCATTGCCGATAACTTCGTTACAAAACATGATCATCTCATACAATAAAATATAGCATCACGTCTTGACCATATCACATCACAACATGCCCTGCAAAAACAAGTTAGACGTCCTCTACTTTGTTGTTGCAAATTTTACGTGGCTGCTACGGGCTTAAGCAAGAACCAGTCTCACCTACGCATCAAAACCACAACGATACTTCGTCAAATAGACTCCGTTTAACCTTCTCAAGGACCGGGCGTAGCCACACTCTCAGTTCAACTAAAGTGAGAGAGACAGCACCCACCAGTCACCTTTAAGCAACGAGTGCTCGCAGCGGTGAAACCAGTCTCGCGTAAGCGTCTGGCGTAATGTCGGTCAGGCCGCTTCATCTCACAATACCGCTGAACCAAAGTATGACATGCTGGTAGGTAGTATGACTTGTATCGCCCACAACTCACTTGTGTTCTACTCGTGCATAACATCAAACCATAAAAACCTAGGCTCGGATGCCATTTGTTGGGGAACGTAGTAATTTCAAAAATTTCCTACGCACACGCAAGATCATGGTGATGTATAGCAACGAGAGGGGAGAGTGTTGTCTACATACCCTTGTAGACCAAGCGGAAGCGATCACAACGTAGAGGAAGTAGTCGACGTTCTCCTCGCGATCCGACCGATCCGGCGCCGTTACTCCGACGCCCCGAGTTCTTGACACGTACAGCTCGATGACGTCCCTCAGACTCCGATCCAGCCGAGTGTCGAGGAGAGTTCCACAAGACGACGGCAGGACGATCTTGATGTTTCACCGCGCAGGGCTTCGCTTAAGCTTCGCGACGGTATAACCGAGGTGGAATATGGTGGAGGGGCACCGACACGGCTAAGGAACGATCTAAAGATCAACTTGTGTGTTCTAAGGTGCCCCCCCCTCGTATATAAAGGAGCAGGGGGAGGGGCCGGCCAAGGGAGGCGGGCGGGGAGTCCTACTCCTCCGGGTAGGATTCCCCCAATCCTAGTTGGACTAGGATTCCTGAGGGGGAAAGAGAGAGGGGGCGGCCCTTCTCCTAGTCCTAGTAGGACTAGGGAAGGGGAGGCGCGCCCTCCTAGGGCTGCCCTTCTCCTTTCCACTAAGGCCCATCGAGGCCCATTTACCTCCGGGTGGTTCCAGAACCTCCCTACTCGATAAATTCCGTTTTGCCGGAACCATTCCAACTCCAAACATAGGCTTCCAATATATCAATCTTTATGTCTCGACCATTTCGAGACTCCTCGTCATGTCCGTGATCACATCCGGACTCAACTTCTTCGGTACATCAAAATACATAAACTCATAATAACCGCCATCGAAACCTTAAGCGTGCGGACCCTACGGTTCGAGAACAATGTAGACATGACCTAGAACTATTCACGGTCAATAACCAACAGCGGGACCTGGATGCCCATATTGGTTCCTACATATTCTACGAAGATCTTTATCGGTCGAGACCGCATAACAACATACGTTGTTCCTTTGTCATCGGTATGTTACTTGCCCGAGATTCGATCGTCGGTATCCAATACCTAGTTCAATCTCGTTACGCAAGTCTCTTTACTTGTTCCGTAATACATCATCTCACAACTAACTCATTAGTTGTAGTGCTTGCAAGGCTTCAATGATGTGCATTACCGAGAGGGCCCAGAGATACCTCTCCGACAATCGGAGTGACAAAACCTAATCTCAAATACGCCAACCCAACATCTGCCTTTGGAGACACCTGTAGTACTCCTTTATAATCACCCGATTACGCTGTGGCGTTTGGTAGCACCAAAGTGTTCCTCCGTAAACGGAGTTGCATAATCTCATAGTTACGTGAACATGTATAAGTCATGGATAAAAGCAGTAGCAACATACTAAACGATCGTGTGCTAAGCTAAGGGAATGGGTCATGTCAATCAGATCATTCTACTAATGATGTGACCTTGTTAATCAAATAACAACTCCTTGTTCATGGTCAGGAAACATAACCATCTTTGATTAACAAGCTAGTCTAGTAGAGGCATACTAGTGACATGTTGTTTGTCTATGCATTCACACATGTATCATGTTTCCGGTTAATACAATTCTAGCATGAATGATAAACATTTATCATGAAATAAGGAAATAAATAATAACTTTATTATTGCCTCTAGGGCATATTTCCTTCAGCCGTTAGAGGAGCGCTCCCGTGATGAAAGACAGACCTGATATACAGGCACGCACGATTAGAGTTGGATCCGGCGGCTCCCCGCGTGACCGACACGAAGCTTCAAGTCAGCGGTTGAATAACACAATTTCCCCAAAAGAAAACACCACAAAAAAAATTCCATCCCTTTTATCGATTCGTTCCAGGCCTCATCTCTTACCTCGATCCCTTGTTCCGCCGCCGCCCTACCCTACCCGATCGGCACATCGGCCATCGGCCACATCGCCGCCACAGAGCCAGTCGCCGCCGCCGAGTCCACCCCAGCGCCGCATCCGCCAATTCCATACCTCCACCGCCGCCGATTCCACGGCCCACGTTGCCCCTGCTCGGCGCCGAATCCACACCGCCGCGGAACTGCCGCCGAATCCACAGACGGGACACAGGCAGACTGCAGGAGCACAGGGGCATCACCGCCGCCGACCATTACCTTGGGCGCTGCTTCTCCACGTCGTCAGACCGATCCAGCTGAGGTTTGAGATCTCGAGCTTCATATACTCTCTGTTGTGTGTGCCTCTCTTTTAAGTGTTTTTGAATGGAACACACAACGCGTTCCTTTACATAATAGTGCTGGGTATATCGCTAGATCATAATCTTCAGAATAATAAATGCCAATCGTGACAGATAATAAATCAATATACATAGTTCGAATAAAACCTTCACGTACTGCCTATCGTGTTTCCCATAACTTGTGAAATACTAACCTGCCACAACTCAATGCCAATGTGCTTCAAGCTGTAAGCTCAGTTCTGGTACATTAGTTGAGCAGAAAAGATAAACTGACAGCAGTCATTCTGAATGTTCAGCTGTAAGCTTAGTTTACCTGGGTTGTCAATCAAAGGTGCCTTCCATTTGCCTTGTTGTGTTGTTAGAGCTGCAAAGGAAATCTTGGATTTGGACTCACAGCGCATACTGTGAAATATGATGTACACTTCGGCTTAGCTTTGTATTATAAAATTGTTCAGAAATCAATACGCATGCTGCAGCGTTATCATCACATAAGTTATGTAGTGACAGCATGAAAGCCAAGTACCTCTGACTTCTTGTCCTTGGGATCAGGATGTATTCCTACCAATGCCAGTACTCTGTCTGCAACCATCAGAACAGACCATTTTATTACCTCTTTCATAAAAAGCACAACCATGTATTTTGTGTCAGGATCAGTAGCGTGGAATTAATTCTGTATTATAATAAGTTTGTTGTTTGAAATTAAAGATGGTTCGATAAGAATACTGATTTTGGTTTGAATGTAGTAGACTAATTTCCCCTTGCGTACTTTTTATTAGTATGTAGAACAGCACATTTGTTATATACATTACAATTTCAACTGATTTAGCATTATAATAAATTCGCTAACAATATTCACTACTTTAACACAGCGAGTCGATGGATCTAGCAACTATTAAAAAGATGAATTGAATCCAAGTTGGTTTGTCGTAATGAAGTTGCCAAAGCCTAGAGATGTATATGACTTAGGCAACTTGGAATGGGCGGCAGAGACGGAAACCGAGCAATTCCATGTTTCACATCTTGGAGAGATTTTGAAAAGAAAGAACAAATGAACAACATTGGGTTAGAACAGACGTTGACGGGACAATTGTGGATGCTAATAATGCTTCGAGCAATGAAGAGTAGTTGAGGTTAGTAGCATCAAGATAAGCGCTATGTTCAGGTGATCCAGTTATGCTTTCCCAATATGTTCTTGTGTTTTTGTCATAGAAACGACAAGTGTATTATTTTGTTTTGGAAATGTCATTTTATGGAAGTATATATGATTGTTTGAACTTCTGATCAACGCATTCCTAAATCAATGAATAATGTTGATGTTTGTAAATACGTGGATTTTGAACAGTGCACTCATATAGGGCTTTTCCATATTCCATTTGTGATACAACATTCGAGATGTGATTTTTACCTCTAATAAAATTTGCAGTTCAATCTTCCTGTTCTTCAATTATGTTTTGTGCATTCTTTCTTTTTTTTTGGGTTAACTCTTTCATATTAAATATGAAATTTTAGTGATAAAAGTAGCACAAAACGATTTCTTTTATTTTCTTGTTCATGTTTTGATTTATTTTCGCTGCATGCTACAGGTTCAGACTGCATGCTACATGGAGGCATGGAGGGGGTGGTCGGTTGTGTGCTTTGTGTTGGTACATAACAGCCTACTCTTTTCTGCTTGGTGACTTTGTGCTGACTAGTTGACAAACTTGCTTGGTGATATACTGCTGTGTGAGACGACACCACGTGCTTGTTTGAAACTTCATTTTGTACTTTGGTCAACAGTTTAGAATTGAGATACATGCATGATGTTTGGAACTTTATTTGTACTCTGGTTAACAGTTCAGAATTGATATACTCTTGCAATGTTCAAAATTCCTATTTTGCGATCACATACTGCCAATTTTTTAAATTCTGAATCTGCCCTGATCTCCACATATACTTCTCTTGGTAGTGACTAGATTAGATGGTTAAAGACTAGATTCTCATGTGCCAAGATGAAAGTTCATCGCTGACTGAACTCTCGTGTACCAAGTTGAAAGTTCAACGTTCTGCCAATGACACTCAGCTTTCTCACCATTTTTGCTCTTTGAACCCAACTATCAAAATCCATACAAATTCCTATTGGATATATTCCCTCTGTTCCAAAATGTAGTGTGCACACGCTTCCCAAGGTTTAACTTTGACCAAAAATTTAACCAACGTTATATAATTGAAAACTTTTTTGAATACTTAATTGCCGGTATAATTTTTGCTCCCGCCGCACTTGGTCTCGTTGGTTAAATTTATGGTCAAAGTTGAAGCACAGTGACCGAAGTCACACTATATTTTTGATTAGTCTTATTTTACTAATTTCTAAAATTGATTGACCCACCGCAATGATATGTAGCATGAATTAGTACCTTTTCTTTTAGGGAAGCATGGATCAGTGTGGTCCAATTAATAAAGAAAATCACAGATACAACATGTCAACATATAGTTTATCAAAAAGCACTTCCCAAATACAACATGTCAACATATAGTTTAACAAAAAGCACTTCCCAAATACAACACGTCAACATACTTTTATACTTTATAATAAAAATACGATAAAAAAATCTTCCAAGCATATTAAAATTATAATTAAGTCCAAAATTACTTAAAGAAGCTAGTACACCTTTTAATTTTGAACAAATTTTGGAAGCACAAAACCTTTTTTTTCTTTAGAATTAGAATACCCAAGAGTTACACGCCTTTTATATTAAGATTAGAGACAAAAGTATTTACGAGATTACAAACACGCGTACACACACACACATCGAAAGCACAAAACTTTGAGTTTGCACACTCGCCAGTGATAGAAAACAGGATCGTGCGTATCCAATTATAGGAAATTATCCCTTTTAGAATGATGTACAAGGAAACAACATTTTTAGAAGAACATACAGGAAACAGTCAGCTGTTAGTTTGATGCATGCCTTCTTTGGCTTTGGTACTGGGCTATATAACTGAAGTATATGGGCTTGGGCTGGCAAAATCCCAGGGTGATCCATGGACCACCCTGGCCACACCATAGCCACGCCAATGGTTTTATCCTAATCTATCCGGCCAGTAAGCAAACACGCATGCCCAAAACTTCTATAATAGTAGTTAACATGGCAATGGCCCAAGCCTATAACTATGAGCCCAGAGGCCAAGTGTTATGATGATATCGACCTGAAAATTGATCGCATGCATGCTGTAACAGATCTTCACATGACAACAAAGAAAATTTCAATCCAACATTTGCCTTCATAGATCACCTGTGTGTTACAAACTTGCAACACAACATTGGACCTCATATATGTGTTACATTCTTGTAACACTCTCTCGACCGGCTTACATAATGTGTTACAACACTGTAACACATTTGACGTGTATGGAATATATGTTACAACTTCGTAACACTTCCCATAGAATGTGTTACAATGACTTGTGGACAAAAATGTTGTGTTACTGGGACTTCACGCAGTAACACATTTTTTCTTGTGTTACCGGGATGTGTTACCAAAGATGATTCCTGTAGTAGTGACGTTTAACTTGTTTTGCTCATATCTTCTAGGCCGTAGCTCCGAATCTAATGAACTTTATATGTAACTTGACTAGAATTTCGTGTAGATCATCTTGGTGATCTTTAACTTGCTATTTAACAACTTGAACATAAGGCTTATTCAGTTCTGGACCAATTTCGAAATTTGCATACGAGAACTTACCGGAATTGTTATATGTTGTTCCCGGCCTCATTTAAACTTGCCTTGATGTGTTGTTCTTGTTTGCATAATCTCTTGCCATGAGTAGCCTCATCTAGCTTGGTCATGCATCATGCTTGTTGTGCATCATGTCTTGTTCATGTGTGGTGTGTTTACCATGTTGTGTGCTTCTTTTCGATAGTTCCGTTTAAGTAGCGATCGTGAGGATTCGCTCGCTCACGTGTGGTTCGCCTTTTGTGGCTTCATCTTCTTCATGGATTCGTTCTTCTTCCTTGCGGATTTCAGGCAAGATGACCGCTACCTCGGATCTCACTACTATCATTGCTATGCTAGTTGCTTCGTTCTATCGCTATGCTGCGCTACCTATTACCTGTTTATCAAGCCATCCCATATTGCCATGAACCTCTAATCCTTTGACACCTTTCCTACGCAAACCATTGTTTGGCTATTTTACCGCTTGCTCAGCCCCTCTTATAGCGTTGCTAGTTGCAGGTGAAGTTGAAGATTTCTCCATGGTGGACAGGATTTTGGTTGGGATATCACAATATCTCTTATATTATTAATGCATCTATATATTTGGTAAAGGGTGGAAGGCTCGGCCTTATGCCTGGTGTTTTGTTCCACTCTTGCCGCCCTAGTTTCCGTCATACCGGTGTTATGTTCCCGGATTTTGCATTCCTAACGTGGTCGGGTGATTTATGGGACCCCCCCGACAGTTCGCTTTGAATAGAACTTGTCCAGCAAGGCCCAACATTGACTTTTACCATTTGCCTCACCACCACCTACTTTTCCCTTGGGAGTCGCTCTCTCGAGGGTCATCTTTATTATAGCCCCCCGGGCGGTGCTTGTCTAAGTGTTGGTCCAAACGAGCAACTCAATGTGGCCACCTCGGGCAACTCGAGGGCTGGTTTTACTCAGAGCTTGACTTATCCGGTGTTGCCACGAGAACGAGATATGTGAAGCTCCTATCGGGATTGTCGGCGATCGGGCGGCTTTGCTGGTCTTGTTTTACCATTGTCTAAATGTCTTGATGTACCGGATTCCGAGACCGATCGGGTCTTCTGGGAGAAGGTCTATTCCTTCGTTGATCGCGAGAGCTTGTCATGGGCTGTTGGGACACCCTGCAGGTATAAACTTTCGAGAGCCGTGCCATGGTTATGTGGCGATGGGAATTTGTTAATGTCCGATTGTAGAAAACCCAAGTTGACCTTAATTAAAATACATCAACGGCGTGTGTAGCCGTGATGGTCTCTTCTCGCGGAGTCCGGAAGTGAACACGGTTTCGTGTTATGTTTGACGTAAGTAGGTGTTCGTGATCACCTCTTGATCATTGCTAGCTTCACGACTGTTCCGCTTGTTTCTCTTCTCGCTCTCATTTGCGTATGTTAGCCACCATACTCTGCTTAGTCGCTGCTGCAACCTCACCACCTTACCCCTTCCTTACCCATTAAGCTTTGCTAGTCTTGATACCCATGGTAATGGGATTGCTGAGTCCTCGTGGCTCACCAGATACTTCCAAAACCAGTTTGCAGGTGCCTATGTTACCGAGCAGGTGACGCAATCAAGCTCAAGGAGGAGCTCGATGTAGATCTTGTCCTTTGTGTTTTTTCGTTCTTTGATCAGTAGTGGAGCCCAGTTGGGGTCGACCGGGGACCTTTGTCGCATTTGGGGTTCTTCTTTTATTTTGGTTCCGTAGTCGGACCTTGATTGTATCTGGATGATGTAATGCTTTATTCATGTAATTGTGTGAAGTGGCGATTGTAAGCCAACTATGTATCTCTTTCCCTTATGTATTACATGGGTTGTGTGAAGATTACCTCACTTGCGACATTGCTTTCAATGCGGTTATGCCTCTAAGTCGTGCTTCGACACGTGGGAGATATAGCCGCATCGAGGCGCGCTAAGTTGGTAATCGAGCCTTCCCGACCTTAGGAGCCCCACCGCTGATCGCTTTTAGCGGCGAGTTGTGTCTAGAAAAATGTTTTGAGTCATTTAGGATTATATATATCGGAGAGTTAGGAATTCTTTTTACTCCCCAGTCTCTTCATCACTCTGGTAAGGCATCCTGACGTAGAGTTTTGACTCTTCTCTTCTCAAAATTTCACTAAATTTCTTTTTAGGATCACGCGGGTATCTTGGAATCGTTCCGATGGTTTTATGATGAGAACATTGTCTTGGTGCCTCTGTCGGGGTTTAGTGGAAGTGTCCCGGGAGTTGAGCTCGAGGTGTTGTCGTCATAATTTTATCGTTGCAGCTTCGGAATACCGAGTTTAGTACGCCGACATCGAAAATCTCTTTTATGCGGTTGTTGGTGAGATAACCCGATAACCCAATCTCGAGGTGAGTACGGAGTATTGCCATGACTTCATATAACGGATGCTTTTCAAGGTTGAGGTACCACGATTTCGAAGGCTTCTTGGTTATGTGTTGATGGATGGATACAAATGGATGTAGGGATTGTTAGTTTGGGTGAGATATATTGCTTCCCTGATCCCCAACACCAGATTGCATAACCAAAAGTTTCGGGAGTTTATAGGTGGGAATTCAAGTAGCTCCTAGAATATCTTTCCGACAGATGCATGATATGGGATTGGGTAAATCTCTATCATATGTATTTGTTCCGGCTTATTCTGCAAGCCAGTCCTTTGTTTTTGTTTTGAGTTGTGGTATTCGAGTTGCTTCAATGTCAAGTGTTGATTCCATACCTTTCCAAAACGGTGTTGTCATATTGCTATGTGAATACTAATCCTTTTGATCATTGAGGTTGTCATGGTAATTCTTTTCCAACTGGTGTGCTTCTCTTCAAGTGGATCCGATCATTCTCCCCATCCGCAAGATCATTTCTAAGTTTTCTCAACGGTGTTTGTTTCATCCGTCTCCAAGTTGTCTTTCTTTTCCCGCCCACCCACCCTTTTTCCTCAGGGACTAAGATTTCTTTACCAAGTATCCATTTATTCATGTGAAGTCTCTTCATTCTTTTCTTTCAATGTTCTTATCCGGTGATTTCCCATGAAGACGCTCACGAGCTTCAAGTTCATCATCCTTCGTTTTTTTTAATTGTCCGGTGGACCCATATCAAGCTTTTGATATTCATCATATCCCTTTCCTTGTTTCAAATGCTTTTTAATACCGGTGCACCTCTTAATCTTTAACTTCTCGCTATTTGTTATTCCGGAGTGCTCAAGATATCCCGAAGATTCGTGTTTCCACTTTGCATTCGTTCAAGCTCTTTCGAGATTGGTATCTCATTCAAGTCATTTAATTCAACCGGTGCAACATCTCTTTTAAATCATTTCAACGGTGTTCCTTTTCAGTGGGCCCTAACCCACAGGTCTTTTCCCAGGAGCTTACCTAACTCTTCTAATTATTCCGGAGCCATTCCAAATTCTTTTCAGAGTTTGACATAAGAATGGATTCCATCAGTCACATGCCTTCTCCAAGGTCGTTTTCAAATTCTTTTCATCTTTGGCTGAACCTTTCCTCTTCTAATTCTCCCGGAGTATCTCATACAATTAATGGTGGTTCTCATCTTCATTCTCAACATGTGAAGACCAAAGAAGGATTTCTCTTAAATCTTGCTCCATTCTCTTCAAGATTCATGGTTCTAGCTTGATGCCATCCTCTCATAATTGTTTTCGATTGTGAGAATTCTTTTCTTACCATCCGGAGTATTTCATGAGTTGTTTCCATTTCTTTCCTCCGAAGGTCATCATGTCATAATTCTTCATTCTCAGCGTGTAGCTATCATTCTCTAAATCTTACCGGTGCATCGTTCAAATATCCTCTAATCAATTCATGATCTATTCGTTCATTTGTATCTAAATCCCCTCAAGTATCTTCATTCGTTTTCCAATTCTTCCCGGTGAATTGTGCCTTTGCTACTTTCATTTTGAATTCTTACGGTGGTTCGTTCAAGATTTCACTTCCTTTGTTATCATATCAATTCATTCGTTCTTTTCAATCCTACCGGTGGTTCATGAAGACTTTCTCAAGTTTTGTGCTATTCTCTCCTTAATCCTTTTCAAGAAGAATAAGTAGTATGCCAAATCCATTGCTTGTCATCAATTTAATTTGATGAAGGATAAGCATACAATAAATCTTATTCTTATTTCCTTGAGGTGATTCAATTCCTTATTCCGGAGGTTCATCAAAAGTTCTTGGTTTCAATTGCTCATCCTTCTTTTTTCGGAGTTCCAAGTTCTCTCGGCTATATAATCGCGAAGCTCCATCTAAATCATCGCAAGGCTTCACCTTGTGTTTTCAACTTCTCCTTATTTTATCATCCTTTTATTACCGGAGTTCTTCATGGAGGCTCTACATGATGGTTTGTCAAGGATTCTTTTCATTCTTTAATTGTTCTTCAAGATTTCTCTTGAAGTTATGATCCCCCAAGCTATACTATAAAATAAACATGGTGTTCAACACATGTTTTGTTTTGAGGAGCTCAAGTATTCTTCATCTTGCATTCCAAAGTGCAATTCTTTCTACCTTATCTTTTGAGGTGGTGTTATGTCACTCTTGACAATTTCCTTCATGTTTCTCGATTCATATTGTTGTCAAGAATGAGGTATTTTAAATCCATCATTCCCTTTGTTGGAGTTATCTTGGTAAAGATTTCATCTAAAAGCCTTCCCGAATGAATGTTGCTAATTGTGGTGCTTATCATTGACCCAAGTTCTCCAATTATCCTCTTGGTGAAAGAAGTTTCTCTTATCTTCATTGATGTCAACCAATCAATTGTTTTTGTAAGTGGCCGGTTGTCACCTCATAGTCTCGAGATGTTTTCCATAAGCCCACAACAACCTTGTGCTTCTCGTTGTTGATTTTCCAACAACTCCGTTCGATTCTTCTGTGCAAGGATGCTTTCCAAGTTCACTTGTGGCAAAAGTTGTCATTTTCTTCTCCGTCCCTTTATCCCAACGATCTAACTTCTATTCTTTCGTTACGGAGGCATTGTGATGTTCTGCTCTTCACCCATCACCTTGTTTTTTTAGGATCGTGTTCTTTTCTTGCTTATCCATTTAACCGGAGTGTTGTATCATCTCTTCAATATCTTTTCATCTCATCAAGTTTTCTTCTCTTTTCTACCGAAGGGCTGTCCAAATTCTGCCATTCTTGTTCCTTGGCTATCTCATTATACCAATGTGGTCATATTCTTTTCATTCGTGAAGCTCTTATTTCCATGTCTTTCAACCTTCAAGTTCTCGTAATACTCCTTGTTCATCTTTTCTAACGGGTTGTTTGCAATCTCGTTCATCTCTGTTGTACTCTTTCTTTTAAATTGTTCAACCTCTCTAGGTTCTTTGGTTTCACTCATTGGTCAAAGAAGCAACTTAGTTTTACCTCTTCTCTTTCTCTTCCGTTTTCCCTCCGGTGCCAGCCTAGATCTCGGGACGAGATCCTCTCGTAGTGGTGGAGTGTTGTAACGCCCCGGATCCGATGCGCCAGGTGTCCGCCAGTTATTCCCCGCCATTGCCATGTCATTTGCTTGCGTGTTGCACTTTGCCATGTCATCTTATGCATTTCATATCATGTCATCATATGCATCGCATTGGCATACATGTTCATCTCATGCATCCGAGCCTTTTCCCCGTTGTCCGTTTTGCAATCCGGCGCTCCTATGTCATCCGGCGTCCCCTTTTTCTCTCCTGTTGTGAGTGGGTGTTAAACTTTCTCGGTGTGGCCCGAGGTTTGCCAAGCGGCCTTGGTATAGCACCGGTAGACCGCCTGTCAAGTTTCGTGCCATTTGGAGGTCGTTGATACTCCAACGGTTAACCGGGTAACCGTAAAGCCTCTTTTGTTGCAGCCCAACACCCCTTCCAAAGTGGCCCAAAGCCCACCAAACTCCCCTCCATGCTCTCGGTCGTTCGATCACGATCGCGTGGCCGAAAACCGCTCCTCATTTGGACTCTCCTAGCTCCCTCTACCTATAAAACTAGACCTCCCCCAAAATTCGCGGATCAAATCCCCCCTAACCCTAGCTCCCTTCTTCCTCCGTGCGCCGGACGCGTCCGCCCGGTGCCGGACACGTCCGCCAGCCGCCCCGCGGCCAATCCGCGTCTACCACGTGGCCCCGCCACCGTCCCTCCGTGTCGCGCCCGCCTGAGCCCATCCGAGGCCAGCGGCCCACACACACCGCCCGCCGCCGCGCCGCCGGCGCCGCCGCCCGCCCGCCCGCCGCTGCCCGCCCGGCGCCGCCTTCCCCGGTCCGCGCCGCCGCCCGCGCCCTCGGCCCGGCCGCCGCCCGCGCCTCCTGCCCGCCGCCATGAGCTCTGCCCGCCTCGCGCCGCCCAGAGCCGCCGCCTTGCTCCCAGCCGCTCCCGCGCGAGTCCCCGCCGCCGCCGCCCGTTCCGGTGCCGGGCGCACCGCCCAGCGCCGCCACTCGCCACGCGCCGCCCGTCGCCGGAGCCCCTCCGCCGCCGCCAACCTCCCGAGCTTGCCGGAGCTCACTCCGATCCGGATCCGGTGGCCTGGATCAGATCCACCAGGCCACCGAACCAAACGTCTCCCCCGTCCCGGATCTCGTAGTCCCGGGTTGACCCCGTCCACTTCTCCACGAGGTTAAAATCTGCTAAGTCCCCGGTTCTGCTACATGAACATGCCATATTCATTGCATCACATCTCTGCATCTGTAGGTCTGTTTCGTGCGTATAATATGTCAAATTGTTTGCCTCGACGAGTAGATCATTTCATTCCATTGCATCATTTTCATTTGAGCTCATCTTGATGCCCGAAATGCTGTTGGAAGAGTGCATGTTGATGTTAATCTGCTGAAACTGTTATAACTTGCTGTTTTATCATTTTTGCCATGATTGATGTGTGCATCCTATGAGGTTGAGCTCTACATGAATGTTGATCTATGCCATGCCATCTTTCCAGAGGTGTTAACCATGTATTTTTGTGAGTTGTGTGCTGAGTGCATCAAGCTTGCTAAGTAGGGTAGTTGCTGTTGCTGTTTTTCTTGACAGATTCTGATATATTTTGTTGCTATGTTAACATGCTTCTACTCATCATTCTATGCATAATCTGGAGATGTCCTATAAATATGATTTGATCTACATGTCATGATCTATCCATTCATGCCCTTGGTTGCAATTATAGCCTGCTGGAACATGTTGTTATCTTGCTCTAAAGTTGCTTGAAAATGTTGCTGTCAGCCTGTTAACATTAAGTTCACTAGTTCCCATGTGTTTTCCTAGTGATCCATGCATCCTATGACCTTGCTCTTGCCATGCTTAGCTTCATAAACATGCCTTCTTACTGTTGGTTGCCTCGCCATGCCATGTGTTGCTCTGTAGTGAGTGGTTCAAGCTCACGAACATGCCTACTTATTGTTGTTCCTGCCATGTTATGAATCTGTTATATAACTTGCCATGTTTAAATGGGTGCCATCATATTTTCCGTGCCCTTTTGGCTCATGGTCAGTAAGGGACTTTTGATCTATGCAATTAGTAGATTCATGCCATGCCTTTGTTTGCCATGATAAGTTCCTGTAGCATGTTGTTTGATAGCTCTAAACATTGCAACCTGATGTTATTTCTGCCAAGTCTGAAACTGTTATTATTTGCAATATCTCCATGTGTTTTTGAGCATGTTCTAGTGATTTCTGGAGATAGCTCAGTGTTCATGTTTTGTTATGCTTTACGTGTACTTCATGCCCATGCCTTTTTTTATTATGTTGGGGTGCTGTAGCATGTTGTTTTGATGCTTGTAAGATGCCTAGTTGTCATATTATGGATGATTGTTGCTATGACTTGTATAGAGTGTATGTGTTGCACCGTTGCTCCGTTTTGAGTGTGCTCTATATGAAACTTGCTTGTTTTTGCATGTAGCTTCATATTACCATGCTGCATCCTTGTTTTGGTGTGTTTGCTTGATGTTTGGGTGCATTTTGCATCAATGCCATGTTTAACTTGTTTTGCTCATATCTTCTAGGCCGTAGCTCCGAATCTAATGAACTTTATATGTAACTTGACTAGAATTTCGTGTAGATCATCTTGGTGATCTTTAACTTGCTATTTAATAACTTGAACATAAGGTTTATTCAGTTCTGGACCAATTTCGAAATTTGCATATGAGGACTTACCGGAATTGTTATATGTTGTTCTCGGCCTCATTTAAACTTGCCTTGATGTGTTGTTCTTGTTTGCATAATCTCTTGCCATGAGTAGCCTCATCTAGCTTGGTCATGCATCATGCTTGTTGTGCATCATGTCTTGTTCATGTGTGGTGTGTTTACCATGTTGTGTGCTTCTTTTCGATAGTTCTCGTTTCGTTGCGATCGTGAGGATTCGTTCGTCTACGTGTGGTTCGTCTTTGTGGCTTCATCTTCTTCATGGATTCGTTCTTCTTCCTTGCGGGATTTCAGGCAAGATGAACGCTACCCTGGATCTCACTACTATCATTGCTATGCTAGTTGCTTCGTTCTATCGCTATGCTGCGCTACCTATTACCTGTTTATCAAGCCATCCCATATTGCCATGAACCTCTAATCCTTTGACACCTTTCCTATGCAAACCGTTGTTTGGCTATGTTACCGCTTGCTCAGCCCCTCTTATAGCGTTGCTAGTTGCAGGTGAAGTTGAAGATTTCTCCATGGTGGACAGGATTTTGGTTGGGATATCACAATATCTCTTATATTATTAATGCATCTATATACTTGGTAAAGGGTGGAAGGCTCGGCCTTATGCCCGGTGTTTTGTTCCACTCTTGCCGCCTCTAGTTTCCGTCATACCGTGTTATGTTCCCGGATTTTGCGTTCCTAACGTGGTCGGGTGATTTACGGACCCCCGACAGTTCGCTTTGAATAAAACTTGTCCAAAGAAGGCCCAACATTGACTTTTACCATTTGCCTCACCACCACCTACTTTTCCCTTGGGAGTCGCTCTCTCGAGGGTCATCTTTATTATAGCCCCGGGGGCGGTGCTTGTCTAAGTGTTGGTCCAAACGAGCAACTCATGGGGCCACCTCGGGCAACTCGAGGGCTGGTTTTACTCGTAGCTTGACTTATCCAAAGTTGCCACGAGAACGAGATATGTGCAGCTCCTATCGGGATTGTCGGCGATCGGGCGGCTTTGCTGGTCTTGTTTTACCATTGTCGAAATGTCTTGATGTACCGGATTCCGAGACTGATCGGGTCTTCCCGGGAGAAGGTCTATTCTTCGTTGATCGCGAGAGCTTGTCATGGGCTAAGTTGGGACACCCTGCAGGTATAAACTTTCGAGAGCCGTGCCCGCGGTTATGTGGCAGATGGGAATTTGTTAATGTCCGGTTGTAGAAAACCCGAAGTTGACCTTAATTAAAATACATCAACCGCGTGTGTAGCCGTGATGGTCTCTTCTCGGCGGAGTCCGGGAAGTGAACACGGTTTTTGTGTTATGTTTGACGTAAGTAGGTGTTTAGGATCACCTCTTGATCATTGCTAGCTTCACGACCGTTCCGCTTGTTTCTCTTCTCGCTCTCATTTGCGTATGTTAGCCACCATACTCTGCTTAGTCGCTGCTGCAACCTCACCACCTTACCCCTTCCTTACCCATTAAGCTTTGCTAGTCTTGATACCCATGGTAATGGAATTGCTGAGTCCTCGTGGCTCACCAGATACTTCCAAAACCAGTTTGCGGTGTGCCTATGTTACCCGGCGGTGACGCAATCAAGCTCAAGGAGGAGCTCGATAAAGATCTTGTCCTTTGTGTTGTTTCGTTCTAGTTGATCAGTAGTGGAGCCCAGTTGGGGTCGATCGGGGACCTTTGTCGCATTTGGGGTTCTTCTTTTATTTTGGTTCCGTAGTCAGACCTTGATTGTATCTGGATGATGTAGTGCTTTATTCATGTAATTGTGTGAAGTGGCGATTGTAAGCCAACTATGTATTTCTTTCCCTTATGTATTACATGGGTTGTGTGAAGATTACCTCACTTGCGACATTGCTTTCAATGCGGTTATGCCTCTAAGTCGTGCTTCGACACGTGGGAGATATAGCCGCATCGAGGGCGTTACATCCTGCCAGAGCGAGCCGGTGGAGTCTTCGTCGCCAAACCCAACTACAAGAGGATAAAAGCAGTTGGCCCGACGACGCTTCCCCGCTATCGTGTCCCTCGCCGTTCACATCGTCTCACGAGGCGGTTATCTACCGCCGAGGAATAGGAGGGGGCTGCCCCCCCCCCAGCCCAATAGTCGGGCAGGTTGTGAATTGTCAGGAGGAGCTTAGGGTTGCCAGTATTTGCAGGTTGTGAATTGTGTTTTATGTTGTGTATTTTGAGACTAATTTCAGATATGAATGTCTTTTGAATTTTAGATTTGCAGTATTGAGCATATGAAGTATTTTATGAATTCTAGAGATCTATTGTAGCACTTAAAAAATGTAGTTTCATAGGAGTATAAAAGTGCAGATAATGTGATTCTCGTGAGAAGAAACTGCAAGTTTCAGAGATAAGAAACCGCAAGTTCGATTTCAGATAAGAAACCGCAACTTTCAGAGGCAGAGCATTTATATTAACATGGCCTTTTCAAACAGGGTTAACATCATGTTGGAAGTTTTATTCATGGTCGAAAATGAAACTACCAGCCAGTTAACGTCATGCTGATCAACATTCATGCATAGCACATCTTCATATGATGCATACCAAAATGCCCACACAATGTCGAGTGTGCGAAACACAGAGAAAACGAGGGACGAAGTTTTGGCAAGTGTTGGACGTGGTTTTGGGCTGCCCCGTCTAGGCTTTCATTTTTAACATGCACAGCCCACGACCTCAGATGGGAGGTCCATAGGCCTGTTTGTATTTTCTTAGGGCCTCATGTATCGACCGGCCTATAGACCTCCCATACGAGGTTTTATTTTTGGCAGTCCAATTTATGTATTTTTTTTTGAAGAAAACGCAGAGGTCTGTTCTATTTTTCTATATAAGAATAGGAACGCCAGGTCCAACTTATGTTTCCCTTCTAACTATATTATATATATTTAAATTATTTTATATGTTATTATATATTATTTTTATTGTCATCATATATTTAACAGATACTTACATATGTAAGAAAACAATATCCCACATCTTATTAACTTATAAAAATAATTTCTTAACAAATAAAATCCTGGATTGTTTTGGCACGAAAATCCTAGTGATGTGTACAAAATCTTGGTAAGATTTAAGGACGAATGTAATAATATCACTTATTATTTATATATATTTAGAACAAAAATGCTCAACCCCTTTTTATTTTTTTTGATAACATTGCTGGTCCAACCCAACATTATAATTAGAATCAGCCCAGCAAAATCGTGTATTTCGAGAAAGTGCAAACGGCCTGTAATTTTTTAGGAAATAAAATAAATGGGCCGCATGGACGCTACATTATTTGTTCACCCAGCCCAGCTAATGGCTGTAATTCAAAAAAAGATCAAATTGATCAGAATTCTACCGCAAAAAAAAAGATCAGAATTCTAAAAATTGTTGAATACGTGCCACATTTTTGGACGCTGAAATGTGGGCCAATAGGTCGAAGCCAACGCAAGTCGTTGTCAATTTAGTCAACAAATGATTCTCACATATTAGCCGTTGGATTTACATCCAATGACCGGCATCCATCTTCAATCTCTCGTCTTCTTCCTCCAGTGCCGTCGGGACCACCTCCCGCCTCCTGCTGCTAGCAGCTCTGCTTAGCACGCTTCGCTATGAAGCGCTACTCCACCGTTGGCCAGGCCATCCCTCCACACCTCCTGTTCTTCTCCACCGACTGCCGAACCACACCGCACTAGAACCAGTTAACCCTCGTACACCTCTCCGTCTGCGACTCTACTCCAGCGTCTTTGAAAGGATCGATGAGGGAGTCCTGGACTAGGGGGTGTCCGGATAGCCGGACTATCGATATCCGCCGGACTCCCGCACTACGAAGATAGAAGATTGAAGACTCGGCTCGTGTCCCAAGGTACTTTACTTGGCGTGGAAGGCAAGCTTGGCAATCTGGATATGTAGATCTCCTACCATTGTAACCGACTCTGTAAACCCTAGCCTCTCGGTGTCTATATAAACCGGAGGGCTTTAGTCCGTAGGGACACAACATGACATCTCAACAATCATACCATAGGCTAGCTTCTAGGGTTTAGCCTCCTTGATCTCGTGGTAGATCTACTCTTGTACTACCCATATCATCAATATTAATCAAGAAGGACATAGGGTATTACCTCCATCGAGAGGGCTGAACACGGTAAAAACATTGTGTCCTCGCCTCCTGTTACCATCCGCCTAGACGCACAGTCCGGGACCCCTACCGAGATCCGCCGGTTTTGACACCGACATTGGTGCTTTCATTGAGAGTTCCTCGTGTCGCCACCGATAGGCTCGATGGCATCTTCAACCTTCAACGCTGTCCGTGGTGAGACTTTTCTCCTCGACAGATCTTCGATTCGGCGGCTTTCAGATTGCGGGCCAATTCTCTTGGCCATCCGGAGCAGATCGAAGCTACACCCCCGCCGTCGGTCGATTCGAAGTTTAAACTTCACGGCCGATGACCGTGGAGACTCGATCTTTGACGAACTCGAGCCACAAATAAGCGCCACCGCCGCGCGGCGATGGGCATGATCTAGCTCTGCCGCGGACAAGTGCTTTGGTGGTCAGACTTTCGAATCCGCCCCGGCTACTTGCCCGGAGCCGATTGCCCATGACGAGGGCCGGTGGATAGATGCCGCCCCGGGGGCTTCAACATCTACGGTGATGGAGCCGAATACCGATCTTGTCCCTTGCGAAACTCGTGATCCCGAGACGCCGGACTCCTCATCGGACTTCGAGCCTCCCGCGCCCCCGCCAATTAAGCCAGATTGGGCGCCGGTTATGGAATTCACCGCCGCGGACATCTTTCAACACTCGCCTTTCGGCGATATCCTGAGTTCCCTGAAACATCTCTCGCTATCAGAGAATCCGGCGGATTATGGCGGGGACAGGTTGGAGTTCGGACGACGAAGAAATTCGAGCCCACCCACCACCCACTTTGTAGCCACTGCCGAGGATCTAACCGACATGCTAGACTACGACTCGAGGACATCGACGCTATGGACGATGATGCGGAGACGATCAGACCCAGCGCCCACGGACACCTTTGGAAGGCCACCTCGTCATACGACGCCTACATGGTGGATACCCCAAAGGAAGGGATGGCGAAAAGCAGCGGAGGAAGATTCTTTGAAGAAGCAGCCTAAACGCCGGCGTCGGCGCGCGCTCTAAATCCCGCCACAACAAGAATGGAGAATCCGCACGGAGATAATAACACTGGAGAGTGCCGAAGACGATCCCTCCTGCAAGACTCAGCGCGGGAGGACGCATAAAGCCCTCACGACAGGCGGCATTTAAAGGGTTGAGGATGATAACTATATGCCTCCCTCCGAAGACAAAGCGAGCCTCAACGATGATGAATTCGTCATACCCGAGGATCCCGTCGAACAAGAGCGCTTCAGGCGCAGGCTCATAGCCACGGCAAATAGCCTAAAGAAAAGCAGCAACAGCTTCAAGCTGATCAAGATCTGCTAGCCGATCGATGGACCGAGGTCCTCGCGGCCGAAGAGTATAAACTCGAACTCCCCTCCAAAAGTTACCCAAGATGCAAGCTGCTCCCCCGATTAGAGGAGGAAGCATACATACCTTCATCACCAGCGCACGACATGGCTGACCGACCGCCCCGTGGTCGCGACAGAGAGGCATTCAAGGCCCCAGCCAAGACCGTACCCCGACATTGATCCAGGAGTACGAAGCCAAAAGGGAACGCGCCGGACTTGCGAGACATCTTGGAGGACAAAGCAAGGCAATCCAGATCCATCTATGGATCACGTGGGCGCCCTACGACCCACGACGAATACCGTCGCGCGGACATAACGCCGGCGGGCGAACACAGCAGCATAGCTCCCTCGAGCTGCGTCGCAATATTGCTCAATACAGGCGCCAGACACGGTTATGCTTCATCGATGAAGTAATGGATCATCGATCCCGAAGGGTTCAAACCCGTGAACATCAAATCTTACGATGGTACAACAGACCCGCAGTGTGGATCAAGATTATCTTCTCCACATCCATATGGCCCGGGGGGCGATCGCACGCCATCAAATATCTCCCACTCGCTTAAAGGACCAGCTCGGCATTGGCTTAACAGCCTGCCCGCAGAGTCGATTGGGTGTTGGGAAGACACGAGGCGCGTTCCTTGATAACTTCCAAGGTACATACGCATGCGACCACCGACGCCGATGACCTAAGCCACATTATTCAGCAGCCAGACGAATCGGCGGACAGTTACGACACGGTTCTTGACGAAGAAAAATCAAATCATCGACTGTCCGGATACGGAGGCCCTCGCAGCCTTCAAACACAACATCCGGGACGAATGGCTAGCCCGGCACCTGGGGCAGGAGAAGCCGAAATCAATGGCAGCCCTCGCATCGTTAATGACCCGCTTTTGCGCGGGAGAGGATAGCTGGCTAGCCCGCAGCAATAATCTCCGCAAAAATTCTGGCATCCCGGACACCAAGGACAATTACGGCAGGTCACGCCGAATCAAAAACAAACGCCGTACTAACGGCGACGACAAAGAGGATACGGCAGTCAATGCCGGATTCCGAGGCTCCAAACCCGGTCAACGGAAGAAGCCATTTAAAAGAACAACTCCGGGCCCGTCCAATGCGGGCAGAATACTCGACCGCCATGCGGATACATGGCACCCCGAAAGCCAGCTAATCACACCAATAGAGATTGTTGGGTGTTCAGCAGTCGCAAGTTAATTGCGAACACAATGACAAAGGGCTAAATAGTGACGACGAGGAAGAGACCCGCCGCGAACAACAGAGGATGTAAGGATTTCCCCCAAGTGCGGACGGTGAATATGATTTACGCGACCCATATACCCAAGAGGGAGAGGAAGCGCGACTACGGACGTCTATGCGATGGAGCGATCGCCCAAGTTCAATCCATGGTCCTCCCGTCCGATCACTTTCGATCGACGAGACCATCCGACTAGCATACGCCATGGCGGATTCGCCGCATTGGTCCTAGACCCAATCGTCGATGGATTTCACCTCACAAGAGTCTTGATGGACGGCGGTAGCAGCCTGAACCTGCTTTATCGTGACATAGTGCGCAAAATGGGCATCGACCCATCCAGATCAAACCTACTAAGACAACCTTTAAAGGTGTCATCCTGTGAGTGGAAGCCAACTGACGAGCTCATGTCACCGAAGTGGTCTTCGGATCCCGGATAATTTCCGGCGAAGAGTTAATCTTCGATATAGTCCCGCTCAGTGGCGGCTATCATGCCTGCCGGACGTGCGCGTTGCAAAATTCAACGCGGTGCCGATTATGCATACCTAAAGCTCAAGATGCCGGCCCTCGTGGAGTCATTACGATCAATGGGAATACGGAACGCTCCCCGAACGGAGGAACATACAGCGCTCTCGCGGCGGAAATCTGAGCAGCCTTCTCGGCAATTCTCTAGTCCGCAATTAAAAAGCGGACACATTAAAACGCGCCGAGCAACAACAACCAAGACCACTGGCGCGATCGAGCATCGCCAGAGTAATGCGGCTAACCCCGCCAGCGCATGATCACTAGAATAACACTCCGCGTACATCATTACGCTTTGGAGATACCATGGGCGCAGGGAAGGGGCTTAACCACAAGGACCAAAGAGTGCGGCTCGACCACACAAGGGGCTCATGCGATCGCCCCCTTGGCTTTGTTTTTTATCTTTTCTTCTTTTGCATACACAGGACTCCATTAACCAGAAGCCCTGTCCGACGGCGAACTTGCCGAATTCACGATACAACAGTCAGGAAACAAAGAAGGCTGCAACGAATACTCAGGTGGTCTCCGTTACGAGCATTAAATTCAATTACATACACCAAGTCTGCAGCTTATCCCTGGAGGGGGACATGTTAATTTAGTCCAAACACCTTGCTTATAGCACTATTTGTATCAGTCTGCTTTATTAGCAGACCTTCTTTCATAAATAACGCAGCACTTCCTTTTTGCAAGTTCATTACCTTTTCATGGCAATTGCGTTACCCTTTACAAATGTTCACTATATGACATATTGCACCCGTATATTTTGGTACGGCCGAATACACCAGGGGCTTCTGTTCCCCATATTACGGTGTGATTAAGTCCGAACACTTTCACAAGTGCGGCACCCGAGCTTATAGCATTATATGAATCAGCTCGAATCATGTCTTGGGTCAATAGTTGGGTTTGCCTGGCTCCTATGTTTTGGTACCTTACGCCTCCGTTCCGTCGGCTAAGGTAGCACTAGGAGAACCATCGCGATTGCGCCTGGTTGAGCCGGGTTAACGCCTCGATGGAAAGCTAAAACGACGGCATGATAAGGCGAGAGATGGTCGCTGTTCGAGAGGTCTTTTCGGTCCCTAAAGACTCATGCCGCTTGAGCGAAGTTCGGATGATGTCCGACGAAGGCGTGGATAGCGCCCGGATTCGGTCTTCGAATACCGGGGCTTCACCGAAATTTAAAATTATAGAATTCTATGGCTAAGTGAGAGTGTTCAAGCATTATAAGTCCGGTCGCCTTGTTCGTCGTGTTGGCGCCTCCTAGATGGACCCAAAGATGGGAACAAGAGTGCTCAAGTTTATCACCGAACACCCCAAAGACTGTGGCTTGGGGGTGAAGCCAACGACTTGCCATCTCTCGATTTAACAAGCGGCCGCATGTAAGGTAATATTTTAAATTCAACAAAGCGTTGCTCATGGCGCATATAAACGAAGTTTTCGGCGCGCAGATAAACACACAATGAGTTCACTCAAGGATTACATTAAGGGGCACTCACCCGCAATATCGCGGGCTCCCTTCAGACAACTTTATAATATCGCTCCGCGACGGTGGTGCTCCTTGCGGCGGCGGATCCGTGAGAAGCTCTCCGCATCCAGCTTGCCCCATTGCACCTTTATGCGGGCAAGGGCTCGACGAGCGCCTTCAATGCAGGCGGATCGCTTGATCACATCCAGCCTTGGGCATGCATCAACTAGCCGCCGCACTAGGCCAAAGAAGCTGCCAGGCATGGCCTGCCCGGGCCACAGCCGGACTGTGAGGCCCTTCATGGCCTCCTCAGCTACCTTGTGGAGTTCGACCAACTGCTTTAGCTGGTCGCTTGGGGGCACCGGATGGCCGGCCTCAGCGTACTAAGACCAGAAGACCTTCTCCATTGAGCTCCCCTCCTCGCCACGATAGAACGCAGCGGCATCAGACGCACTACGCGGCAGATCTGCAAATGCCCCTGGAGAGCTCCGAATTCGGGTAAGTATCCGGTAATTTACATTAACATGCTTGCTCTGCATGAAAAACGCCTTACCCGCTGCTATCTTCTTCATGTCCTCTATTTCCATATGGGCCCTCTGGGCCTCGGCCTTGGCGGACTCGGCCCTATCGAGAGCGAGGCAAGCTCGGACTCTCGAGTCTTGAGTCACGCTCCAAACTCTCATGCTTTTTCATGAGAGCACGGAGCTCTTGCCGAACTTCCGCCACCAGCGCCGCTTGCTTTTCTCGCTCAGTCCGTTCGTGGCGCATTATGTTCGCCACGAAACGGCATCCTTCGAGCTGCCACCTCGTTTGTGGCCCCAGATCGCACATATTATCCTTGTTAATCTTGTTTGCAACCAAAACCCTTTTACTCAGTAAGGTGCATATTTAAAGTGGTGTTATTCACCTTCTTTTTCCTTGAGCTGCCTCTTGGCATGGCCGAGCTCTTGCTCCGACCGCTCAAGGTCCTTCTTCAATACCTCGACCTCCGCACGCGGCAGAGGTCAACAGCGCAACTGCAAACCCATATTGACATATTTTAGAAACCCCATATATCTTGTTAAAGATCCTTAGTCCGGCTTTTCTTTCCGAACACGGACTAAGCATCGAGAACTCTTGTCTATGCGGTATTATATTACTTAATTTTAACCTTCTTACCTCAAAGCCCGTTAGAAGGCATTTGAGGCTTGGTCAGCCCGCCCTCGGCGAGCTGAACCTTCTCAATCACCGCACTCATGAGAGTGCGGTGTTCTTCGATGGGGCGCCTTTGGCGCCTCCGGCAGTTGTCCGTGCCTCGGTTGGACGGAGGCCGCCGGCGTCACGGTCCTGCCCCTCTTTCGAGGGGGCTGCTTGCCGGACCCTGGAACCGCTACGGGTTCCGGAATAGAGTTCGGCACAAAGTCCGGGGGGCTGCCTGACGGCGCCTCCGGAGCCTCCTCCTGGCGCGTCCCCCTGTGGGATTCCGCCTTGTCGTCCTCGGCGCGTGGGGTAGAGGCAGTCGGGATGGAATTTACATACGACGGCGCCAACGACCAGCTCATCGAGTCGGGAAAGTCGTCACCGGCCGGACTAAAGAAACAATGCGGCATTAGAACGACACTGCGTGACATACTATGATACGGCATATGAATGATCCGGATACTTACGATCTTGCCGGACGCCGGGCCCTTGGGGGCCACTCTTCCTCGCCAACACTGATGTTGGCGAACCGTCGAGGATAGTTCTCCCCCTCTTGGACCCTTCGGCCGCCCCGATTGGGAAGGCCTTCCTCTTCTTCTCTCCCTCCTCCGGGAGAGAGTACTCCTCCTCCTCCTCCTTGTCTTCGGGGGAGGAGTCCTCGTTGTCGTCGTCAGACGCTTGATTGCGGGAACTCTTTCGAGTCCCCACGGCCACCTTCTTGGCCTTCTTCTCCGGCACCACGTACGGTGCCGGAACCAGCAGCCTTGCTAAATGGGCATCCACTGGTTCTTCTGGCATGGGAGCCGGACTGATAAGCAGCTCGGCCTTCTCCATCCATTCCTGTCAAAGGAAGAGGCAGATTAAAAACCTCGCTAGAGTCAATCTAATTACTACGAGTGTCCCGTAATGGGGTCGAATCACTTACCCCGTCAATCAGAGACTGCAAGCTGAATCCGCGGTCTTCGGTCGCGGATGCGGGCGCATCAGCGCTCTTAAACAGCACCCTCCAAGCACCTTCGTACGTTGTATCGAAGAGCCCGCTTAATGTCTGGTGCTGTTCCGGATTAAACTCCCACAGATTAAATGCCCTTTCTTGGCATGGGAGAATCCGCCGGAGGAGCATGACCTGGACCACGTCGGCGAGCCGGAGCCCATTGCTCACCAGCTTCTTGATGCAGGTTCAAGTCCGTCACCTCCACGGGTCACCCCACGCAAGCCCTTCTCTTTCCGGAGGTGAGCTGCGTGAGGATTCGAGATCTAAATTCGGGGCCGCCGCCCATGTAGGCTTGCGCGGCTCGGTGATATAGAACCACCCCGATTGCCACCCCTTGACGGAGTCCACGAAGGTCCCTTCTAGCCAAGGGACGTTGGGCAACTTGCCCAACATAGTGCCTCCGCATTCCACTTGCGTCCCCTTCACAACCTTCGGCTTGACATTGAAGGTCTTGAGCCACAGGCCGAAGTGGGGCCGGATGCAGAGAAAGGCCTCGCACACGACGATAAACACCGAGATGTTGAGGACGAAGTTGGCGCCAGATCGTGGAAATCTAGGCCGAGTAAAACATGATCCCCGGACGAATGGATGGAGCGGAAAGCCCATCCGCGGAGGAAGTGGGGAAGGAAAACAACCTCTCGTGAGGTCTGGGGTAGGAGCGAGCTGCCCGCGTCGGGCAGCCGATCTGCGATGTCTCCGGAAGGTATCCGCGTCGCGCAGCTTGGTGATGTCCTCCTCCTTGGCGGTGGAGGCCATCCACTTGCCTCCCCTCCGGACATGTTCGGAGAAGGGTCGGGCGGAATCGCGAGCTTGAGCGTTGGAGCTTGGGTTCGCAGGATGGATGAGCAAAGGAGGAAGAAGGCGTGGGTGAGAAGGTAAATCCTTATCCCTTATATATAGGCGGACAAAACTATCGTCCCTCACCGGCTGGTAAAACTCGCTTATCTCCCAAGCGCCACCATCAATGGCGCGGTTGGGTTACCCACACACGTATTGATGAGAATCCGGAAAAGGGGAACACGATCTCTGCCTTGACGGGGCGTGCCAAGAAACCGCTTAGCTAAGCGTGCGAAGTGGTACAGTAATTCAAACAAAGGCCTGGTGCCGGTGTGATATCATGCCGCATAATCCGTCAGCAGATTGGATCGGTGTATATGTTTTATTCTCTCTACATTTGGAATGTGGAAATTATTTTGCGAGCGGATACTATCCGGTGTTCATTATCTTCTCCGGATTATTCAAGGGAGGAACCCGCCTTGCAATGCCGAACATTATGCATGCGGACTTATCGCCATTGAAGACTGGTTCAGGGCTCTTGAGGAGTCTGGACTAGGGGTGTCCGGATAGCGGGACTATCGATATCCGCCGGACTCCCGGACTACGAAGATAGAAGATTGAAGACTCCGGCTCGTGTCCCAAGGTACTTTACTTGGCGTGGAAGGCAAGCTTGGCAATCTGGATATGTAGATCTCCTACCATTGTAACCGACTCTGTGTAACCCTAGCCTCTCTGGTGTCTATATAAACTGGAGGGCTTTAGTCCGTGAGACACAACATGACATCTCAACAATCATACCATAGGCTAGCTTCTAGGGTTTAGCCTCCTTGATCTCGTGGTAGATCTACTCTTGTACTACCCATATCATCAATATTAATCAAGCAGGACGTAGGGTATTACCTCCATCGAGAGGGCCTGAACCTGGGTAAAAACATTGTGTCCCTCGTCTCCTGTTACCATCCGCCTAGACGCATAGTCCGGGACCCCCTACCCGAGATCCGCCGGTTTTGACACCGACAATCGAGAAGAGGTGTCTAGAGGGGGGGTGATTAGACACTAAGTGCCAAAAGTTGCAGTTTTTAACATTCTTCAGTTTAGGTGGAGTTTAAGCACAAGTTTAACAAACATAATACATATCAAGCAAGCATGCAATGAGTATATGAGCAGCGGAAAGTAAAGCATGCAACTTGCAAGAATGTAAAGGGAAGGGTTTGGAGTATTCAAACGCAATTGGAGACACGGATGTTTTTGGCATGGCTTCGATAGGTGGTGCTATCGTACATCCACGTTGATGGAGACTTCAACCCACGGAGGGTAATGGTTGCGCGAGTCCACGGAGGGCTCCACCCACGAAGGGTCCATGAAGAAGCAACCTTGTCTATTCCATCACGGTCGTCGCCCACGAAGGACTTGCCTCACTAGCGGTAGATCTTCACGAAGTAGGCGATCTCCTTGCCCTTACAAACTCCTTGGTTCAACTCCACAATCTTGTCGGAGGCTCCCAAGTGACACCTAGCCAATCTAGGAGACACCACTCTCCAAGAAGTAACAAATGGCGTGTTGATAATGGACTCCTTGCTCTTGTGCTTCAACGGATAGTCTCCCCAACACTCAACTCTCTCTCACAGGATTTGGATTTGGTGGAAAGAAGATTTGAGTGGAAAGCAACTTGGGGAAGGCTAGAGATCAAGATTCATATGGTAGGAGTGGAATATCTTGAGCTCAACACAAGTGTAGGTGGTTCTCTCTCAGAAAATGTGTATTGGAAGTGTAGGCATGTTCTGATGGCTCTCTCCACGAATGAAGAGTGGGTGGAGGGGTATATATAGCCTCCACACAAAATCTAACCGTTACACACAATCTGCCAAACTCGGTGGGACCGAATCGTTAAACTCGGTCGGACCGATTTAGCAAACCTAGTGACCGTTAGGATTTTCTGTGGGACTGAGATGCAACTCGGTAGGACCGATATGGTTAGGGTTAGGGCATAACGTAATCTCGGTGTGACCGATTACACAAACTCGGTGGGACCGATTTTGGTAATAAGTTAACCAGAGAGTTGGTCAGGCAAACTCGGTGAGACCGATTACACAAACTCGGTGGGACCGATTTTGGTAATAAGCTAACCAGAGGATTTGCATTGTAATCTCGGTAGTACCAATTGCTCAAACTCGGTGAGACCGATTTTGGCAATGGACATACACAATGAGATTGCAATCCCATCTCGATGAGACCGAGATCCCTATCGGTGAAACCAATTTGCTAGGGTTTGTGGCAGTGGCTATGACATGTGAAACTCGGTGGCGCCAGATAGAAAGAATTGGTGGGGCCGAGTTTGACTTTTGTTTTAGGTCATATGTGGATGTGGGAAGATAGTTGAGGGTTTTGGAGCATATCACTAAGCACATGAAGCAAGAGGCTCATTAAACAACACCTCATCCCTCCTTGATAGTATTGGCTTTTCCTATAGACTCAATGTGATCTTGGATCACTAAAATAGAAAATGTAGAGTCTTGATCTTGAAGCTTGAGCCAATCCTTTGTCCTTAGCATCTTGAAGGGGTTCCACATCCTCTGGTTCATGCCACTCCATTATTGAACTTATCTGAAACATACTAGGTAAAAGTGTTAGTCCAACAAGAGATATGTTGACATTAATTACCAAAACCACCTAGGGAGCACTTGTGCTTTCAGTCTTCCCATCTCCGGCTCGTTGCTGTCCGGGGCCTCGCCGTCGTCCACCACCTTAGATGCGCTCAGCGCAGCGTGGTCAACATGGTCAACCAACGACACCATCGGAAGTAGACTGTGCGTGGAGAGGCTGACAACTGGGTCCACGGCCGCACACAAGGAAATGCCTCCTTATTACGCGCAAAATAATGATTCCTCCATCTGACATCTGGGACCCACCGGAAGGGCCTCTGTATTTCGCAAAAATAACATGCCCCCCGCTGACATGTCGGACCCACCAGCTATCTTCGCACGCAAGGAAGTGCCTCCTTATTACGCACAAAAAAATGAATATTCCCCCTGCCAGCTGGAACCCAGCATAGTGGGAGGCTGACTTGTGGGCCTACCAAGTTGACGGGGATGGAGGGCTTTGTCAACTTAGTCAATATGAACGATTCTACCTCCAGTTACCGTACGATGTTCATCCAACGGCCTTAGTGCTTCTTCAACCTCTGGTCTTCTTGCTCCAGCCGCCCAAACAAGCGCTGGTCGTGCCACGTGCTCCTGCCTCCCGTGGCCGGCTGTGATGCCGCGGAGGCCTCACCGCCCCCTATTACTCCCACCGCTGGCTAGCCCATCCCTCTACTCACCCACACCCCCTGTTATTCTGCGGCGACAGTAGCCTCACACCGCAGCCGAACCAGTGAACCCTCGTACTCCTCTTCGCGTGGGCATCCACCGCTGCATCTTCCCCGGCTCCGAGTCGTCCCCTTCCTAGTCCTCGCCGTCGTCCACCGCCGTGGTGCTCTCGGCGCGACGTGGTCAACGTGGTTAAGGAACGACTTCCATCGGACGTGGATCATGACGTGGAGAGGTGATACCGGGTCCACGGCCGCAGCAAGGAAGTGCCTCCTTATTACGCGCAAAATAATGATTCCTGCACCTGACAGCGGGGACCCACTGGACGGGCCACCGTATTTCGTGAAAAAAAACATTTCCTCCTGACTGCTGGGACCCACCAGCTACATCTTCGCACGCAAGGAAGTGCGTCCAGGCAAAAAAAAAACGATTCGCCCCCCTGACTGCTGGGACTCACCAGCTACATCTTCGCATGCAAGGAAAGTGCGTTCGGGGAAAAAATCGATTCGCCCCCCTGACTGCTAGGACCCACCAGCTACATCTTCGCACACAAGGAAGTTCCTGATAGTTGGGACCCACCTGGTCGAAGCGTACGTAGCGTTGTCATTCTGGTCGCGAACGTGTACGTACATATATACTGGTGGATGTAGAGGCACGACGCGTCGAAGTCGTCGCGCCAGTCGTCTCGTAGTAGAGGCGCCGACGTAGCATGTACACGCACGTCGTCTGGCCGGGTGCAAGAAAGAAAATCTGACCCCACGTATGTGTACATACTGGCGGGTCTCGAACGCCTACTCGCAAGATCGTCGGCGGGGCTCGTGTACATGGCTGGGCCGGAACAGAGAAACAGCGTCGTCGTCGTGTTCATGGGGAGGAAACGGAATGCGTCGTGTTCATGGGGAGGCAACGGAATGCGTCATGTTCATCGGGAGGCAACGGAACGCGTGGGAGCCAACCGGCTGGGTCGGAACGGAATGCGTGGTCGTGTTCATCGGGAGGGCTTGGACGGACAGGCGATGGAAACGAGGCACAGCTTATCGCTGCAACAGAGAAACGGACCTCCTACGTTCGAACAGGTCCCGTTGATCGGGAGGGTGTGGCGTCGCAAAACGGAGGAAACAGACCTCCTACGGTCAATACGGGGGTCCTGTTGATCGGGAGGGGTGTGGCATACCGTAAAACGGACGAAACGGACCTCCTACAGTCGAAACGGGGGTCCTATTGATCGGGAGGGGTGTGGCGTGCCGCAAAATGGGCCAAACGGACCTCCTATGGTCAAACGGGGTCCTGTTCGCCGGGAGGGTGTGGCGTGCAAAACGGACTCCACGGATCTGTTCATCTCCACCATCGACCTCCTCCGGCCTCCACGGGCTCCTGTTCATCCAGCCTCCACCGCACGCTACTCCATCGGCTCTTCGTTCAACCACCCTCCACGGGCACCCCTCCACCGCTCTCTGCTCATCCAGCCCTCCACACCACGGGTCTGTTCAACCACCCCTCCACGGGCACCCTCCACCGCTCTCTTGTTCATCCAGCCCTCCACACCATGGGGTCTTGTTCATCCAGAGCAACGCCACCGCTCACTCGCTCATCCACACCCCCGCAACGCCATTGCTCATCAATCGATCGGCTTGATTAGCGGCGATGGCGAAGAATCGCTCGATCGGGTTCGATTAATAGCCATCGATCGATCGCTCGGGTTCGATAACGCATAGCTCTGCGGTCTGATCGCCGGGTTCGATTAGAGCCCAACGCCTCGCTCGGGTTTAGTTAGAGCCAACGCCACACACACACACGCGTACGTGTACGAGAGAAACGCGCATCGCTCGGCCCCTGACCTCCCACCGTAACCAGGAACTCCCCGAAATTTTCCACCCCCTCGCTTCTACCACGGTTTTTTCCGTCATGGACGGCCCAAAGAATGTCATGCAGCAGCATCTCCGGCCCACCCAAGACGAAAAGCCCATTTTCTGTCATGATTTTTTGTCATAGAAGTAGGAGCCCACCACATCTATGATGATACCGGGTTTTGTCACAATTATCGTCATAGAAGTGTCATATGTATGACAGAAAGAATTTTCGTTCGACCCAAAATGTCACGGATGTGTCTTTTTTTTGTAGTGGCTCCATGGGTGTTAGAATCATTATTGTGTAATCTAGATTATTGACTCTAGTGCAAGTGGGAGACTGAAGGAAATATGACCTAGAGGCAATAATAAAGTTATTATTTATTTCCTTATATCATGATAAATGTTTATTATTCATGCTAGAATTGTATTAACCGGAAACATAATACATGTGTGAATACATAGACAAACAGTATGTCACTAGTATGCCTCTACTTGACTAGCTCGTTGATCAAAGATGGTTAAGTTTCCTAGCCATTGACATGGGTTGTCATTTGATTAACGGGATCACATCATTAGGAGAATGATGTGATTGACTTGACCCATTTCGTTAGCTTAGCACCTGATCATTTAGTATGTTGCTATTGCTTTCTTCATGACTTATACATGTTCCTATGACTATGAGATTATGAACTCCCGTTTACCGGAGGAACACTTTGTGTGCTACCAAACGTCACAACGTGCTCGGGTGATTATAAAGGTGCTCTCTGGTGTCTCCGAAGGTACTTGTTGGGTTGGCGTATTTCGAGATTAGGATTTGTCACTCCGATTGTTGGAGAGGTATCTCTGGGCCCTCTCGGTAATGCACATCACTTAAGCCTTGCAAGCATTGCAACTAATGAGTTAGTTGCGGAATGATGTATTATGGAACGAGTAAAGAGACTTGCCGGTAATGAGATTGAACTAGGTATTGAGATACCGACGATCGAATCTCGGGCAAGTAACATACCGATGACAAAGGGAACAACGTATGTTGTTATGCGGTCTGACCGATAAAGATCTTCGTAGAATATGTGGGAGCCAATATGAGCATCCAGGTTCCGCAATTGGTTATTGACCAGAGACGTGTCTCGGTCATGTCTACATAGTTCTCGAACCCGTAGGGTCTGCATGCTTAACGTTTCGATGACAGTTATATTATGAGTTTATATGTTTTGATGTACCGAAGGTTGTTCGGAGTCCCGGATGTGATCACGGACATGACGAGGAGTCTCGAAATGGTCGAGACATGAAGATTGATATATTGGAAGCGTATGTTTGGAAAATCGGAAGTATTCCGGGTGAAATCGGGATTTTACCGGAGTACCGGGAGGTTACCGAAACCCCCCGGGAGGTTAATGGGCCATAGTGGGCTTTAGTGGAAGAGAGGAGAGGCGGCCAGGGCAAGGGCCGCGCGCCCCTCCCCCCTAGTCCGAATAGGACAAGGAGAGGGGGGCGGGCCAAGAGCCATAGTTAGTTGCTGTTTCCATTTGGTTCTTCTGGCGCCCCCCCTTTCCTTCTTCTCCTCCACCTCTTCCCCCCCCCCCAAGTCCTAATCCAACTAGGAAAAGGGAGGGAGTCCTACTCCCGGTGGGAGTAGGACTCCTCCTAGCGCGCCCCTCTCCTGGCCGGCCGCACCCTCCCCCCTTACTCCTTTATATACGGGGGCAGGGGCACCCCAAAGACACAACAATTGATCATTTGATCTTTTAGCCGTGTGCGGTGCCCCCCTCCACCATAGTTCACCTCGATAATACTGTGGCGGTGCATAGGCGAAGCCCTGCATCGACAGAACATCATCATCATCACCATGCCGTCGTGCTGACGAAATTCTCCCTCAACACTCGGCTGGATCGGAGTTCGAGGGATGTCATCGGGTTGAACGTGTGCTGAACTCGGAGGTGCCGTGCGTTCGGTACTTGATCGATCGGATCGTGAAGACGAACGACTACATCAACCGCGTTGTGCTAACGCTTCCACTTTTGGTCTACGAGAATACATGGACAACACTCTCCCCTCTCGTTGCTATGCATCACCATGATCTTGCGTGTGCGTAGGAATTTTTTTAAAATTACTACGTTCCCTACAGTCCTTTCAGCTTGAGGGGCAAGTACTTGATGGCGTGGAGATTGTCTCCGCGATCCATATGGATATGGAGGATAAAGTCCTCAATCCAGACCCCAGGGTCTGTGGTTTCGTCGTACGCCTCTATGTTCACTGGTTTGAATCCTTCTGGAAATTCGTGGTCCAGCACCTCATCGGTGAGACATTGGGGGTGTAAGGCACCCCTGTATTTGGATGTGTCGTGGCGTTCTGACGGTTGTAGTGTCCGGTTTTGGTTGTGCACTGGAGCGCGTTTCCTTGATCCGTAGATGGATCCGGTAGCGCCGGTCTTCTGATGCAAGTCCTCACATGAATCGTGTGCTAACTTATGTGCGGCCTTGTTAGCCGCTCTATCGCGGCCACAAGGTGGTTGATCCGACCGGTTGGTCGTTTTGTTTTTCGGCTATGTGGGCTCTAAGGCCTCATCATCAAATTCAGGCAACAGCTTGCGCTTTGGATAGCTCTTTGTGTGGTAACTACCGTCATACTTTTCTTCATTGTTGAGCACTTTGTTCATCTACTATTGAGCATATTCTGCGCGGCCTTAAGCCTTTGCTTCTGCTTCTTCAGACTCCTCGCGGTGGCCATAAGCCTTCTGTGGAGGTTCTCTTGTTCCAAGTGCCTTTCCGGGATGATGTGTGCATCCTCGTTCGGACTGTTTTCCTCTCCGGAGGGAGGTTGATGAGCTTTATCCTTGGCGTCGCCGTGTTCAGACAGCGGATCCGTACTATGTTCGCCATTTGCTGGTTCATCCTGCTCTGCCACTGGGTCAATGTGGTCGTCGTTTCCTCTGGAGTCGACTGCGGTGTTGTTTTCTCTTGCGCTGTTATCGCTGTTTTTGCCAAGGCGGGATTTGGAGCGGCGCCTACGCCTATGCGTTGGTTGCTTCTCGAGGGAGCTATCCTTCGCTGCATCCTTCCGTTCCTCATCATTGTTTTCTTTGGGTGTATCCACCATGTATATGTCATGTGATGAAGTGGCTGTCTAGCGCCCTGTGGGCGATGGTTCCTGTTCCTCTCCTGCATCGTCTTCCATGCTGTCGATGTCTTCGGAGTCGAAATCGAGCATGTCGGTTAAATCGTCGATAGTGGCTACTAAGTGGGTGGTGGGTGGGTCGCGAATTTCTTCGTCGTCCGCATCCCGTTATAGTCGGACATAGTTCGGCCAAGGGTCTCCTGACCGGGAGAGAGACCTTAATGAATTTAGCACATCGCCAAAAGGCAAGTGCTGAAAGATATCCGCGGAGGTAAACTCCATGATCGGTGCCCAATCAGATTCGATGGGCACGGACACAAGTGGCTCGGAGTCCGTGGCCGGGGACGAATCCAACGATTCAGCAACACGGGTCTCGTAGGAGGTGAAGTCAGTATTCGGGGCTATCGCCACTAAGTGTGCGGCCTCCGTGGCGGGGTCCATCCACCCATCCACAGATGACGCGATTTGTTCCGGATTGAGGGCCGGAGTAGTTGCAGGTGTGATCTACCGATCACAGTCTGACGGTAGAGCTAAATCATGCTCGTCGTGATTATGCAGTGCACCTGACATGGGCTCGAATCCGTCAAAGATCAAGTCTCCGCGGATGTCGGCAGTATAGTTCAAGTTTCCCAACCTGACCTGATGGCCAGGGGCGTAGCTATCTATCTGCTCCAGATGGCCAAGCGAGTTAGCCTGCAGTACGAAGCCGCCAAACACGAAGATCTGTCCGGGGAGGAAAACCTCACCCTGGATCGCATCGTTGCTGATAATTGAAGGAGACATCAGCCTTACGGTGACGACACAGTGGAAATCTCAATGAAAGCACCAATGTCGGTGTCAAAACCGGCGGATCTCGAGTAGGGGGTCCCAAACTGTGCGTCTAAGGCGGATGGTAACAGGAGGCGGGGGACACAATGTTTACCAGCTTCGGGCCCTCTCGATGGAGGTAATACCCTACTTCCCGCTTGATTGATCTTGATGATATGAGTATTAGAGTTGATCAACCACGAGATCATAGAGGCTAAAACCTTAGAAGCTAGCCTATGGTATGATTGTTGTTGTCCTACGGACTAAACCCTCCGGTTTATATAGACACCAGAGGGGGCTAGGGTTACACAGAGTCGGTTACAAGGGAGGAGATCTACATATTCGTATTGCCAAGCTTGCCTTCCACGCCAAGGAGAGTCCCATCCGAACACGGGACGAAGTCTTCAATCTTGTATCTTCATAGTCCAACAGTCCGGACAAAAGGATATAGTCTGGATGTCCAAGGACCCCCTAATCCAGGACTCCCTCACCCCCCCTCATGCTCCTCCTTGCCAACTTCACCGTTCACTCGATGGGCAACAGCGTCGCCGCTGCCGCCGTCGCACCGACCACACCCTCTGATGGTAGCGGGACGGCCGCGTGGAGCGTCGTGGTGTGCGCACGTTGCCTGTGGAACGGGACAGCACGACCATGATGGGGATCTGAGAGGGAGGTCGACGGCGCGAGGGGAGCGCAGGGGCGCTGTCGGTGTCAAAACCGGCGGATCTCGGGTAGGGGGTCCCGAACTGTGCGTCTAGGCGGATGGTAACAGGAGACAAGGGACACGATGTTTTTACCCAGGTTCGGGCCCTCTCGATGGAGGTAAAACCCTACTCCTTCTTGATTAATATTGATGATATGGGTAGTACAAAAGTAGATCTACCACGAGATCAGAGAGGCTAAACCCTAGAAGCTAGCCTATGGTATGATTGTTGTTCGTCCTACGGACTAAAACCCTCCGTTTTATATAGACACCGGAGAGGGCTAGGGTTACACAGAGTCAGTTACAATGGTAGGAGATCTACATATCCGTATCGCCAAGCTTGCCTTCCACGCCAAGGAAAGTCCTATCCGGACACGGGATGAAGTCTTCAATCTTGTATCTTCATAGTCCAGGAGTCCGGCCAAAGGTCATAGTCCGGCTATCCGAACACCCCCTAATCCAGGACTCCCTCAGTAGCCCCTGAACCAGGCTTCATTGACGACGAGTCCGGCGTGCAAATTGTCTTCGGCATTGCAAGGCGGGTTCCTCCTCCAAATACTTCGTAGAAGATTGCGAACACAAGGATAGTGTCCGGCTCTGCAAAATAAGTTCCACATATTGCCATAGAGAGAATAATACTTACGCCAATCTAATCTGCTGACGTACCCCGCATCATGACATCACACCACGGCCAAATCTTTATTCAAATCGTTTTGTTGCCCCACCTCAGCGTGTTTAGCGAGGCGGTTTCCTTGGCACGTCTTGTCAAAGCAGAGATCATGTCCCCTTATTCCGGAATTCTCATCAATACGGGCGTGGGTAACCCAACCGCGCCATTGATTACGGCGCTTGGGGGATAAGCGAGTTTCACCAGGCTGGTGGGGACGCGCAGTTTGCGTCCGCCCATATAAGGGGATAAGGATCCACCTTTTTACCTACGCCTTCTTCCTCCTTTGCCTATCCATTTCCGCTCACTCGAGCTCCAGCGCCCAAGTCCGCACACCTCACCTCAACCTTCTCCAGCCATGTCCGGAGCAGGAGGCAAGTGGATGGTCTCCTCCGTCACGGAGGGTCACATCAGAAAGCTGAGGAAGGCTGGATACTTGTCTAACGACATCGCGCACCGGCTTCCAGAAGAGGGGCAGCTCATCCCCACCCCAAGGCCCCATGAGAGGGTGGTGTTCCTCACCCACTTCCTTCGCGGACTGGGTTTTCCTCTCCACCCATTTGTCTGGGGGCTCATGTTCTACTACGGCCTGGATTTTCACGATCTGGCCCCGAACTTCATCCTCAACATCTCGGCGTTTATCGTCGTGTGCGAGGCCTTCCTCCGCATCCCGCCCCACTTTGGTTTATGGCTGAAGACCTTTAACGTCAAGCCGAAGGTAGTACGCGGCTGCCAGGCGGAGTGCGGAGGGGCCATGGTGGGCAAGATGCCCAACGCCCTATGGCTCGAGGGCTCTTTCGTGGAGACCCTAAAGGGGTGGCAATTGGGGTGGTTCTACATCACCGAGGCGCGTGACCCTGAATGGGTCGCAGCCCCCAAGTTCCTATCCGGAGCCCCTACGTGGCTCACCTCCTGGAAGGAGACGGGCCTGTCGTGGGGCAAGAAAGGAGAGCTGACCGGACTCCAGACATGCGTTCAAAACCTGGTGAGCAAGAAGCTCAAACTCGTCAACGTAGTCCAGGTCATGCTCGTCCGCCGGATCCTCCCGTGCCAACAACGGGCTTTCAGCTTGTGGGAGTTCAATCCGGCACAACACCGAACATTGAGCAGGCTCTTCGACACTACGTACGAAGATGCCTGGAAGGTGCTGTTCAAGGGCGCCGAGGCTCCCGCATCTGCTTCCGAGGATCGCGGATTCAGCGCGCAGCGTCAAGCCAGCGCGGTAAGCTGCTTTTACCTTTTACAGGTTTTTTGTCTTTCATAGTTTGACTCTATGCGGGATCTAAACTCCCTTACCTTTGACAGGATTGGCAGGAGACATCCGGACAGATCAGTTGTCCGGCTCCTTTGCCCGAAGACCCAACGGACGCCCGTTTGATAGGGCTGCTGGTTCTAGCACCCTACGTGGTGCCGGAGAAGAAGGCCAAGAAGAAGGCCACGGGGGCTCGAAAGAGTGCCCGGCGCTTGGTAGTGTCGGATTCATCGTTCGACGACTCCGAGACGCACTCCTCCCATGAAGACGAGGAGGAGGAAGAAGAGGCCTCTCCCCCCCAGCGGCGGGAGGAAATAAAAGGAAGGCCGCCCCAACTGGGGAGGCCGGAGGGTCCAAGAAGGGGAAAACCCTTCTTCCGGACTACTCCACCAACGCCGACGACAGCGAAGAGGAGTGGCCGCACAGGGCCAAGCCCCTGGCGAAATCGTAAGTGTTCGGGTACCAGAATGACTCATGCGTTCCTTCATTGCATAGCTTTTCCTAATGCCGAATATATTTATGCAGTCCACCCAAAGACGGGCTCGACACGTCGTCGAGCGGTTCCCTGGATTCGTCGGATGTGAACAGTACTTCACTTCCGGCCGCCTCCTCCCCTCACCCTATGGATAACGCCGAGGTGTTGTCCCAGGAGGCTCCAGGCCAGGAGGAGGTGGTCCTAGAGGCGCCGCAAGGCGACCTCCTGGACTCCAGGTGCCCAGGGGACAAAACTCCCAAGGGCTCCGAGTCCGGCCCTAGGCCGGACACCGCTCCGGAACCTTCAAAGGTTCCGGAGTCCGGTAGGCGCCCCCCTAAGAAGAAGGGCAAGCCTACAACGCCGGTGACCTCCGCCCAACCAGAGGCACCGGATAACTTGCTGGAGGTGCTTAACAGCGCCTCCATCGATGAGGGGCACTGCACTATTATGAGTGCGGTGATTCAGAAGGTTCAGTCCGCTAAGGGCGGGCTGACCAAAGCCTGTGCCAGCCTGTTGACAGGCTTTGAGGTATGTAAAAATATTACCGCATAGATAGTAGCCCCTGATGCTCTGTTTGGCGTTCGGAAAGAAAAGCCGAATAGAGGATCTAATAACATTCGTAGGAGTCTAACAAAAGTAAGTCAATATGCGTATGCAGGCTTCACTGCTGGCGTCCGCCGCACTGACTGCGGAGGTGGACACGCTGAAGCAGGACCTCGAACGGTCCGGGCAAGAGCTCGGCCTTGCCAAGAAGCAGCTCGAGGACAAAGAAGGTAAGAGATACCTTTTTTAATATATATATATATATATATATAAGGTGCAATTGCAAGAAAATGACAGGATTAATGTGGCTATTGTAGGGGCCACAACTGAGGTGGCAACCCTTAAGCAGGCGCTGCCCGAGGCCGAAAAGAAGGCGGCCACGGAGCGCACCGAGCGGGAGAAGCATGAGGTGCAGGTTGGCAAGGTGCGGCGAGAGCTCCAGGCTCTCATGAGGAAACATGAGAGTTTGGAGCTTGACTCGAAGACGCGAGAGTCCGAGCTCGCGGCGGCCATTGAAAATGCCAAGTCTGCCAAGGCCGAAGCCCAGAAGGCCCTCCAGGAGGTGGAGGCGATGAAGAAGATAGCGGCGGGTAAGGCATTATTTATGCAAAGCAAGCACGTGAAAGTGAGTTACTTGTTACTTACCCGAATCCGGAGCTCTCCAGGAGCATTCGCAGATTTGCCCTGCAGCGTGTCAGATGCCGCCGCCTTCTACCGAGCCGAGGAGGGAAGCTCGACGGAGAAGGTGTGGTCTCAGTATGCTGAGGCCGGACACCCTGTGCCCTTGAGCGACCAGCTGAAGCAACTGGTCGAGCTCCACAAGGTGGCCGAACAGGCCATGAAGGGCCTCATAGTTCGGCTGTGGCCTGGAGAGGCTCTGCCAGGCTGGTGAGGCGGCTAGTGGAGGCCTGTCCAAGGCTCAAAGTCATCAAGCGCTCCATCCGCATCGAAGGTGCCCATAGGGCGCTTGCCCGTGCTAAGGTGCACTGGGGCAAGCTGGATGCGGAGAAGCTTGTGAAGGACGGGCCACCGCCGGGCAAGGAGCATCGCCACCCCGAGATGTACTATGAGGGCGTCTTGAAGGGCGCCCGCCTTATGGCGGACGAATGTTCAAAATATGTAATTTTTGAGTGAAACTTGCTCGTTTTGTCCTGTGTGCTGAAAACTTGTTCATATGCGCTATGCAACGCTTGTTTAATTTAAAATATTACCTTCTATGCGGCCGTTTATCAAATTTGAGAGATGGCGAGTCGTCGGCTTCTACCCCCATGCCACGAGTGTTGGGGTGTTCGGGATAAACCTGAGCACTCTTTTTCCCATTCTTGGGTCCTTCGAGGGAGGCGCTCAGCACAACGAACAAGGCAATCGGACTATAATGCGTTATCACTCTCACTTAGCCATATAATTCTACAATTTTAAATTTCGGCGAAGCCCCTAGTATTCGGAAGACCGAGTTCGGGGCGCGATACACGCCTAGGCCGGACAAAGCCGGCTCCTCGCTCTAAGCGGCATAAGTCTTTAAGGACTCGAAACCTTCCCGAACAGCGACCAGCTCTCGCCCTATCATGACAGTCAGTTTTAGCTTTCTCTACTGAGATGCTTAGGCCCAGCTCAACTGGGGCACAATCGCAGTAGTTCTCCCAGCGCTACCTTAGCCGATATAGCAGAACGTAAGGTACCAAAGCATGGGAGCCGGGCAAACCCAACTATTGACCAAAGACATGATTCGGAGCTGATGCATATAATGCTATAAGATCGGAGGGCCGCACTTGTGAAAGTGTTTGGACTTTTCACGCCGTGTTATGGGGTGCTTGAGCCCCTGGCGTATTGGCCATACCAAAGTGTACGGGTGCTTAAATGTCATAACTGAACATCTATATTTAAAAAGGAAATGAATAGAGAATGCAGTAATAAGCTGAAGCTAAGCATTGTTTATTTTAAAGTGCTGTTGTAAAAGCAGAACGATACAAATAGTGCGATAAGCAAGGGATGGGACTATTTGACATGTCCCCCTCCAGGGGCGAGCTGCGAGATGATATGTAAGACAGGTATGTTGCTCGTTATAGAGACCACCTGAGAATTCGGCGTAGCTTCCTGCCTCCTTGGTTGTTGCATCGTTCGTTCGGCGATTATACTGCCGGACAGGCCTTCTGTATGATGGAGTCCTAAAAGTAAGAGAAAATGAAGAAGTCGGCAGCCCTTAGTGTGGTTTAAGCCGTGTGTCGGGCGTGCCGTGATGGTGCCCCTCCACCTTTGCCCATGGTATTTCCAGAGCATTGTTATGTACGCGCAACACTGGTTTCACAAGTTCGCGAGGGCTGGGGTTGGGGCCGCATTGCTACGCTTGCTCGGAACGTGCCAAGCGGTCTTGTTGTAGGTTACTCCGGGCGCGCTTGACGGTGTCCGGACGTTTAATGGCCGGACTGGAGAATTGCCTTGAGAGGCTGCTTTGTACTTCCGCTGCAAGAGCCGCCGTATGCTCCTCCGTTCGAAGAGAGCGTTCGGTGTTTCCATTGACCGTAATGACTCCTCGAGGGCCTAGCATCTTGAGCTTGAGGTATGCGTAGTGCGGCACCGCATTGAATGTTGCAAATGCGGTTCGTCCGAGCAGTGCGTGATAGCCACTGCGGAGCGGGACTATGTCGTAGATTAACTCCTCGCTTCGGAAATTATCCGGGGATCCGAAGACCACTTCGAGTGTAACTGAGCCAGTACAGTTGGCCTCTACACCTGGTATGATGCCTTTAAAGGTCGTTTTTGTGGGTTTAATCCTTGAGGGATTTATGCCCATTTTTCGCACTGTATCCTGATAAAGCAGGTTCAGGCTGCTGCCGCCGTCCATAAGGACTCTAGTGAGGTGAAATCCGTCAATGATTGGGTCAAGAACCAATGCGGCGAATCCGCCATGACGGATGCTAGTGGGGTGGTCCCTTCGATCAAAAGTGATCGGGCGGGAGGACCATGGGTTGAATTTTGGGGCGACTGGCTCTAACGCATATACGTCTCTGAGTGCACGCTTCCGCTCCCGCTTGGGAATGTGGGTTGCGTATATCATGTTCACCGTCCGCACTTGTGGGGGGAAACCCTTCTGTCCATTATTGTTCAGCGGCCGGGGCTCCTCGTCATCGCTATGCAGCCCCTTGTCTCTGTTTTCGGCATGTAGCTTGCCTGCCTGCTTGAACACCCAACAATCCCTGTGATTGGCTGGCCTTTCGGGGGTGCCTGTATCTGGCACGAGTGATCGAGTATTCAGTCCAAACTGGACGGGCCCGGAGTATTTCTCTTGAATGGCTTTTTCCGCTGACCGGGTTTAGAGCCTCTGAATCAGGCGTTAACTGCCGTATCCTCAGCACTGTCGCCGTTAATGCGGCGCTTGTGCTTGTTACGACGTGACCTGCCATTGTTGTCCTTGGTATCCGAATTACCAGGGCTCTTGGTCATGTTATTACTATGAGCTAGCCAGCTGTCTTCTCCCGCGCAAAAGCGGGTCATGAGTGTCGTGAGGGCGGCCATGGATTTCGTCTTTTCCTGTCCTAGGTGCCAGGCAAGCCATTCGTCACGGATATTATGTTTGAAGGCCGCTAGGGCCTCTGCATCCGGACAGTCGACGATCTGATTTTTCTTGGTCAGGAACCGAGTCCAGAATTGTCTGGCCGATTCCTCTGGCTGCTGAATTATGTGGCTTAGGTTATCGACGTCTGGTGGTCGCACATAGGTGCCCTGGAAATTGTCAAGGAATGCGGCTTCCAGGTCCTCCCAACAACCAATTGATTCTGCTGGCAAGCTGTTAAGCCAATGTCGAGCTGGTCCTTTAAGCTTGAGTGGGAGGTATTTGATGGCGTGTAGATCATCGCCACGGGCCATGTGGATATGAAGGAGATAGTCCTCGATCCATACCGCAGGATCTGTTGTGCCATCGTATGATTCAATGTTCACGGGTTTGAAACCCTCAGGGATTTGATGATCCATTACTTCATCTGTGAAGCATAGTGGGTGTGCGGCGCCTCTGTACTAGGCTATATCACGACGCAGCTCGAACGAGCTTTGTCTACTGTGTTCGGCCCGGCCGGATTTACTGTATCCGGCGTGACGATTACCGTCTCGTGCCGTGGGGCGCCCACGCGATCCGTAGATCGATCTTGTTTGCCTTGCCTTGTCCTCCAATATATCTTGCAGGTCTGGCGCATTTCCCCGTGCCTTGGTATTTTTTGAGCATCGCCGGGGTGCGACTAGAGTGGAGGGCCGAGAGGTCTCTTTGTTGCGGCCATGAGGTGGCCGATCGGCTGCGTCATGCGCTGGTGATGTAGGTTTAGGTGCTTCCTCCTCTAATCGGGGTAGCAGCCTGCGCTTGGGGTAGCTCTTGGAGGGGCGTTCGAGTTTGTACTCTTCGACCGCAAGGACTTCAGTCCATCTGTCGGCTAGCAAGTCTTGGTCAGCTCTAAGCTGTTGCTGTTTTTTCTTGAGGCTGCTCGCCGTGGCCATAAGTCTGCGTTTGAAACGCTCTTGTTCGACGGGATCCTCTTGCATGACAAACTCGTCGTCGTCGAGGCTTGCCTCGTCTTCGGAGGGAGGCATGTAATTATCGTCCTCCATCTCTTTGTCTGCCGCTCTCTCATGAGGGCTGGCTTCTCCGTCCTCCTGTGCAGAATCCTGCTGGAGGTGGTTGTCTTCGGCACTGTCCGAGGGTGTTATTATCTCCCATGCCGGAATCATCGTTTTTGCTTTGGCGGGATTTAGAGCGGTGCCGCTGACGCCGGCGTTTAGGCTGCTTCTTGGAGGGGTCATCCTCTGCTGTTCCATCGCCATTGCCTTCTTTTGGGGTGTCCACCATGTATATGTCATATGACGAGGTGGCTTTCCAGTGCCCTATAGGCGCTGGTTCCTGTTCGTCTCCTACATCATCGTCCATACCGTCGATGTCTTCAGAATCGAAGTCGAGCATGTCGGTTAAATCATCGACAGTGGCTACGAAGTGGGTGGTGGGTGGGTTTTGAATTTCTTCGTCATCCGCATCCCAACCTTGCTGACCATAGTCCGGCCAGGACTCCCCTGATAAAAAGAGAGACTTTAGTGAGTTCAGAACGTCGCCAAAGGGCGAGTGCTGAAAGATGTCCACGGCGGTGAACTCCATGATCGGCGCCCAATTGGATTCGACTGGCAGGGGCGCGGAGGGTTTGGAGTCCGGAGAAGAGTCCGGCACCTTGGAGCCACGGGCTTCACAGAGAATAGGGATGGTGTTCGGCTCGATCGCCATAGAGATTGCAGCCCCCGAGGCGGTGTCCAACCACCCGTCCTTGATTGGCGCAGTCGGCTCCGAGCTAAGGGTCAGAGCGGACATGGGTGCGGCCTCCAAGGCACTGTCCGGCAGCAAAGCTAGATCAAGTCTCCGCGGATATCAGCCGTGTAGTTCAAGCTTCCAAATCTGACCTGATGGCCAGGGGCGTAGCTTTCGATCTGCTCCAGATGGCCAAGCGAATTGGCCCGCAGTGCAAAGCCGCCAAATACAAAGATCTATCTGGGGAGAAAAGTCTCACCCTGGACCGCATCGCTGTTGATGATCGGAGGAGCCATCGGGCCTAAAAGCAACGACACAGAGGAACTCTCAATGAAAGCACCAATGTCGGTGTCAAAACCGGCGGATCTCGGGTAGGGGGTCCCGAACTGTGCGTCCTGGCGGATGGTAACAGGAGACAAGGGACACGATGTTTTTACCCAGGTTCGGGCCCTCTGGATGGAGGTAAACCCTACTCCTGCTTGATTAATATTGATGATATGGGTAGTACAAAAGTAGATCTACCACGAGATCAGAGAGGCTAAACCCTAGAAGCTAGCCTATGGTATGATTGTTGTTCGTCCTACGGACTAAAACCCTCCGGTTTATATAGACACCGGAGAGGGCTAGGGTTACACAGAGTCGGTTACAATGGTAGGAGATCTACATATCCGTATCGCCAAGCTTGCCTTCCACGCCAAGGAAAGTCCTATCCGGACACGGGACGAAGTCTTCAATCTTGTATCTTCATAGTCCAGGAGTCCGGCCAAAGGTCATAGTCCGGCTATCCGAACACCCCCTAATCCAGGACTCCCTCAGGCGCAGCAGTGCGAGGGGGAGCAACAGGGCCCAACGGCGCGAGGGGGAGCGGAATGGCACGACGACGCGAGGGGGAGAGGAGGGGCGGCGGGAGAAGGTTCCGGCTGGCACGAAGAAGGCGGGGCGCCTGGTGTAGCTGTTGTCCGCTCTTATGTTCTCGCGTCGGGTGTACACCGTGTCCGTCCCATGTCCGCCAAGCGGACAGGAGACCCAAGCGGACAAAAAACAAACAAAATTCGTGTGTGTTTGGGTCCTGCCTTGGAGTTGCTCTAGCTTCGGATCAACGCCCCCCGCCCTCATCCCCCGCGGAGCTCGTCCGGTACCTGTGACAACTCCAAACTCCAGTCTGATGCGGTTCCAAATTCTCCCCTCTAGCAGCCCTAGAGCTGCCGCCGTGACTTAGCTTCGGATCAACGCCCCAACAACGCCCCCCGCCCTCTCCCTACGGCACAATCCCTCCTCGTGCGGCGTCGCCGAACATCGCCGCCGTTCCCGTTTCCTTGCTGTCCTGTCCGTTCTTGGACTTTGATTTGTTTACGAGGTATGAGATTTTCGCCATCCAGTGATTACCAAAATCGACAGTACCTCCACAAATTTCGAGTGCACCGGTGCAGACCCGTCATCATGCCATCTAGCTCCGCCCCTTAGATGTAGAGTGCTACATAAGAGAGGACGGAGGGGCGCAATTGATTCTGTTTCTTACGGATCCGAGTCTAGTTCCAACAAGGATTCTAGTAGTATATTTAGATTGGTTCGCAGGGAAAGGCCCGACCTTTTTGTCTTTGCATCGGCGGAGACCAGGAGCGATGGCGAGCGCAGGACTGAAGCGTAAAGCTTGCTCCTTTGCCGCTCTCACCGCCCGCAAGCGCCCAGAGGCCGCCGGGGAGCCTTCCCAGGCGACCGACTGGTCCTCCCTCCTCCGGACATCACCCGCATCATCGCCGAGCAACTGCTGGCGGAGGACGTGACGGATTACATGTGCTTCCGCGCTGTGTGCTCGCACTGGCGTGCCTTCACCACCAGCCCCTGCGATCTCACGCTGCAGGAAACCCGCTTCCGTCCTCGCGGCTGGGTCGCCCTCTGTGACGGCGACGGCGTACGCCCAGCTGATGCCTGCGAGATCACCCTCTTCCACACGTCCACCAGCAGGCGCCTCCATGTCCGTCTGTCCGAGCTCCAGAACCACCGGATCGTCGGCTTCACTGATGGCCTCCTCATCCTGCTCAACAAGGGCATCACCGCTGTCCGTGTCCTGCATCCATTCACCCGTGTCTTCATTGACCTCCCTCCCCTTGCGCCCATCTTCCACCATTTGGTTTGGATGGAAGCCGCAGTCTGCCGGTCCCATGCCTCGATTGCTGTCGTTGCCTGGTTCTCGGTTGTGCCAGTGGTGGTCTACGCTGAACCTGGGAAGCCACATTGGTCTGTCATACACCAAGGTCTTGAGCTTTGGACTGCCTTACCATTCCGAGGCAGACTGTTTGGCATCAGAAAGGGGACAGGGGAGATTGTGCAGGTGTACCCTCTATTCCCACAGCACCCAGTGGTTGCTCGTATTCCCAGCTTGTTTGGTTGCCCTGCATTTTGTTACTACTACCTTGTGGAATTCAGAGAATACATGCTCCTTGCTGTCCAGCATCGTCGTGTTAGCCAGAGCAAGAAGGGGTGGCAGCCATTCGCCTTTGCCCTCTTCCTGGTGAATATAAACCAAAGAGGACTGGTTCTGTTGAGTAGCCTAGGTGACCGTGCGCTCTTCCTTAGCAAAGACCGATGCCTATGTGTCTCCGGCACGAAACTCCCTTCTATCAGCAGCAATTCCATCTACTTCTTGCTGCCCAACTTCGACCCTGGTGTAGTGTATTCTCTAAGCAGCGGGACATTCGAGCGGACATCAACGTATGCCCTCATACATGACCTGAAGGAGAGGGTTCGGCCCTCTGTGCGGCCCTTCACCCTGGCTGATCATCTGACGACATATTGCCACCATTTTGAGTGGTAGGTTCCTTCCATATGTGGTTTCTTTCCACCACGCTGACAGCGGCATGTGCCACTTGTATTGTTCTAATAGCCTTAACCACATGTTTGCTTTCTTCCTGCAGGTCAAAGGGACTTATGTTTCATGAGTACTATGTTATACCTTCGTCTTGGAAGGAAATGTTGAGAAAAATTACGTTACAGGACTCTGAAATTCAAGTTTCATGTGTGTGTGAAGAGAACGAAGTGGGAAGTTTGACGTCAAAGAAAAAGAACCTGGGAATAACAGGTACATATTACTTGAGTCTGTTGCTCATTTAAATATCTTTCCATGCCCTTATCTTTCTATTGTTATTCCTTCCACGCCGGTTTGCTGAAAATTAGATAGTTTGCTGGCTCTATGGGGTCAACTGACAAATATCAGTACATTACTGATGCCCTTGCCCTCCCATAAATCTAAATAATAATAATCGGTGCTGTTTCTGCACATACTTGTTGATCGACTAAACACCAGGGACATGAGGGAAAGGCGGGCACTGGCACATTGAGTTCAGAGTTAACTGTGTTTTGTGTTCGGCCACTAGGGAAGGCAGGGCACATTTGTTTTTTAAATGTGCTTTTGCCAGGGCTTGTTGGAGCTACCTCAATATTTCTTTAGCTGCTCATTTGAATATTTTGGCGACGATCAGGCTTGCTAGGTCTCAGTTTCAGAAGCCTTGGTTTGTTGAAGTCATTAGTGCTGCTCTTTGGAACATCTGGGACAGAGGAATGGATTTTTGAAGGGCAGCCGCCTTCTTTAGCTCAGTGGAAAGTTCTTTTCAAGAAGAACCTCCACCTCCTTTCCTTCAGGGTGAAAGATAAGAACAGGAGACCCTTTTTTGGCTTGGTTGAGAACTTTTCAATTTGGAGAGGGCTTTGTAAGTTTAGCCTTTTGTTTGTTTTCCTTTCTCTTTGGCTTCTCTAACATGTAAACATTTAGGATACCTACCCTCAGCTCCCCTTGTATATCTTAGCTGCTGATAATATACTACTCCCTCCGTTCCTAAATATTTGTCTTTCTAGAGATTTCAACAAGTGACTACATACGGAGCAAAATGAGCGAATCTACACTCTAAAATATGTCTACATACATCCATATGTTGTGTCCATTTGAAATGCCTAGAAACACAAGTATTTTGGAACGGAGGGAGTAGAAAATATACCATAGGGGGCTTCCCCTACGGTTTCACAGGTAAAAAAAAAAAGAAAGATATATTACATAGATCGTGCACTGGGATGAAACAACAGGGAAGCTATCCTACGCCTTGTCGACCCCCACTTCACCAGTCGTCGCAGAACATGCCAGAATTTGAATATTAGCTATTATAACCATTGCCGCCCTCCTCCACTTAGCAGAGAGAAGAGCCTTGCACTGCATGATGAGCGACACCGCCTTGTGAAGCACCTGTTCACGTTTGTTGATTAAGTGCACAATCTTAGTACTCCACAAGACCAAGTAATTGCCGCAAAACAAATAGATGTTTCTTTTATATGAAGTTTTTATTTTATTTTTTGCATGCACAATATGCTTTGTGTAAGAGCTGCTTAATGTTCTGGCTAAAGAGTGCTACTTGAGGTTTCCACTTTTGGTATTTACCATGTAAAGTATTGAATGTTTAGAATCACACTAGAAAATAATACTCTTGCATGTTTCTATTTATTTCAGGACGCACACTTGCCTTGCACTGGAAATCGCCTCATTCTGGAGCATCTCCAGAATTGATATTACTGGAGCAGATTTCGTCGTCGGATGGAAGATGGGAGACTAGAACCCAGGGGGACCTGTCACACTAGCCATTTCCCCTAGAAGATGATAGGATATAGTAGGGAGGATCTCGATTACTAGCAACAATTCCTCTCAGAGGTAGGATTCGGTGGCGATTATAGGGAGAATTACAAGAACAGAGTAGCTAGGGTTCGTCGTGAGAGAAGAAGGGGAAGGGGATAAGAGCCGTGTCGCCGTTGCAGTGATCCACTGGATGGTCTCGATGTCGCCTCCTCCCAGGCTCTTATCGCCTTGATGGTTCCCGAACGGGCCAGGCCCCCTTAGCTGGCCCAAGGGGCCAGCCCAAGCACGTAATGGAAGGAGGGCTCCTAACATCCCCCTCCTTGAAAATCGACTTGCCCCCAAGTCGATGCCACCGAGAACCTCCCGGATCCCATTGCACTTGATGGCCCTTGTCTAGCTCGGAGTCGCCGTGGTAGCCGGGGTTGTGGTTGACTCGAACGACGTCGGAGTAGCAGTCATGGACGACGGCGACCGAGTCGAAGGAGATGCCGAGGGAGTAGTCGTGGTTGATGGAGCCACTCGTAGCCCACACTCCCTGGATGATGAGCATCGACTTCAGAATCTTTGACGGCTGCATATGGAAACCTGGCATGGAGACGCTCCCGAGATCCCATAATTTGTGCACATAATTTGAAGCTTCTATGTCTTCATGCATGTATTCTGGGATGGTCTGTTGGTCAGAAGGCAACTTAGTGGGACTGATGAAGTGAGATAGCCATGGGGGCTTCGGCTTGAACAATGGAAAATAGCTCCCTGGCTGTACACTCAGTACAGTCGGTTGTTGCAACTCAGCTCCAAGAGACTGCCATATCAAGCGGTGAACAGTTCCAGCAACATTGTCAAGCCAGGAATTTCCAAGTCCAGGCATAGCGCGCAGAAGGGTTGCGGTGAACTGCACCACCAGTAGGTGACTGCCGTTGCCACTCAGTCTTGTTCTACCCAATGGGGAGCAACACACAGAAGTGATCAGTACCGTAAGGTGGATTCTAGTCCTTGAGCTGCCAGCTTTTTGTTTGGAATTGCATGTTCTATTGGCATAGCCACTCCCATTCATGTCCTCTTGATTCAAACTTTGCCACTGAACTGACATGCTCATGATCTGCATTGTTACCTGCAAACTCTCTTGGCCAAGAATATTACCAATAGCAACATGCTCCATCCTCAAAGGAGCGCTTGGAAATTTGAGGTCACCAAAAGAATGCTTCCTTACATAAGTAACCACTGACAGTAGCCATGCGTGCTTCAAAGTCGTGCCTTCATGAGAGCAAGAAAACGACAACCATGCCATGTGTTGTTTCCTCTCAGCAGTGATTATGGCAGTAATTCCCCTGCTAGTACGTTTACCAAATGCCCTCTGAAGCACTAAATCAACCATATCAGTACAGTGGATATGAAAGATAACCTGGGTGAACTCCAAAATTTCCCAACATGCAAACTTGGACAGCTGTTTTGATGAACTCCTTCCAGAATCAGCAATAAGTGGGTCGAAGATGTCCTGTTGCTGATCCAGATATGGCATAAGCTCATAGGGCATACCTCGACACACATCAGGTTCAGGAAGCTCACTCGTTGAATTGTAACTGGAACCACACAGACTAGAGCATCCTGTTAGTATGGATGGACAAATATGTTCAAATATTTGCTGAAGAAACCCACCCCAGCTTTGGGAAGTTCTCTGCTGAAACATGTAAACAACAGAAACACCTGCTGCATCCACTTGCATATATATTGGAACAGAGCAAAACTCCAAGTACTTAAACAATAGGTTATACGGCTCAAAGAGTATACGATGGTTGATCCTCTCAATATGCAATACAGTATCATATAACTCACAGTGTATTTCTTCTAACAATGGAAGCATGCATCTTGATGTAGAGACAGCACACCACTGTGAGTTACTTCCGGGATCTCCCTTGTTGAAAGTTCGGCAAACAGATTTATCCAACTCAACCTTGTTGTTATCAACTGAAGTCAAGCTATTCTGGCTGGGGGCTCTCTTAGCAGTAAGATCTGTCCTGTCCAGAGAAACATGTTGCTCTTCATAATCATTAGGAACATCAGCTGCAGCTGTATCGGTTGACTGTGATGAAGGACCACAAATATTGGGTGAAGGCATGTTTATTCCAAATCTAGCTGATCGTATGAGCTGAAGAAGCAGTATATGAACAGGAGCACTTTTGAACAAATAAAGCTGATCGTCTGCCTTGTGTGATAATAGACTGTGATACAGTACAGTAGACTGAGTTCTAACTCTTGAACCACCTTCTATTTGTTTAGAATTGCATATCTTAGCAAGATGGCCAGTCACCTTAGTTTCCCTTCGACTCAACAATGACAAATTCACTGAGATGCTCATGGTATGCATGGCCCCGTGCAATTTCTCATGCCATGGAATAATAGATACAACAGCATGCTCGTCATAGTTAAATATCCATTGTTCAGAGATGCTAGCTAGAGAATTCAGTGATAGTCTGCAGGAAGGCCATGGTTGCAGGTTGAATGAAGGGGCTAAAAAAATATGCAATATTCTGAACTTCACAAGCACACCACAATTTTCAGTTTATCTGGTTGACGCCACAGCTCATAATCGATGTCAGCAGGAGATAGTAAAACCAAGCACCGCGTCATCATTGCTCGACAATCACAGGCAAAATACTGTAGCTTCAGCTGAACATTTTTTTGACTGAACCCAAGTTTCAGTTGTACATCTTGAGCACAAAGTTCATAAGAGGACTGCACACAGAAGATAACGCAGCAGACTGTGAGTTTCCTTATGCATTTTCCTAGTAGACTGAACCATGCATCAACACTTAAACTTGCAGAGATATCCACATTGAGAAATGCCAATTCATTCAAAGCTTTAGTATCAGGTGGTGCCTGATCCGGTGGACGCCTAGAATGCAATTGTGCAACTGACAAACAACTAGAATGCTCTTCCACGGAAATCACCTCATAACAAGAAAACGGAGGGAAAACCACATCTCTGTATAGCCTTAGAACGAGTCCAAAACTGAACCATAATACTTCATGTGGCTGACAACGTATACCTGAACATGGCTCCTCCTGACAACTTGCATCTAAATGAGACTTGAAAAGCTCCACCCGGCTCCTTTGCCCTCCTCCTCCGGCGGTGCTGCCGTCGCGAGCGAGCTTGGGAAAGGATGCCAGGTCTCAGTTCTGTACAGTAGGTCTAGGATTATGAGTCAGTTTGGTTGGTGTCCTGGGCCTTTGGTGCCTGGCCTGGGTCATGCCTGAAAACTGCCTGACGAGCGTTTGGTTGATAGCCTCACGATGCCTGAACTAGCCTGGCCTGGGGACCAATTTTTGTACTTAGCCTGGTCAAAAAATGCAGGCACGTACTTAGCCTGGCTCAGGCGTCCGAATTTGGATGCCTGGCCGCTGTCTGGCCTCTACAACAGTTGCCTAGGATTATTAATTCGTACTAATGTAGCAGCTAGCACATGTGTGGTCCCCACTTGATCCTTTGCCACGCCAGGCGTGAACCAAACAGCCTTATCACATGCGAGCCTGGCCAGGTAGAAAAGCACCATCTTTCCAGGCCTAGTCCAGGCACATATTTATCCCAGGCACGGACTTGTGGATGCAAACCAAACTGACCCAGGGCTAGGTCTATACTTCCCTCCGTGGGGTATGGCGTGATGCCGAGTAGAAGCACTGCGTCGGCGCTTACGAGCGGCGCCGGATGCCGTTCAGCTTCGCTTTCCGGCTGCTCTCCGTGGTGGAGAGAAGCCGCGGGAGGCGGATCTGACTCCAGCTTCTCCAATATGCTCGATCTCGTCCCTGATTTGGAGGATGGCCATCGCTTAGTCCTATTTTCTCGTTGCTGTCGTGGTGATGGGAACGGAAATAGGACGAGGTATAGAGCAAGATTCCCCCGATTGGGCTGGTGCATATTCTCGTCGGTGCGTGGGGTGGAGCTACGGCGCGCACTGTTGCTGCCGGTGTTGGAATTTGCTAGTGGGCTTTTGGCCCAAAGTAGCTACGGCGCGCACTGTTGCTGCCGGTGTTGGAATTTGCTAGTGGGCTTTTGGCCCAAAGCCCAACTAAAATTCTGAAATTCTCTTGGCCCATTCATGCACACATGTGAGTGGAGTGAGTGAGGCTAAAGTTTAGTAGCACCTCATAAGTTGAGAGAGAGTTGCACCTCCTTATAAGGTGAGCTCTCCTACCACTTGTATGAGCATGAGAAAAGGAGACCTACACGCGCGCTCTTCCTTCTCGCCACGACGCGCCGCGCCGCGGGTTGCGGGATTGAGCCGAGCCGAGGACAGAACTATGCACGTTGTTTATATTTTTGCTGCTCGGGAAAATTAATGAGTCATTAATTAATAATTAACAGACGCGTTAATTACTGAAGCGTTTCCGATTCTTTTGGATCGTGGCGACTTCGGACGTGGGGTTTACTCCCGTCCTACCCGCCCGCACTATATAGTCGGCGACGTCTACCCTAGCCGCCGCCGCTTAGTATGGTTTCTCACCACCGCTCCGGATCATTGCGCCACCAATCAAGTCTTCTCCATCCCTTCTTTCGGCACCGGAGAAGGGACAAGAACCTCGAACCCCGCTCTCGTGATCCTGCATGCGGAGAGAGCGTCGAATTTTGGGGAGCGCACTCATGATCACGGGCGGCGACGACTTCGCGAACGGCGACTTCTTCCCCGACCTCGGCAACCTCATCCTCGGCGACATGGGCGATAACTTCATCGCCGGGCGGTCTTTGCTCGCATTGCACCGTCGTGATTCTATCTTTCTGTTCGAGATCGTGGTAGAATTCATGTTTCTAGTATGTGCCCTAGATGTGATCTGTTCATCTGCTATGGTAGTTCGCATGATTAGTTCAATCTACGCTCTCAGTAGTCATGATTTATCTTCTGCTTATTCGGATTAAGTCTCGTAGTAATTTGCTCATATTTCCAACAATCCAAAAACCCGATTATAGGCAATTTACTCCGAGTGGTTTTGTCTTGATCTGAAGCCGCTTTGCCTTTAAGGGGCGCAATACAAGAGGTGGCGACGAGAGCGGTTCTTGGTTTTGCACCATGGGCTGCTATGACGCCACTAATGGCAAGCAAGAGGCGATCTTAATCCAAAGACAACCGAAGCTTTTGAGAAGATCGATACTCTCTTTAAAGGCGCTCTTCCGGGTGTTCTTGATGATTCCATTGTGGATTCGTATATGTCGCTTTGACAACGGCAAGGACATGTGGGCTGCGCCGAGGCCAAGTTTGGTGCCTCGGGCCAGAGCGAAGTTATGCGTCATGGAGCAATTCTATGACTACAAGATGGTGATGAGCGCTGTTGACAAAGAGCTCATGAGATACTGATCGCTCGCAAAAGAACTTGAGCACTTCAAGTGTGTGTTGCGGACAAATTTGTGGCGGAGGCATTATTGCCAAGCTTCCACCTTCGTGGAACAATTTTGCTACTTCCTGAAACACAAGAGAGGAGTTTTCCGTTGCGGATCTCATTGGTACTCTTGATGTTGAAGAGAAGGCAAGAGCAAAGGACACACGTGCTCGAGTTGCCGAGGGAGCTTCTAGTGCCCACATGGTACGTAAGAAGAACTTCCAGCCCAATAAGTTCAAAACAACAAGAAAAAACTCAAGGGAAAGGCAAGTTTGATACAAAGAACAAGCCATCACATTCTACCAACTTCAAGAAGAATTCTCATAAGAAGGGAAGGACTTTGCCATGTCTGCGGTGATCCTAATCACCGGGGCTCGAAGTGTCCTAACCGCTTTGAGGAGCGCGAACATGAGAAGGGCGGCAAGTCCGCTAATGTTGTCATCGGTGATATCGATATGAAGGAATCAGTGGTGCGGTATTTTTCCTACCATCCTTTCAAGATTTCGATCCTCGATTGGTTAATTGACACCGTGCCAATGTACATGTTTGTCGACGCCCCATGTTTTCTTCTTACCAGGCCACATGGACTTCTCTCGTGCTGATGGGGAACGGGTCACATGCCATCGTTCGAGGTGTTGGTACGGTCGATCTAAAGTTTACTTCGGGGAAGACCGTGCGTCTGAAGAACGTTCATCATGTGCCGTCCATCAATAAAAATCTCGTTAGCGGTTCCCGTTTATGTCGAGATGGTTTTAAGTTGGTTTTTGAGTCCAATAAAGTTGTAATTTCCAAGTGTGGACAATTTGTTGGAAAAGGCTATGAGTGCGGAGGCTTGTTCCGCCTATCTTTGTCAGATATTTGCACTAAAGTTATTAATAATGTTTGCCACAATAATGAGTCAGATATTTGGCATGCACGACTTTGTCATATTAACTTTGGTTGCATGACGCGGCTAGCCAATATGAATTTAATTCAAAATCTCTCTCATCAAAGGCTCTAAGTGCCAAGTATGTGTGCAAGCTAAACAACCTCGCAAGTCCCATAAGACTGCAGAGGCAAGAGACTTGGCGCCACTAGAGCTTATACGTTCCGATCTTTGTGAGATGAATGGCGTGTTGACAAAAGGTGGAAAGATATATTTCATGACGTTGATTGATGATTCCACTAGATATTGTTATGTGTATCTTCTGAAATCAAAAGATGAGGCTTTAACTTTCTTCAAAAACTATAAAGCTGAGGCAGAGAACCAACTTGATCGAAAAATTAAACGGCTTAGGTCCGATCGTGGTGGAGAGTATTTTTCCAATGAATTTGATCTGTCTTGTGTGGAACATGGTATAATCCATGAGAGGACGCCTCCCTACTCACCTCAGTCTAATGGGATGGCCGAAAGAAAGAACCGAACTCTAACTTATTTGGTTAACGTCATGTTAGACACATCGGGTCTTTCCAAGGAATGGTGGGGGGAGGCGCTAATGACCGCGTGTCATGTCCTAAACCGAGTTCCCACAAAGCATAAGACCATGACTCCATTTGAGGAATGGGAAAGTAAAAGGTTGAAACTCTCTTACCTACGTTCTTGGGGTTGTTTGGCGAAAGTCAATATACCAATTCCCAAGAAGCGCAAGCTTGGACCAAAAACCGTGGATTGTGTTCTTCTGGGCTATGCTTTTCATAGCATTGGCTATAGATTTTGATAATAAAATCTAAGGTATCCGACATGCATGTTGTACGATTATGGAGTCTAATGATGCAACTTTCTTTGAGGACATATTTCCTATGAAGGATATGTCAAGTTCATCAAATCAGAAGATACCTATTCCATCTAGTGAGGAACTCACTGTAATTCCTGAACCCACCATTGCGATGGAACACGTTGAGAATCCCGTTGAGGGTGACAATGAAACTCCTGTAAGGAGTAAGAGACAGAGGACTGCAAAGTCCTTTGGTGATGATTTCATTGTGTACCTTGTGGATGACACACTCAGGACTATTTCAAAAGCCTATGCATCTCCTGATGCTGACTACTGGAAGGAAGCTGTTCGTAGCGAGATGGATTCCATCTTAGCTAACGGGACCTGGGAGATCACTGACCGTCCTTATGGGTGCAAACCTGTAGGATGTAAGTGGGTGTTCAAGAAGAAGTTTAGACCTGATGGTACGATTGAAAAGTACAAGGCACGACTTGTGACTAAGGGTTATACCCAGAAAGAAGGTGAAGACTTCTTTGATACTTACTCACCGTGGCTAGATCGACCACAATTGGTGCTACTATCATCGGCTGCCTCACATGGTCTTCTCGTTCATCAAATGGACGTTAAGACGGCTTTCCTCAATGGAGAGTTGAAGGAGGAAATTTACATGGATCAGCCAGATGGTTTTGTAGTACCTGGTCAGGAAGGAAAGGTGTGCAAGTTGTTAAAGTCTTTATATGGCCTTAAACAAGCTCCTAAGGAGTGGCATGAGAAGTTTGAAAGAACATTAACTACTGCCGGCTTTGTAGTAAATGATGGTGACAAGTGTGTGTACTATCGCCATGGTGGGGGTGAAGGAGTTATTCTTTGTCTGTATGTCGACGACATATTGATTTTTGGAACCAAACTTGATTTAATCAAGGAGGTTAAGGATTTCTTATCTCGCTGTTTTGAGATGAAGGATCTAGGAGTAGCTGATGTTATCTTAAACATCAAGTCGTTGAGAGATGAGAATGGTGGGATCACACTGCTTCAGTCTCACTATGTGGAAAAGGTCTTGAGTCGTTTTGGGTATAGCGACTGCACGCCTTCTCCAACTCCATATGATGCTAGTGTGTTGCTTCAAAAGAATCGACGGATTGCTAGAGATCAACTGAGGTATTCTCAGATTATTGGCTCGCTTATGTATTTGGCGAGTGCCACGAGGCCTGACATCTCCTTTGCTGTGAGCAAGCTGAGTCGGTTTGTGTCAAAACCGGGAGATGATCATTGGCGTGTGCTTGAGAGAGTTATGCGCTACTTGAAGGGCACTGCGAGCTATGGGATTCACTACACCGGGTATCCAAGGGTACTGGAGGGTCATAGTGACTCGAATCGATATCGATCTTGATGAGATTAAGGCCACAAGTGGTTATGTTTTTACACTTGGTGGTGGTGCTGTTTCTGAAGTCTTGCAAGCGCACCATCTTAACGAGGTCAACTATGGAAGCAGAACTCACAAATTAGACACCGCCATTTGTTGAAGCGAGTGGCCGTGAGCTATTGATGGACTTACCTATGGTTGAAAAACCAATACCCCCTATCCTGATGAACTGTGATAATCAAACTGTGATCGTCAAAATAAACAGTTCTAAGGACAATATGAAGTCCTCAAGGCATGTGAAGAGGAGATTAAGATCTGTCAGGAAAATGAGAAACTCCAGAGTTATTACGTTGGATTATATCCAAACATCAAAAAACTTGGCAGACCCCTTCACAAAGGGTCTATCACGTAATGTGATAGATAATGCATCGATGGAGATGGGTTTGAGACCCACCGCATGAGTTGTCCATAGTGGTAACCCACTCTATGTGATCGGAGATCCCGTGAAGTAGAAGTGGGAGACAAGCTGTTGGTCAGCTAAGAGGAGAGTTTCCTTATTTTAATTATCCCACTCCGTGAGGATGCAATACTCTCCTGATCTGCTTGGCAGGTTGATATCTATATGAATAAGCAGAGATGTTGTCCTACAGAGCATCTCCTAAGGAACACACCTATATGAATTTGACTGTTAACGTCGCAGTCTGTGAGAAGTGGGTGCTCTCTAATAAATTCATGAAAGGCCCTGGAGTACGATGTATATGCTCTACCCGCGGGGAAGCCTTACGGCAGCCCAGTACCGGTCAAGAATTTTTGTGAAACTAGTCTCGCAGAAAACTTGTAGTTCAAGGCATAGTCCACTATTCAAGTTGTGATCTAGTGTAGCATAAATCTCTAAGTGGAAGTTCAACTTCACAGTCTCCACTAAGCACCTGTATATAAACAATGTTTTGGAACCAAATGGTGAAATGTGCCAATGAGACTTTGTGGGGGATTGTTGGAATTTGCTAGTGGGCTTTTGGCCCAAAGCCCAACTAAAATTCTGAAATTCTCTTGGCCCATTCATGCACACATGTGAGTGGAGTGAGTGAGGCTAAAGTTTAGTCCCACCTCATAAGTTGAGAGAGAGTTGCACCTCCTTATAAGGTGAGCTCTCCTACCACTTGTATGAGCATGAGAAAAGGAGACCTACACGCACGCTCCTCCTCCTCGCTCGCCTCGCCACGCCACGCCTCGTCACGACGCGCCGCGGGTTGCGGGATTGAGCCGAGCCGAGGACAGAGCTATGCACGTTGTCTATATTTTTGCTGCTCGGGAAAATTAATGAGTCATTAATTAATAATTAACGGACGCGTTAATTACTGAAGCGTTTCTGATTCTTTTGGATCGTGACGACTCGGACGTGGGGTTTACTCCCACGTCCTACCCGGCCCGCACTATATAGTCATGCAGACGTCTACCCTAGCCGCCGCCGCTTCGTATGGTTTCTCACCATCGCTCCAGATCATTGCGCCGCCAAGCAAGTCTTCTCCATCCCTCCTTTCGGCGTGCACCAGGAGAAGGGACAGCAGGCCTCCGGAACCCCGCCTCTCGTGATCCTGTACGGGAGAGGGGCGATAAGGTTTTTGGGGAGCGACTTTCATCGCCTTGGCAGCGACGACTTCATGACGAGCGACTTCTTCCCGACCTCGGCAACCTCATCCTCGACGACATGGGCGACAACGTCAACGCCGGCGGTGCTGCTCCCGCTGCACCGTACGTGATTCTATCTTTCCTGTTCGAGATCGTGGTAGAATTCATGTTTCTAGTATGTGCCCTAGATGTGATCTGTTCATCTGCTATGCTAGTTCGCATGATTAGTTCAATCTCTACTACTGTAGTCATGATTTATCTTCTGTTTATTCGGATTAAATCTCGTAGTAATTTGCTCATATTTCCAACAGTCGGTCTCTGCCACCTCTCCGGTGACCTTTCTGGCCGAATGGCGGCCCCGTGAAGCCATGGTGTCTGCGCTGGCTTCATTTCTTCCTCCCTGCTTGATGCCTTTAGGGAGGCAGCTATTCAGTTTCGGTATGGAGTCTTCCTCTTCCGTCTTCTGCCAGAGATGGAGTGGTGGCGGTTCGGTGATCCCAAGTGGTTTTGTCCCCGGTCATGGCAGGACTGGATCTGTGCTAGAGCTGATATTTGGACTTGATTGTAATCTTGATTCTCTGGATAGGGTCCTCCTTGTAGTTTCAGGGACTATGCTGTAGTTTTATTTTCCTTTGAGTCCTGGTCTGAGCTTTGTACTACAACTGCTGATAATTAATGAAAGCTCCGGGTCCTTCTGGACCCAATCACTGTTCAAAAAAAAATGAGACTTGAAAGACGGCCACGGCCTAGGCCTGAACAGGCGCCCGATGTGTCTTCTGGTCCTCACTCGTAGAGGTAGTGGCCATGGTTGCAGCTCTGTGTGTGCAGTTGGCTGCACCGGGTCGTCACCATGGACGATGTAATCTGTCAAACACATGGTCAACATCGGTGCAGAGAACTCGCTGGGGATGATGAGGACGGCGACGTGAACCGGCTTGCTCATCACTTGTGTCGAGGTGTTGACAGAGAGGGCATCGAGCTCCTGCACGCCGGCCTTGGGGTCGACGTCGGTGGTGGTCGTCACGGAAGAAACGGCCTTAGCACTAGAGGCCGTTGCCTGCACTGGAGTGAGCTGCTCGGCTGCTTGGTAGATGCGGTCGACCGCGGGCTCAAGGTAGACGGCGGTAGCGGCGTCATGGAGCTCGTCGAAGCTGTCGATGATGTTGACCTGGGTCGAGCACTCCGTCGAACAGGTGACGGGCACCATTGCGGTGCACATCGGGGCTGCATCATGGGCGACCAGGAGGATCTCCTGGGCCTTGGTGGTGGAGCTTGGGACGTCGAGGATGGGCGCCACGAGGCATGTGTCGTGGTTGAGGCCGCCGGATCGACAAGCGGGGTGGCCATGGGAGGATCACCCACCCGTGCAAGCCCCAACACTGAGCTCACCTCTTCCGCCTGAGCGCATAATCGCTTGAGATACCACAACTGCTGCTCATTGGCAGACATGGCATCCCACTCTGGTGGTTTGACAGCCGGCATGGCGTTGTCGGCGGTGGAACTGAAGGAATCGCATGTGGGAGAAAAATTGGGTCAAAATTGGAGGGTGGAAGGGTGGAGGCCTGGCTCTGAATACCAGATGAGAGGATATGTAGTAGGGAGGATCTCGATTACTAGCAACAATTCCTCTCAGAGGTAGGATTCGGTGGCGATTACAAGGAGAATTACAAGAACAGAGTAGCTAGGGCTCGTCGCGAGAGAGGAAGGGGAAGGGGATAAGAGCCGTGTCGCCGTTGCCGTGATCCACTGGATGGTCTCGATGTCGCCTCCTCCTAGGCTCTTATCGCCTTGATGGTTCCCGAACGGGCCAGGCCCCCTTAGCTGGCCCAAGGGGCCAGCACAAGCACATGATGGAAGGAGGGCTCCTAACAGAAGAGCTCCCCGAAATAAGGTCGCTCTGGTGACTGAGCTTAGGGATCTGTAATAATATCGTTAAGCCAGTGTTCTATTATGGCTTTGTTCCGCTGACTTTGTTCTATTATGGCTTTGTATGCTTGTAAATGGGTCTCTTGTCTGTCATTGACATGAGGCTAAAATCACATATGCTTTTCGATGGGATGATTGTGCAAGTACCACCAGAGACTACTGCCAGAAGGTGTTTAAAAGATATCAGCGACCGCCAACCAAGTACTACTCCCTCCGTCCGAAAATACTTGTCATTAAAATGGATAAAAAGAGATGTATCTAGAATTAAAATACGTCTAGATACATTTGTTTTTATCCATTTTGATGACAAGTGTTTCTGGATGGAGGGAGTATAAGACAACAATTCTCAAAAAATGCTCATGTTTCAACTCACACCAAAGTTCAAACAAGATTCAGATAGGTACAGAAAAGACAGAAGGCCCTTCTTTCGCAAAAAAATAGACAGAAGGCCCTTGACTATTCTAGTTCAGATTAGCACTTTCGGACATCCCTTTTCAAGTTGAAATAAAACTAACCATGAAGGCTTGGCCTCGACAGAACCAAAACGTGCCCCTTTGTGTCTGGATAAGACTAAATATGTTTTGAGCTTCTCTTTTAGCAACAGTTTATTTTTACTGCATGTGCGTTCAGAAATTCATTTTGGCACATGGGAGCATATGCACTTCTAATTAAGAGCATCTCCAGCCGTGCCCTCAACAGGCCCAGGCGACTTTTTTCACGCCGGCGCCGAAAAAATCCCCCAGTCGCGCCTCCAAGACGCCGAAATCCGCCGGCTCGGCCCTTTTTGTGCTCGGCGATCTCAGGACGAACCCGGCGCACTAGAGGGCACCGGGAGGTCCGGGAGAAGGGAAAAACACTACTAGGGAAAAGATTATACACAGACACTTATCAGCAACCTTTGTTAAAGCGAAGCGCTACTGCTATGTAGCAGTAGCGCGGGTCTGAACAGCACGCTACTGCCACAAAGTTAGCAGTAGCGCGTCCCTATAAAACGCGCTGCTACTATGACGACTAGAACCGTTGATGTCATGCTTGGTATAGCAGCAGCGCGCTTCTACAAACCGCGCTACTACAAAAAAAATAGTAGCAACACGTTTTAAGGCGGCAGTGCTATAACTAACAAAAGGAAAAGAAAGGAAAGGAACAAAGAAAAGGAAAATTGAAAAAAAGAAATAATGAAAGCAATAGCAGCAGCGCGTTTTTATGAAAGCGTTGTAGCTACTTTAGCTATAACGCATTTTTTCCAACACGCGCTATAGCTAACTTATCTATAGCAGTAGCGCGTCCCAGCAAAAAGCGCTATAGCTAAGTAGCTAAGTAGCTATAGCGCATGTTTTGTAAAAGCGCTACTACTAACTTTGACTTGTCGCTTCGCGGGCGTCCCCCCTTCCCCCAAATTCCCCATTCTTCTCGCCAGATCCCAACCTCTCCCTCCTCGCCGCCCCTGCTCCCTCGTCGCCCTGCCTCCGTCGCCGCCATCGCCGCCACCGGAGCCGCACGCCATCGCCGCTATAACTAACTTATCTATAGCAGTAGCGCGTTCCAGCAAAAAGCGCTATAGCTAAGTAGCTAAGTAGCTATAGCGCATGTTTTGTAAAAGCGCTACTACTAACTTTGACTTGCCACTTCGCGGGCGTCCCCCTTCCCCCAAATTCCTCATTCTTCTCGCCAGACCCCAACCTCTCCCTCTTCGCCGTCCCTGCTCCCTCGTCGCCCTGCCTCCGTCGCCGCCATCGCCGCCACCGGAGCCGCACGCCATCGCCGCCCACGGAGCCGCGCGCCCACGGAGCCACCCTCGTCCGCTCCTCGCCGCCCCTGCTCCCTCGTTGTCCCTCCTCTTTGTAAGCCCACCTCTCCCTCTAGGTTAATTAACTTAGCTGAATTTAGTTCATTAGGTTAACTAAGTGAACTAGCTAGGTTAATTTAGGTAAACTATCTAGGTTAGGTAACTAAGTGAACTAGCTAGGTTAATTTGGTTTACTAACTAGGTTAATTAGATGTTTTTTAGATGTTTCGTTAACTAATTTGGTTAACTAACTAGGTTAGGTAACTAAGTAGATGTTAATTAGGTTAGGACAGTAGTGGTACTGTTAATTAGATGTTTTTTAGTTAGGAAAGTAGGTTAGGTAACTAAGTAGATGTTAATTAGGTTAGGTAACTAAGTAGATGTTAAGTTAGGTTAATTTGGTTAACTAACTAGGTTAGATAACTAAGTAGATGTAAATTAGGTTAGGGCAGTAGTGATACTAGTAGATGTTAATTAGATGTTTTTTAGTTAGGGAAGTAGGGTTTTACTAGGTTAATTAGGTGAGGTTAAATGAATGACCTAAATGAATGAAATTAGTAGCTTAAGTAGTTGTAGATGCTTAAGTAGCTAGCTAGGGTTCATCTAATTAGTTAGTACTTGTAGATGCTTAAGTACTAGGGTAGTAGGGTTAGGGCAGTAGGGTTTAACTAGATGTTAATTAGGGCAATAGGGTTTAGTTTGAAGAAAAAATTCAGTATAAAAATATAAATTTCTAGAATGTGCTGCTCATGTTTATGCTAGGAGATTTGTGTAGATTTTCTTGAAGTGTCAAACACTAGGAGATGCAAATTTGAAGTGGTCATGTTATATGCAAATTCCTTAATAGTGTTTGCTCATTTTTATCTACTGTTGTGCCCAAGTGGCCTTTTGTTGTTTCTAGGGAATGAAGCCGAGTGGTCTATGTTTTGCCGGAATGTTGATTCATTTCCATTCTGGCAAATTTCAAGTGCTCGATTTGTCCACTTTTTAGCAAAGGTCGTGCCGAAATTTTTCATGAATTTTGGGATGACTTGTGCTACAAACTAGGACATATCGAGTGCCCGGGATTTGCCGCATCGGGAAGGAATCAACGTTCCTGCAAAACGTAGGCCTTTTTTATGTCATTATTCATTTTATTACGTCTAGAATTAATTGACTAGATTTAATCATAGGAAACATGGCTAGCAATAATGAAGGACAGGGTTCTGGTGATTGCGACGACGTCTACCTCGTGGCAGATGAATTGTTGAACCTTGCCGACAATCAACGGTTGTTGTTGCTAGGCCCACCTATCACATCCGAGACCGACATCGAGACCGGCACCGAGACTGGCGTTGAGGCCCAGAACGACACCGAGACTGGCAAAGCCATAGAACCAAAACCGAAGAGGAGATGTTGACGCCCAAACTAGCTCCTCACTACTAGACTAGTGGTCACGGAGGTGGACGACGGCAATTTTGAGCCAAAACTGCCTGTGGAAGCGCACTCCTGCTACGACAATCAAATAGGCTGCATCGTACGGACGTGCGCCACCATCAACGATGAGGCACTAAAGAAGATACCAAATATGAAGCACTCACTCCTAACCCTGCTGCACTAGATATTCTTATTCCCGGGCCGGGATGAAATCCAATATACTGGGCCAGAGAAAGACCCGGTAATGAAGAAGATAAACAAACGCATCATGACCAAGTTTAGCGACGCATTGGCCGCCTGGAAAGTAAGGGTGAAACATCGGATCATCAACAAAAAGGAAACCTACTCTGAGATTGTAAAGGATAATCCAACAATCACGGAAGAGCAGTTTCAAACATTCAAGGTGGCTTGCGATGCCAAAGATGCCAAAGAAAAGTCGAAGTACATGAAGGGGCTTCAACAGAGGAACATGGGGTGCCACCACCTTAGAAGCCATGGTTACGTGGGGAAGAGGTCCATATGGGACAAGGAGGACGCGAAACACGAAAGTCTGGGCATCCCAGACCCCTTGGCGGAGTTCACCGTCCCGCAGGAGCATGACGTCCTCAGGGCCCGGTACCATTGGGACCCAGTCAAGAAGGTTTTCGAGACGGCCCTGGTCACGACGGAGTTCATGAGATTGCTGGTAATTTTAGTTTCTGATCAATTCCACTACACGTTTAGTCATATTTGTAAATGATCCTTGTTCCTTTTGCAGAGGGAGCAACACAGGATTGCGGCCGAAAGCGACTCACCGTCTGAGGTGTTGGCGAGGCCCAAGTGGGAACCCCATTCAACCAGGCGTTGAACATATTGAAACGACTCCCGGTGGACACTCGACCGTCGTATGGACGCGTGCGCGGTGTCGGAGATAGCGCCACGTGGAAGAAGTACTACGGTGAGACCACGGAGGAGAGAAAGGAAAGAGAGAGGTTAACTGAAGAAAACATCGACAAGAAGGTTGAGATTGCGGTTGAGAAGAAATCAGCTAAGACAGTCGCAACAGCGGTAGCTGCCTTGGTTCCGGACATCGTCAGTTGGAGCAGGCAAAATCCAAATAAAAATGCAACGGACTTTCCCCTTGCCGACTTATTCAGGAGCAGCTCGACTAGCATTGCATCAACACCTGCTCCTGCACCAGCACCTGCTCCTCCACCTGCTCCTGCACGGGCTCCCGCACCTGCTCCTGCATTGGCTCCCACACCTGCTCATAGCAGCCCGTCCACCGTCTCGGACATGCTCGGCGGTGCTTCATCTTTGGCTGAGCTCGACGCCCTCACGGTACCTGTCACACCGGCCCTCTTCAATAAATGTATAATCTCCCGTTTCCGTTGCCTTTCGAATATGTCACATCGCAGACATGTATTTTTAGGCTGACCTTTCGTGCACCATATTGTACGACATCAACGGCCAAAAGGTGGATGTGGGGAAGGCGACGATAATGAAGCCGAAGGAACAATTGTTCCACAGCCGGCTGATCCGCCCCTGACGTCTTCAAGGTTTTCGTGGCCAGTGTCAAACCGGGCCACGAGAGTTTGGCTCCTCCGGTACTAGGGGGAGATGACAATGAGACCCCGCGGCAGCTTGGCGATTGCAAGACGTGGGTCCTCTTGTGGCCAAAGTGCCTGCTTCGTCTGGAGGCGGCCGGGAGCACACCCATGACCACGCAGCCTCCGCAAGGTACGAACATCAGCACCCCACCTACCCAATTAGTGTCGCCTGTCGTGCTGGGTGATAGCGGATGGGGTGAGGAAGAGGCTCCATTAGTCGCTGATGATATCGCCATAGATGAGGATGAGGATGACATTCAACAGTATCTCAATACTGGCATCTATGATGACGGAGGATTGATGGCTCAGCAGTATGAGTACTCAGGTTTGAGCGTCATGAGTCGGTGCCTGAATCTTCGCCTCCGGAGGCTGAACGTATTGATGTCTACTACACAACCTTCTTCTTGTAGACGTTGTTGGGCCTGCAAGTGCACAGGTTTGTAGGACAGTAGCAAATTTCCCTCAAGTGGATGACCTAAGGTTTATCAATCCGTAGGAGGCGTAGGATGAAGGTGGTCTCTCTCAAGCAACCCTGCAACCAAATAACAAAAAGTCTCTTGTGTCCCCAACACACCCAATACAATGGTAAATTGTATAGGTGCACTACTTCGGCGAAGAGATGGTGATACAAGTGCAAAATGGATGGTAGATATAGGTTTTTGTAATCTGAAAATATAAAAACAGCAAGGTAACTAATGATAAATGTGAGCATAAACGGTATTGCAATGATAGGAAACAAGGCCTAGGGTTCATACTTTCACTAGTGCAAGTTCTCTCAACAATAATAACATAGATAGATCATATAACAAGCCCTCAACATGCAACAAAGAGTCACTCCGAAGCCACTAATAGCGGAGAACAAACGTAGAGATCATGGTAGGGTACGAAACCACCTCAAAGTTATCCTTTCTGTTCTATCTATTCAAGAGTTCGTAGTAAAATAACATAAAGCTATTCTTTCCACTCGATCCATCATAGAGTTCATACTAGAATAACACATTAAGACACAAATCAACCAAAACCCTAATGTCACCTAGATACTCCATTGGCACCTCAAGTATCCGTGGGCATGATTATACGATATGCATCACACAATCTCATATTCATCCAACCAATATAAAAGTACTTCAAAGAGTGCCCCAAAGTTTCTACCGGAGAGTCAAGAACGTGTGCCAACCCCTATGCATAGGTTCCCAATGTCACGAAACCCGCAAGTTGATCACCAAAACATACATCAAGTGGCACATGATATCCCATTGTCACCACAAATAATCATGGCAAGACATACATCAAGTGTTCTCATAAAAGACTCAATCCGATAAGATAACTTCAAAGGGGAAACTCAATTCATCACAAGAGAGTAGAGGGGGAGAAACATCATAAGATCCAACTACAATAGCAAAGCTCGGGATACATCAAGATCGTATCACCTCAAGAACACGAGAGAGAGATCAAACACATAGCTACTGGTACATACCCTCAGCCCCAAGGGTGAACTACTCCCTCCTCGTCACGGATAGCGCCGGGATGATGAAGATGGCCACCGGTGATGGGATCCCCCTCCGGCAGGGTGCCAGAACGGGCTCCCGAGAGGTTTTTGGTGGCTACACAGGCTTGAGGCGGCGGAACTCCCGATCTATCTTCTGTTCTGGAAGTTTTAGGGTACGTAGGTATATATGGGTGCAGGGGGTACGTCAGTGGACCTCCGGGGTGCTCACGAGGTAGGGGGCGCGCCCAGGGCTCCCCTGACGTGCACTCCAAGCCCAACAGGTTGGTTTCCTTCCAAAATTAACTTCTCCAGTTGATTTCGTTCCGTTTTGACTCCGTATGATATTCCTTTTCCTCGAAACACTGAAATAGGCATAAAACAGCAAATCTGGGTTGGGCCTCCGGTTAATAGGTCAGTCCCAAAAATAATATAAAAGTGGATAATAAATCCCAATATTGCCTAAAATAGTAGATAAAGTAGCATGGAGCAATCAAAAATTATAGATACGTTGGAGACGTATCAAGCATCCCCAAGCTTAATTCCTGCTCGTCCTCGAGTAGGTAAATGATAAAAAAAGAATTTTTGATGCAGAGTGCTAGTTGGCATAATTTCAATATAAATCTCCTTAATTGTGATATGAATATTCAGATTCGAAAGATTCAAGACAAAAGTTCATATTGACACAAAAATAATAATACTTCAAGCATACTAATCAAAGCAATCATGTCTTCTCAAAATAGCATGGCGAAAGAAAGTTCATCCCTACAAAATCATATAATTAGGCTATGCTTCATTTTCGTCACGCAAAGATGTTCCCAACTTCTATACCCCCGGTGACAAGCCAAGAAATTGTTTCATACTCAAATAATCTCAAACTTTTCGACCTTCACGCAATACATGAGCGCGAGCCATGGATATAGCACTATGGGTGGAATAGAATATGATGATGGGGATTGTGTGGAGAAGACAAAAAAGGAGAAAGTCTCACATTGACGAGGCTAATCAACGGGCTATGGAGATGCCCATCAATTGATGTCAACATGAGTAGGGATTGCCATACAACGGATGCACTAGAGCTATGAATGCTCAACAAAAGAAAACTAGTGGGTGTGCATCCAACTCGCTTGCTCATGAAGACCTAGGGCATTTGAGGAAGCCCATCGTAGGAATATACAAGCCAAGTTCTATAATGAAAAATTCCCACTAGTGTAAAAAGACAACTTATGAGACTCACTATATGAGGAACAAGGTGCTACTTTGAAGCACAATATATGAGACTCACTACATGAAGAACAAGATGCTACTTTGAAGCACAAGTGTGGAAAAAGAGATAGTAGCATTGCCCTTTTTTATTTTCTTTTTTTGGGCCTTTCCTTTTTTTTGGCCTTTCTCTTTTTTGGGCAATGCTCTAGTAATGATGATCATCACACTTCTATTGATTACAACATAAGGATTACAACTCGAAACGTAGAACAAGATATGACTCTATATGAATGCCTTCGGCGGTGTACCGGGATGGTGCAATGAATCAAGAGTGACATGTATGAAAAATAATGCATGGTGGCTTTGCCACAAATACGATGTCAACTACATGATCATGCAATGACAATATGACAAAAGTAATGTATGTCATGATGATGAAGATGGAAGTTGCATGGCAATATATCTCGGAATGGCTATGGAAATGCCATGATAGGTAGGTATGGTGGCTGTTTTGAGGAAGATATAAGGAGGTTTATGTGTGATAGAGCGATCGTATCACGGGGTTTGATGCACCGCGAAGTTTGCAATCGACTCTCAAGGTGAGAAAGGGCAATGCACGGCATCAAGAGGCTAGCAAAGGCGGAAAGGTGAGAGTGCGATAATCCATGGACTCAACATTAGTCAAAAGAACTCATATACTTATTGCAAAAATTTAGAAGTCATCAAAAATTCAAGTACTACGCGCATGCTCCTAGGGGGATAGATTGGTAGGAAAAGACCATCGCTCATCCCCGACCGCCACTCAGAAGGATGCACAAGCCAGGTACACTTCATGTTTCAAATTTGTCACACAACTTTAACCATACGTGCATGCTACGGGACTTGCAAACTTCAACACAAACATTCTTTGAATTCATAATTACCCAACTAGCACGACTTTGATATTATCACCTCCATATCTCAAAACAATTATCAAGCATCAAACTTATCTTAGTATTCAATGCGCTCAAAAGAAAGTTTCACATATCTTGAATACCAAGTATATTAACATTAAGCAAATTACCATGCTATTAACGACTCTCAAAATAATCTAAGTGAAGCATGAGAGATCAATAGTTTCTTTAAAACAAATCCACCACCATGCTCTAAAAGATCTAAGTGAAGTACTAAAGCAAAAATTATCACGCTCAAAAGATATAAGTGAAGCACTATGAGCAAAACTATCAAGCTCAAAAGATATAAGTGAAGCACATAGAGTATTCTAACAAATTCCAATTCATGTATGGCTCTCTCATTAAAGAATTTCAGATCTTGATACTTTATTCAAACAGCAAGCAAAGCTAAAGAAAACTATGTTGCAAGGATAGCACAACTCATGTGAAGAAGCAAAAACTTAGGCTCAACCGATACTAACCGATAGTTGTTGAAGAAGAAAGGTGGGATGCCTACCGGGGCATCCCCAAGCTTATATGCTTGAGACTTCTTGAAATATTATCTTGGGGTGCCTTGGGCATCCCCAAGCTTGAGCTTTTGTGTCTCCTTAATTCCTCTCATATCATGGTTTCTCTTTTTATCAAAAGCTTCATTCACAACAAACTCAATAAGAACTCGTGAGATAGGTTAGTATAAACCAATGCAAAACCTTATCATTTTCTACCGTAACAAATCACTTAAATAAATATTCAACATTGCATACTAAATGCCTCTACATATTTAATACTCCTATCCTCAAATAGAATCATTAATCAAGCAAACATATGCAAACAATGCAACCATAACAGCAATCTGCCAAAACAGTACAGTCTGTAAAGAATGCAAGAGTATCAATACTTACCTGACTCCAAACATTATGAACTAAAATTCCCACTGTAATAAATTTATCATAGCTCAATATGCAAAAGATTCAACATTATACCACTCTCTGACTTTTCTAGGGAATTTTTTCAACAGCGGAAAACTTTCGGTTTTCAAACAGCAACATGTATACTAGCAAAATAAGCATGGCAAAGGCTATCCTTGACTTCTTTATTGAAACTAAAGATGCAAAAAATTATTATAAATAACAGCAAGCAAATACTAACAAAAGAAAATGATGCTCCAAGCAAAACACATATCATGTGGTGAATAAAAATATAGCTCCAAGCAAAGTTATCGATGAACGAAGACGAAAGAGGGGATGCCATCCGGGGCATCCCCAAGCTTTGGCTTTTGGCTATTCTTGAATATTATATTGGGGTGCCTTGGGCATCCCCAAGCTTAGGCTCTTGCCACTCCTTGTTCCATAATCCATCGAATCCTTACCCAAAACTTGAAAACTCCACAGCACAAAACTCAACAGAAAACTCGTAAGCTCCGTTAGTATACGAAAATAAAACAACCACTTAGGTACTGTAATGAACTCATTCTAAATTCATATTGGTGCAATATCTACTCTACTTCAACTTATCTATGGTTCATACCCTCCGATACTACTCATAGATTCATCAAAATAAGCAAACAACACATAGAAAACAGAATCTGTCAAAAACAGAACAGTCTGTAGTAATATGTATCAAACGTATACTTATGGAACTCCAAAAATCCTACCAAATTAGGAAGTCCTGAGAAATTCGTGTACCAATCCATAGCAAAAGGAATCAGATCAAGATCACGTTTCTGTGAATTAACAAAACTCAATTACTGGGTGCAAAAGTTTCCGACTTTCAGCAGGATCAACACAACTATCACCGTAAACCATCCTAAAGGTCTTACTTGGCACATTATTGAAACAAAAGCTATAAAACATGATTACTACAGTAGCATAATCATGTGGACACATAAAAACAGTAAGGATAAATATTGGGTTGTCTCCCAACAAGCGCTTTTCTTTAATGCCTTTCTAGCTAGGCATGATGATGACAATGATGCTCACATAAAAGATAAGAATTGAAACATAACGGGAGCATCATGAAGAATATGACTAGCACTTTTAAGTCTAACCCACTTCCTATGCATAGGTATTTTGTGAGCAAACAACTTATGGGAACTATAATCAACTAGCATAGGAAGGTAAAACAAGCATAGCTTCAAAACTTGAAGCACATAGAGAGGAAACTTGATATTATTGCAATTCCTACAAGCATATGTTCCTCCCTCATAATAATTTTCAGTAGCATCATGAATGAATTCAACAATGTAACCAGCACCTAAAGCATTCTTTTCATGATCTACAAGCATAGAAAATTTACTTCTCTCCACATAAGCAAAATTCTTCTTATCAATAGTAGTGGGAGCAAACTCAACAAAATAACTATCATATGATTGAAAATTAAGATCAAGATGACAAGTTTCATGGTTATCATTATTCTCTAAAGCATACGTGTCATCACAATAATCATCATCGATAGGAAGCATGCTTTCATCATAGTAAATTTGCTCATCAAAGCTTGGGGGACAAAAAATATCATCTTCATCAAACATAGCTTCCCCAAGCTTGTGGCTTTGCATATCATTAGCATCATGGGTATTCAAGGAATTCATACTAACAACATTGTAATCATGCTCATCATTCACATATATCATGCCAAGAATTCTATGTAATTCTTCTTCTAGTACTTGAGCACAATTTTCCTTTCCATCATACTCACGAAAGATATTAAAAAGGTGAAGCGTATGAGACAAACTCAATTCCATTTTTTTGTAGTTTTCTTTTATAAACTAAACTAGTGCTAAACAAGAAACAAAAAATTCGATTACAAGATCTAAAGATATACCTTCAAGCGCTAACCTCCCCGGCAACGGCGCCAGAAAAGAGCTTGATGTCTACTACACAACCTTCTTCTTGTAGACGTTGTTGGGCCTGCAAGTGCACATGTTTGTAGGACAGTAGCAAATTTCCCTCAAGTGGATGACCTAAGGTTTATCAATCCGTAGGAGGCGTAGGATGAAGATGGTCTCTCTCAAGCAACCCTGCAACCAAATAACAAAAAGTCTCTTGTGTCCCCAACACACCCAATACAATGGTAAATTGTATAGGTGCACTAGTTCGGCGAAAAGATGGTGATACAAGTGCAAAATGGATGGTAGATATAGGTTTTTGTAATCTGAAAATATAAAAACAGCAAGGTAACTAATGATAAAAGTGAGCGTAAACGGTATTGCAATGATAGGAAACAAGGCCTAGGGTTCATACTTTCACTAGTGCAAGTTCTCTCAACAATAATAACATAGATAGATCATATAACAAGCCCTCAACATGCAACAAAGAGTCACTCCGAAGCCACTAATAGCGGAGAACAAACGTAGAGATCATGGTAGGGTACGAAACCACCTCAAAGTTATCCTTTCCGTTCTATTTATTCAAGAGTTCGTAGTAAAATAACATAAAGCTATTCTTTCCGCTCGATCCATCATAGAGTTCATACTAGAATAACACCTTAAGACACAAATCAACCAAAACCCTAATGTCACCTAGATACTCCATTGTCACCTCAAGTATCCGTGGGCATGACTATACGATATGCATCACACAATCTCAGATTCATCCAACCAACATAAAAGTACTTCAAAGAGTGCCCCAAATTTTCTACCAGAGAGTCATGAATGTGTGCCAACCCCTATGCATAGGTTCCCAATGTCACGAAACCCACAAGTTGATCACCAAAACATACATCAGGTGGCACATGATATCCCGTTGTCACCACAGATAATCACGGCAAGACATACATCAAGTGTTCTCATAAAAGACTCAATCCGATAAGATAACTTCAAAGGGGAAACTCAATTCATCACAAGAGAGTAGAGGGGGAGAAACATCATAAGATCCAACTACAATAGCAAAGCTCGGGATACATCAAGATCGTATCACCTCAAGAACACGAGAGAGAGATCAAACACATAGCTACTGGTACATACCCTCAGCCCCAAGGGTGAACTACTCCCTCCTCGTCATGGATAGCGCCGGGATGATGAAGATGGCCACCGGTGATGGGATCCCCCTCCGGCAGGGTGCCGGAACAGGCTCCCGAGAGGTTTTTGGTGGCTAAAGAGGCTTGCGGCGGCGAAACTCCCGATCTATCTTCTGTTCTGGAAGTTTTAGGGTACGTAGATATATATGGGTGCAGGGGGTACGTCGGTCGACCTCCGGGGTGCTCACGAGGTAGGGGCGCGCCCAGGGGGGCACGCCCCCACCCTCGTGGGTAGCTCGGGACTCCCCTGACGTGCACTCCAAGCCCAACAGGTTGGTTTCCTTCCAAAATTAACTTCTCCAGTTGATTTCGTTCCGTTTTGACTCCGTCTGATATTCCTTTTCCTCGAAACACTGAAATAGGCATAAAACAGCAAATCTGGGCTGGGCCTCCGGTTAATAGGTTAGTTCCAAAAATAATATAAAAGTGGATAATAAAGCCCAATATTGCCTAAAGAAGCACAGTAGATAAAGTAGCATGGAGCAATCAAAAATTATAGATACGTTGGAGACGTATCACGTATTATAGACGACCTTCCACCAAAGAAGCACCGGAAGAGAGCGAGGAAAGGCAACAATAAAGCTGCTGCTATGATCCATCCGCCTCCGCAGCCTCGGATTCAAGACCGTATACCTGTCGGCGGTGCAGCGAAATACCATATCCCCGGTGAACCAATCCTACCTAAGGCATCGGTCGAGGCCATACAATGCGATCTAAGGAGACTTCATGACGATGTGCTGCGGAGAGAGAAAAGCCTAATCGCCTCGGAAAATCCAGGATACCCACTCTATGTGGTTAACGTGCCGCAACAAAGGTTGTACGTCGACACATTCCCCGCAGAGACGTTCTTCCTTCGATTCAATTACATCTTCGACATGTTTCACTTGAAGAAGCTGGATTTTACGTTTGTCTGCCTTTATGCCTTGTACATGAACTACATCATTAGGATTGAGCAGATACCTTATATCTGTGTCCCTAACCCGTACTTCATGCACGAGGGCTTCTTGGCAGTCTGCGCAGAGCACCGCGAATACGCGAGGGACTACATTGTCAATTTGATGGTCGCCAATAAGGACAAGGAGATGATTCTCGTGTCGTATCATCCCCTGTAAGTCATCCGCGTGGATATCCTTCCTTCTATCTCAATCATTCATTTGCACGGTGGAGGCTAATTATTGAGCTTATTTTGCGCAGCCACGGGTGCACCGTCCTCATCATCCTTTACCCCCGATACTCCCATGCTCTTTACTTGGACTCGTCGAAGAACATGAACAAAAAGGATTACACCCACATCAAGTCTGTTCTCCATAGTGCTATCTTTTTCTACGGCGTACGGGGTGGAGAGATTAAGACCAAGAAGAAGAGGAATGGCAGGCCCGCCTTCAGCCATAAGACCGATTTCTACTGCATCCAGCAATCGAGTGATACTCTTAGTGATGGATTCTATGTCCTACACTACATGCTGGAGTACAGACGGGATCAGCAGAACCTTCGCATGTCACCTACATCCGGGGATGCCCATATTCTGCAATGGGCAAAGAACGTAGGAGATATCGAGGATCATCGACTTCGAGCTGAGTTCTATCACGTCCAGCGTGAACTTTCCCAAATCATCATGAAGGAGGTCCTCGAAAAAACAGGGATGTTCTACGAGGAAGGGCAAATGTCGCGGGAAGACGTCCGAACACGCGTGGCCGCTCAGCGTCTCGACCTGAAGCCTTTCACTAAGCTCGGGGACTATCTCCCTGACTTGGATGGATGGCACGGCATGTTTGAGTGATTGTCGATATATGACAATGCGTCCGTTTAGTCCATACTTTCTGTATGACGAAACTTTGGGTTATGCACGACGAAACTTTATTTGTGATGTAATTAAACCGTCCTCCTCGACTAGCGAAGATCACTCTAGTTAGGGCATTTTGGGTACAATGAACTTTGTTATTTATGCTTATGATATGTTGCTTCTATTTTTGCCAAGTCTATCTCTTTCTGTTGCTCAACTATATATGTTGCATATCATCGACTCATGTGACGATGCAGGTGCATAGATCATCGATGGCGAAGAAGTGCTATGCCAGGAGTATACGATGAGCGGCCGGAGTGTCAGGACTAGGTGTACTGGTTTCCGGTTTCCGAGCGACAGCCAGTAGTTAGTTTAGGTTCACACTAGTGCCAGAGAGGGATACGAACTCATGTACTACATAGTTCTGCTCTCACTCATAGGGATAGCTCTTCTCGCGTATATCATTGTTTAGATCGATGAAGATGTAGTTGCAAGTAATCGAGACTTGTATCGCTATTTTCGAGATGATGACGAGAGACCACTTTGTGTTGGATGATGATTATGATGATGACATGATTTGATGCTATGATTACATTTGTATGTGTATGATATGCTAAAGATTATTGTATAAAGCATGTTCAAATACAAACAAATACGCAGAAAAAAAAACAAAAACTAATAAAACTAACTGTAGCGAAGGGGAGTAAAGTTAGCATCAGCGCACTCTTACCAGTAGCGCGCCCTAGTTAAAAGCGCTGCAGATATTAGCAGTAGCGCGTTGCGCTAATGCTCGCTGCTGCTAGCCATGTATAGCAGTAGCGTGGGTCAACACACGCTACTGATACATGTTAGTTGTAGCGCCGTATTAGTAGCGCGGGGCCCCGCGCCACTGATACACCTAATACGCGCGCTACTGCTAGGCTTTTCCCTAGTAGTGAAAACATGCCTGGGCCACACTGTCAGGCGAAAAGTCAAGACAATCGTCCAGGTTCGCCCCCACCCCCGAGCGCTCGACCGCCACCCTGCCGATCCTGGCGCCGCCCATCGCCCACCACCGCTTGATAGGCCTTCCTCGCCGGAAAAAGAGAGGAGCTTTCGCTGCGGCAACCTCTCCACTACCTTCCTGGGCGAGTTTCCCGGCGGTCCAGCTGCGCAGGGAGGGATGCCGGCGGCTGTGCGCCCGCCATGCCCGCTAGGTGTTCGGCGATTTGTCTGCTCGACGAATGGACTCGAACGACGAGGAGGTGCTCACGGCGCTGCTGGAGGAGGAAGTCGATGCCGCCGTCCAGGACGAGGAGCATCTCATGGTCCTCGCCGCCCTGGCCGGCCTGCTCGCGAGCAATGAAAAGCCGCGATGAGGCGGCTCAGCGCCGGGGCGGCTGAAAGCAAAGAACTGACATCGTGTGGTAGGCTATTGCATGCTCTACTTCGATTACTTCGCCGGCGCTCCACTGCACGGCAACAAAGTATTTCTGCGCCGTTATCGGATGAGCCGAAAGCTTTTCCTCAGGATTGTGAATTTCATCCGGGAGTTCGACAGCTACTTCAAGTGCAAGAAGGATTGCACCGGCAAACATGGATTCACCTCAATCCAGAAGTTCACGACAACGATGAGGATGCTTGCATACGGAGCTCCTGGTGATTCACTCGACGACTATGGGCGCATGGCCGAGTCCACGACCATTGAGTGTTTCTACAAGTTCTGCAGGGCAGTGGTGGTAGTGTTTAGACCATAATACTTGTGATCACCAAATGTTGAAGACACTGCTCAGATCCTAGCACAGAATGCAGCAAGAGGATTTCTTGGGATGCTTGGAAGCATCGACTGCATGCTACGGAGGACACCATGCTGGAGATAGAACTGCACACAAGGTATTGCAATCTGGTTTCTATTGGCCCACTCTCTTCAAGGATGCTCGTAAGTTTGTCTTGTCTTGTGATGAATGCCAAAGAATTGGTAATATTAGTAGACGCCAAGAAATGCCTATGAATTATTCACTTGTTATTGAACCATTTGATGTTTGGGGCTTTGATTATATGGGACCTTTTCCTTCCTCTAATGGGTATACACATATTTTAGTTGCTGTTGATTACGTTACTAAGTAGGTAGAAGCTATTCCAACTAGTAGTGCTGATCATAAAACTTCTATTAAGATGCTTAAAGAAGTTATTTTTCTGAGGTTTGGAGTCCTTAGATATTTAATGACTTATGGTGGTTCACATTTTATTCATGGTGCTTTCTGTTAAATGCTTGCTAAATATGATGTTAACCATAAAATTGCATTTCCTTATCATCCTCAATCTAGTGGTCAAGTAGAATTGAGCAATAGAGAGATTAAATTAATTTTGCAAAAGACTGTTAATAGATCTAGAAAGAGTTGGTCTAAGAAACTTGATGATGCATTATGGGCTTACAGAACTGCTTATAAGAATCCTATGGGTATGTCTCCATATAAAATGGTTTATGAAAAAGCATGTCACTTACCTCTCAAACTAGAACATAAGGCATATTGGGCTATCAAAGAGCTCAATTATGATTTCAAACTTGCCGGTGAGAAGAGGTTATTTGACATTAGCTCACTTGATGAATGGAGAACCCAGGCCTATGAGAATGCCAAGTTGTTTAAAGAAAAAGTTAAAAGATGGCATGATAAAAGGATAAAAACGCGCAAGTTTAATGTAGGTGATCATGTTTTGCTATACAACTCTCGTTTAAGATTTTTTGCAGGAAAGCTTCTCTCTAAATGGGAAGGCCCTTACATTATCGAGGAGGTCTATCATTCTGGTGCCATAAAAATTAACAATGCCGAAGGCACAAATCCGAAGGTGGTAAACGGTCAAAGAATCAAACATTATATCTTAGGTACTCCCATAAATGTTGAGACCAATATAATTGACACCATAACACCGGAGGGGTACATAAGGGACACTTTCCAGAACGTTCCAGACTCCGAAAAGGAATTGGTATGTGGTACTGTAAGTAAACCAACTCCAAAATGTTTCCAATGATAAAATTTCTCCATTTTGGAATATTCAAAAAATTAGGAAAATTAAAAGTAGTCTGAAAGAGACACGAGGCCACCACAAGGGTGGAGGGCACGCCCTACCCCCTGGGTGCGCCCCCGTCCTTGTGGCCACCTCGTGTGCCCTCCGGACTCCGTTTTCTTGCACAATACTTCTTTTGGTAGGTAAAAATTCATTATATAATCTCCCGAAGGTTTTGACCACCGTAACACGGCAAAATCCCCTGTTTTCGTTTTGAGTTGTTTTCTGCCAGAGATTTCAAGGACACGCATCATGCCGTCCCCCTCCTCCAACAACACGGGAGGTGATGCTTGGCTAATGAAGATAGTGATGAAGAGAGAAGAACTCGGGGAAATCAACGAGGGGGATAAGATCAAGAAGGCCGCGGGAGATCAAGTTCCGGCAGCAGAAGAAGAAGACATCCTTCAACCTTACTACAATCATCTTACCCCTACTGAAATTGAAGCTTTCAAGATCATTGAAATAGTTCATGTGCAAAATAAGTATCTCACGCGGGAAAATATTTTGTTGCAAGAGCATATTACCGCACTCAAAGGCATCATTCGTAAATTGGAGCATCTCCTTCGCTCGATATGTGGCACTACTTCATCAACAACTCCATCAGCACCACCTCCGAAGAAAGAGACGTAAATACATGGGTATGAGAACTCCCCTTGGCAACTGCCAAGCTTGGGAGAGGTGCCCCAATATCGTTTCACCATCACATCTCTATCTTTATCGTTTTTCTTAATTAGATCCTTTTGGTTATATCTAGATCTAGTAGAATAAAGTTTTAGTATGATCTAGCTTTGAGTTTTGTCTTAATCTCTATCAATGTAATCGAGTCCGTGAGTGATATATAATAAAGAATAGTTTTGAGTTAAGGGCTTTGCTTTCTTGTGCTACCTCTTGAGCTTGCGTTGGTTTTTCCCTTGAAGAGGAAAGGGTGATGGAGCAAAGTAGCGTAAGTATTTCCCTCAGTTTGAGAACCAAGGTATCAATCCACTAGGAGACATGTGACGCCCCGATAGTTAATCTACAGTAACCCTCCGCTAATGATGCCACGTCACCATGATTACCGTTGTTAATCTTGCGATGATTCAAATCCCGTTAAAATTTCAAATTTAAAATCAAGTCAAACAGTTAAAGTTTTCAAAAGTCAAAACTAAAATGTTCTAAATGTGACAAATAATTCATAAGTAATGTTGGTGGAGAGACCACATTTTTATAAAAGGTCTAAATGCATTTAAATAATTAAAACAGTAGGTAAAACAAATAAATAAATGCCTTGGTATTTTATAAAATACTAAACTATATTATTTGGGGGTTAAACCCTTTTGTGGCAGAGGTATAATTAGTGTTACTATTTAAGGTACAACTTTTATGTTTTATAAAACTAGAGTAAAACAAAACAGTAAAAGAAAAAGAACAAAATAGAAAAAGGAAAGACAAAACAAAGAAAAGGAAAAGCCCCCCCCTCAACTAGGCCGACTGGCCCAGCTGGCCACCGCGCCCCCCCATGGGCCTCAGCCCACATGGCAGCCCAACAGGCCATGTGGCCCACACCCCCACCGGTCGCCTTCCCTCCATGCTCCTCCGATCAGGCCATGACAAGCTGCTGCCGCCGCCAGACCACCTCGCTGCCGAGGACGATGAGGATAAGGCTGCCACGAGCGCCTCGGGCTCACTCCCCGCTCCCCACTTGCCCCGCTCAGCTTTCCCTCTCCCCATCGATTCCTCCTCGCCTCCCCTCGTTCCCGTCCACCACCGAAGCGCCACTGCCGCCATGGCTGCGCCATAGCCGCGACCACCGGCCACCCCGCGCCTCGCCAGCACGTCCACGAGACTCGCCGACGACCTCTACCTCGACTACGCCTCGCCATCGAGCTCGAGGAGCACCGCAGGCCACAGATCGAGTCGTCTTCTTCCTCGACGGCTGCCGGCGATCCCCTTCCTCCCCGGCGAGCTCTGCTGCTCCTAAGCCACCAAGGGTCTTTCTTGACCGCTCGGTGAGATCCACTCCGTCCTCTCCCCTCTCCTTCCTCGCCTCACCGCGCCCCTAGCCGTAGCTACCATCCTGGCCGTAGTGCGCCTCCGCCGCCGTGCTCGTCACCATCGTCCTCGACGATGTCGTGCTCACCGACCTCGCCACTGCTCGGGAGTCGCCAGACCCGTGAGAGCCTCCCGGTAGTCCTCCGTGCCCTCCACCGCAGATTCGCGAGGCCGAACTCGGCGTCGCCCGCCGCCGCCGTCAAGCTTCCGGCCGTTTACGGCCACACCGCTACCATAGATGGATGCGGCGTTGAACGCTCGTCCAAACGAGCCTAAGCACGCCCCGAATGGAGCGCCGTAGTGTTCTTCCGGCCAAGTCCGGCGAGCTCCGCCGCGTTTTTGGTCGCCGGAGTTGTCTCCGGCGCCGACGCCGACGTGGCGCAGTGGGCCCCGCCTTTGTGTCACTTCCCGTGGGGCCTTGGGACCCTAGTTGACTGGGTTGACCAGCCAACCCTGCTGACTGGGCAACCCCCCAGCCACTGACCAGTGGCCCCCCCACTAATTAACAGGAATTAATTAAATTAGTTTAGTTAACCTAAATTAGACACTGACAGGTGGGCCCAGTAGTTTTACTAACTAAATTTAGATTAGTTTGAACCCTGTTTAACCCACTGTCCATGACAGGTGGGTCCCCCATGTCGGTTTGACCACCAACCGAACTGTTGGCTGCTGACGTCATTCATACGCCATGCTGATGTCATATTCCTTTTCTGTTAAATTAAGTAATTCCAAAAAATTGTTTAAATCTTTAGAAATTCATAGAAATTAAACCGTAACTCGGATGAAAATGTTTTCTATATGAAAGTTGCTCAGAAAAATCCAACGAATCCGGATACGCAGCCCGTTCGTCCGCCACACACCCCTAGCAACCGAACACGCAACTTTCCCCCTCCGGTTCACCGGTCCGAAAACGCGAAACACCGGGAATACTTTCCCGGATGTTTTCCCCCTTCGTCGGTATCACCTCATACCGCGTTAGGGTACCCTAGCATCGATATTTGTCATGTCATGCATCGATATGCATCTGCTTGCATGGTATTCATTGTTTCTTCCCCTCTTCTCTCGGTAGACTACGAGACCGACGCCGCTGCTGCCCAGTACGACTACGGAGTTGACGACCCCTCTCTCTTGCCAGAGCAACCAGGCAAGCCCCCCCCCTTGATCACGAGATATCGCCTATTCTCCTCTATACTGCTTGCATTAGAGTAGTGTAGCATGTTACTGCTTTCCATTGATCCTATTCTGATGCATAGCCTGACATTGTTACTACATCTGTTGATACCTTACCTGCAATCCTAAATGCTTAGTATAGGATGCTAGTTTATCATCATTGGCCCTACATTCTTGTCAGTCTGCCTTGCTATATTATCGGGCCGTGATCACTTGGGAGGTGATCACGGGTATATACTATACTATACATACATACTATACAGATGGTGACTAAAGTCGGGTCAGCTCATTGAGTACCCGCAAGTGATTCTGATGAGGGGGCTGAAAGGACAGGTGGCTCCATCCCGGTAGAGGTGGGCCTGGGTTCCCGACGGCCCCCGACTGTTACTTTGTGGCGGAGCGACAGGGCAGGTTGAGACCACCTAGGAGACAGGTGGGCCTGGCCCAGATACTTAATAAAACACACCCTTCCAAGTTCCACAGACAACCCGGTGATCGCTTTTCCACAGGGCAACGAGGAGAGGATCGCCGGGTAGGATTATGCTATGCGATGCTACTGGAGATGCTACTTGGAGATGCTTCTTGGAGATGCTACTTGGAGATGCTACTTGGAGGACTTCAGTCTACTCTCTTCTACATGTCAAAGACGAGGCTGCCGAGCGTAGTCTTCGACGTGATTATCTATCCCCTCTTATTCTAGCATTCTGCAGCTCACCCACCGATATGGCCCTTTACACATATACCCATGCATATGTAGTGTAGCTCCTTGCTTGCAGTACTTTGGATGAGTACTCACGGTTGCTTTCTTCCACCTTCCCCCTTTCCTTTCTTTACGGTTGTCGCAACCAGATGCTGGAGTCCAGAGCGACGCCACCGCCGAGGACGACTACTACATCAAGGTGCCTACTACTACATGCAGTCTCTTGATGACGACCAGAGTAGTTTAGGAGGATCCTGTGCAGGAGGCTGCGCGCTCTTCGATCTCAGATCCCAGTTTGTGCTAGCCTTCTTAAGGCAAACTTGTTTAACTTATGTCCGTACTCAGATATTGTTGCTTCCGCTGACTCGCCTATGATCGAGCACTTGTATTCGAGCCCTCGAGGCCCCCGGCTTGTATTATGATGCTTGTATGACTTATTTTACTTTTAGAGTTGTGTTGTGATATCTTCCCGTGAGTCCCTGATCTTGATCGTACACGTTTGCGTGCATGATTAGTGTACGATTAAATCGGGGGCGTCACAAGACAATGCACAAGTCACCGAATACCTGCACAAACAATCAACAACTTGCACCCAATGCGATAAAGGGGTTGTCAATCCCTTCACGGTTACTTGCAAAAGTGAGATCTGATAGAGATAGATAAATGGTAAAGAAAATATTTTTGGTATTTTTAGTTTATAGATTGGAAAGTAAAGATTGCAAAATAATAGATCGGAAACTAATATGATGTAAAATAGACCTGGGGGCCATAGGTTTCACTAGTGGATTCTCTCAAGATAGCAAATATTACGGTGGGTGAACAAATTACTGCTGAGCAATTGATAGAAGAGCACAAAGTTATGATGATATCTAAGGCAATGATCATGAATATAGGCATCACGTCCGTGTCAAGTAGACCAAAACAATTCTGCATCTACTACTATTACTCCACACATCGACCGACTCCTGCCTGCATCTAGAGTATTAAGTTCATGAAGAATAGAGTAACGCATTAAGATGACATGATGTAGAGGAATTAACTGAAGCAATATGATGAAAACCCCATCTTTTTATCCTTGATGGCAACAATACGATACGTGCCTTGCTACCCCTACTGTCACTGGGAAAGGACACCGCAAGATTGAACCCAAAGCTAAGAACTTCTCCTATTGCAAGAAAGGTCAATCTAGTAGGCCAAACTAAACCGATAATTCAAAGAGACTTGCAAAGATATATCATGCATATAAAAATTCAGAGAAGAACCAAATAATATTCATAGATAATATGATCATAAATCCACAATTCATCAGATCTCGGCAAACACACCACAAAAGAATATTACATCGAATAGATCTCCAAGAACATCGAGGAGAACATGGTATTGAGAATCAAAGAGAGAGAAAAAGCCTACTAGCTATGGACCTGTAGGTATGTGGTAAACTACTCACGCTTCATTGGAGAGGTAATGGTGTTGATGTAGAAGCCCTCCATGCTCGAATCCCCCTCCAGCAGGACGCCGGAAAAGGTCCCTAGATGGGATCTCACAGGTATAGAAGGTTGCGGCGGTGGAAAAGTGGTTTCGTGGCTCCCCTGGATGTTTTCAGGTTATAAGAGTATATATAGGCGAAGGAACTAGGTCAGGAGACCCACGAGGGGCCCACGAGGTAGGGGGCGCCCTACCTCCCTGGGCGCACCCTCCACCCTCGTGGCCACCTTGTTGCGTCTTAGATTTCATCTCCAAGTCTTCTGGTTTGCTTCTAGTCCAAGAAAGATCATCGCAAAAGTTTCATTCCATTTGGACTCTGTTTGGTATTACTTTTCTGCGAAACTCTGAAATAGGCAAAAAAAATAGAAATTGGCACTGGGCTCTTTGTTAATAGGTTAGTCCCAAAAATAATATAAAATAGCATATAAATGCCTATTAAACATCCAAAGTAGATAATATAATAGCATGGGACAATAAAAAATTATAGATATGTTGGAGACGTATCAAGCATCCCCAAGCTTAATTCCTGCTCGTCCTCGAGTAGGTAAATGATAAAAACAGAATTTTTGATGTGGAATGCTACCTAACATATTTATCCATGCAATTTTCTTTATTGTGGCATAAATGTTCAGATCCGAAAGATTCAAAACAAAAGTTTAATATTGACATAAAAATAATAATACTTCAAGCATACTAACAAAGCAATCATGTCTTCTCAAAATAATATGGCCAAAGAAAGTTATCCCTACAAAATCATATAGTCTGGCTATGCTCTATCTTCGTCACACAAAATATTTAAATCATGCACAACCCTGATGACAAGCCAAGCAATTGTTTCATACTTTTGATGTTCTCAAACTTTTTCAATCTTCACGCAATACATGAGTGTGAGCCATGGATATAGCACTATGGTGGAAGAGAATATGGTGGTTGCGGAGAAGACAAAAAGGAGAAGATAGTCTCACATCAACTAGGCATATCAATGGGCTATGGAGATGCCCATCAATAGATATCAATGTGAGTGAGTAGGCATTGCCATGCAACGGATGCACTAGAGCTATAAGTGTATGAAAGCTCAAAAAGAAACTAAGTGGGTGTGCATCCAACTCGCTTGCTCACGAACACCTAGGGCATTTTGAGGAAGCCCTGATACGTCTCCAACGTATCTATAATTTATGAAGTATTCATGCTGTTATTTTATCATTCTTGGGTGTTTTACAATCATTTTGTAGCAACTTTATATCATTTTTGCGACTAACCTATTGACCCAGTGCCCAGTGCCAGTTGCTATTTTTTGCTTGTTTTTTACATCGCAGGAAATCAATATCAAACGGAGTCCAAACACCGCGTAACTTTTTGGGGATTTTTTCTGGACCAGAAGGAACCCAATGGGCCTGAGATGCACCTGGGGGTACCTTGAGGGGGGACAACCCACGAGGGCGCGCCAGGGCCCCCAGGCGCGCGTAGGTGGGTTGTTCCCACCTCGGTGGCCTCCTACAGCCCCTCTTTACCCTATAAATTCACAAATATTCCGAAACCATCGGGGTTAACCTAGATCAGAAGTTCTGCCGCTACAAGGTCTCTGTATCCGTGAAAACCAATCTATACCCTGTTCCGTCACCCTTCCGAAGGGGGGAATCATCTCCAGTGGCCATCATCATCATTCCGGCGGCCACCACGATGAGGAGGGAGTAGTCCACCCTCGGGGCTGAGGGTTTGTATGAGTAGCTATGTGTTTGATCTCTCTCTCATGATCTATATCATGGGCTTTGTTAATATAGTCGGATCATATGATGTTTCTCCCCTCTATACTCTTGTTATGATGAATTGAATCTTTACCCTTCAAAGTTTTGTCTTGTTGGATTGAATATTCAGAGATGAGAACACATGATATATGTCTTGCAATATTAATACTTGAGGTGACAATGAGGTATCTTATTGATTCACTTGATATGTGTTATGGCACTCAACTCGTAGATTCCCGCGGTGATATTGGGGTAATCTATGCATAGGGGTTGATGCACGTTTTTCTCCAACAGAAACGTTGGGGTCTCTTTATAGTTCTTTGTGTGGATTGAGTATTATGAATATAAATTTTCTTTGGTGTTATTCTAGTACGAACTCTAGGATAGATCGAACGGAAAAAATAGCTTTGTGTTATATTAGTACGAACTCTTGAATAGATCAAACGGAAAGAATAGCTTTGAGGTGGTTTCGTGACCTACAAACAATTCTTATCTTTTGTTCTCCGCTAATAGGAACTCGGGAGTGATTCTTTATTGCACTTTGAGGGATAGTCATATGATCCAACTATGTTAGCTTTGCTGAGAGATTACACTAGTGAAAGTATGCACCCTAGGCCTCATTTTCCATCCTTGCAATACCGTTTGTGCTCCGTTTTACCATTTACTACCTTGCTGTTTTTTTATTGTCTGCACTAAAAAAACTCATATCTACTATCCATACTACACTTTTATCACCATCTCTTCGCCGAACTAGTGCACCTATACAATTTGCCATTGTATTGGGTGTGTTGGGGACACAAGAGATTTCTTGTATTTGATTGCATGGTTGCTTGAGAGAGACTATCTTCATCCTATGCCTCCCATGGATTGATAAACCTTAGGTCATCCACTTGAGGGAAAATTGCTACTGTCCACAAAACTCTGCGCTTGGAGGCCCAACACGAGTCTACAAGAATAAAGTTGCATAGTAGACATCAAGCCCATCATTGGAATATACAAACCAAGTTCTATAATGAAAATTCCCACTAGTATATGAAAGTGACAAAATAGGAGACTCTCTATCATGAAGATCATGGTGCTACTTTGAAGCACAAGTGTGGAAAAAGGATAGTAACATTGCCCCTTCTCTCTTTTTATCTCATTTTTTTTAATTTTTTAATTTTTTTATTTGGGCCTTCTCTTTCTCTTTTTTTATGGCCTCTTTTTTTTATTTTTTTATTTTTCGTCCAGATTCTCATCCCGACTTGCGGGGGAATCATAATCTCCATCATCCTTTCCTCACATGGGACAATGCTATAATAATGAAGATCATCACACTTTTATTTACTTACAACTCAAGAATTACAACTCAATACTTAGAACAAAATATGACTCTATGTGAATGCCTCCGGCGGTGTACCGGGATGTGCAATGATTCAAGAGTGACATGTATGAAAGAATTATGAACGGTGGCTTTGCGACAAATACGATGTCAACTACATGATCATGCAAAGTAATATGACAATGATGGAGTGTGTCATAATAAATGGAACGGTGGAAAGTTGCATGGCAATATATCTCGGAATGGCTATGGAAATGCCATAATAGGTAAGTATGGTGGCTGTTTTGTGGAAGGGATATGGTGGGTGTATGGTACCGGCGAAAGTTGCACAGCACAAGAGAGGCTAGCAATGGTGGAAGTGTGAGAGTGCGTATAATCCATGAACTCAACATTAGTCATAAAGAACTCATATACTTATTGCAAAAATCTATTAGTTATCGAAATGAAGTACTACGCGCATGATCCTAGGGTGGTAGATTGGTAGGAAAAGACCATCGCTCGTCCCTGGCCGCCACTCATAAGGAAGACAATCAATAAATAAATCATGCTCCAGCTTCATCACATAACGGTTCACCATACGTGCATGCTACGGGAATCACAAACTTTAACACAAGTACCTCTCAAATTCACGACTACTCCACTAGCATTACTCTAACATCACCATGTTCATATCTCAAAACAATCATAAAGAATCAAGCTTCTCATAGTATTCAATGCACTTTATATGAAAGTTTCTATCATATCCATCTTGGATGCCCATCATATTAGGACTAGTTTTATAACCAAAGAAAATCACCATGCTGTTCTAAAAGACTCTCAAAATAATATAAGTGAAGCATGAGAGTTCAACAATTTCTATAGAATAAAACCACCACCGTGCTCTAAAAAGATATAAGTGAAGTACTAGAGCAACATTGTCTAGCTCAAAAGATATAAGTGAAGCACATAGAGTATTCTAATAAATCATGATTCATGCGTTTCTCTTCCAAAAGGTGTGTACATCAAGGATGATTGTGGTAATTAAAAATCAAAGACTCAAATCATACAAGACGCTCCAAGCAAAACACATATCATGTGGTGAATAAAAATATGGCCTCAAGTAAAGTTAGTGATAGACGAAGACTAAAGAGGGGATGCCTCTAGGCTTTTGGTTGTCCTTGAATATTACCTTGGGGTGCCTTGGTAATCCCCAAGCTTAGGCTCTTGTCACTCCTTATTCCATAGTCCATCAAATCCTTACCCAAAACTTGAAAACTTCACAACACAAAACTCAATAGAAAATCTCACGAGCTCCATTAGTATAAGAAAATAAATCACCACTTTAAGGTACTGTTGCAAACTCATTCTTTATTTATATTGGTGTAATATCTACTGTATTCCAACTTTTCCATGGTTCATACCCCCAATACTACCCATAGATTCATCAAAATAAGCAAACAACACATGAAAAACAGAATATGTCAAAAATAGAACAGTCTGTAGTAATCTGTAACTCTCGAATACTTATCTAACACCAAAAATTCAGCCTAATTAGGAAAGCCTGAGATTTGTTTACCAATCCGTAGCAAAAAGAATCAGATCAAAATCACGTTTCTGTGAATTATCAAAACTAATTTACTGGCGAAAAAGTTTCCGATTTTCAGCAGGATCAACACAACAATCACCGTAAGCTATCCTAAAGGTTTAACTTGGCACAAACACTAAGTAAAACATAAAACCACATCTAACTGATGCTAGATGAATTATTTATTACTAAACATGAACAAAAATGAAAGAACAAAAATAAAATTGGGTTGCCTCCCAACAAGCGCTATATTTTAACGCCCTTAGCTAGGCATTGAGATTTCAATGATGCTCACATGAAAGACAAGAATTGAAGCACAAAGAGAGAATCATAAAGCACATGTCAAACACATGTAAGTCTAACATACTTCCTATGCATAGAAATTTTATATGTAAACAAATTGTCAAGGAAAGCAAAAACTAGCGTATGCAAGGAAGAAGAAAGAAACAAAAGCAATCTCAACATAACGAGAGGTAAATTTGTAAGATGAAAATTTCTACAACCATATTTTCCTCTCTCACAATAATTTCATGTAGGATCGTAAGCAAATTCAACAGTATAGCTATCACATAACATATTCTCAACACTATCCACTTGCAAGCGAAGTTGACATTCTTCCAAAATAGTGGGATTAACATTAACTAAAGTCATGACCTCTCGAAACCCACTTTTATCAAAAAATTCATAAGATTGAACATTCTATCTAAAGTTGACACTCTTCCAAACCCACTTCCAATATTATTGCAAACATTATTATCAATCTCATATTCATCATGGGGCTTAAATAAATTTTCAAGATCATAAGAAGAATCACCCCAATCATGATCATTGCAACAAGTAGTGGACATAGCAAAACTAGCATCCCCAAGCTTAGGGTTTAGCATATTTTTAGCATAATTTACATCAATAGAATTTATAGTAAAATCATTGCAATCATGCTTTTTATTCAAGGAGCTATCGTGAATCTCTTCATAAATTTCTTCATCACAAATTTCAGATTCATGAATTTCAAGCAAAACTTCTTAAAGATAATCTCGTGCACAAAACTTAATAGCAATTGGTTCATCATAATTGGATCTCTTAAAAATATTAGCAAGTGGATGAGGATCCATAAACTTTTATCAAGCGAAGATGCAAGCAAAAAGAAGGCACATGGTAACACAAGTGAACAAAAGATCGAACGGAAGAAGGGCGAAGAAAAGGCAAATCTTTTCGAAAATCATTTTAGAGGTGGGGGAGAGGAAAACGGAAGGTGAATGGCGAATAATGAAATGCAAGAGAGAAGAATTTATGATGGGTACTTGGTATGGCTTGACTTGACGTATATCTACTCGGCAACGGCGCCAGAAATCCTTCTTGCTACCTCTTGAGCTTGCGTTGGTTTTTCCCATGAAGAGGAAAGGGTGATGCAGCAAAGTAGCGTAAGTATTTCCCTCAGTTTGAGAACCAAGGTATCAATCCAGTAGGAGACAACGCACAAGTCACCGAATACCTGCACAAACAATCAACAACTTGCACCCAACGCGATAAAGGGGTTGTCAATCCCTTCACGGTTACTTGCAAAAGTGAGATCTGATAGAGATAGATAAACGGTAAAGTATTTTTTTGGTATTTTTGGTTTATAGATTGGAAAGTAAAGATTGCAAAATAATAGATCAGAAACTAATATGATGTAAAATAGACCCCGGGGCCATAGGTTTCACTAGTGGCTTCTCTCAAGATAGCAAATATTACGATGGGTGAATAAATTACTGCCGAGCAATTGATAGAAGAGCGCAAAGTTATGATGATATCTAAGGCAATGATCATGAATATAGGCATCATGTCCGTGTCAAGTAGACTGAAACGATTTTGCATCTACTACTATTACTCCACACATCAACCGACTCTTGCCTGCATCTAGAGTATTAAGTTCATGAAGAACAAAGTAACACATTAAGTAAGATGACATGATGTAGAGGAATTAACTCAAGCAATATGATGAAAACCCCATCTTTTTATCCTCGACGGAAACAATACAATACGTGCCTTGCTGCCCCTACTGTCACTAGGAAAGGACACCGCATGATTGAACCCAAAGCTAATCACTTCTCCCATTGCAAGAAAGATCAATCCAGTAGGCCAAACTAAATCGATAATTCGAAGAGACTTGCAAAGATATCAAATCATGCATATAAGAATTCAGAGAAGAACCAAATAATATTCGTATAATCTGATCATAAATCCATAATTCATCGGATCTCGGCAAACACACCGCAAAAGAATATTACATCGAATAGATCTCCAAGAACATCGAGGAGAACATGGTATTGAGAATCAAAGAGAGATAAGAAGCCATCTAGCTACTAACTTTGGACCCGTAGGTCTATGGTAAACTACTCACGCTTCATCAGAGAGGTAATGGTGTTGATGTAGAAGCCCTCCATGATCGAATCCCCCTCCGACTGGACGCAGGAAAAGGTCCCTAGATGGGATCTCACGGGTACAGAAGGTTGCAGCGGTGGAAAAGTGGTTTTGTGGCTCCCTTGGATGTTTTCAGGGTATAAGAGTATATAATTGCCGAAGGAACTAGGTTAGGAGACCCACGAGGGGCCCATGAGATAGGGGCGCACCCTACCCCCTGGGTGCGCCCTCCACCGTCGTGGACGACTCGTTGCGTCTTCGACTTCATCTCCAAGTCTTCTGGTTTGCTTCTGGTCCAAGAAAGATCAACGCGAAAGTTTCATTCCGTTTGGACTCCGTTTGGTATTCCTTTTCTGCGAAACTCTTAAATAGGCAAAAAAATAGAAACTGGCACTGGGCTCTCGGTTAATAGGTTAGTCCCAAAAAATAATATAAAATAGCTTATAAATGCCTATTAAACATCCAAAACAGATAATATAATAGCATGGAATAATCAAAAATTATAGATACGTTGGAGACGTATCATCTTGCTATGATCTTGAGGGAATTAAATAAAGAAAGAAAAAAAAGTTTATATATTTATCTTATGGAGAGTAATGACTTCACACATAAAGAGTAAGATGAATAAAAGTTGTTGATAGTTGACAAACATAGTTTTGGTCATTGTTGCAATTAATAGGAAGTAATAAAGAAAGAGATGTTTTAGATATAAATATACTATCTTGGACATCTTTTGTAATTGTGAGCACTCATTAAAATATGACATGCTAAAAAGTTGATGTTGGACAAGGAAGACAACATAATGGGTTATGTTTTCTTATATCCGAATAGAAGTTTTATTGTCATGGATCATCCAACATGTTGAGCTTGCATTTCCCACTGATGCTAGCCAAATTCTTTGCACCAAGTAGAGATACTACTTGTGCTTCCAAACATCCCTAAACCCAGTATTGCCATGAGAGTCCACCATACCTACCTATGGATTGAGTAAGATCCTTCAAGTAAGTTGTCATCGATGCAAGCAATAAAAATTACTCTCTAAATATGCATGATCTGTTAGTGTGAAGAAAATAGGCTTTATACGAACTTGTGATATGGAAGAAATAAAAGTGATGGACTACATAATAAAGGTCTTTATCACAAGCGGCAATATAAAGTGATGTTCTTTTGCACTAAGATTTTGTGCATCCAACCATAAAAGCTCATGACAACCTATGCTTCCCTCTGTGAAGGGCCTATATGTTACTTTTATCTTCTACCATTATACAAGAGTCATGGTGATCTTCACCTTTCCTTTTTACACTTTTTCCTTTGGCAAGCACTATGTGTTGGAAAGATCCAGATATATATATATCCACTCGGATGTAGGTTTTCATAAAGTATTATTGTTGACATTACCCTTGAGGTAAAAGGTTGGGAGGCGAAACTATAAGCCCCTATCTTTTTCTGTATCCGATTGAAACTTTGTACCCATAATTATCGCGTGAGTGTTTGCAATTTTGAAAGACTAAATGATAGTTGAGTATGTGGACTTGCTAAAAAGCTCTTATATTGACTCTTTCTGATGTTATGATAAATTGCAATTGCTTCAATGACTAAGATCATAGTTTGTTAGTTTTCAATAAAATTTTTGATTCATACTTTACCTTGTGAATGAACTGGTACTTTAACATAAGAAATCATATGACAATATATGTTGTTGTTCTAAAAGATGATCATGATGCCCTCATGTTTGTATTTTAATTTATTGACACCTCTATCTCTAAACATGTGGACATATTTTTTGATATCAGCTTTCGCTTGAGGACAAGCAAGGTCTAAGCTTGGGGGAGTTGATATGTCCATTTTGCATCATGCTTTTATATTGATATTTATTGCATTATGGGCTCTTATTACACTTTATATCACAACACTTATGCCTTTTATCTATTATTTTATAAGGTTTACAAGAAGAGGGAGAATGCCGGCAGCTGGAATTCTGGACTGGAAAAGGAGCAAATATTAGAGACCTATTCTGCACAACCAAAAAAGTCCTGAAACTTCACGGAGCATGTTTTTGGAATAAATAAAAAATATTGAACGAAGAAACTACCATAGGGCGGCCACTAGCCAGCCACAAGGGTGGAGGGCGCGCCCTACCCCCCTGGGCACGCCCCCCGTCCTTGTGGCCCCCTGGCAGGCCCCCGACGCCCATCTTCTGCTATATGGTGTGTTTTGACCTGGAAAAAAAATCTGAAGGAAGCTTTTGGGACGAAGCGACGCCGTCTCAAGGCGGAACCTGGGCAGAACCAATCTAGGTCTCCGGCAGAGCTGTTCTGCCGGGGAAACATCCCTCTGGGAGGGGGAAATCATTGCCATCGTCATCACCATCGATCCTCTCATCGAGAGGGGGTCAATCTCCATCAACATATTCAACGGCACCATCTCCTCTCAAACCCTAGTTCATCTCTTGTATTCAATCTTGGTGCCAAAACCTCAGATTGGTACCTATGGGTTGCTAGTAGTGTTGATTACTCCTTGCAATCGATGCTAGTTGGTTTATCCGGTGGAAGATTATATTTTTCAGGTCCTTAATGATAATTAATACTCCTCTGATTATGAGCATGAATATGCTTTTTGAGTAGTTACGTTTGTTCCTGAGGACATCGGAGAAGTCTTGTTATAAGTAATCATGTGAATTTGGTATTCGTTCGATATTTTGATGAGATGTATGTTGTCTCTCCTCTAGTGGTGTTATGTAAACGTCGACTCATGACACTTCACCATTATTTGGGCCTAGGGGAAGGCATTGGGAAGTAATAAGTAGATGATGGGTTGCTAGGTGACAGCAGCTTAAACCCTAGTTTATGCGTTGCTTCGTAAGGGGCTGATTTGGATCCATATGTTTCATGCTATGGTTAGGTTTACCTTAATTCTTATTTTGTAGTTGCGGATGCTTGCGAGAGGGGTTAATCATAAGTGGGAGGCTTGTCCAAGGAAGGGCAGCACCCAAGCACCGGTCCACCCACATATCAAATTATCAAAGTAATGAACGCGAAGCATATGAGCATGATGAAAACTAGCTTGACAACAATTCCCATGTGTCCTCAGGAGCGCTTTGCTTTATATAAGAGTTCATCCAGGCTTGTACTTTTCTACAAAAAGGAATGGGTCACCTTCTTGCACTTTTTTTACTCTTTTACTTGTTACCCGTTATGATTTATCTTATCACAAAACTATCTGTTACCGATAATTTCAGTGCTTGTAGAGAATACCTTGTTGAAAACCGCTTGTTATTTCCTACTGGTCCTCGTTGGGTTCGACACTCTTACTTATCGAAAGGACTACTGTAAGGGCATATTTATCCCCAAGATGTTTTGGTGATTGATGACAATGCTTTTGCGGACTAATCGTGTGTGTTGAGTTCTCTCAGAGATTCATCCTTTGGCACGAGACGATTACCTCCCCTCGGTGTTTTATTCAAGATGGTGTAGCTCCTTCGTTTCTCTGGACTAGTTTCGTAGGAGTCACCGTACTATCAAGAGGGGATCCGCTTTGGTAAGGCTAGGGTGGAATCAACACGTACACATCCTTATCACACCCGATGTTTCTTTCCGCTTCATTGGAGCTACCTTTCCTATCTATGCCTACCCTGTCCTGTCCCAACGGTAGTACCGTCGAAGCACGTCAAGCGGTAGTACTGCTCCCCGAGCGGTAGTACCGCTTGCGATCTTCGGCCGTAGTACCGCAGTGGTTCCAGGCTACTACCACCTCGACTCGAGACCGCTGTTTTCGTGTCGGGTTTTACGGTACTAGTAGCGGCAGTAGTGGCGGTAGTACCGCTCCAAGCGGTAGTACTGCCAATACTTCATGAAGTACCACTGGGCCAGGACCTCACCCTCGTCAAGGGCAAGATCACTGGGAGGGAGCTATAGTACCGCTTATCCGTGGTAGTACCGCTCTGTGCGTGGCTGTTTGGGGGGGGGTAACGGTTGGATTGTTTCCCCCACTATATAAAGGTGTCTTCTTCCCCATAGTTGACCTACCTATTCCCCCAAAAGCTCCATTGTTGCTCCAAGCTCCATTTTCGCTCGATCTCTCTCCCTAGCCAATCAAACTTGTTGATTTGCTCAGGATTGGTTGAGAAGGCCCCGATCTACACTTCCACCAAGAGAAATTTGATTCCCCCTATAATCCCTAGCGGATCTTGTTACTCTTGGGTGTTTGAGCACCCTAGACGGTTGAGGTCACCTCAGAGCCATAGTCCATTGTGGTCAAGCTTCGTGGTGTCGTCGGGAGCCTCCAATTAAGTTGTGGAGATTGTCCCAACCTTGTTTGTAAAGGTTCGGTCGCCGCCTTCAAGGGCACCAATAGTGGATTCATGGCATCTCGCATTGTGTGAGGGCGTGAGGAGAATACGGTGGCCCTAGTGGCTTCTTGGGGAGCATTGTGCCTCCACACCGCTCTAACAGAGACGTACTTCCCCTTAAAAGGAAGGAACTTCGGTAACACATCCTCGTCTCCACCGGCTCCACTCTTGTTTATTTCGTGCCTTTACTTTTGCAAGCCTACTTGTGTTGTATCCCTTGCTTGCTTATGTGCTAGTTGTTATTGCATCATATAGGTTGCTCACATAGTTGCATATCTAGACAACCTATTTTGTTGCAAAGTTTAAATTGGTAAAGAAAAGCTTAAAAATTATTAGTTGCCTATTCACCCCCCCTCTAGTCAACTATATCGATCCTTTCAACTACGATAGATCCCCTATACTTGTGGGTCATCATAGGTTAATCAGAGCACGATCTTCACCAGAGTGGTACGGCAATCCTGTTCTGGAAGTCATGTTACTAGACCATGGCGAACCTACGAACTATGAAGAAGCTATGATGAGCCCAGATTCCGATAAATGGCCTGAGGCCAAGAAATCTTAGATAGGATCCATTTATGAGAACAAAGTGTGGACTTTGTGGACTTGCCCGATGATCGGCGAGCCATAGAGAATAAATGGATCTTCAAGAAGAAGACTAACGTTGATGGTAATGTTACTATCTACAAAGCCCGACTTGTTGTGAAAGGTTTTCGACAAGTTCAAGGAGTTGACTACGATGAGACTTTCTCACCCGTAGTGATGCTAAAGTCTGTCCGAATCATGTTAGGAACTGCCGCATTTTATGATTATGAAATCTGGCAAATGGACGTCAAAACGCATTTCTTAATGGATTTCTCAAAGAAGAGTTGTATATGATGCACACAGAAGGTTTTGTTGATCCTAAAGGTGCTAAAAAAGTGTGCAAGCTCCAGCGATCCATTTATGATAAAACCGTACCGGGTTATGATAGACACTGGACTAATAATATATAATACTGGCGACTTGTAGTCGAACTAGACCGGGTTAATAATCGCCGGGTTATAATTTGATCGTGTACTGACAACTTGTAGTTGAAAGCTGAGCCGGGTTGATAAACACCGGTTTACTCCATAATAGGATGGTAACAAAAAATCAAACCGGGCAGATAGTCTTCGGTTTAAGAATTGACCATGTTCCGTCAATTGACAGTCGAACCGGATTAAAACGTTGTCGGTTTAAAAACGCAACAAAAATCGAATAACAGTTATGAAAAAGATATGGAAACAAAGGCAATGATAAAACCGTTTGCAAAAATATGCTATGCTGAGTTGATCAGATGGTATTACCATGGTCGGACAGGACCAAGCCCCCAATAGGTGTAGCTATGGTTCAAGTCAGCCAGGTCCCCAAATGATTCGTGGCATATATTCCGGTCAAGTGGCGTGGCAATGGTTCGGTTCACCAATCCCCAAGTGACTCTGTGGCCTTAGGCCGATCAAGAGGCGTGACTATGGTTCAGACGTGACCACAAGTCCCCAAGTGATGCTGTGGCTTTTCGCCTATCAAAAGGTGTTGCTATGGTTCGGACACGACCAAAAGCCCCCAAGTGATATCATATAGAGCTTTTGAAAAGCTAACTCAAGGGGTAAACCGGAGGCCGCTTTAAAAACAGAGCCACTCCATGTAACCACGCATGATGTAAAAAAGAACAGAGACCCCGCTTTGTGAAGCAGAAGCCCCCATGTGATCAAGAATATATTAGGCCAATAAGGCATGATACCCATGTTTGAACCGCGCATTATAGCAGCAGGTCCTCTTCGGTAATTTTTAACCTTTTTGCAAGAGATAAATTCTTCTTGAACCGGATATGGAGAGCTTTAAAGCTTTGTGGGAGACATCTTTCCCTTGAACCGTATTTTAAACCGGAATCTTCATTTTCAGCCGGAAATTTTCTGACGGCCTTTAAACTCGAACTTGCAAGAAGTTAATTCCTTTTTGAACCGGAAACTCGTAAACCGGATTTGAGAACTTCAGTGAGACTGGCTTCCCTTGAGCCAGATTTTAAACCGGAATCTTTTCTGATGACCCGGAACTTCTTCATTGATTCGGGATTTTGTAATTGTCATATACTTTCTAAGCCGGAAATTTTCTGACGGCCTTCAAATAACAAAGAGCCTCTGGACCGGGTTATCTTTCCTCCATCGCCCCGGGTTCTTAAATTTGCTGAAACGGCAAGACTTGTTGCGTCATATCATCGTAGCCCCCGAGTCTCAAGGTGACTCGAAGAGCTGGCTTGAGATTCTCCATATTTGATCGTCATATAAACTGGCATAACTTGTATATCATTGGCGTTGGTAGCACGATGTGAATCCACAGAAAGGTTGAGGTGACTGCGGCGGGTTATAAATGATCCCGTATGAGCCGTGTCAGCAACTCAGTCAATGGTTCCTTCCAACTGGTGATTTGAAGATAACCAAACTGTAGTGGCGGCGACTTGTGCGCCTGCCCATTGAGCCATCCAGTGCGGGCGGCGGTTGATAGTATATGATGATTTGCCTCCATTTTGTTGAAAGAAAACCCAGGCTACCCAAGTTGTGACTTGTTCATACTCAATAAACACCTCATGCAAACAGGTGCGGCCCGGTGTGTTGATGTAGACCAGGCCGTGAGAAATGGACGGAAAAGATGACCTCAGCATCATAGGCGGCTCAAACAGATGAACCGGCCGCGGTGTTGTAAACCGGCACGGACGGGCGAGTTAACTACGCCGTTTTGACGTAGTGAACAATTGTCCTGCATCAACAATATTGCAGACCAAGGCAAAGATAAACAGCTCATTGACAAAAATAATATGTGCCAATAAAATATATTTTAGATGAATATCACCTGATGTGCCAGACCGAAAATAATCCGCCATGAAGTTGATGATCGCTAGGTGAAGTTGAAATCACTCACGGGTGAACCGGCCACATCATGGTAAACCGATGCGGACGGGTGAATCGGCCACGGCGTTGTAAACCGGTGCGGACGAGCGAGTCAATCGTGGGTGCAGTAAGCCGCACAGACGGGCGAGTAAGCCGCAGGCGCAGTCCCGACGAGTCGATGTAGACTGGACCGCGGGGGCGGCGGCTCGTACACATGTCCATCAAATAGCAATGTATAGACGAACGCTGGTGCAGAATGTTGCTAGTGCGTGCTCTATACCCGCAGTATGATAATAATTTTACCTGTATATAAAAACACCAATAGTGCAGTGTAATGGTGCTCAGAGGAAAAAATGTATCGATAAAATATATAGAAAAGATAGCACCTGGTATTTTTTGTCGGATGAACATGGATACTGGATCAAAAACATATTCTGATGTGGCCCTTTGACTTTTCTAGCATCAATAGAGCCTGTTTCTTGTTACTGCAACTCCATAGCACGAAGAGCCTGTGGGGGCGCGGCGTAGGGCATCAGGCAGCCGACTCAGCTGGCTCGGCTGGCAACAGAGGTTTTTTTTTTGGAGGTGGCGACGGCGGCTCAAGGTCGGCGACTCGAGCAACGGTGGCCCGCCGCGGAGCGCTTAGAACAGCAGCAGCTGCAGTGCAGTAGAACAAATAGTTGGTAGCTGTTCGTCAGCAGTTGGGCAATTTAACACTGATAGGCTCCAAGGCAAGAGATCGATCCGTCCGGCGGCCGCTCAGCAGGGCCCTAATCCGAACGTCTCGGGGGAGTGAGGCGGGGAAGCAGCAACAGGGCGGCTCAACGATGAACCGAAAGGCGCGCGTTCGCGATTATGGCGATAAAGTCAGCGACGCTTCTGGAGGCGTGACGCGATATAGCGGTGGCTCCAGGAGGCATGGCGCGCGACAGCAGCAGCTCCGCAAAGGTGGCTTGGCGATGGCGGCCTTGCGGCAGGCAAGCCAGCGGGCGGCTTGGCCACAGAGGAGGCCGAGTCCAGGTGAGCACGGGGTGATTCACGACAACATAGAAAACGGTGCGATTAACCGGACAGAGGCGGAACACCAACAGCGGCCTTTCCGGGGCGGGCACATCTGTGACGACGGTTCAGAGTAGCAGAAGCTGCAGGCAGTGATGCACGGCGACTCGCGACAGAGGCAAGGCAACGCGCGGGCGGTTCAAGGCGAAACAAGGCGCGCTGGTTTCCGACGGTGACGGCGACTCTTGTGCGTAGCCCGATGTCTTGGTCTGCACGGTTCGCAGCAGTGGTAGATGGCAGAGACGACGATGTGGAGACGGCGCAGAAAACCGGCCGGAGCGGAGCGGAGCAGACCGCAGCCATGCCGGTTCAGGCGCGGCCATGGCAGCCCAAGCGTGGCCTCGGTAGCCTGGAACGGGCGCATCGTGGAGGAGTCCGGGTTGTTGACGAGGCGGTAGGCCTGATGCGGGCGCGTTGACCCGGAGAAAACAGCCGCAGATTGACGATGCTGAACCCTGGCGAGGACGGGTCCTGTGAGGACCGCAACGGAGAACAGCGGCGCAGGGCGCTGTGAAGATGACCCGGTGAAGCATGGTCCGCCAGGCCTCGTAGTAGCGGCGGGCGGTGGAAATTTGTCTTGACTTCAGATCCTTGTGCCTTTGAGATGTTACCTTTGCCCGCTTATTTCAGATACTCACGTGGACTAGTAGCAAAACTGCTTCGGGACTTGGAGCTTTCGACTTGAGCATGGAGCAACAAAGGCGACGCACCGGCCAAAAACTTGTCCTTTCCTTTCACGGATCAACTCTGGCGCTCTTTCCTTTCAACACCTTATCTTTGAATCGATGCCGACAGCTCCGCTGATGTGTTTGTTTTGTCGCCTCTCCTCGGGGTAGCAGAGAAGACACCAAAATACGAAGCGCTCGGTGCAGCCGATTCGCTTCAATCTCGACGGAAAAGGAAATCTCCGGATTCGATCTTGATACGACAACTGTTTGCTTATCGGTCTTGGCGACTCGCATGAAGCGGCGGCGACTCGGTGAATCAAACAAAGCAACCGTATTTTGATGACTTTGATACGTGCAGATGAAAACCTCCTTTTTACTTGGCTATCTCGCAGCGATGAAGGAAAAGGGTGATCCTACCACGGCGGATCGCCTGCTTGCATGCAACGACGCACACAGATCTTGATTTTCTCAGACCTCATAGATTATAAATTTTGAAGTTGATGCAAATCTTTTCAACCCGGCTCTTCTCATCAGAAAAATCACGAACTTCTCGATCCCTGGAAGAAATCCCTTCAAGAACTCAACATCACTGTGCGCTAGCCCCACGGTGGGCGCCAATTGTCGTGGATTTGTCACGGCAGATGTCCTTAGTGTCAGGACTTAGTCGCGAGGCCAACGCATCTATGTGGTAGCTTGAGAGGGGTTGAGGAATCGAGAGACGCAACACAGACAGGATTTAGACAGCTTGGCCCCGGAAACATCATCCCAGAAAACCCTACATGCTGTTTGAGGCTAGGTCTCATTATCATCACGAGGGAGTCGTCAGAACCGACTCTCCTCTTTGTGTCTAGCCCTAGAGATTATTGCTTCTAACTTGTAGCTTCTAACTCGTCCCTCTTTGGAGCCCCGCCTCCTTATATATGTCAAGGGGCGGTTTACATGACTAGTCCTAGTTGGATTAGGATTACTCTATTACAAGTGGAGTCCTATTCTTACTTCCTTTATGGGAGAATAGTCCTTATGCTTTCCTCATAAACCGGCCCACCATACCGTGATCCGGCCTTCCATAAACCGCCCGTTGGGCCACCGGGTCTTGTTGCTCCTCTGGACCGCCTGCCGGATTACCAATGAGCTGTACACCGTCTGGTCTGTGCAGGTCACCGGTGAATCGCCAAGTCCGGCCGGTTTATCCTTCCGGCCGGTTTACGCCGCGGGGCATATCCCCGACAAGAACGACAAGACCAAACGACCTCCCCCTCTCAAGCAAACCTTTGTGAAAGAGGAAGAGGGCGCTCCTAAGGAGAAGAAGAACAATGTGAAGGGTGTTGACGTCAAAAAGGGAAACACCACCTTCCCCTCCTCCAACAAGGCCGGTGATTTTAACCCATCATATGTGTTGTGCCGTGCTAGTGATGGACACGTTTATGCTAAATTTGTTGGTTCTCCTTATGAGTACATTGAGTGGTCTATTTGGGTTCCTAAGACCCTTGTTACTAACATCAAAGGACCCATTACTAAATGGGTACCTAAAACCAAGCATTGATCTCTTGTAGGTGTTTGCTTCCGGTGGGGGATCATGGTTGCTCGATAGTGGAGCAACAAATCATATGACCGGGAGCAAGGACTTGGTGGTGGACGTGCAAAATATTCCATCTATGCCCACCAATGTTGAGTGGGGTGATGCCTCACATTCTAAGGTATTGGGTCTTGGCAAGGTTGTCATTTCTCATGATCTAACGATCGAGAAAGTCATGCTTGTTGAGTCCCTTGCATACAATTTGCTTTCCGTTCGTCAACTTGCACTCATGAGTTTTGCTACTTTCTTTGACATTGATACCATGGCCCTCTTGTGGAGCAAGACTCTTAAAGTAGCCTTTGTTGGGCATGTCGAGAATGGTCTCTATGTGATTAACTTTTCGGAACGACCCACTAAGACCGCGACATGCCTAATGACTAAAGTTGATGTGGGATGGCTTTGGCATCGCCGTTTAGCCCACGTCAATATGAGATCTTTGCAAAGTCTTCTCAAGGGGGACCATGTCCGTGGACTAACAAATGTTAGTTTTGCCAAAGATCGTGCTTGCAGTGCTTGTATTGAAGGAAAGCTCCATGAGAAGGCTCACCCTCCCACGACCATCATCTACTCGAAGAGACCCTTGGAGCTCCTTCACATGGATCTCTTTGGGCCTCCATCTTTTGATAGTCTTGGAGGTAGAAAGTATTGCTTGGTGATTGTGGATGATTATTCAAGATACACTTGGGTATACTTATTCAAGAGGAAGAGTGAGACTCAACAAACCGTCATCGACTTGGCAAATGAAGCCCAACGTCAACATAATGCAAAGATCTTGACAATCGGTGACAACGGCACCGAAGTTCAAGAACTACACCTTGGATGAGTTTCTTAGTGATGAGGGGATCAAGCATCAATATGCTGCTCCATATACCCCTCAACAAAATGGTGTTGCAGAGAGGAAGAACCAGACGTTGATGGATGCGGCAAGGACCATGATGGCGGGGTTCAAGTCTCCATACAACTTTTGGGCCGAAGCCATCAACACCGCATGTCATGCATCCAATCGGCTCTATCTCCACAAAGGTTTGAACAAGACTCCTTATGAGATACTCACTGGCAACAAGCCCAATCTCAAGTACTTCCGGGTGTTCGGTTGTAAGTGTTTCATTCTCAAGAAAGGTGTTCGTTTGTCTAAATTTGAGGCTAGAGCTTATGAGGGCATATTGTTGGTTATGCTACAAACTCTCATGCTTACCGTGTTCTCAACAAGTCCACCGGACTCATTGAGGAGACGTGTAACGTGGAGTTTGACGAAAATAACGGCTCCAAAGTGGAGCAAAGTGGTACTTGTGATGTAGGTGATGAAATTCCTCCCCAAGCCATAAGAAGAATGGGTATTGGTCATATTCTACCCATTGAGGAACCCCTTGGGGCCGAAGGAGAAGGACAATGCTCCACTCAAGTGGAGCCATCACCTCCCCAAGACCCACACGCTTCCGAAGAACAAAGTAAAGGCCCTCAACCTTGTGAACAAGACCAAGGGCAAGATCAACCTCAAGATGGTGGTGAACCTCTAAATGATGCCCAAGGTCAAGTTCTCCCCCTCGAGCAAGTTCAAGATCATGAGCAAGCTCAAGATCAAGAACAAGCTCAAGACGGCGCTCAAGATAATCAAGTTAACCCTCCTCCTTCCACATCCGAGGAGGAATTAGAGCGTCGTGCCGTGAAGATTGCTTCCAAGCTCACCACCAAAGGCCATCTCATGGAAAATGTGGTTGGAAGCCTAAGAAAGGGGGTAAGCACTTGTAGACAATTAGCAAACTATTGTGAACATCATGCGTTTGTCTCTTGTGTTGAACCCCAAAAGGTCTATGAGGCGCTTGAAGACTCGGATTGGCTCAATGCCATGCATGAAGAACTCAACAACTTCGAGTACAACAAGGTGTTTAGATTGGTGACAAGGCCATCGGGAAACCACAACGTCATTGGAACCAAGTGGATTTTCAAGAACAAGCAAGATGCTCATGGGAACATCATTCGCAACAAGGCAAGATTGGTAGCACAAGGCTACTCCCAAGTCGAGGGTATCGACTTCGATGAAACCTTTGCTCCCGTTGCTCGTCTTGAATCCATACGTTTGTTGATTGCTTATGCTTCCCATCACAACTTTAAGTTGCAACAAATGGATGTGAAAAGTGCTTTTCTTAATGGTCCTATTAATGAGTTGGTCTATGTCAAGCAACCCCCCGGGTTCGAGGATCCCTACTTCCCGGATCATGTGTATCAACTCGATAAGGCACTCTATGGCCTTAAACAAGCCCCACATGTGTGGTATGACCACCTTACCGAGTTGTTACAAGATCGTGGATTTGAGGTGGGGCAAATCAATCCCACTCTTTTTACTAAGAAGGTCAAAGGGCAGTTGTTTGTATGCCAACTATATGTTGATGATATTATCTTTGGTTCCCCTAACAAAGCTTTGAATGAGGAATTTGCCGCTCTCATGACCTCCAAGTTCAAGATGTCTTCGACGGGAGAGTTGAAGTTCCTCCTTGGTTTTGATATCAAACAACAAAGAGAAGGTACCTTCATCAACCAAGCCAAATACACTCAAGACATGCTAAAAAGATTCAAGCTAAGTGATGTCAAGCCGGCTACTACACCAATGCCTACCAAGTGCCAACTCGAGATTGATCCCAATGGTAAAGCTGTGGATCAAAAGGTATATCGCTCCATGATTGGGTCCTTGCTTTACCTTTGTGCATCTGGACCGGATATCATGTTGAGTGTGGGAATGTTTGCACGGTTTCAAGCCGCACCAAAGGAAAGTCACTATGTGGCGGTCAAGCGAATCTTTCAATATTTGGCTCATACCCCAAACTTTGGCTTATGGTACCCAAGAGGGGCAAACTTCAACCTTGAAGGATTTACGGATTCCGATTGCGCGGGAGACAAAGTGGATAGGAAGTCCACTTCCAGAGGGTGCCAATTTCTTGGGTGCTCTTTGGTGAGTTGGTCTTCCAAGAAGCAAAGTTGTATGTCTCTCTCGTCCACCGAAGCGGAGTATGTGGCGGCCGGTAGTTGTTGTGCACAACTCTTATGGATGAGGCAAACTTTAAAGGAATACGGTGTCATTTGTGACAAAGTGCCTCTTTGGTGTGATAACGAAAGTGCCATCAAGATTTCTCTCAACCCGGTGCAACACTTCAAGACGAAGCATATTGAGATTCGGTATCATTTTATCCGGGATCACATTAGGCGAGGGGAGATCGAGCTCAAGTATGTCAACACTCATGATAACCTTGCAGATATTTTCACGAAACCCTTGGATGAAGCAAGATTTCGCGAGTTAAGGCATGAGCTATATATCATTGATTCGAGCAATGTGACTTGAACCCTTGCACACCCCACCTCACTCAACTTGTTGTCTAGTTTAGATGTAGGCATGGACATAGGGGGAGTGTTGTTCTCTCAATGAACTCTCCCTCCCCCCATTATGCATAAATTGATCTAGTCTTTCACTTTAACCATTTTTATGGTACTAGTGCTTCAAGGACGAGTTTTGGTCATGGGTCCAAGGTTAAAATCTTCGCGACGCCATACCTCTTGACTCAAACATAGGTGGCCTCGGCCACCGCCTTCTCTTGAAGAGGTGGGTTCTGGACCGTTGTTAGTGTGGTTGTGGCCGTGTTGGTCTTTCCTCCTTCTTGGCTGTGTTTTTCGTTTCTTTTTGAGCTTTAGCCGTATGTCTAGAGGCTTGTTGGTTGCTGAGCGGTACTACCGCTGGTGGTGCGCGGTACTACCGCTCTAAGCGGTACTACCGCCCACCAGCGCGGTACTACCGCTGCGAGGCGGGGGCAGGGGGTTATATCGAGGGCAGGGGGAGTTTTCTCTCCCCCATACCCATTCGCTTGCCCCCTCGCTCTGTTCGTCTCTCCAGCAACCGGCGCCGCAGGAGGGCTCCAGCGGATCTCCCTCTCCGGGGCGTTCCTCTCCATTTCCTTCGGTGGAGACGATCCCCACCTTGTCCTCTTGCCATGGATGCCCGTATTGCCCCCGTTCCATCTCTCTTCTTGTCTAGATTTCCAATCTAGCATCTTAGGGGCAATAGTGGTTGCATCTCTAGGTTTTTGGCCAAATCTAGGCTTGAGTAGGATGGAGAAGGCATCTAGGCAATTTGGATTGGTGGTTGGTAGAAGTATTTTTGAATTTGGTAGGACGGTAGTGCCGGATCTGACCACAGCAGTAGGAATCTGCTATTTCCCCGTCTCGAGCGGTACTACCGCTCTCTCCAGAGCGGTACTGCCGCTCACAGGTCGCGGTACTACCGCCCTCTCCCAGGTTCCACCATACTCTTACCTCTCAGTGATCTTTTTGGTTGTGTTTGGTGGCTTATGCTCGTTCTTTCTGGTTGTTTGCGTGTTTTTGTGTGTGGTTCCAGGTGATGAGCGTCCTGAGCATCAGGCTCGGCGTATTAACCCCGATCGTGCCACGTCCAAGCGTTACCGCACAACTGAGTCTGCAGGAGGTTCCTCAAGTGCTCCACCTCCACCTCAACTCAAAATGAAGTCTGCTGTCAAGCCGAAGCAATCTGGCAAAACTGTGCCAGAAATGCAACCCAAGGAGTTCATGGCAAGGCATCGCCGCAACCCCTATGAGGCAGACCAAGATCCCACTTTGGTCAACCGTCTGTTCTGGAATAGGTTTCAGTTTGCCATCTTCTTTGATGTACTCAAAGCCAAGAAGAACCGCTTTGTTAACATGCACTCCATCGACACCGACCATATGGAGAAGGATCCTAAATACTTTGGTGAAGCTCTTCAGATGTGCACTCAATTGAACATTCTTGGGGTCATGCAATTCAACAAAGATTATGATGCTGATATTGTGGCCCAATTCTATGCCACGGTTCATCTCGGGACTGATGAGGACAGGACACTGACTTGGATGACCAATGGCAAGTTGCTTTCAGTCAAGTGGAAGGCGTTCATGGAGTTGATTGGGGTGGAAGATCAAGGGCTTGCGTCTCCTGTTGGTTTTTGCCCACACCGCAACACCACCTCCATTCACAAGCAAGCTCTATGGCCCTACTGCACTTTGAAGATCAACCCTGAGAAGAAGAAGGAAACATATGAGCTGCCTGCATTTATGGACATTCTTCACCGTGTCTTCTGTGAGACTCTTTTCCCTCGCATCGGGAATCTGGATATGGTTCATTCTTATCTCGTGGACATGCTTCTCTTCTGCCAGCGTGAGAAGGAACAAAACACTGGAGAGTCCCTGGATATCTCTCATGTTATGTGGTCTGAGCTTTTATCTGCTATCTCCGAGCGCAAGTGCCCGATTTATGGTCCATTCATCATGCTGCTTATTGAGAAGGCCTGGGATCGTGTCTATCCCAAGGTGATGCTAGAGACTTGAGAGTTGGTTTCTCACGATATCAAGCGTCTGAGGAAGAAGGACAACTGGGGCACTCAGGTCCCTAAATCTGGAGGTCCTTCGTCTGCTACTGCCATGGAGACCAAGGAGGAGGCTGACGCTGAGGCTGAGGATGATGATGATGACTATGTGCCTTCTGCGGCAGAGTCCTCTTGGGCAAAGAAGCTCAAGCCCAAGATGAAGAAGTTGTTCTGCATGGAGTCTCACGGTCAGTACATGACTCATGTGGCTGAGAAGAAGGCCTGAGGTCATCACAAGGAGCTCATGCGTCAGTTGGGTGCCACCATTAACAGTGGATCTGAGGGCCAGCTTACCGAGGAGGAGGAGTGGATTCATCAGCACTGCTCGTGGACCGATTCTGATGCCGAGCACTTCCCGACCGACGACGGTGGCGCAGACGATCCCGTTGAGATATGATATTTGAGTCCCTCTCCGGCTATCACCTGGAGCCGTAGCAACACTCCCTCTCCTTTTTGGTGTCTCGATGCCACAGGGGGAGAGAGTTTAGGGATTTGTGTTTTCTGTCTTCCATCTTCTGTGTTTGTGTTCTCTCGCAGTTTGCTTTGTTTGGTTTGTGTCAGTGAGACCTAAGTTCCAGTCATATGGTGTGAGACATATGCTACCTTATCTTTCGAGTATCATTGTCTTGTCACTATCTAGCTTATGAGTTGCATGCTTATCCTGTTATCTGTGTTGCTCTCATATACCTTTCTTAGGTGGTTGGTCTCTAAAATGTAGGGGAGCGTTGATCCTAGTATGTGTGCCCTGCAGTCCAAAACACTTATCTAGATAGCACACATCTAGGGGGAGCCCATCAACATTTTAGGTCGGTGGGGTTTTGCGCTTATCCTATATCTTTCCTGTTTGTGCAAATCCCGTATTGTCATCAATCCACCAAAAAGGGGGAGATTGTAAGGGCATATTTATCCCCAAGATGTTTTGGTGATTGATGACAATGCTTTTGCGGACTAATCGTGTGCGTTGAGTTCTTTTAGAGATTCATCCTTTGGCACGAGATGATTACCTCCCCTCGGTGTTTTATTCAAGACGGTGTAGCTCCTTCGTTTCTCTAGACTAGTTTCGTAGGAGTCACCAAACTATCAAGAGGGGATCCGCTTTGGTAAGGCTAGGGTGGAATCAACACGTACACATCCTTATCACACCGATGTTTCTTTCCGCTTCATTGGAGCTACCTTTCCTATCTATGCCTGCCCTGTCCTGTCCCAGCGGTAGTACCGCGGTCCTCGTGATAGTATCTTGCTGAAGCACGCCAGCGGTAGTACCGCTCCCCGAGCGGTAGTACCGCTTGCGGTCTTCGGCCGTAGTACCGTAGTGGTTCCGGGCAACTACCGCCTCGACTCGAGACCGCTGTTTTTCGTGTCGGGTTTTACGGTACTAGTAGCGGAAGTAGTGGCGGTAGTACCGCTCCAAGCGGTAGTACCGCCAATACTTCCGATAGTACCGCCTGGGCCAGACCTCGCATCCCTTGTCGTGGGCAAGATCAGCTGGGAGGGAGCGGTAGTACCGCTTATCGTGTAGTACTGCCCTGCCCAAGCGGTAGTACCGCTCTGTGCGTGGCTTTTTGGTGGGGGGGTAACGGTTGGATTGTTTCCCCCACTATATAAAGGTGTCTTCTTCCCCATAGTTGACCTACCTCTTCTCCCAAAAGCTCCATTGTTGCTCCAAGCTCCATTTTCACCCGATCTCTCTCCCTAGCCAATCAAACTTGTTGATTTGCTCGGGATTGGTTGAGAAGGCCCCGATCTACACTTCCACCAAGAGAAATTTTATTCCCCCTATAATCCCTAGCGGATCTTGTTACTCTTGGGTGTTTGAGCACCCTAGACGGTTGAGGTCACCTCAGAGCCATAGTCCATTATGGTCAAGCTTCGTGGTGTCGTTGGGAGCCTCCAATTAAGTTGTGGAGATTGTCCCAACCTTGTTTGTAAAGGTTCGGTCGCCGCCTTCAAGGGCACCAATAGTGGATTCATGGCATCTCGCATTGTGTGAGGGCGTGAGGAGAATACGGTGGCCCTAGTGGCTTCTTGGGGAGCATTGTGCCTCCACACCGCTCTAACAGAGACGTACTTCCCCTTAAAAGGAAGGAACTTCGGTAACACATCCTCGTCTCCACCGGCTCCACTCTTGTTTATTTCGTGCCTTTACTTTTGCAAGCCTACTTGTGTTGTATCCCTTGCTTGCTTATGTGCTAGTTGTTATTGCATCATATAGGTTGCTCACATAGTTGCATATCTAGACAACCTATTTTGTTGCAAAGTTTAAATTGGTAAAGAAAAGCTTAAAAATTATTAGTTGCCTATTCACCCCCCCTCTAGTCAACTATATCGATCCTTTCAACTACGATAGATCCCCTATACTTGTGGGTCATCATAGGTTAATCGAGCACGATCTTCACCAGAGTGGTACGGCAATCCTGTTCTGGAAGTCATGTTACTAGACCATGGCGAACCTACGAACTATGAAGAAGCTATGATGAGCCCAGATTCCGATAAATGGCCTGAGGCCAAGAAATCTTAGATAGGATCCATTTATGAGAACAAAGTGTGGACTTTGTGGACTTGCCCGATGATCGGCGAGCCATAGAGAATAAATGGATCTTCAAGAAGAAGACTAACGTTGATGGTAATGTTACTATCTACAAAGCCCGACTTGTTGTGAAAGGTTTTCGACAAGTTCAAGGAGTTGACTACGATGAGACTTTCTCACCCGTAGTGATGCTTAAGTCTGTCCGAATCATGTTAGGAACTGCCGCATTTTATGATTATGAAATCTGGCAAATGGACGTCAAAACGCATTTCTTAATGGATTTCTCAAAGAAGAGTTGTATATGATGCACACAGAAGGTTTTGTTGATCCTAAAGGTGCTAAAAAAGTGTGCAAGCTCCAGCGATCCATCTATGGACTGGTGCAAACATCTCAGAGTTGGAATATACGCTTTGATGAGGTGATCAAAGCATAGGGTTTTATACAGACTTTCGGAGAAGCCTGTATTTACAAGAAACTGAGTGGGAGCTCTGTAGCATTTCTAATATTATATGTGGATGGCATATTATTGATTGGAAATGATGTAGAATTTCTGGATAGCTGAAAGTGCAACTATCCCTAGGTGGTTTTGGTAATTCCTAACAACATATAACTCATTGAGCTAATGCTATTTCAAGATGAATATTTCAGGAAAAGCTCAATGATTGGCATGGCATGGATGAGAAAAGTGGACCCCTCAAAATGCTAAGGACAAAAGGATTGGCTCAAGCTCAAAGCTCAAGACTCTACATTTTATATTTTAGTGATCCAAGATCACATTGAGTCTATAGGAAAAGCCAATACTATCAAGGAGGGATGAGGTGTTGCTTAATGGCTTACTTGCTCAAAATGCTTAGTGATATGCTCCAAAGCCCTCAACTACTTTATCACATCCACATATGACCTAAACCAAAAGTCAAACTCGGCCCCACCGATTCTTTCTATCCGACGCCACTGAGTTCAGATGTCATAGCCACTGCCACAAACCATAGGCAAATTGGTCTCACCGATAGGAATCTCGGTCTCACCGAGATGGGATTGTAATCTCTCTGTTTCCCTTCGTAATGTTTCGGTACCACCGAGATGAGCGATCGGTCCCACCGAGATTGCAACGTAAACTCTCTGTTTCCTTTTTGTAACATTTCGGTCTCACCAAAATGAGCGATCGATCCCACCGAGTTTACCTGACCAACTCTCTGGTTAGCTTATTACCAAAATCGGTCTCACCGAGTTTGTCTAATCGGTCTCACCGAGATTACATTATGCCCTAACCCTAACCATATCGGTCTTGCCAAGTTGCATGTCGGTCCCACCGAAAATCCTAACGGTCACTAGATTTGTTGAATCGGTCCGACCCAGTTTCTCAATTCGGTCCCACCGAGTTTGGCAAGTTGTGTGTAACGGTTAGATTTTGTGTGGAGGCTATATATACCCCTCCACCTCCTCTTCATTCGTGGAGAGAGCCATCATAATGGACCTACACTTCCAACTTGCATTTTCTGAGAGAGAACCACCTACACTTGTGTTGAGGCCAAGATATTCCATTCCTACCATATGAATCTTGATCTCTAGCCTTCCCCAAGTTGCTTTCCACTCAAATCTTCTTTCCACCAAATCCAAATCCTGTGAGAGAGAGTTGAGTGTTGGGGAGACTATCATTTGAAGCACAAGAGCAAGGAGTTCATCATCAACACACCATTTGTTACTTCTTGGAGAGTGGTGTCTCCTAGATTGGTGTAACATCCCAAATTTTCAGTTTGGAATGTTATACAAATAGATCATTACTGGATATCATATTTAATGCATTTTGTCTCGATCCTAGAAATTCTACGCAACTCAAGGACCCACGGAGAGAGTTGGGGATTTTGATATTTTCATATTTGAGCTTCCTCAAATTTTGGAAATAGGATCATTTGATTTTATTTAGTTTATCTTCAATTATTTGAATTATATAAAAATGAGAGAGGGAATAAAATGACTTTCCCAAAATAAAGAAATATTGAGGATTTAATAAAAAAATCAACTAAGATTTTATTTTGGATTTTCTGGCTATTTTATTTGAATTTAGGAAAGATGCGTGTTTATAAAAATTGCATTTAGGCCCCAAATAAATGTTCATCTAAACCGGATTGATTTTAGAAGCCGGAGAAAATTTATTTTGGGATTTTTTGAGTTCGTTTAGTATTTCTTTCGTTTGATTTTCTGCGTGATAATTATTTAAAAAAATCCGAACCGACTACGAAGCCAGTAATCGCCAGACTCCGCTGGCGGGTCTTTATATAGGCGACCGGCCGCCCAGCCAAACCGCCGCCACCGCCATCCCAAGCCGCCGCCGCCCTAACCCTAACCCTAGCGCCCTCACCCACCGCCGCCCGCGCCCGCCGCCGCTTCGCTTCTTCTGCCCGCCCTCGTCGCCGCCGACCGCCGACGCCACCACGGACCCGCCGACCGCCGCCGCCCTCGCCGGAGCCGCCGCCGACCCGCACCCCGAGGTTGACCTCGCTGTCGCTGTTTTTTTGAAAAACCGTACGGTTTTTCCGTCGGTTTTTTGTTTTGTTTTTTATTAGATCGGTTTTTCGGTTTAGGTTAATTAGCGAGCGTTCGCTCGTTCGTTCGTTTTAACAAACGCGTTCATCGTTTAGATCGAGTTAACGAACGTTCGTTCGTTAATCTGTTTGTCGTTTTTCTTTTTCCCGGATTTATTCCGCGATTTTTTCGATCGCGATTTCTGACCCGATTTTCGTTTTAGTATAACTTTTCGCTCGTTTATCGGAATCAGGCGATTCAAGCGCCTAGAGTTTCGTCTCGAAATCCTCTTTCCGAATAATCTACTCAAACAAGTTTTTGCTACTGTAAAATTTGACTTAGGTCCAGATTAGTAAATGAAGCTTGTTTCTTTCGCCGTTTGAGTTTTGTTTCTTCGTTCGATTTGATTCTTTTTGCAAACCGGAGTTCTTAAGTTGAGCTTTCTGGTTAGATATCTTATGTGAGTTTTACCCGTGCATTAGATGAGTACTTATTGTATGCTTGTTTGTTTTTTTGCTTGCGATAGAGTACCCGGGTTGCGCCGCTTGCTACTTCGAATCCCTAGGTTTCGCGGATCATCAGCAAGGCAAGTAACACTTTGATCATACTTCTTTATTACCCAGTTTTTATGCATTAAATCAATCCTCAAACAATTGCATGATTAGGATCTGATTAATATGTGGGTTTTGGGAAGTAGATGAGGAAACCCTTGGGAGTTACTTCTACATTTGCTTATTATGCCATGCTATGCTAGTAGACGTGGATTGGGTGAGTAAATTTCCCTGACAGATGTGAGATTGTTAATTAATGGTTTATTTTGAGGTGGCAACTTTAATACACATCTGGGTGGATTGAGGTACCTGGGTATTCCAGGATTGCCTGTTTGTTTTTGGACCGCCACCCAGGCTCAAAGGGATCATAAGATTATTCATGCTAGAAACTTCCGTGTGCACCCACATGCTATTATGGGCTCTAGCATAGTTGATTAAGTCGTGCGAACTCTTACAGTGGTAGACTAGCAGATGTAGGGGAAAGTAGGTGTACAGGTCTACCCATCGTAAGGTGCTAGCGCTTCTGAAAGACTATGTTTCGGTCATCCGTTTCTCAAACACCATGTAGGGCGAGGAAACCAACGGAGGAGATCGAGTCATGTGGGGAAAAGTGCGCAACCTCTACAGAGTGTATAAACTAACCATGATTAGCCGTGTCCCCGGTTATGGACATTTTGAGTATCTAGTACTTGGATTATCATGTGAATCTCATCATGTTACTCTTATTAATATTGTTGGGTTTGTTTAATGATGATGTTACTTAATTGGGATTCAGAATGCTGTCAACCATTCTCAATGTTTAACAACTACCATGATAGTTAAATAAATTTATTCCTTTGCAGTAGGGAAAATTGGCTTTATGCAAAACTGTAACCATAGAGCTTTCCACCAAGCCATATATGCATGTAGTATAGCTTTATTATTTCATTATTCTCTATGTGTTACATTGCCAGCATATTCCATGTGCTAACCCGTTTTCGGGCTGCAACGTTCATGTTGTAGACTTTTCAGACGACGAGTAAGATGCCTTAGGATCGTGGTTCTATACTCAGTGATGCCGTTGGAGTTGATGGACTCACTTTTCTTCCAAGCCTTCCGTTGTTATCGTTCTTAGATGGCCTTAAGCCATATTTATTGTAATAATCTCTCTTTTGAGACATTCGATGTAATAAGTGTGTGATTGCTACTCTGTTATAAATCCTTCAAGTATTGTGCATGTCAGCACTACTGATCCAGGGATGACACTGATGCACAGAGATCGTACTGTTTGAGGTCTGGTCGCTACAATTGGCTAGGTGTCACTTGGGAGCCTCCGACAAGATTGTGGAGTTGAACCAAGGAGTTTGTAAGGGCAAGGAGATCGCCTACTTCGTGAAGATCTACCTCTAGTGAGGCAAGTCCTTCATGGGCGACGGCCATGGTGGGATAGACATGGTTGCTTCTTCGTTGACCCTTCGTGGGTGGAGCCCTCCATGGACTCGCGCAACCGTTACCCTTCATGGGTTGAAGTCTCCATCAACGTGGATGTACGATAGCACCACCTATCGAAACCACGACAAAAACATCTGTGTCTCCAATTGCGTTTGAATTCTCCAAACCCTTCCCTTTACATTCTTGCAAGTTGCATGCTTTACTTTCCGCTGCTCATATACTCTTTGCATGCTTGCTTGAATTGTGTTAAGATTGCATGACTTGTGCTAAGATAGCTAAAATCTGCCAAAGACTAAAATTGGGAAAAGGATAAGTTTTTATTTGGTCAAGTAGTCTAATCATCACCCCTCTAGACATACTTTCGATCCTACAATAGCATAAAAGGATACTTGAATAAAAGTTTTTTAATGAAAGACCTCGGTGAAGCTGCTTATATATATTGGGCATCAAGATCTATATAGATAGATCAAGACGCTTAATAGGACTTTCACAAAGAACATACCTTGATAAAGTGTTGAAGAAGTTCAAAATGGATCAGTCAAAGAAAAGGTTCTTTCCTGTGTTACAAGGTGTGAAGTTGAGTCAGACTCAATGCCCGACCACTACAGAAGATAGAGAGAAAATGAAATTCAGTCCCTGTGCCTCAGCCATAGGTTCTATCATGTACGTTATGCTGTGTACCAGACCTGATGTGTGCCTTGCTATAAGTCTAGCAGGGAGGTACGAAAGTAATCCAGGAGTGGATCACTGGACAGCGGTCAAGAACATCCTGAAGTACCTGAAAAGGACTAAGGATATGTTTCTCGTTTATGGAGGTGACAAAGACCTCGTCGTAAATGGTTACGTCGATGCTAGTTTTGACACTGATCCGGATGACTCTAAGTCACAAACAGCATACATATTTATATTGGATGGGGGAGCCGTCGGTTGGTGTTGCTCCAAGTAGAGCGTCGTGGCGGGACCTACGTGTGAAACGGAGTACATAGCTGCTTCGGAAGCAGCAAATTAAGGAGTCCGGATGAAGGAGTTCATATCCGATCGTGGTGTAATACCTAGTGCATCGGGTCTAATGAAAATCTTTTGTGACAATACTGGAGCAATTGCCTTGGCGAAGGAATCCAGATTTCACAAAAGAACCAAACGCATCTAGAGACTCTTCAAATCCATCCGTGATCAAGTCAAGGAGGTAGACATAGAGATTTGCAAAATACATACGTATCTTAATGTTGCAGACCCATTGACTAAGCCTCTTCCACGAGCAAAACATGATCAGCACCAAGACTCCATGGGTGTTAGAATCGTTACTATGTAATCTAGAGTATTTACTCTAGTGGAAGTGGGAGACTGAAGGAAATATGCCCTAGAGGCAATAATAAAGTTGTTATTTTATACTCCCTCCGTTCCTAAATATTTGTCTTTTTAGAGATTTCAAATGGACTACCACATACGGATGTATATAGACATATTTTAAAGCGTAGATTCACTCATTTTGCTCCATATGTAGTCACTTGTTGAAATCTCTAGAAAGACAAATATTTAGGAACGGAGGGAGTATTTCCTTATTCATGATAAATATTTATTATTCATGCTAGAATTATATTGATCGGAAACCTTAATACATGTGTGAATACATAGACAAACACTGTATCCCTAGTGAGCCTCTACTTGACTAGCTCGTTGATCAAAGATGGTTAAGGTTTCCTAACCATGGACATGAGTTGTTATATACTGAGATCACATCATTAGGAGAATGATGTGATGGACATGACCCATCCGTTAGCTTAGCATATTGATCGTTCAGTTTTATACTATTGCTTTCTTCATGTCAAATGCATATTCCTCCGACTATGAGATTATGGAACTCCCGGATACCGGAGGAATACCTTGTGTGCTATCAAACATCAGAAAGTAACTAGGTGATTATAAAGATGCTCTACAGGTATCTCCGAAGGTGTTTGTTGGGTTGGCATTGATCGAGATTAGGATTTGTCACTCCGAGTATCGGAGAGGTATCTTTGGGCCCTCTCGGTAATGCACATCATAAGAAGCCTTCCAAGCAAAGTAAGTAATGAGTTAGTTGCGGGATGATGTATTACGGAACGAGTAAGAGACTTGCCTGTAATGAGATTGAACTAGGTATGAAGATACCGACGATCGAATCTCGGGCTAGTAACATACCAATGACAAAGGGAATAACGTATGTTGTCATAAAGGTTCGACCGACAAAGATCTTCGTAGAATATGTAGGAACCAATTTGAGCATCCAGGTTCCGCTATTGGTTATTGACTGGAGAAGTGTCTTGGTCATGTCTACATAGTTCTCGAACCCGTAGGGTTATCACGCTTAACGTTCGATGACGATTTAGTATTATATGAGTTATATGATTTGGTGACCGAATGTTGTTCAGAGTCCCGGATGAGATCAAGGACATGACAAGGAGTATCGAAATGGTCGAGAGGTAAATATTGATATATAGGATGATAGTATTCGGACACCGGAAGTGTTTCGAAATGTATCAGGTAGTTATCGGAGTATCGGGAGGGTTACCGGAACCCCCAGGGGAAAGATATGGGCCATATGGGCCATAGGAGGGGAACACACCAGCCCAAAAGGGGTGCCCCCCCAAGGAAGGAGGCCGAGTGGGAGAAGGGAAAGAGGGGATTCAGCCCCCCTTTCCTTCTTTCCCCCTCCGGCAAATATGGAAGGGGGGAGGCCAAATTGGGGAGGACCCCAAGTAGGATTCCTCCTACTTAGGGCCACCCTTGCTGCTCCCCTCCGCCTCCCACATATATATACGTGGGTAGGGGGCTCCTAGAACACACAACAACAATCGTTAGCCATGTACAGCGCCCCCCTCCACAGTTTACGCCTTCGGTCATATCTTCGTAGTGCTTAGGCGAAGCCCTGCACAGATCACTTCGCCATCACCGTCACCACGCCGTCGTGCTGACGGAATGCATCTACTTCCTCGACACCTTGCGGGAACAAGAGGGCAAGGGATGTCATCACGCTGAAAGTGTGCAGAACTCGGAGGTGTCGTACGTTCGGTACTTGGTCGATCAGAGCCAGAAGAAGATCGACTACATCAACCTCGTTGTCAAACGCTTCCACTTCCGGTCTACGAGGGTACGTGGACACACTCTTCCTCCCTCGTTGCTATGCATCTCCTAGATAGATCTTGCTGGAGCGTAGGATTTTTTTTAAATTGCATGCTACATTTCCCAACATCCGATTGACTTTTCGTGGCTACAGAGGCTTGCGGCGGCGAAACTCCCGATCTAGGTTTATTTCTGGGGGTTTCTTTATTTATAGGAATTTTTGCTGTCGGGAACAAGTGAGGGGGTCCACGAGGCAACGACAAGACAGGGGGCGCGCCCTAGGGGGGCGCCCTCCACCCTTGTGGATGCTTCATGGCTCTTCTGCCCAACACTTTTGCTTCCGGGGATTCTTCTGGTCCATAAAAAATGACCATAAATTTACAGCTCATTTGGACTCTGTTTGATATTCCATTTCTGTGAAACACAAAAACAAGGAAAAAACAGAAACTGCCACTGGGCTCCAGGTTAATAGGTTAGTCCCAAAAATAATATAAAATAGCATAAAGTAGCATACAAAACATACAAGATAGATAATATAATAGCATGGAACAATAAAAAATTATAGATACATTGGAGACGTATCAAGCATCCCCAAGCTTAATTCCTGCTCGTCCTCGAGTAGGTAAATGACAAAAAACACAATTTTTGATGTGGAATGCTGCCTAACTTATTTATCCATGTAACTTTCTTTATTGTGTCATGAATATTCAGATCCATAAGGTTCAAAACAAAAGTTTAATATTGACATAAAAACTATAATACTTCAAGCATACTAATAAAGCAATAATGTCTTCTCAAAATAACATGGCCAAAGAAATCTATCCCTACAAAATCATATAATTTGGCTATGCTCCATCTTCATCACATAAAGTATTCAAATCATGCACAACCCCCATGACAAGCCAAGCAATTGTTTCATACTTTGATGTTCTTAAACATTTTCAACTTTCACGCAATACATGAGCTGGAGCCATGGACATAACACTATAGGTGGAATTGAATATGGTGGTTGTGGAGAAGACAAAAAAGAAGGAGATAGTCTCACATCAACTAGGTGTGTGAACGGGCTATGGAGATGCCCATCAATAGATATCAATGTGAGTGAGTAGGGATTGCCATGCAATGGATGCACTAGAGCTATAAGTTTATGAAAGCTCAAAAAGAACTAAGTGGGTGTGCACCCAACTCGCTTGCTCACGAAGACCTAGGGCAATTTGAGGAAGCCATCATTGGAATATACAAGACAAGTTCTATAATGAAAAATTCCCACTAGTATATGACAATGACAACATAGGAGACTCTCTATCATGAAGATCATGGTGCTACTTTGAAGCACAAGTGTGGAAAAAGGATAGTAACTTTGCCCCTTCTCTCTTTTCTCTCATTTTTTTGGTGTGTTTCTTTGGCCTCTTTTTTATGGGCTTCTTTGGCCTCTTCTATTTTTTTTATAAAGTCCTGAGACTCATCCCAGTTTGTGAGGGAACCATAGCTTCCATCATCCTCTTCTCACATGGGACAATGCTCTAATAATGATGATCATCACACTTTTATTTACTTACAACTCAATAGTTACAACTCGATACTGAGATCAAAATATGACTCCATATGAATGCCTCTGGTGGTGTACCGGGATGCGCAATGATCTAGCGTAGCAAATGACATAAAAAATGAACAAGCCATGTAAATATCATGCTAGCTATCTTACGATCATGCAAAACAATATGACAATGATGGAGTGTGTCATAGTAAAACGGAACAGTGAAGTTGCATGGCAATATATCTCGGAATGGCTATGGAAATGCCATAATAGGTAGGTATGGTGGCTGTTTTGAGGAAGGTAATAGGTGGGTGTATGGCACCGGCGAAAGTTGCGCGGTACTAGAGAGGCTAGCAATGGTGGAAGGGCGAGAGTGCGTATAATCCATGGACTCAACATTGGTCATAAAGAACTCACATACTTATTGCAAAAATCTATTAGTCATTGAAACAAAGTACTACACAAATGCTCCTAGGGGGATAGATTGGTAGGAAAAGACCATCGCTCGTCCCCGACAGCCACTCATAAGGAAGACAATCAATAAATAAATCATGCTCCGACTTCATCACATAACGGTTCACCATACGTGCGTGCTACGGGAATCACAAACTTTAACACAAGTATTTCTACAATCCACAATTACTCAGTAGCATGACTCTAATATCACATTGCAAGAAAAACCAATCTAGTTGGCCAAACCAACCCGATAATTTGAAGAGAAATACAAAGATATCATAAGAATTTAGAGAACATTCAAATAATATTCACTACAAAAAAAGACACACCCGTGACATTTTGGGCCGAACAATTTTTTTTGTCATACTTATGACACTTCTATGATGATAATTGTGACAAAACCCAGTATCATCATAGATGTGGTGGGCTCCTACTTCTATTACAAAAAAATCATGACATAAAATGGGCGGGCCGGAGAATGGGTGGGCCGGAGACGCAGCTGCATGACATTCTTTGGGCCGTCCATGACGGAAAAAACCATGGTAGAAGCGAGGGCGAGGAAAATTTCGGGGAGTTCCCGGTTATGGTGGGTGGTCGGGGTCGAGCGATGCGTGTTTCTCTCATACCGTACGCGCGTGGGTACGAGGCGTTGGGCTCTAACTAAACCCGAGCGAGGTGTCGCCTAACTGAACCTAAGCGATTGCACTGCAGGCTACGCGTTACTGAACCCGAGCGATCAAGCAATTCCTTCACTACTGCTGCTAACTGAAGCTGATCGATGCTGCCTCTGGATGAACAGTGAGCGTTGCTGAGGGGTTTGGATGAACAGTTCCCGGTGGGGGTGGATGAATAGGACCCCGTGGTGTTGCCTTTGGATGAACAGGACCCCGATCGATCGAGCCAGTTGGGGCTGGATGAACAGGACCACGTGGGGGGCTGGATGAATAGTGCGACCCCGTGGAGGGCTGGTTGAACAGTAGCCGATGGAGGGCTGGATGAACAGTAGCCCGTGGAGAGGGCTAGTTGAACAGTAGCCGGTGGAGTACCGGGCGGTGGGGGCTGGATGAACAGGAGCCCGTGGATGAACAGTCGCAGGTGGAGGCTGGAGGAGGTCGACGGTGGATGAACAGTAGCCCGTGGAGGCTGGAGGAGGTCGTCGGTGGAGATGAACAGTATCCCGTGGAGTCCCGTTTTGCGGTACGCCACACCCCTCCCGATGAACAGGACCCCGTTTCGACCATAGCACTCCAACAAGTCAGTTTCCTCCGTTTTGCGGTGCGCCACACCCCTCCCGATCAACAAGACCCTGTTCCGACTGTAGGAGGTCCAACACAAGTCCGTTTCCTCCGTTTTGCGGCTCGCCAGACCCCTCCCGATGAACAGGATCCCGTTTCGAACGTGGCTGGTCGAACACATGGTCGTTTCCTCCGTTCTGCGGTACGCCAGGCCTCATTTTCATTGGCTGTTCCGTCCAAGCCGGTTGGCTCCCACGCGTTCTGTTGCCTCCCCATGAACACGATGCATTCCGTTGCCTCCCCATGAAGACGCAGTTTCTCATTTCTGACTCAGCCATGTACGCGAGCCCTGGCCATACGTATGCACGAGTAGGCGTCCGAGACCCCACCTGTATGTACGTACGTGGCCGTATTTACTTTCTTGCACCCTAGCCATTGTACATACATGTATATGCTACTTGCGCGCCTCTACTACGACATGTGCGCGCCTCTACTACGACACGTGCACGCCTCTACATCGACTAGTATGTACGTACACGTTCGCGACCAGAATGACAACGCTATGTACGCTTCCACCAGGTGGGTCCCGACTGTCAGGCATTTCCTTGCGTGCGAAGATGTAGCTGGTGGGTCCCAGCAGTCAGGGGGGCGAATCGTTTTTTGCCCGGACACACTTCCTTGCGTGCGAAGATGTAGTTGGTGGGTCCCAGCAGTCAGGGGGGCGAATCATTTTTTTGCCCGAACGCACTTCCTTGCGTGCGAAGATGTAGCTGGTGGGTCCCAGCAGTCAGGGGGAAACATTTTTTTCGTGAAATATAGTGGACCGTCTGGTGGGTCCCTGCTATCAGGTGGAGGAATAATTATTTTGCGCATAATAAGGAGGCACTTCCTTGCTGCCGTCATGGACCCAGTTGTCAGCCAATCCACGTACAGTACTCTTCCCATGGAAGTCGTTCCTTGACCACGTTGACCATGCTGCGCCGAGAGCACCAGGGCGGTGGACGATGGCGAGGCCTAGGAAGGGGACGATGCGGAGCCGGGGAAGAAGCGGCAGTGGAAGCCCGCGCGGAGAGGAGTACGAGGGTTCACTGGTTTGGCTATGGTGTGAGGCTGCCGTCGCCGCAGAATAACAGGGGTTGTGGGTGAGTAGAGGGATGCCCTGGCCAGCGATGGGAGTAATAGGGGGCGGTGAGGCCTGTGCGGCACCACCCGGCCACTAGAGGCGGGAGCAGGCGGTCCCGACGGCGCTGGATTTGGCGGCTGGAGCAAGAAGATCAAAGATTGAAGAAACACGACGGTCGTTGGATTGACATCCAACGGTTACGTCTGCTAGAATCGTTTGTTGACATATATAATAATTAAAAAAAAATCTTGCATATGCGTCAACTTAATAGGCCCACAAGTCAGACCATTCCCTCTTTTTTTAATAATTTATATATAGCTCATTGCAACTTCTTATGCAATTTATTGCAGTCCGTTTTTTGGCCAGGGCCAGGGTTAAAAATTTAAACAAAATTTTGCATATTTCTGTGGGTTCCAAACTATTTTTAATACCGAAATGTCGAGCCAGATTTAAAGTACTATAAAGATATATTTAAATTAGGTTAAAGCCCAGTGAACTAGGAATCTGAAAATGTGAAAAAAAATCAGAAATTATAAAGTAATTGCCAATTTGTCATCTGTTTTTATATTTACAGCCCATTTCATATTAATTTCAAGATTTGCAGGCGTCTTGAAAGAGTTGCAGCCCATTAGGGCGTAGAAAAATATGTTGGCCTGGATTGGGTATTCTTCAGAAAAAATAAACTGGTCTCATTTTCACAAAGAAAAATAGTTGGGATGGTCACATGGTGAACATAAAATATAAGCCTGGGCTAGACGGGCCACAACCGAGTTCAAACCCTGCTCCGTCTCAACAATAACAAAAAAAATACTGCTCGAGCTGCTACGTCCTAGGTGTCAGCCGATCTTGTGATGTTCTCTTGTCTATTGACTATATACGCTCACAATGTCATGGGCCCCAGATGTCAGGAAAACACTAGGAGGAAGCATTTTATTTTTCCGTATGCTGACATGGTGGGCCCCTACTGTCATCCTCTCCACGTACTTCTGCCGATTCCTATTGTTTGTTGACCATGTTGACCACGCGAGAGGGCGGCGCCGCGACGAGTGCACCAAAGCGCGCGGAGGACGACGGCGAGGCCTCGAACGTCGGCGTTAACGATTTAGGAGACGGTGGGGCGGTGATGCATGCGCTAAGGCGCAGCCAGCCATGAAAGGCGGAAGCAGGCGGCCCCGCCGGTGCTGGTTTGGTTTTGGCGGCAGGAGGAAGACAAGACTGAAGAAACACGACAGACTATAAAAGCAGCAGGAGTACTTAACAACCTTAACTGAAACCAGCAGGGGCACTTAACAACCATAGCTAAAAGCAATATGAGTACTTATACATGTTCAACCGTACAAAGCACGCCTAAAACAGTGCTATTTTGCCTACAGTTAACCAAGGGAGAGGCCGCCAAGCCCCAGGACAAGGCCCAGGCACCACCCCGCGCATCCACAGCCTTCTGAAAGCGGCTTCATCTCGCAATGTGGTCAATAAACAGGATATTCGCTTTAGAGCCATGGAAAAGCAGGAACATAATCTTCTGTCCTATTCTCCAAGATGGATGGGCCTTCATTATTTGAGACCACCCATGAATAAGTATCTTTTCACCTCCAAGGGGAATGGAGAAGGTCGACATAAACATCATGTTGTGACCAAGCGGAAGTTTGACCCGACCATGGTCAGGCATCTGTATAGGAACAATAGAACTGGGCAGTTTCTATTTCAAGAAGATCACAACTGTAAAACTGTGTATAAGCAACAGTTTATGAACAACATATATAACAGAAAACAGCTCGTACCATAAGTTTCTAGACACAGTTGGACCTGTTCAACGAGTGCAGCAATGGCACACATATCCCATGTGGCCTTCCACCATTGAAACGCCCCACAAGGACCTCAAGATGATCAATAAAGTGTACTCCCTCCGTCCGCCAAAGAGTGGACGTTTAGAGGCCAGCGTTTTTCCCAGAATAAGTGTACGTCTGCGTTGCGCTGGGTACTTTTGCATTCGCCCCCCTGGTCCACGCCTCGAGCATCACTCCAGCGCAAATGAATCACCGCACGCAAACTCCCCAATCCTCTTCCTCTCCCCCAACGATCCTCTCCTCCGATCCAATCCCAAATCACCGTCGGTCCAACCTCCAATCCAGGGCCTCCCCCTCTCACCCCAAATCGATGGCATCCCGTCCATATAAACAGCCGGCGAGGTGGCGTCCATCGCACTGGAGCCATGGCAGGCGAAGCAGAGGGTGGAGGAGCCAAATCCGGCGATGGCAAGCTAGTCAAGGCCGTCGCGATGGCCGGCGGCGCAGCACGCGACCGCAGCGGATCTGGTTCTGGGGGCCCCATCCGTGCGCATCCAGGAAGGTTCCGACCGTGGTCGCCCTCGCCCTCGTACGTTAGTCGGCAGCGTCGGTTCGGTGTCGGAGCCAAGATTGTCGACCCGGATGAGTATGTAGTGTGTGATGGTGAAGCCGGTGCTGTGGCTAACCAGGACGGCGCGGCGGCGGTCTTTGGCAAGATGGCATGGCAAGAGGAGTGCGTCCCGGTGTCGACCAGACACCGCTGGTTGCAGTCTTTGGGCATGCCGCCGAGAACACCAAAGAAGTAGTACTAGCTCTGTAAGTTTGGCTTGATGCAAATCTTGGCTTTTAGTTACTGGCGTTCAAGTTAATACAAGTCCTAGTGGTGATGTAGAGGGAGATCTAAGTATGGCTGTGTATCCTTAAAATTTCAAGTATGAACAATTTGTAGTGGTTAAATGACAGACATGACTATGATGATCTGTTGCATAAATAAGGTGTTCTCTTGATGAATGAATCCTGATCTCTGAAGTGGTGACTATACTTTCTATACAGATTTGGCATGAACAGATTTGGCATGAAAATTACTTTGACTATTAAACAGATTTTGCATGAAAATTACTTTGACTATTGAACAGATTTGGCATGAAAATTACATTGACTATTGAAGCAAGAACTATTACAACTTCTAGTCGGCTATGATCTGAATGGCGCTCTCATAGAGTTCGCGGTCACACCCTAAAACATCAGGTAGATTTCCTGTACGCTCTAGGCCATCCTTGTACATGTGAGGGATCTTGTAGTCATTGCCTCCACCTATCTTGATTACCTCAATTAAGCAACTCTATAGTGTAAGGAAAATCCTGTTTATCTTATCGGCATCATAAGCATGATATTCGTGCTACACATTGTTGATTAGCTCATCTAAATTATTAGAGACTAGCCTATCTGACATGGATTGTAGTGAAGAAAATAGGCCAAGGTCTAGAGCGTTCATATCTGGTGAGTCCGCAGGCTGTTGCATGAGGCGAATATCAAGCCCAGTTTGGGCAACGACACTAAGAAAACCTGGGTCATTACTTGGGACATGTGAGGGTGCATTGTCTTGCTGGATCCATATAGTCTCACCAGCAATCTCTTGAGGCCAAACTGCTTGAATATCTGGTAGTACCTTTTGAATCAAAAACTCCCTTGACGTATCTCTCCTAACACTGATTGTTTTGGTGATCAACGTCCCTCTTGGACGATTATCACTTTTCCTTGGCGCTGGCTCCTACAACCAACAACGCAACTCAAGTTAGATTATGTATGGATGTGTCTAATAAATAAAAGAGTAAAGGTTGAAATTCACCTTTTTGATAAACGGCCAAATGCCTATCTTTCCATCAAAAATACAAATACCTTCTGCATTATATCTAGGCCTGCCTATTACAACCAAAAACATTATTTTTCCAATGGAGTTTTTATTTTGCACAGTCCTATGTGGGTTTTCTTCTGATGGCAGCTTGTAGAATTTCATGGTCTTTTGGGTGGTGTTAAACCACTTTTCATCTAAATGTAATATGTTAGCATGTCCTTGAATGTGGGCTTATTTGGCAAACTTTGTGTGTGAAACATAGAGAGACAATGACGCAGCCTAGCCTTCATGTTTGCTTCCTTCAAATATGGCTTGAGTGAGCTGGAATGCCTATCTAGCAAGCCTTCCGTAAACATCCAATGTAATGTGCTTTTCTTCACACCCAAAGCTCTTGCAAGACTACGTATAGTTCTCCTTTGACTCCGAGGAATCTCTGGAACCCTACCAAGGTCAACTACAATCCTTTTGCGACCACAATTTTTTGGCTTCCTTGATCGTACATCAACGGGTATGCCTTGTCGAAGACACTCCTTCACCCTCCTCCAAACGCGTCTGACCTTGTACACTAAAACTTGGAACATGTTTGCAACTTCTTTGGTTGTGGTCTTCTTTAATCTCTGGTCGACACTTCTTGCTAGTAATTCTTCATAAATACCAGTCCTTTGCAAATCTGTTAAATTCTTGTATTTGTCTTCATTACGAACTTGTTCATTATCTTCTTGCTCCACATCCATGTCTTCATCTGGTGCTGAATTGTACATGGCTTCATGCGGTTCTGAATCATCAAGCTCTTCTTCATCAAACTGAATCTCTATATCTCCGGCATACACACCATAGTACTCCGGGTCAACATGAAGGTTATCTAGAGCTTCATCCATTGCTTGCACTTCCTCTTCCATGCTCTGGATAAAACCGCCGTGGTCTTCAAGTTCATCGTCTACAAGGTGAGGTTATGTGAGTACTTGAATAAGATCGTAATTAAACATTCAAATGTGCGAAGTAAATTGTTTTACTAACCTGATTCATCTGATTCATGCAGGTTCTCTTCTCCATGGGCAACATCGGCCTCATGTTCCTCTTCTCCATGGGCAATGTCGGCCTCATGTTTTACATGAAGACACCATCAGGATTAGCTACAGTATGCAGAAGAATTGAACATGTGCATATGGTCAAGATGTACCATGGTTCATGTTCAGATCGAAGTGATGTCCAGCCAGTGGTACTTCTTCATGCAAGGGAGGCTCATGTTCATCTTCTCCAGCGAATTGATGGTCGGCCTGGAGTACTTCTTCATGCATGTGAGGCTCAAAACCAACCCGGGGCTCTTCAAGCAAGGCAGCCTCATGTTCGTCCTCTATGGTGAAGAAGAAACATCAGCATGTGCACATGTTCAAGGGGAACAAATGAAAAGATGATCAAGATGTACCTGGGTTCATGTTCAGATCGAAGTGATGACCAAACTGGAGCACTTCCTCATGCAAGGGAGGCTCAAGTCCATCTTCTCCCTCTCCTGGTGCTATATTCAAGTCAATGGCCATGGTCTGTGTGTGTTGTTTTACTTGGTGCTACTGTGCTGGCTTTATAGCTGGGCACAGACGCTTCATCTACTGAAATTGTAAACTTGGCGCCTCTAATTTCTGTAATCTGGCGCCTCTAATTTTTAGTACTAGTTGTTGCTGGCGGGAAGCACTGTGGCGGGAGCAAAATTATGTTGGTAAAGTTCTATTTTACTTCTCCCTTCTCATTTACTGCTGCAGGAATCAAAGCAGTGGCAAATGTGTGGCGCCTTAATTGAGTGGTGGGAGGGCTTTTTTGCAAAATCCTTATTTTGTCTTAGAAAACCCAGACATCCACTCTTTGGCGGACGGAGGGAGTAGGAACTTGTGGATGTTGTCCCAGTCAACCTCAGTGCCATCAGTAACAGCCGAGTTCTAACAGAATAACAAATGAGCAGCCTGCTTAACTCTGAAAAAACCTACACATGCCACCAATTATAAGAAAATATTAGTTAGAAGTAGCATCTTTGTGAGAGATTCGTTGCTACTTCTAAAGTTAAATTGTGATTAGTTAGACAGTATAGGTGGATTAGGAAGTAATCAAGGCAACAAGCAAGAACCAGATACAAAACTAACATGGATGAACAATTGGAACGACGTCGGGGTGGAAGATCGCAGTGAAGATGAGACTAGGTTCTGCTATTTCCATCAACATTCCTGCGCCAACTTTCAGTCTGTAACACTTGAGAAAGTTTATCCAAGTTCGGCCATAAAAAAGCAGCGATCTTCTTGGTTCATGAACCCAACTCAGAACTTATATCCATGGCTTGTCTTGACTGATACCATTAAACTGGTGTATTTAGTTATGGCAAGGCCAAGCATCTTGAGTACATGTGTTCTGGCAGAGCAAATAATGCACTGCAGGAAAAATAATATGAGAACACAATGTATTCCCTATCCAAATCTAGGAATAATTTCCTCCTTCACGTCAGTGTTGACCATAGTACTATTAGTACCTTTTATCCAAATATAGCAATCCAAATTTCCAAATTAGTCGACGGCATGTTCAAAAAAAAAACACCCTCCCGGATAGAAAACATGATTCTTGGAACATACTGTGCGCGTTTTAAAATCATGTGTTAGGATGAGAAGGGACAAGTGTGGCGTCTCGCCGAGGGCGCAGAAACCTGTAGGGTCCTTGCACTTTGGGCACTGCAAATGAAACACACTAGATTCAGTAGGAATAAAAATGCATCAACGGCGGCGGCTGTCATCCTAGGATTACCCGCGACCATGGGACTTGGATTTATCGGGGATGGATGAAGAATTCATAACTGGTTCTCCACGAGAAAACCCTATGCAATCGCCGAGCGGAGGTTTTCTCTGAACAAGCAGACGAGGAAGAAGGGGATTCAAGCCCAGTGAAATATTGCCGCTTCGTCCGTCCAGCTTACTGCTAAAGCTGGAAAGGGGGTGGGTGGGTTGTGATTTGACGGCTCATTGGGCATTACTGCGGCGCTACGACCGGGGTGTGTCTACCGTGCAGTTGTGCACTCTAATTTGGTGCATATGGCACGTGGACCCCGTTGCCGGATGCCCCACATATCAGAGAAAGGAAGTAGAAAGACAGGAGTAACTAGTTACACATAAATATATTTTTGAGAGAGAGATACTCCCTCTGTAAAGAAATATACAAATCTTTTATATCACAACTTTATACATAAGAAAAATCAAGGGGAATATATATAACATATATAATTATAAAAAACTGAGTTGTTTTTAACACAGTATAGACGAGTTGGTGATGATGGTGTGCCTGCCATCCTGCAATATAGGCTGTCCGATTTATATCTGACGGATAGGAAGGAAACTATGGCAGTTTTTGCAAAAAGGTACCCACACACCTCTCCACATATGCAAATAAGGCCTCCCCTCGTTCATCCTTTTCTCTCACAAGATAAAATGCGCATACAAATGCATCTTGATGTTACGTGCAACACACGGGAATTATGGGGATTCAGCTAAGAAAATAATACTCAGACAGGCTCACGGTTCTGGACTTTGGGCCGCAGGCCCACCCTGCATGTTTGGGGGCCATGTGTTCTACCTCGGCGCTTTTCATATTGCAAGCGATCGGTACGGCGCTGGTTTTAGATGCTGTCGCAAGGCGAATACACAAAATTGAATAAAGCACGACAGCTGTTGGAATGAAATCAAACGATAGTTCCTAACCAGCAATGAGAGTTGCAATTCTATCAACGATATACCATGTGATAAATAATACTGTCGTACTACCTATACACACAAGACACTTGTTTCACCATGCCAGATTATTACATCAAAATCTCTCGGAGGATAGATCAGTTCGGCAGTTGCGTGCTGCTACTGAAGAATTTCAAAGTTGATCTGGACCAGCTCTCCTTGCCGAGAAAGTTTGATTTTAACATCATCCCCTACCGCAAGATATGATTTAGATTTGAACCTTGACCATCCTTTAGCATCAATCATCATGCGACCATACTTTGTACTTATGGTATATTGAGCAGGTTCATTCACACCAAGGCTGCGCATGGTAAGAGAAACTTGGCCGCGGTCACCCGGATTGTGGAATGACTCCCTCGTTGCTCTAGGAATTCTCTGTTTGCAAACAAGAAGACATACCTAAACAGTTAGATCAACACAGTGAATCATGTGAAACAACATGGAAAGAAAAAAGAACAAAACACTTGGGCAGCCAATGCTTACCAAGAAGGTGGACATGTCGGTTTTTGTAAGGACTTTGGTATATGAAGTGCAAACTGCAGCCCAGTCTGTTGCCGGTGCAACTGCTTGTTCGGTTGCCGCTGCCAGGGCCGGAGTAGATGCAAGTGCAAGTGTTGGTGCAGGTGCCGAAGCCATTGCTGGTGCCCGTGCCGGAGCGACTGGTAGTGTCGCTGCTGTTGCCGGAGATGGTGCTCCTTGTAGAGCTGGTGCCGGCGTCGGAGCAGGTGCCGGTGTCGATGCCCGATCCTCCAGTAGATCAGCCTAATCCGCTGACGCGGTCAATGCCCAATCCTCAGCTGGATCAGACTGAGCTGCTGCCGCTGTCAGTGCTAGAGCAACTGCCGGTGGTCGATCCGTTGCTGAAGGTGGTACCGATTTGCGAGACAGCATCGATCGTGTCTGGTCTGTTATGATCAGCTTTCTAACTTGACTGTGATCCAATTTTTTTTTCTTCATTTCTTTTAAATGCGAGAAGGACTAATTGGGTGTTTTTGTTAAACCAAACTGCAGTTCATCATAGGGATTCAGCTTGTACTCGACACAACGATCGATCCAATTTTTCCATAGAATATAAGTGATGGACAAAGGCCTTCAAGCATCGACACGACATAAGAAGTGAACCTGCAAAAATAGCCATCGTAGAGCAAACCAAATGGTTTATGCTATGATGCATGTCATATGGCAAAACCTGCATCGTAAAATTGCAGGAAAAGAAAGAAAACATGACATTAAATCAATAAGATTTAGACAGTAAATCAATAAGATTTACTTGATGTGACACTAGTGAATCCTTACCAGGAAATCATTGTGTTGAAGTACTAAACAGAAGATTGATCGTCCAACTACGGGTGGCATGCAGGGCCCCCGCCTACTCCCACAAGCAGGATAGTCCAAAGGTCATGACAAATCATATGGACCGAACATCCATGGGGCTGGAAATCCTAGTGGGTGCAATAAACCCTGCAATGCATACAGATATTGGAGTGTAACCATAATTGATAAGCCGCCCTCACAAAAAAGATGATATGGATACTTCAAAATATACAGACTGAATTGAGTGGACGGACATTAACATAGACTGTTCTCAAGACTGACCACACACCAAAAGCGGCAATACTAAACAATACAGGGTTCACAAACACAAATCAAGTACTGAACAATAGTACTTACTATAGACAAGCAAAGTTGCACTAATTAAACTTTGCAGACTATTTCTTGCCACCGACCTATGGGATGAACCCCGCATAACTGACTAGGCCATGGACTTCGTGAGAGATGTCTACCTGCACCATCACCATCTTGTCAACCTTGGAGAACCTAACAGAGTGGTCTTTCCACTCATAAACATGATGATGAAGATAGGCCGCATCAGATTTGTTGGGAAGCTTTACAAGAACCACACCCTTCGTAATTGAAGGCACAACCAGGAAATTGTTGTGGTCAAGTACAGCCTCGAGAACACGTCTGACAACAATGCTACAGGAAAACACTAGTTCAGGACACGTGGCAACAATGACACAACAGTTGGATAGTTTAGCAGTAGAACTCATCCTCAGGTCTTCCAGTTCACACGGCATGACTTTGAGAACTTCATCTCCACCGCGGACCTGGTTCTAATTCAAACAGAAACCATATTTTATTACTACCTCCATTTAGAAATATAAGATGACTTTCGATATTATACTCCATATATGACTACATATACGCACATAAATGAGTGAACAAAGACACTAGAACATGTCTTCAAAGGCATGAGAGCAGAGGATTACTTGCAATATCCATAACACTAGTTACTGAGGCAAATATACCCTCTTCAAAGGTAGAATTGATGTTCATAAAGTACTCCCTCCGTCCCAAAATTCTTGTCTTAGATTTGTCTAGATACGGATGTATCAAGTACATCAGTATCTAGACAAATCTAAGACAAGAATTTTGGGACAGAGGGAGTAGTTGAAAGTAATCTATACTCAATGTCAACCCCTCGCATGTTTTGGTCAAAAGAGGAATTTAGAACCATCATTTGGCACACAAAAATCACATGCAAGATCACCCAGAAAGTTGTACTACTAGTACTAGTACTGCGCGTTAGATGAAAAAACACGATCAAGATCGAGAAAAAGATCGTCAAGAAGAGATATTACCTGGACTTGCTTAATGAGGGATCCCGGAGAAGGGGGCTTGGACAGGGCGATGGCTTTGAGCTTGTCTGCGGTAGTCTCAGCAGGGTGCTTGCACTTCTTCGTACCATGAGCCTCGACAGTTTTGGCCAGAGCCATAGACATCACGTCGGCCGGTGCTCCAGCATCCATCCAAGAGAGGAAGCTGAGAGAGAACAGTGAAATGAGGAATGAGATGAGGGAGAAGCGAAGCGAGTGGGGGTTTTCTTCGAGAGAGGAAGTTTAGAGAGAAGAGTGAAATGATGGTTGCTTCATCCGTCCAACTTACTGCTGGAAAGGAGGGGTTTTGTGATTTGACGGCTCATTGGGCATTACGGCGGCGCTTCGATCGGGGTAGTCTACCATCACTCTACTACGGAGTAATTTAGTGCATGGCTGGTGGACCGCCATGCTGGCTGTCCCACATGTCGGTGAAAGTGAGTAATTTAGTGCATGGCTGGAGGAGGATCCGCATGGTAGAGCGTGTCCACAGTTTTTCTGAAGAAAAAAATGATTACCGCAAGCGTTTCCACTATTACGACAGGGGAGTGCGAAACACGGCAGCCACTTGAACATACAGAGTGCTCCTACTACTAGGCATGTGCAGTGGTTCATACGTCAGTACTACATAATATTGTTGCTAGTGTAGTAAGATATGACGATAACAAATGATGTTGTGTGCACGTCAACTATATGAACAGTAATGTAGTAACATAGTACCGCTTTTTCGATTGTCCGGTCGAGAATGAACTGTGAGATCAAAGTTAACAGAACTAGGTTTACAACGCATGGAGAGTACGGTGCTACAGTACTCCACGAAACATGAACCATATGAAGCATGAATCAGTGTTAGGCAGGGTGTATGAAGGGTGCACGGAATGGGAGCAAAAGTTCCCTTCTCGACCCACTTTTGGGTGTTAGGCAGAGTGCATGAAGGGTGCATGAGTCCACACTAGTAGGTTAACACAAATACAGAAAGAGGGAACAACTATATTGAGATGAGAATGCAACCAAACACACCCACACGCTTTGTGCTCTGAGGATCGATCTGCACTGGCTCGAGTTTGATCCAACGGTCATGTTGCGCCAAGACATGGACATGCCCATGCAGAGGGAGCCTACACACCACCAAAGTCCCTCTGCTTCTCAAGGCGCACAATGTTGGTGATGCAGGGTGCAACCGCCCGCAGAACCCGCTCCCGGTCGATGGGAGCCAGCTCGTCAAAGACGGCGTCCAATGACACGAATGGATTCCGGTGACGGAGCCCTAAAAGGATTCGCCCGGCAACAGCGACGACAGCCCACAACCCCTCCTTGTCCAGCTCCATCCCCACCATCACGCAGAGATGGCTCAGCTCCTCGGAGATATAGGTGAAGAAGGAGACCAGATCAGGAAGCCGCAACTCGTTGAAGTCGACCGGGTGGTCGAACGGGTTTAGCCCGACGGCCGACATGGTCGCGCTGGCATGACGGTAGGCATCGTGCAGCCGCAACACGTGCGTGGCAACTTGGTTCACCAAGTGGATGAGGCGATCCTGGACCTCGTCACGATCGGCCCGCCAAGGCTCAAGCGGCTCCCGGACGGCCTATCGTATCTCCCGCTTTCTGCAGCAACGTCGACGACGTCTCGAGCATCTTTGTGGTGGACACCTGCCAATTCTGAAGCTCTGTGAATTCCCGCACATAACGGAGGAGCATGGCACTCCTCTCCTCCTTGAGCTCACGGAGCTCCACGTCCTTGGCCCTGAGCTCCGCATCCTTGGCCTGGAGCTCCTGTGTCAGGCACCTCACCTCGTACTCCATGATCTGCTGCGCCGCCATGGCACTAGGTAGAAGCAATGGGGAGAGGAAGCAAAGGGGGCAAAACGTTTGAAAGGCAATGCAATCTACGGGAAGGCGGAGGGAGCCAGCCGAGGAGCGGGGAATCTTTTGGTTTTTACCATGGTAAAACACCAGTCAACGACTTCTCACATCAGGGAGCAGTGGGTTTTACAGGCGGAGTCATCCTGACTAATTGTTGTCGCACCTGCTCCCATCAATCAAAAAATTAAAAATCCTGCCGCACCTGCTCCCGTCAATCAAAAAATTAGAAATCCTACCGCACCCAAACACCATATCAACGCCGCGGTGGATATTTAAATTTACTTGCCGACAAGGAGATAAAAAAAGGGGTGAAAAAACAAATGTGGCGGCGGCCTAGCTAATCGGTCGAACTAGCCCATCTAGCTAGCCACAGTGCTTCACTGATGTAGTCGGCGGGAAAGGTGGTCTTTCGTGATTTGATGACTCATTTACTTGCTTCGGTGCAATGACCAAGGAGGACCCAGAAAACGCGTGGTAGGGCATCCCACGTCAAGAAGAATATATGCGTGCACCACCCGAGAGGACCCCGAAACCGCGCGGTAGGGTGTGCCACATCTTGGCATGGAGGAAAAATGTGCGTGTAAAAATATACTATATCAGACGAAGTACCTATGGTTCGACCTCGGGACCCAGCCAGTCGGTCGAAAACACCCCACTAGCCACACAACTTCATCATGCTAACGTGGCACAGAGGATAGGTGTGGTTAGCTCCGTCTCGACCAGCCACAACATCTCTTGTTCTAGGTGATTCTTCTATTTTCCAAGCTTTTTAGTTATAATAACACCATGGCAAGCTAGCCCCACTCTTCGTGTGTGCCCCGTGCAGAGGTTAGAAGATGGAGAGGAGAGAGAGATCCCAGAACAGGGACCCACCAGTAAGTGAGTCAACGGTCATGCACGTGTTGATGATAACCCGCAAGTATACGGGATCAATTGTAGCCTCTTTCGATAAGTAAGAGTGTAGAACCCAACGAGGAGCTAAAGGTAAAACAAATATTCTCTCAAGTCCTATCTGCCACTGATACGACTCTATGCACGCTTGACGTTCGCTTTACCTAGAACAAGTATGAAACTAGAAGTACTTTGTAGGTGTTGTAGGATAGGTTTGCAAGATAATAAAGAGAACGTAAATATAAACTAGGGGCTGTTTAGATAAAGATGCAATAAAGTAAGTATTAGTAGAGGGCTTTTTGTTACGAGAAAGTTATTTGTCCAAGGCAATCGATAACTAGACCGGTAATCACTATTGCAATTCTATTTGAAGGAGAGGCATAAGCTAACATACCTTCTCTACTTGGATCATATGCACTTATGATTGGAACTCTAGCAAGCGTCCGCAACTACTAAAGATTCATTAAGGTAAAACCCAACCATAGCATTAAAGTATCAAGTCCCCTTTATCCCATACGCAAACAACCTACTTACTCGGGTCTGTGCTTCTGTCACTCACGCCACCCACCATAAGCAAATCATGAACATATTGCAAAACCTATAGTGGGAATACCTCACACTTGCGTGACACGGAGGGCACCATAGGACAACACCAATAATAAAACATGCAACTCAAACCAATCACGATCATCAATTAACCCGTAGGACAAAACGGATCTACTCAAACATCATAAGATAGCCATACATCATTGGGAAATAATATATAGCATTGAGCACCATGTTTAAGTAGAGATTACGGCGGGTAAGAGAGGGGTTACACCGCTGCATAGAGGGGGGAAGATCTGGTGATGAAGGCGATGAAGTTGGTGAAGATAGCGATGATGATGATGGCCCCCGGCAGCGTTCCGGCGCCACCGGAAGCAAGGGGGAGAGGGCCCCCTTCTTCTTCTTCTTCCTTGACCTCCTCCCTAGATGGGAGAAGGGTTTCCCCTCTGTTCCTTGGCTCCCATGGCGTGGGAGGGGCGAGAGCCCCTCCGAGATTAGATCTATCTCTCTGTTTCTGCGTTCTCAGATTCTTCCCCTTCATCGTTTCTTTTATATCCGGAGATCCGTAACTCCGATTGGGGTGAAACTTTCGCCTAGATCTTTCTCATAAATTAGCTTTCTTGTGGCAAAAGCAGAGCGTCAACCGCCTTACGGGGGGCCCAGGAGAGTCCAGGGTGCGCCGCCTCCTGGGCGCGCCTATCTATCTCCTCGCCCCTGCACCGCCTCGCTGATTTTACTTCCCAAAATCACAAATATTCCAAAATAATTCTCCGTCTGCTTTTATCCCGCTTTGGACTCCGTTTGATATTGGGTTTCTACTGAAACAAAAACATGCAATGACAGAACTGCATCGGCAATCGGATCAATATGTTAGTCCCAAAAATAGTATAAAAAGTTGCCAAAAGTATATGAAAGTTGTAGAATATTGGCATGGAACAATCAAAATTATAGATACGATGGAGACGATCAAGATCCCCAAGCTTAATTCCTGCTCGCCCTCGAGTAGGTAAATGATAAAAAAGATAATTTTTGATGTGGAATGCTACCTAGCATAATCTTGATCATATGTCTAATCATGGCATGAATATTAAGACACGAGTGATTCAAAGCAATAGTCTATCATTTGACGTAAAAACAATAATACTACGAGCATACCAATAAAGCAATCATGTCTTTTCAAAACAACATGGCCAAAGAAAGTTATCCCTACAAAATCATATAGTCTTGTTGTTGCTCTATCTTCATCACACAAAGTATTTAATCATGCACAGCCCCGATGACAAGCCAAGCAATTGTTTCATACTTTAGTAATCTCAAAATTTTTCAACTTTCACGCAATACATGAGCGTGAGCCATGGATATAGCACTATAGGTGGAATAGAAAATGATGGTGGGGGTTATGTGGAGAAGACAAAAAGGGAGAAAGGCTCACATCGACGCGGCTAATCAACGGGCTATGGAGATGCCCATCAGTTGATGTCAATGTGAGGAGTAGGGATTGCCATGCAACGGAAGCACTAGAGCTATAAGAGTATGAAAGCTCAAACTGAAAACTACGTGGGTGTGCATCCAACTTGCTTGCTCATGAAGACCTCGGGCATTTGAGGAAGCCCATCATCGGAATATACAAGCCAAGTTCTATAATGAAAATTCCCACTAGTATATGAAAGTGAAAGCATCGGTGAGGGAGTCCTGGACTAGGGGGTGTCCTGACAGCCGGACTATCATCGTCCGCCGGACTCCAAGACTACGAAGATACAAGATTGAAGACTCCGTCCCGTGTCCGGATGGGACTTTCCTTGGCGTGGAAGGCAAGCTTGGCGATACGGATATGTAGATCTCCTACCATTGTAACCGACTCTGTGTAACCCTAGCCTTCTCCAGTGTCTATATAAACCGGAGGGCTTTAGTCCGTAGGACAACATACATTACAACAATCATACCATAGGCTAGCTTTAGGGTTTAGCCTCCTTGATCTCGTGGTAGATCCACTCTTGTACTACCCATATCATCAATATTAATCAAGCAGGACGTAGGGTTTTACCTCCATCGAGAGGGCCCAAACCTGGGTAAAACATCCACCTAGACGCACAGTTCGGGACCCCCCTACCCGAGATCCACCGGTTTTGACACTGACATTGGTGCTTTCATTGAGAGTTCCTCTGTGTCGTCACCGATAGGCTCGATGGCATCTTCAATCAACAACGCTGTCCAGGGTGAGACTTTTCTCCCCGGACAGATCTTCAGATTCGGGCGGCTTTCAAGATGCGGGCCAATTCGCAGCCATCCGAGCAGATCGAAGTTACGCCCGGCCGTCGAGCCAGATTCGAAGCCTAAACTTCACGGCCGACATCCGCGGACTTGATCTTCGACGGGCTCGAGCCACAGCCAAGCGTGCCGCACTGTTACGATGGGCACGATCTAGCTCTGCCGCCGAACAGTACCTTGGAGGCCGCACAAGAATCCGCTTCGGCCCTTAGACCGGAGCGGATCGCCTAGTTCGAGGACCGGTGGTTGGACACTGCCTCGGGGGCTGCAACTTCCACGGTGATGGAGCCGAACACTACCCTTGTCCCTCACGAAGCTCATGACTCTGAGGTGCCGGACTCCTTGCCAGACTCCGGACCTCCCGCGCCCCTGCCAATCGAATCCGATTGGGCGCCGGTTATGGAATTCACTGCCACGGACATCTTCCAAACCTCGCCCTTTGGCGACATCCTAAATTCGCTAAAACATCTCTCGTTATCCGGAGAGTCCTGGCCGGATTATGGCCAGGATGGTTGGGATACGGACGACGAAGAAATTCAGAGCCCGCCCACCACCCACTTTGTAGCCACTGTCGATGACCTAACCGACATGCTAGACTATGACTCCGAAGACATCGACGGTATGGACGACGATGCCGGAGATGAACAAGAACCAGCGCCTATAGGGCATGGGAGGTCCACCTCGTCATACGACGTATACATGGTGGATACCCCAAAAGGAAGCGATAACGAGGACCAACGGGCCGCGGCAGAAGATAACCCCGCCGACAAACAACCAAAACGGCGGCGCAGACGCCGCCCTAAGTCCCGCCTCGACAACAACGACGCTCCTAATGACCCCGCAATACAACAGGGCACACAAGTGGACGACGAACATGCAGATAAGCAACCGTCCGAACAGGACGAGTCAGATAATCAGTCCAGGCCCGGAGAAAACAACAGTCCGGATGATCTCAAGCCGGACACACCGCCGGAGAATAAAAACCTTCGGAAAAGACTCGTCAACACCGCAAGAAGCTTGAAGAAGGAAAAACGGAAGCTCAAAACAGCGGAAGATACACTCAAGATGAGGTGGAGCAAAGTGCTCAAAACCACAGACAAATACGGCAATGGCCGTCAATCAAAGAGCTACCCGAACGCAAACTACTGCCAGAATTTGATGAGGAGGCCATAGAGCCCCCACTGTCAAAAAACAAAGAAGCCGCCTCACCGGATAGACGGCCAGATGATAGGCCAAAATCTGAAAGCGGCGCCGCATATAAACCGACTAACGACCCTGAAAGGACAAATGGCCCAGCCAGGTCCATTTACGGGCCAAAGAAGAGGGCCCCAGAAGGCAATACAACACGCCAAGTGTCTGAAGACATCGATGCACCCAAATACAGGGGCGCCGCACACCCACTATGTTTCACCAACGAGGTGCTGGACCATGAATTCCCAGCAGGGTTTAAACCCATAAACATAGAGGCCTACGACGGAACAATGCACTCGAGTCTGGATAGAGGATTATATACTACACATACACATGGCCGAGGAGATGATCTCCACGCCATAAAATACCTACCCTCAAGCTCAAAGGGCCAGCCCGTCATTGGCTCAAAGCCTCCCGTAAAACACTGTTGGAAGTTGGGAAGAGCTCGAGGACGATTTAGAGCAAATTTTCAAGGGACTTATGTCCGCCCTCCGGATCGTATGATCTAAGTCATATAACTCAACAGCCCGGAGATTCAGCACAAGAATTCGAACAGGTTCCTCACCAAAAGAACCAAATAGTCGATTGTCCGGACGCCAAGCCTTAGCAGCTTTTAAACACAACGTCCGAGACGAATGGCTTGCGGACACCTCGCCAAGAGAAGCCGAGGACAATGTCCGCGCTAACAAGCCTCATGACCCGCTTCATGCGGGAGAGGATAGTGGCTAGCAAGATGCAGCACCAAAGGACCCAAGTACATCCGAGATCGAGATGGAACGGAAAATCACGGCGCAGAAAAGAGCAGTGCCGGAATAAGGAGAAAAGCCCAAAGAGCACGGCAGTCAACGCCGGATTTAAAAGCTCGCGGCCAAACAAAAAAAATACCGCCACTTTAGGATGACAGCGATGAGCTATCCAACTTAAACAAGATTTTGGGTCGGATATGTCAAATCCACAGTACCCCCGGAAGGCCTGCAAACCACACCCATCGAGATTGTTGGGTTTTCAAACAGTCCGGCCGACTAAACGCCGAACACAAGGGGCTCGACGCGTCAAGCGAAGATGACAAACCCCACCAGCAGAGCACCGGAAAACAAAAGAATTTCCCACAAAAGGTCAAAACAGTAAATTCACTTCATGTGATAATACGGAAAAACAAAGTCGCGGCACTGTTAAAATGGGTCTCGCACGGTCCAACCCAGCGAACATAGAGATTGGACATCGAATCAATCACTTTCGACCACCGGATTATTCCGTAGTGTTCAAATGCGAGATGGACTCGCCTCGATATTGATCCCATAATTGATGAACTACAATTTAAACAAGTCCTGATGGACGGAGGCAGCGACTTAAACCTGCTATATTCAAATACAATCCGCAAGTTGGGGATAGACCTTACTAAAATTTGACACAGCCGCACTTCCTTTAAAGGAGTGACGCCAGGCCCTTACGCCAGGTGCGCAGGCTCCCTATTACTAGAAGTTATGTTCGAATTGCCGAACAACTTTCGACGCGAAAAACTAATCTTTCATATCGTCCCATTTAAAAGTAGCTATCAAGCACTCTTGGGATGAGAAGCTTTTGTCCGCTTCAACGCCATACCACATTACGCGTCTCTTACACTTAAGATGCCCGGTCCACGTGGCATCATTTCAGTGCGAGGGTCATTTAAAGACCGCGGACACGGTTAGACGAGTCCGGCATAAATAAGCTGGGGGCTCCCTAGCCGCACACCCCTTCACAAGGGGCTGCGCGCCAAAGCAACAGCGAGCTCATACAGACTCCGCTTTACTTTCTTATATTTCTTCCTTCGTAAGTATTTTTCGCACAAGTTCCTTTCAAACTAAGTTCCTCTCTTTTTACAGATGAACAACATGCACACCCGTCCAGGATAACGGCACAACGGAGACACAGGCGCAGACGTGCAGTAGGGACCCGTCGCAAGTATTCTTTTCAGATTAAGACCCTGCGTAAACCTTTTTTACTGTCTCTTGTTGATTATTCTTCCTTGGTTTCTTCTTATAATCAAAGCGGAGCCTGACGTTTTGGCATCGGCCGCGTCAGAGGACCATGCCCGTACCTGGACACTAGGGGCTTAGGGCATTGTTCTGCCCATTATTATAAAGACCGAACACCTTAGGGAGTGTTCGCGCCTCGAAAGTTAGGCATTATATGCATCAGCTCCAAATCATGTCTTTGGTCAAATGTTGGGTTTGCCCGCCCGTGTTTTGCTGCCTTATGTTCCAGATCATCGGCTAACGCGCACGAGGAGAACTATCGCGACAGTGCCCAGCCTGGCCGGGCGAGCACCTTAGTAGAGAAAGCCGAAAATCGATCGTCATGATACAAATGAGACTGGTCAACCATCGGATCGACTACCGTAATGTTTAGAATTTCGCTGACGAAGGACCGCTTTCGGTCAGCACACACGCGCCTCAATTCGAGAAGCACGGTGCCCCAAGGGCTATATCGTAGCCCCACCTCGAACTCCATCGGCTAAGTGAAAGTGATAAAGCATTATAGTCCGGATTGCCTCGCTTGCTACGCTACCACCTCCTTAACAGGACCGAGACATCGGATTATGTGAAAATGCGCCATTTTGCGAACACCCCGCACCTTGTGCGTGGGGGCTAAGTCAAGACTGCAATCTTTCGTGTTATACAAATGTATACATATACGGCGCATAGGAGATATTTTACTACTTGGGACGCACAAGTATAAAAAAGCGTTACATTATAATCATTGTCTTATAAGATAAAAACGCTCATTTGAACGTAATAGCTTTTTGAGCATCGCGACTTTATTACACGAAAGCGCCACGCATAACTTCTCCAAAAGAGTGCTCGGCAGGTAACCGCTTTCGTCCAACCTCGGGCGGCAATAGCGGTGGCATCCATCTCTCGCCCAATGTGTCTTCACACGGCAAGGGCCATCCGCGCTTTCTATGCAGGCCGACCGCTTCATCTCCTTGATATGCGGCACCGCTTCCAAGAAATTGCTGCAATAAGCCAAAATAGCTCGTCGCTTTGGGTCTTCCGCCGCATATGAGCCACAATATCAGCCATGGCAAGACCGACATTTATTCAGCTCAGCCCATTCGCCAACCGACGGTCAACGGAAGTGAACGATCCGGACTATGGAATTGAGACCAAAATAGCTCTTCCGCCTTGTGATCCTTCCGCTCCGGAAGTGCTCAACGGCATCAGCCGCAGACTTGCCGCTAAGTCCATATATGGATCCTCCGGACCGCATAACCGCCAAGTTGGGCATATTTTGATCCGTAAACCGGCGACGCAGCGTAAACGGCTTGCCACCACAATATCTCCTACCGGCGCAGCTCCTCCTTCATAGCCCGCATTGCGTAATCGGCATCCTTGGCCTCGGCGGTGGCCTTCCCTAGGCTTTCCCGCCTCGATAAGCGCCTTTTCAAGAGCCTCGTTGCGATCGGCAAGATCTTTACTTTCACGGCCAATTCGCCATCTTTTCCCTGCTTAGGCAAGCAGTGCAGCCTTTTCGCTTTCAACTCCTCGGCCGCCTCGAGGCAGCCAGATCACTCCTTCGGCTTGCTCCTTAGCTTGAGCAAGCTCGCCCAAGGCTCTCCACAAGAGCAAAGACCGCCTCAGATCACAGCATATATATTATCGTGAGGCGGCTTTGGCTCTCAAATAAGAGATCATGGAGAATTCATTTACCTTGCGACTCGTCAAGTCGCCGGTTGACAAGCGATGTCCGTGATCCGCCACATCAAGTTGCCGCATTAACTCGAGCACTCCACCAGTCCGGCTGGCCCCTGACTATCCGCCACCTTCATAGGAAGGGCAACATTCAATACTGTGATTTTGATCCTCAGACGCTGCCGCTTTCTACAACCTGCCGAGTCTCGTGGGCTACTATCTATACAGGCGACTTCTATGTGCAAACCGTCAAAAGGTGCGCTATCTGTTGCATTTCAAATCCCGCCAAGAACTCTCGCGGCATTATGCAATCCGCCTTGGCGATTTAAATCCTTCCGATCACCATACTCATCAAAGCACGGTGATCTTCGAGATGGACGCCTCTCAAGCAGACTCTTCACTCCCGCCGGACACTAGTCGGCGCAGAACTCTTGGTTCCATCGGGCTCGGGACACCTCTCGTGATTTATACTTCAGCTTGTTCCGCCCTGCCCGGCGACGCAGCAGCCGGAGGCATTTCGCTTCCATCATCTCCGGACGAAGATCCCCAAAGACTAACTCATTTGAGAAGTCCGCAACCGAATCAGAAGCAAAACTTCAGTTATCCACGTAGCACAAATGGAGGTATTTTCTTATTAATGAACTCCCCTTCCCTACTCACGGCTCATTGAGAGCTGATCCTTTAGAGACGACAGACGTCCGGTTCTCCCGGACGAGGACCTCCGGTGGAGATTTCTTCTCCGCTTAGAGGCTTTGGCCTCCGTGTTTTCGGAGGCGGTCCTCTTCTCCCCGAAGGAGGGATTTTCGATCCCCCCTCTTGGCGCCCCATGCAGGTACTAACTCCTCTATTTTTTCCATCGCCTTTCTTCTTGGGCGCGACCTCCAACATTCGACCAGCCACGGCTCCAGCAGTCTCGAGAGGGCCGACACCTTATCAGCTTCGATCGTGCTACCCACTCCTGATGAAGAGTAATGGGTCAGGGAGCTAACTCTACAAAAGCAGATAAACAGAACGTCCGGACTCTTAGCTATTTACCTGAGTATCCGGGCGACAGCAGCTTAGGCTCAAGCGTCCTCGGTCAATTCCGGACACGCCACCTGCGGTCCGAAGAACAACTTGTACATCTCCACGGGTGTCGTACCCATGAAGTGTTGGAGAATTCGTGGTCTCTCCGGATTGAACTCCCATGACCGGAGAGGACGGCGTTTGCAGGCGAAGATGCCCGATTAGCATAACCTGCATCACCACAACCAGATTGATCTCCCTCACCGAGGTCTCGAATCCGCCCCGCAATGAAGGCATCGCCTTTGGACGGACCCCAATTGAGCCCTTGGTCGACCCACGACATCGACCGGCATGGAGGTCCTGTGGAATGAAGGTGGTGGCTTTTGCTTGTGCCCTTCTGAGCGGTGATATAACACCACCCTGCTGCCACAAGCCGAGCTCCTCTTGAAGGAGCCCTCGCCACGGGCATCGCCCTTCGCTATGGTCACCTTACAGCGCTCCGCTTGACGTCCCCCGATCATCTTCGTCTCCACATTGAAGGTCTTCAGCCACAAGCCGAAGTGGGGGTGACACGGAGGAAGGCTTCGCAGACAATAATGAATGCGGAAATATGGAGGATGGACTCCGGAGCCAGGTCGTGAAAATCCAGCCCGTAGTAGAACATGAGCCCTCTCACGAAGGGGTCCGTCGGGAAGCCTAAACCCCGACGGAGGTGGGATACAAAGACAACATACTCACCAGGCTCGGGAGTGGGCACGGCCTGCCCTTGGGCGGGCAACCTATGCGAAATCATGTAGGACAGGTACTTGGCCTCACGCAGCATCAGCACGTCCTCCTCTGTAACGGAGGAGGGCATCCACCGACCCTGAAGGTCGGAGCCGGACATGGTTGAAGATCCGGCGCGAACTGGGGCTCGGGTGTTGGAACCGGAGCAAGGAGGAGATTCGATGCGAGATTGAAGAAAAGAAAAGAGCCTTGGTCCTCTTATAAAGGGGAAAAATACCAAGAGCCATCTCCGTCACCGTTCGGGATTCACCTTCGATAGAGGAGGCCTGGCGACGGGCGCGGTTGGGTTACCCACGTTCGTATTGATGAGAATCCGGAATAATGGGAACACGATCTCGCTCGACAGACGTGCCAAACCGCTTAGCTAAATGTGCCGAGGTGGTATAATAAAAACGATTCAAATAAAGGCTTGGTAGCGGTGTGATGTCATGCCGCATAATACGCCGCCAGATTGGACTTGTGTACATTTTATTCTCTACTATGGAATGTGGAATTTATTTTGCGAGCGGACACTATCCCGGTGTTCATGATCTTCTCTGGATTATTCGAGGGAGGAACCCGCCTTGCAATGCCGAACATTATGCGCCGGACTTATCGCCATTGAATCCTGGTTCGTGGGCTACCGAGGAGTCTTGGACTAGGGGTGTCCGGACAGCGGACTATCATCGTCCGCACGGACTCCAAGACTACGAAGATACAAGATTGAAGACTCCGCCCCGTGTCCGGATGGGACTTTCCTTGGCGTGGAAGGCAAGCTTGGCGATACGGATATGTAGATCTCCTACCATTATAACCGACTACTGTAATCCTAGCCTTCTCCTGTCTATATAAACCGGAGGGCTTTAGTCCGTAGGACAACATACATTACAACAATCATACCATAGGCTAGCTTTAGGGTTTAGCCTCCTTGGTCTCGTGGTAGATCCACTCTTGTACTACCCATATCATCAATATTAATCAAGCAGGACGTAGGGTTTTACCTCCATCGGGAGGGCCCGAACCTGGGTAAAACATCGTGTCCCTTGTCTCCTGTTACCATCCGCCTAGACGCACAGTTCGGGACCCCCTACCCGAGATCTGCCGGTTTTGACACCGACAATAGGAGACTCTCTCTATGAAAAACATGGTGCTACTCTGAAGCACAAGTGTGGTAAAAGGATAGTAACATTGCCCCTTCTCTCTTTTTCTCTCATTTTTTTAAATTTTTTAATTTTTTTAGTGGGCTTCTTTGGCCTCTTTTTTTGGGCTTCTTTGGTCTCTTTTATTTTTCATAAAGTCTAGAGTCTTATCTCGACTTGTGGGGGAATCATAGTCTCCATCATCCTTTCCTCACTGGGGCAATGCTCTAATAATGCTGATCATCGCACTTTTATTTACTTACAACTCAATATCTAGAAATAAATATGACTCTATATGAATGCCTCCTATGGTGTACCGGGATGTGCAATGATCTAGCGTAGCAATGACATCAAAAAATGGACAATCCATGAAAACATCATGCTAGCTATCTTACGATCATGCAAGGCAATGTGACAATGAATGCTCAAGTCATGTATATGATGATGATGGAAGTTGCATGGAAATATATCTCGGAATGGCTATGGAAATGCCATGATAGGTAGGTATGGTGGCTGTTTTGAGGAAGATATAAGGAGGCTTATGTGTGACAGAGCGATCATATCACGGGTTTGATGCACCGCTAAGTTTGCACCAACTCTCGAGGTGAGAAAGGGCAATGCACGGTACCGAAGAGGCTAGCAATGATGGAGGGGTGAGAGTGCGTATAATCCATGGACTCAACATTAGTCATAAAGAACTCATATACTTATTGAAAAAATCTACAAGCCATTGAAAACAAAGTACTACACACATACTCCTAGGGGAATAGATTGGTAGGAAAAGACCATCGCTCGTCCCCGACCGCCACTCATAAGGAAGACAATCAATAAATAAAATTGTGCTCCAACTTCATCACAAAGCGGTTCACCATACGTGCATGCTACGGGAATCACAAACCTCAACACAAGTATTTCTACTAATCCACAACCACCCACTAGCATGACTCTAATATCACCATCTTTATATTGCAAAACTATTGCAAGGAATCAAACATATCATATTCAGTGATCCACAAGTTTATGTAGGATTTTATGCCTAACCATGTGATTGACCAATTCCTGTCATCTCTCTAAATAGATATAAGTGAAGCAAGAGAGATAATTCTTTCTACAAAAGATATGCCCATGATCTAACAATTATAAGTGAAGCAAAAGAGCATTCTACAAATGGCAGTTTTCTATGTGAAGAGAAACAGGCAATCCAAACTTCAAATGATATAAGTGAAGCACGTGAAGCATTCTATAAAGCCATACTCAAAAGATTTAAGTGAAGTGCAACGAGCATTCTATAAATCAAACAAGGACTATCTCAAACCAGCATGGTGCATAAAAGAGAAGTGAAAACTAAATGCAAAAGACGCTCCAAGGTTGCACATATCACATGAACGAAACGAATACGAAAACATACCGATACTTGTTGAAGAAAGAGGGGATGCCTTCCGGGGCATCCCCAAGCTTAGACGCTTGAGTATCCTTGAATATTTACTTGGGGTGCCTCGGCATCCCCAAGCTTGAGCTCTTGCCTCTTCCTTTTCCTCATATCGAGACCTCCTCGCTTAGACACTTCATCCACACAAAACTTCAACAAAAACTCGGTAAGATCCGTTAGTATAATAAAGCAAATCACCACTCTAAGTACTGTTGCAAACCAATTCATATTTTGTTTTTGCATTGTGTCTACTGTAGTATAACTTTTCCATGGCTTAATCCACTAATATAAATTGATAGATTCATCAAAACAAGCAAACTATGCATCAAAAATAGAATCTGTCAAAAACAGAACAGTCTGTAGCAATCTGAACATCCACCATACTTCTGTTACCCCAACAATTGTACCAAAATTAGGAAAAATAAAAAAGTTGTATAGCAAGACAGTTCAAAAGGAGTCAGAACCATTTGACATTCCAGTTAAAAATGTAAAATCACGCACTACAGCCAAAGTTTCTGTCCTGCACCGTACAAACCAACAAGCATTGTAAACATCCTAAAGACAAACCTTGGCACATTATTTTTATAATACAATGGAATTATACAAGGGGATAATTATTTTTGATTAAAAGTTTCTGTAATCAAGATTCACAAAGTTTCCGTGAGCATGAACAAAGTTCAAGGCTAGCTCCCACTTCAACAATGCTTGTCTTTCTCACTTTCACTTTCCTTTTGAAAAGTTTTTAGGTTCCCCTATTTATTTTTGTGTTTTTAAACTATATGAAAGCACTCAACAGAAATAAATGAATCTCTAAAACTTCCGGGTTGTCTCCCTGGCAGCACTTTCTTTAAAGCCATTAAGCTAGGCATTTAGTGCTCAAGTAATGAATCCACCTGGATCCCAGGTATATCAAAGCCAATTTTAATTAACAATGATTTGTAATTTAGTAGTGAGCACAAAGTAACATATATCAAGCAACAACAAAGTCTAACTCTCTTCCTATGCATCGGCATGTCATAAGATAACAATTCATGCACACATAGTAAAGGCCAATGCATAGTATAACCAGTTTCTTGCAATTCTATTGTATTAGAAACATAGAGTGGTGGAGACATAGTTCCTCTTTCATAATAATTGCAAGTAGGAGCAGCAAGCACATGCATATTGCATTCATCAAAATCATCATGTGCAATGGTAAAAGGCAACCCATCAAGATAATCCTTAATAAGCACAAACTTCTCTGATATAGTGTAGCCGGGAGAATTCAAAAAGATAATAGGACTATCATGTGTGGGTGCAATAGCAACAATTTCATGTTTAACATAAGGAACTATAGCAAGTTCATCTCCATAAGCATAATTCATATAGGCATCTTGGCCACAAGCATAGCAAGCATCATCAAAAAGGGATATTTCAAACAAATTCAAGGGATCATAGCAATCATCACAGCAATCATCCTTCGGTAAGCACGAAGGGGAATTAAATAATGTATGAGTTGGAGGGTTACTCTCATTAGAAGGTGGGTGTCGGTGTCAAAACCGGCGGATCTCGGGTAGGGGGTCCCGAACTGTGCGTCTAGGCGGATGGTAACAGGAGACGAGGGACACAATGTTTTTACCTGTGTTCAGCCCTCTCGATGGAGGTAATACCCTCGCCCCGCTTGATTAATATTGATGATATGGGTAGTACAAGAGTAGATCTACCACGAGATCAATGAGGCTAAACCCTAGAAGCTAGCCTATGGTATGATTGTTGAGATGTAATGTTGTGTCCTACGGACTACGGCCCTCTGGTTTATATAGACACCGGAGAGGCTAGGGTTACACAGAGTCGGATACAATGGTAGGAGATCTACATATCCGTATTGCCAAGCTTGCCTTCCACGCCAAGTAAAGTACCTTCCGGACACGAGCAGGAGTCTTCAATCTTCTATCTTCGTAGTCTGGGAGTCCGGCGGATATCGATAGTCCGCTATCCGGACACCCCTAGTCCAGACTCCTCAAGAGCCTGAACCGGTCTTCAATGACGATAAGTCCGGCGTGCATAATGTTCGGCATTGCAAGGCGGGTTCCTCCCTTCAATAATCCGGAGAAGATAATGAACACCAGGATAGTGTCCGGCTCTACAAAACAATTTCCACACTCCAACGTAGAGAGAATAAAACACATACACCGATCCAATCTGCTGACGTATTATGCGGCATGACATCACACCGCAGCCAAGCCTTCGTTTTAATTGTTTTTACTATTCCACCTCAAAGACGCTTAGCGGCGGCTTCCTTGGCACGCCCCGTCAAGCGTAGATCGTGTTCCCTTTTCGGATTCTCATCAATACGTGCGTGGGTAACCCAACCGCGCCATTGATGGTGGCGCTTGGGGGATTAAGCGAGTTTTACCAGGCCGGTGAAGGACGCATAGTTTTGTCCGCCTATATAAGGGATAAGGATTTACCTTCTCACCTACGCCTTCTTCCTCCTTTGCTCATCCGTCCCTGCGAACCCAAGCTCCAACGCTCAAGCTCGCGCATCCCACCTCGACCCTTCTCCGAACATGTCCGGAGGGGGAGGCAAGTGGATGACCTCCACCGCCAAGGAGGAGGACATCACCAAACTGCGCGACGCCGATATCTCTCCGGAAACATTATGCATCGGCCGCCCGACGCGGGCAGCTCGTTACCCCAGACCTCACGAGGGTCGCTTCCTTCCCCACTTCCTCCGCGGATCGGGCTTTCCGCCCATCCATTCGTCCGGGGCTCATGTTTTACTACGGCTGATTTCCACGATCTAGCGCCAACTTCGCCCTCAACATCTCAGCGTTTATCGTCAGCGAGGCTTTTCTCTGCATCCGCCCCACTTCGCCTGTGGCTCAAGACCTTCAACGCTGTCAAGATCGTGAAGGGGCGCAAGCGAATGCGGAGGCGCTTATGTTTGGGCAAGCCGCCCAACGCCCCTTGGCTAGAAGGGACCTTCGTGGACTCCGTCAAGGGGTGGCAATCGGGGTGGTTCTATATCACCGAGCCGCGCGAGCCGACATGGGCGGCGGCCCCCGAATTCAGATCTGGAATCCCCACGCAGCTCACCTCCTGGAAAGAGAAGGGCTTGCAGTGGGGTAACCCGGTGGAGGTGACGGGCTTTGAACCTGCATCAAAAAGCTGGTGAGCAATGGGCTCCGGCTCGTCGACGTAGTCCAGGTCATGCTCCTCCGGCGGATTCTCCCATGCCAAGAAAGGGCTTTTACTCTATGGGAGTTTAATCCGGAACAGCACCAAACGCTGAGCGGGCTCTTCGATACAACATACGAAGGTGCCTAGAGGGTGCTATTCAAGAGCGCTGATGCGCCCGCATCCGTGACCGAGGACCGCGGCTTCAGCCTGCAGTCTCCGACTGACGGAGTAAGTGATTCGACCCCATTACGGGACACTTGCAGTAATTTAGATTGACTCTAGCGAGGTTTTTAATCTGCCTCTTTCCTTTGACAGGAATGGATGGAGAAGGCCGAGCTGATTATCAGTCCGGCTCCCATGCCAGAAGAACCAGTGAACGCCCAATTAGCAAGGCTGCTGGTTCCGGCACCGTACGTGGTGCCGGAGAAGAAGGCCAAGAAGGTGGCCACGGGGACTCGAAAGAGTTCCCGCAATCAAGCGTCTGACGATGACGAGGATTCCTCCCCCGAAGACGAGGAAGAGGAGGAGGAGTACTCTCCCGCAGGAGGGGAGAAGAGAGAAGGCCTCCCCAATCGGGCGGCCAAGGGTCCAAGAGGGGAGAACTATCCCCGACAGTTTCGCCAACATCAGCTTTGGCGAGGAGGAGTAACCTCAAGGGCTCGGCGTCCGCAAGATCGTAAGTTGCCGGATCATTCATATGCCAGATATAGTATGTCACACGGTGTCCTTCTAACGCCGCACTATTTCTTTAGTCCGCCGGTGACGACTTTCCCGACTCGATGAGCGGTCGTTGGCGCCGTCGGATGTAAATTCTATCCCGACCGCTTCTACCCCACGCGCCGAAGACGACAAGGCGGAATCCCATAGGGGACGCGCCAGAGGAGGCTCCGAGGCGCCGTCAGCAGCCTCCGGACTTTGCGCGGACTCGACTCGAACCCACAACGGTTCCGAGTCCGCAAGCAGCCCTCGAAGGAGGGACAGATCGTGGCGCCGGGCGGCCTCCGGCCCAACCGGAGGCACCGGACACCTGCTGGAGGCGCCAAGGCGCCCATTGAGGAAGAACACCGCACTCTCATGGGTGCGGTGATTGAGAAGGTCCAGCCGCCAAGGGCGGGCCGACCAAGCCTCGCAACAGCCTTCTAATAGGCTTTGAGGTAAGAAGTTTAAAATTGCTTATATAACACAGCATAGACAAGAGCCTCGATGCTTATTCCGTGTTCAAAAGAAAAGCCGGACCGAGGATCTTTAACAAGATATACACAGGTTTCTAAAATATGGGTTTGCAGTGCTTGTTGTTGACTTCTGCCGCGTTAACAGCGGGAGGTCAAGGCGCTGAAGAAGGACCTTGAGCGGTCGGAGCAAGAGCTCGGCCATGCCAAGAGGCAGCTCAAGGAAAAGAAGGTGAGGAACACCACTTTAAATATGTACCTTCTGAGAAAAGGGTTTTGGTTGCAAACAAGACTAACAAGGATAAAATGTGCACTGCAGGGGCCACGAACGAGGTGGCAGCCCTGAGAGATGCCGTGTCCGTGGCTGAACGCAATGCGGCCACGGAACGGACTGAGCGAGAAAAGCAAGTGGCGCTGGTGGCGGAGGTTCGGCAAGAGCTCCAGGCTCTCATGAAAAAGCATGAGAGTTTGGAGCGTGACTCCAAGACTCGAGAGTCCGAGCTTGCCTCGGCTCTCGAAAGCGCCAAATCCGCCAAGGCCGAGGCCTAGAGGGCCCGTGAGGAGGTAGAGGACATGAGGAAGATAGCAGCGGGTAAGGCGTTTTTCATGCAGAGCAAGCATGTTAATGTAAATTACCGGATACTTACCCGAGTTCGGAGCTCTCCAGGGGCATTTGCAGATCTGCCGCGTACTGCGGCTGATGCCGCTGCATTCTATCGTGGTGAGGAGGGGAGCTCAACGGAGAAGGTCTTCTGGTCTCAGTACGCTGAGGCCGGCCATCCGGTGCCCCCAAGCGACTAGCTAAAGCAGCTGGTCGAACTCCACAAGGTAGCTGAAGAGGCTATGAAGGGCCTCATAGTCCGGCTATGGCCTGGTCAGGCCATGCCTGGCAGCTACTTTGGCCTAGTGCGGCGGCTAGTGGATGCATGCCCTAGGCTGGATGTGATCAAGCGCTCCGCCTGCGTTGAAGGCGCTCGTCGAGCCCTTGCTCGCATAAAGCTGCAATGGGGCAAGCTGGATGCGGAGAAGCTTCTCACGGATCCGCCGCCGCCGCAAGGAGCACCGTGACGCCGAGCGATATTATAAAGTAGTCTGAAGGGAGCCCGCGATATCGCGGATGAGTGTCCCTTAATGTAATCCTTGAGTGAACTCGCTGTATGTTTATCCTGTGGCGCCTAAAACTAAGTTTATATGCGCTTATGAGCAACGCTTTGTTTAATTTAAAATATTACCTTCAGGCGGCCGCTTGTTAAATCCGAGAGATGGCAAGTCGTTGGCTTCAGCCCCGAGCCACGAGTCTGCCGGGTGTTCGGTGATAAACTTGAGCACTCTTGTTCCCATCTTTGGGTCCATCTAGGGAGGCACTCAACACGACGAACCAAGCGACCGGACTTATAATGCTTGAACACTCTCACTTAGCCATAGAATTCTATAATTTTAAATTTCGGCGAAGCCCCTGGTATTCGAAGACCGAATCCGGGGCGCTATCCACGCCTTCGCTCGGACATAATCCGAACTTCGCTCAAGCGGCATGAGTCTTTAGGGACCCAAAAGACCTCTCGAACAGCGACGATCTCTCGCCTTATCATGCCGCCGGTTTTAGCTTTCCATCGAGGCGTTAACCCGCCGAACCGGGCGCAATCGCAGTGGTTCTCCTAGTGCTACCTTAGCCGACGGAACGGAACGTAAGGCACCAAAACATAGGAGCCGGCAAACCCAACTATTGACCCAAGACATGATTCGAGCTGATTCATGTAATGCTATAAGTTTGGGGTGCCGCACTTTGTGAAAGTGTTCGGACTTAATCACACCGTAATATGGGGAAATGTAAGCCCTGGTGTATTCGACCGCACTAAAGTGTACGGGTGCAATATGTCACATGGTGAACATTTGTAAAAGATAACGCGATTGCCGTGAAAAGGTAATAAACTTTGCAAAAAAGTAAGTGCTGCGTTATTTATGACAGAAGTTCTGCTAATAAAGCGAACTGATACAAATAGTGCGGTAAGCAAGGGATTCGGACTGAATTAGCGTGTCCCCCTTCAGGGATAAGCTGCAGACTTGGTGTATGTAATTGAATTTAATGCTCGTAATGGAGACCACCTGAGTGTCGTTGCCGCCTTCTTTAATCCCTGACTGTTGTATCGTGAGTTCGGCAAGTTCGCCGATGGGCAGGGCTTCTATTTGGTAGAGTCCTACGTGTATAAAAAGAAAAGATAAAAAATAACACCAAGGGGGGGCGCTAGTATGAGCCCCTGGTGCGGTCGAGCCGCACTTTTCCATCCTTGAGGTGAAGCCCCTCCCCTGTGCCCATGGTATCTCCAAAGCGTAATGATGTACGCGGAGTGTTATTCTTGCGATAATACGCGGGCGAGGGTGGGGGCCGTATTGCTACGCGTGCTCCGATCGCGCCGGGTGGTCTTGGTTGGTACTGCTCCGGGCGCGCTTTAATGTGTCCGGCTTTTTAGTTGCCGGACTAGAGAATTGCCGTAGAAGGCTGCTCAGATTTCCGCCGAGAGCAGCCAGATGTTCCTCCGTACGGAGGGAGCGTTCCGTATTCCCATTGACCGTAATGACTCCACGAGGGCCCGGCATTTTGAGCTTTAGGTATGCATAATGTGGCACCGCATTGAATTTTGCAAATGCTGTACGTCCGAGCAGGGCATGATAGCCGCTACGGAACGGAACTATATCGAAGATTAACTCTTCGCTTCGGAAATTATCCGGGGATCCGAAGACCACTTCCAGTGTGACAGAGCCTGTACAGTTGGCTTCCACTCCTGGGATGACACCTTTAAAGGTTGTCTTAGTAGGTTTGATCCTTGATGGGTCTATGCCCATTTTATGACCGTGTCCCGATAAAGCAGGTTCAGGCCGCCGCCGTCCATCGGGACTCTTGTGAGGTGAAATCCATCGACGATTGGGTCTAAGACCAACGCGGCGAATCTGCCATGGCGTATGCTAGTCGGGTGGTCTCGTCGATCGAAAGTGATCGGACAGGAGGACCATGGATTGAATTTCGGGGCGACTGGCTCCATCACATAGACATCCCGTAGTGCGTGCTTCCTCTCCCTCTTGGTTATGTGGGTCGCGTAGATCATATTCACCATTCGCACTTGCGGGGGGAAACCCTTCTGTCCTCTGTTGTTCGGCGGCCAGGTCTCTTCCTCGTCGTCACTATTTAGCCCCTTGTCACTGTGTTCGGCAATTGACTTGCCGGCCTGCCTGAACACCCAACAATCTCTATTGGTGTGATCAGGCTGGCTTTCGGGGTGCCATGTATCCGCATGAGCGGTCGAGTATTCTATCCAGATTGACGGCCCGGGTTGTTCTTTTAAATGGCTTCTTCCGCTGACCGGTTTGAGTCATGAATCCGCATTGACCGCCAGATCCTCTTTCCGCCGCCGTTAGTACGGGCGCTTATTTTGATTCGCCGTGACCTGCCAGTAGTTGTCCTTAGAATCTGGACTGCCGAGTTTTTATGAGATTGTTGCTACGGGCTAGCCAGCTATCCTCTCCCGCGCAAAAGCGGGTCATCAATGATGTGAGGGCTGCCATGGATTTCGCTTCTCCCGCCCTGTGCCGGGCTAGCCATTCATCCCGGATGTTGTGTTTGAAAGCTGCAAGGGCCTCTGCATCCGGACAGTCGACGATTTGATTTTTCTTCGTCAAGAACCGTGTCCAGAGCTGTCTGGCCGATTCGTCTGGTTGCTGAATAATGTGGCTTAGGTCGTCTGCGTCTGGAGGTCGCACGTATGTACCTTGGAAGTTATCAAGGAACGCGGCCTCTAGGTCTTCCCAACACCCAATTGACTCTGCGGGCAGGCTGTTAAGCCAATGCCGAGCTGGTCCTTTAAGCTTGAGTGGGAGATATTTGATGGCGTGTAGGTCGTCACCGCGGGCCATATGGATGTGGAGAAGATAATCTTCGATCCACACCGCGGGGTCTGTCGTGCCATCATAAGATTCGATGTTCACGGGTTTGAACCCTTCGGGATCCGGTGATCCATTACTTCATCGGTGAAGCATAACGGGTGTCTGGCGCCCAGATTAAGCAATATCGCGACGCAGCTCGAGGGAGCGCTGTCTGTGTTCGCCTCGCCGGCGTTATGTCCAGCATGACGGTATTCGTCGTGGCTCGTAGGGCGCCCACGTGATCCATAAATGGATCTGGATTGCCTTGCTTTGTCCTCCAAGATGTCTCGCAAGTCCGTAGCGTTCCTTTTGGCTTCAGACTCTGGATCGATGTCGGGTACGGTCTTGGCTGGGGCATTGAATGCTTCTCTGTCGCGACCACAGGGTGGTCGGTCAGCCATGTCGTGCACTGGTGATAAAGGTGCGTAAGCTTCCTCCTCTAATCGGGGGAGCAGCTTGCGTCTTGGGTACCTTTTGGAGGGGAGTTCGAGTTTATACTCTTCGGCCGCGAGGGCTTCTGTCCATCGATCGGCCAGCAGATCTTGATCAGCTTGAAGCTGTTGCTGCTTTTTCTTTAAGCTATTTGCTGTGGCTATGAGCCTGCACCTGAAGCGCTCTTGTTCGACGGGATCCTCGGGTATGACGAATTCTTCATCATTGAGGCTCACCTCGTTTTCGGAGGGAGGCATATAGTTATCGTCCTCAACCCCTTCGTCTGCCGTCCTATCGTGAGGGCTTGCTTCTGCGTCCTCCTGCGCTAAATCTTGCAGGGGGAGGTCGCCTTCGCACTCTCCGGGGTATTATTGTCTCCCGTGCCGGATTCTCCATTCTTGTTGTGGCGGGATTTAGAGCGGCGCCGCTGACGCCGGCGTTTAGGCTGCTTCTTCAAAGAATCCTCCTCCGCTGCTTTTTCGTCATCCCCTTCTTTCGGGGTGTCCACCATGTAGACATCGTATGACGAGGTGGCCTTCCAAAGGTCTGTGGGCGCTGGTCTGATCGTCTCGGCATCATCGTCCATAGCGCCGATGTCATCGAGTCGTAGTCTAGCATGTCGGTTAGATCCTCGGCGGTGGCTACAAAGTGGGTGGTGGGTGGGCTCCAATTTCTTCGTCATCCGAACTCCAACCGCCCCGCCATAGTCCGCCAGATTCTCCCGATAGCGAGATGCTTGAGAGAGTTCAAGATATCGCCAAAAGGCGAGTGTTGAAAGATGTCCGCGCGGTGAATTCCATAACCGCGCCTAATCTGGTTTGATTAGCGGGCGCGGAGGCTCGGAGTCCGCAAGGAGTCCGTGCCTCGGGATCACAAATTTCATGGGGACAAGATTAATATTTGGCTCCATCGCCAGATGTTGAAGCCCCGAGGCGGCTATCCACCGACCCTCATCATGGGCGGTCGGCTCCGCAAGTAGCCGGGCGGATTCAAGTCGCGCCACCAAAGCATCGCAGGCGGCTGCAGAGCTAGATCATGCCCATCGTCACAAAGGCGGCGCTGCTTGGCTATGGCTCGAGTCCGTCGAAGATCAAGTCTCCGCGCCATCGGCCGTGAAGTTTAGGGTTCAAATCTGACTGACGGCCAGGGCGAAGCTTCGATCTGCTCCAGATGGCCAAGAGAGTTGCCCGCAGTGCAAAGCCGCCGAATATGAAGATCTGTCCGGGAGGAAAGTCTCGCCTGGACAGCGTCAAAGATTGAAGATGCCATCGAGCCTATTGGTGACGACGGAGGAACTCTCAATGAAAGCACCAATGTCGGTGTCAAAACCGCGGATCTCGGGTAGGGGTCCCGAACTGCGTCTAGGCGGATGGTAACAGGAGACGAGGGACACAATGTTTTTACCTGTGTTCGAGCCCTCTCGATGGAGGTAATACCCTACGTCCCGCTTGATTAATATTGATGATATGGGTAGTACAAGAGTAGATCTACCACGAGATCAATGAGGCTAAACCCTAGAAGCTAGCCTATGGTATGATTGTTGAGATGTAATGTTGTGTCCTACGGACTACGGCCCTCCGGTTTATATAGACACCGGAGAGGCTAGGGTTACACAGAGTCGGTTACAATGGTAGGAGATCTACATATCCGTATTGCCAAGCTGGCCTTCCACGCCAAGTAAAGTACCTTCCGGACACGAGCCGGAGTCTTCAATCTTCTATCTTCGTAGTCTGGGAGTCCGGCGGATATCGATAGTCCGGCTATCCGGACACCCCCTAGTCCAGGACTCCCTCAGTGGGCACAGGTAGCTAATCCGCTCATCCTCCTTTTGTTCTTCGCTCTCCTCATCATCTTTTTCATCCAATGAGCTCACTATTTCATCAATTTCTTCTTCCATAGCTTCCTGCAAAATATTAGTCTCTTCTTGGACAGTAGAGAAGTCCTCAATATATGGTTTAACATAGGCATTAGAAGCATAATTATCATAACAATATTGAAATATGGCAAAATTTTCAGATTTGTAAAGAGTAGCATCATACTTTTCAATCAAAGAGGCAATCTCATAAGCACCTTTAAAAGCAACAAATTCTTCAATTTGTTGAACATCATAGTAATTGTAAACACCCTTAGCATACGAAGATACGATTCCATTATCACTAAACAAGCATTGATAGGGCAGGTGTTTCTTAGGGTCTTCAGAACAACTAGTAAACTCATATATTTCACATAAATTCCAAGCATAGCATTGCAAACATTGAATTTGATCCCATAATAGTTTCCCTTTTTCAGATATACGGTGTCGCACAAAACAAGCATGCTCATCTAAAGATTTGCCTCAACTAAACTAGTGGGGGTTTCAAAGACGAGCACAAAGGGATCAAGATGATCCAAGTAAAAAGCTTGAGAGTGTGATAGATTTTGAGTGATTCTTCAACCATCGGTTCAAGAGGTACAACTAATTTTTTTGGTATTTTGTGTTTCCTACCCATAAATAAAGATAGAAAACAACTAAGAACAGCAAATAAAAATTACTTAGTGATAAATCAAACAAGCACACACGAGAATATTCACCCCACGCTATGACTCAAGAACGGCGCTTAAAAAGGTCTTGATAACCCGCAAGTATACAGGATCAATTGTAGCCTCTTTCAATAAGTAAGAGTGTCGAACCCAACGAGGAGCTAAAGGTAGAACAAATATTCTCTCAAGTCCTATCTGCCACTGATACGACTCTACGCATGCTTGATGTTCGCTTTACCTAGAACAAGTATGAAACTAGAAGTACTTTGTTGGTGTTGTAGGATAGTTCTGCAAGATAATAAAGAGCATGTAAATATAAACTAGGGGCTGTTTAGATAAAGATGCAATAAAGTAAGTATTAGTAGAGAGCTTTTTGTTATGAGAAAGTTATTTGTCCAAGGCAATTGATAACTAGACCGATAATCACTATTGCAATTCTATTTGAGGGAGAGGCATAAGCTAACATACTTTCTCTACTTGGATCATATGCACTTATGATTGGAACTCTAGCAAGCGTCCGCAACTACTAAAGATTCATTAAGGTAAAACCCAACCATAACATTAAAGTATCAAGTCCCTTTATCCCATAATGCAAACAACCTACTTACTGGTGCATGGCTTCACACTCACGCCACCCACCATAAGCAAATCATGAACATATTGCAAACCCTACAGCGGGAATCCCTCACGCTTGCGCGACACGGAGGGCACCATAGGACAGCACCAATAATAAAACATGCAACTCAAACCAATCTCGATCATGGGGAAGAGTTGGTGATGAAGGCGGTGAAGTTGTTGGTGAAGATCGCGGTGATGATGATGGCCCCCGGCAGCGTTCCGGCGCCACCGGAAGCAAGGGGGAGAGGGCCCCCCTTCTTCTTCTTCTTCTTCCTTGACCTCCTCCGTAGATGGGAGAAGGGTTTCCCCTCTGTTCCGTGGCTCCCATGGCATGGGAGGGGTGAGAGCCCCTCCGAGATTGGATCTATCTCTCCGTTTCTGCATTCCCAGATTCTTCCCCTTCACCGTTTCTTTTATATCCGGAGATCCTAACTCCGATTGGAGTGAATCTTTCGCCCAGATCTTTCTCATAAAATTAGCTTTCTTGCGGCAAAAGAAGAGCGTCAACCGCCTTCTGAGGGGCCAGAGAGTCTAGGCGTGCTCGCCTCCTGAGGGCGCGCCCCTCTCTCTGGCCCCTGCACCGTCTCGCATTGATTTTACTTCCCAAAAATCACAAATATTCCAAAATAATTCTCCGTCCGTTTTTACTCCGTTTGGACTCCGTTTGATATTGGGTTTCTGCGAAACGAAAAAATGCAACAGTCAGGAACTGGCACTGGGCACTGGATCAATATGTTAGTCCCAAAAAATAGTATAAAAAGTTTCCAAAAGTATATGGAAGTTGTAGAATATTGGCATGGAACAATCAAAAATTATAGATACAACGGAGACGTATCAGTTGACGAGGCACTCCCTCTACTCTACTCAATGTAATACTGTATAAAATCAAGTTATGGGACAAAGCCAACAACCGTTGTTGTTTCAGGCTATTGACTTACACTTTGTAGTCCAGGTTGCCAGTTCGAATCTCGTCTTTCAGATTTGTTAGTTTTAGGTCCAAATTTGATTAATGACAAGTGGGACCCCCGTGTGTTGTTCCGATATTTCAGTGTAGGATGGTTTTTTTGAACAAACACTTTGCGCGGTTAGACAAGTAATGGCACCAGTTACACGTATTTTGCTAGTTTATGAACAAAAATGACAGCGGCATAGAATATCACATCCCCCCCCCCCCGCAGCTTAGATGCTACGGTGATATGAGTTTTTACATCGTTGTAAGTGAGATCCAATGGCTTGGGAGTAGTCTTTGTAATTATGCACAATTTCCAAACTCTCCAAAGGTTTTTTGCAAATAAAACATTTAGGCCTCGTGTGTGTCGCTGCATCTTGGATCCAATGGCTCCCCGTTTCTCATATTAGGTGCTCCCCGTAGCTTAATTACCTGCTACGATGATACGAGCATCTAGGTCGTATGATCACTGATCAGATGGCACATGCGTAGTACTTGTACTTTCTACGCAATTCCCAAACTCTCTCAGTCGTATATTGCAAAAACATTCAAACCTCCTATTGTGGGCCGTTAGATCACCTGAACTCGTATCACCATAGAATCTACGGTGCGGGAACACCTCATATTCTCCCGTGCAAGAAAACATAAGGTGCTCTCGCAGCTTGGATGCTATGATGAAACGAGCTTCGAGGTCGTTTGATCTGAGATCCAATGGCATCTGAGCAATCTTTGTGCTTGTAAGCAGTGGCCGAACTCTTTGGGGGCTTTTCTACAAAAAACCATTCGAACCACCGAGGAGTTGTTGGGTCACAAATCCAACGGCTCCGAAGAGCTTGTATAACCAAAGCATCTAAGGTGTGGTAGCACATGATATTCTTACATACAGGAGAATATGATGTCCTCCTTCATCTTAGATGCTACGGTGATACGAGCTTCGAGGTCGTTGGATATGGGATAGAAGGGCATCTGAGTACTTTTTGTACAAATTGTGTGCAATTCTCAAACTCATCAAGGTTTCTTGTAAAGATATTAAGACATCATGTGAGCTGCTATATCTCAGATCTACAAGCTCCAAGCAACTCGTATCGGCATATAGTCTAAGGTATGGGGGCACATGATATTCTCCTGGGGAGGAGGGGTGGGGGTGCACAACCAATCGATGTTTGGGAGGGTGGGGACAAATATAATCTAAACAACCATAAACAGAGCTTCACAATTTTATCTAAGGTCAAGGGGTTGACCCCCGACAATCATAGCTCCGCCTAAACACAACATTTGCATGTACTGTAGTACTAGACTTAATATTCATTTTTCAGTTTCCTGTTCATTTTAAATATTGAATTGAGGACCATGCATGTATTACATTTTACTCCCTTCGTTCCTAAATATTAGTCTTTTTAGAGATCTCAAATGGGCTGGCACATACATATGTATATAGACATATTTTAGAGTGTAGATTCACTCATTTTGCTTCATATGTAGTCACTTGTTGAAATCTCTAAAAGACTAATATTTAGGAATAGAAGGAGTATTTTTGAATTCGTGTCATACATGCATGGTTGGAAAAATAGATGCACTATACTTATTGGATTATTGTTGTGTTTGTGGGTGTGTGTGTGTGTGTGTGGGTGGGTGTGGGTGTGTTTGTGTGTGTGTGCGCACGCGCGTGTGTGTGGTCATATGCTTGATACATACAAAGTTTTCTCGCCACCATATTGTTCATCTTTTAAATTTGAATTTGCAATGAAAAACTTACTAGGGATACCATGAAATATGATATCCACATTGAGATCACTATATCACAAACTCACTCTAATTCAAGAACTGGTCATAAATCAATTACCATGTTGAGATTAGTATTTGCAAGGAAAATACGGGCATTGTAATACACATAGATTCATTCGGCAATTTAAAACATTCCTTTCGTATTCTCGAATGGTAGGACCCAACGACGTACCAGCCAGACCTTGGCTCGTGTTGATCCTAAAAAAAGGGCTCCTGTCCTTCTGGTGGCGTGCGTGGTACGCACATTGGGCAACCCCAACCAGTCGAGCCTCCGTGTTTCGAGTCAAAATATCTGGCGGTCAGAATTCCAACCCTAGGAAATTCCCCTCATGTCCCCGGTCCATAATGACTACCAATGAACAATGGAGGGATGCTTTAGTAACTAGACAACGTTACCTACCGTGCCGAGCATGGTTCAATTCCTTCGGTTGCCGCTCGCCAAGGTCACCCATCAACTGCGTTGCCTAGTACTAGTACTACTACACCAGGATGAGCACAAAATTGAGCCCGTTTGTTCGTGCCTAGTACTTGAGTTAATATATCAGGCAATGCACTGGTACGGAGGGATTATCCTTTTACTCAGCATATATAACTTGTGTGAAGTCTAACTAAGCAAAATGTTTGACTAAATCCTTTCTTAAGAAATACAACAGGACAAATGTATGGCTTGAAAATTTATTGCATGATGCAAGTTCTGATATTGTTTCAAATCCTGGATTTTAAATTTTAGAAAATCCAAATGTGACCAGAAATTCTTGAAACTGAGCATGGTCACATGATATGGCACAAATATTCCTTTGTAATTTTTTTCTTCAATTTGAGACAAGCTGCTTATGACAAGTTGCACAAATGAAGAGCTAAAGTATTTTGGAACAAAGACCTGTCACGTTAAGGCGAACGCTTTCACTATTGAAACCATGGGCGTTTACGTGCCGCCATGAGTCCCGCTTCTCATCGACAGGTGCCGTCCGAGCAAGTGTGTGAGTCGATGGGAGGCGTGCGAGCAGACCGCTGCGCCGGCTGACAGGGAGGCGTGCGAGCAGACTACTGTGCAGGCTCACCGAGATGCGAGCCCTTTGACCAGGCTCTGCCGCCCACCTTCGTTCCAACTGCTCCCACTTTTAGTGTCGCCGGCGCCGCAATTTAAAATCAACCCCGCACTACCCGGTATCGCTACAATCTTCTCTCTTCCTCTCCGATTCTCGTGCCGTCTACCTCCAACCAGCCTGACCTAGACGTACGCCATGCCGCATCATGATGGTCTGCCATTAGTCTTCCAGTTTCATGTGGAAGACACCCAGATTGAGTCTCAAGAACATAAGGCGCTTTGGGACGAGCTTGAACTGGTCTTGCGGGAAGACGTCGCGCCTGTCCCCACTCCTGTTCCGGCTCCCGTCGCCCCGACTGCGTCCGCGCCCATCCCCATGGCATTGATGGGCTAGGAGTCGCACATTGTCGCCGAGCTTGATGCCATGGGGTTCTGTGAGGTCCCCGCTGACTTTCACACGCCCATGCACCTGCCAACGCATGCGCTTGCGCGTGCATCGACGCTGCGCGCGTGCACCGCAGCAAGCCGCTGCGGCACTGCCAACAAGATGCGCCTCTGCGTCTGTGACATGCGGCGCTGTGCGGTGCTGTACACGAATGTCTCCACCGCGCGTTGCGGCGCTTTGTCCCAGCAGGTGCGGTGCCCCTCAGCGGCATGGATGACCGTCGTCGACCGCTTCCTTGCACCAACGTCAGTCGCCTCCTCCCGCCAGTTGACTTACTCCAAAGTCCAGAACATTTTGGCCTTCCTTGAAGCTAGGCCAACGTCCAGGAGTATGCCAACAATGGCGCAAGACGTCGCCGTCACCGTCGGTCAGTGGCCCGACGACACACAGAGCACGGCAGAGGAGCCGCTTCCCACCGTAAGATGCCCCCACCGCCGCCGCGTAATCTAAATTTGCCATGAAAAACGTTCGGATTGCCATGCGTAAAATCCGAACGTTTATCATTTCTGTTTATTTTAGATCGATCGTCGTATAATTTAAAGTCGGAGTCAGATTGGACGAAATCTATGGTTTGATCGATTGAATGTTCTGCTAGAGCCGTATCAAACTAAATATAAAACGTCATCAAGCCACATGTATTCTTTGTTATCCAACAACCTAGACTGCTTCAATGTCGAGCGCTCAACATGTTTAGCGTGCAGTTAATTTCATGCCAGAAATAGTGCTAATCACATAATAACACGCAAATAATATCCTACTTAATATCCGCATGCACTTAATATACTTCCTAATTAATGGTGCATTGCACGTACACACTGACTAGTGCTACTAGTACGTGAAACTGGTGCCGTAACTTGTGAACGCGTCCAGATATGGTCAACGGCAACATCGCTTGCGAGTTCTTCGTGTTTGCCCGTGCGTCTAAACGTAGAAGGGGAGAAGAGAGAGAGAGAGAGCACATATGGAACCCACCAGTAAGTGAAGGCGAATAGTACGTGCTAACGAGCCGGTCCCACTAATTTACTAAAAACCATATTACATGTTATCCATTAAATAGGCTGTGATAATATAAAAACATTATATGAATAAAGGGGGTACAACAAACATTGTTGTTCTACGTATGTTGCCTATTGACGTGCCGCTTGAAGGCCCTGGTCGCATGTTTGATCCTCGTTCTTTATTTTTTAATTTGTATATGGGTCCAAATTTGTTTCATGATAGGTGGGCCCCACGGTGTGCAGTTTCTAGCACTTTAATTTGTGGGTCGAAATTTGTTCCATTCCAAGTGGACTATCAGTGTGTAGTTTTGTAGCTTATTTATAATAATTAAAGAGAACAACAGAGTTTTTTGCAATAATATCATGGTGCGATGTTGAAGGCGAGAAAGGACATGTGAGAGAGCGATGACCGAGCTAGAGGGAAATCAACTGGAGGAGGTGCGGGGGTTGCAATGGTGTTTGGAGTAGTTGTGGACCGAATGCTACGAAAATATAATCTAAACCGACCGGAATAAATGCCTACACAAATTAATCCAAGGCTGGAGTGCCCCGAGCAATGTAAATAGCTCCAGCTTTGCGAGGGATGGAGAGGTAGCTTCAATGTGTGGAAGATACGGCGTGAGAAAGCAAGGTCAATCGAGAGACATATAGATAGAGAGACAAAGTGAGTGTGGTCCGACATTCATTGAACAGATATATATGCTCTGGAGAGATATTGTCCGATTGAGCTTTTGGCAAGGGTGAGGGCTATAAGATAGAGCTTGAGAGATGATCCAGTCACAGATATGTAGATATATTTTGTGTGTGGGAGGAAGCAAGGTCAATCGATTACATATATAAAGCGAGAGAGATTGAGCGAGTGTGGGTCGTCATGCGATCGAAAGAGTGCGACGGATTGGAGAGAGTGACCTATATAGACAATGTGCGTGAGAGTATACAATGTGAATAGGTCGAAATGGGCTCAAACATGGTGATATATTGTTTTTGTCCAAGAAAGAGCGAGGTCAATCGAGACATACAAAGAGAGAGAGAGAGAGAGAGAGAGAGAGAGAGAGAGAGAGAGATAGAGAGATTGAGCGAGCGTGGCCCGCCATGAGGTCGAAAGAGTGGGGGCGGCTTGGATGGACTGACCTAGATAGACAATCTACGCGAGAGAGTATAGACTGTGTCGATCGAGGCCCGAACAGGGAGAAATATATATCATTTGTGTGTGAAAGAAAACGAGGTTAATCGATACTTAGATAAAGAGAGTGAGATTGAGCGAGTGTGGCCCGCCGTGCAGAAGAAACAGTGAGACAGTCTCGAAGGAGTGACCTAGATAGACAACGTGCGTGCGTGCGCACGAGAGGTTGGGGGCTAGATAGGCAATGCATGTATCTAGCGCGAGAGGGTGGGAGAGAGAGGTGGAGAGAGAGAGAGCTCAACATGGGGTGCAATGGCGGGTGTGTGAGGTAAATATATTTGGTAACAGAGTGGAAAAAGGGTGTTGTGTAGTTGAGAGAGTTAGAGATCGAAACATGGAGAGAAAGAATGAACGTGTGTTGGAAACCGATAGCTTCCTAAGGTGGTTAGGAGAGGAAGATTGACCGATACATGAAGTATGTAGTGTGTGTGCCGAGGGGGGGGATAAAAACAACATTTGAATGTAGATAGTACGAGATTTAATATCGATGTTTCAATTCGGTGTACATTGTAAGATTTGAACTGAGGACCATGCATACTGGTAATTATTTCGAATTCATGCCATACTAGGTTTCGAAAAGTTGACATTGACTCAATTTGTTGTGCTATTTTGTAGGTCATATGTTTGAATCCATCCAAAAGTTTTCTCACTACCATGGTGTTCATCATATACATATGAATTTGTATTAAAAAAGTAGCATGGATACAGTGAAATGCGAAATCCACGTTAGAATTGGAGATCGCTATGTGACACACACTCTAATTCAAATAACTAATTATGTGACACACTCTAATCCACGTTAGCGTGGATACCATTTCGATTTTTTTACAAATAACTCCTCATTAATTAATTTATAGTATCTCATTTTGAATGACTAATTATTTGCAAGGAAAATACGGGCATGGTAATACATACAGATTCGTTTGCAAATGAAAGAAGATTCGTTTGCATTCTCAAATGTAGGCGCACCAGGCAGACGAGGGTCGTGTCGTGGTGGTCGCGTGTGTCGGACGGACGCTTAGCACCCAGCCACCCACCCCCCCCCCCTCCCTCCCTCCCCCCACCCCCGCAAAAAAAGGACGACGACAAAATAAGTTTGCGCTGCCACGTTTCGGATTGAAATATCTGGCGGCCCCAATTCCAGCCCTGCAAAATCTCCCTTCTCCACCGTCGCCTTCTGCGCCCAGATTGCTCAAATCCCTAATTTTCCGCCAACCCAAGCAAAATTCGAATCGCCCCTCATCTTGTCTCTTTCCCCACCTCTGTGCCGGACAATAACGACGAAGACGACGGTCGCGCTTCACCACTGCACCGGAGCTACCTCATCTACGCCCTCGTCCACCGCACTGGGTGGTCCACTGACAATGTCGGCCACCGCAACCGACGTGCCTCACAGACACCGACTTCGACGACATCAGGTGCGCTTCACCGACGCCGTCTCCCACCTCACCGGGGCTACTTCACCGAGCACATTGTCGCACCTCCGCCCCCCCGAGGCCGTTGGGGCTTCACCAACGGTCTTGTCCACCGCATCGTAGCGCTCCACTGCCACTCAAGATCTGCATCCATGCTCGGCCAGCCAACGCCAGCGCATCACCCTCAACGGCTCTGAAGTGACCCGCACTCTAGCTGGGCAAGCATGTTCAAACGCCGGCCCGAACTAGGTATCCACACATCACTCCCTTGTCCACTGTTCCGACGATGTTTGGATATCATTTCACTGTTCTCTTAGCTTACACGCCTATGCAACTCTGACTTTAACTCTTATTTCTTCTGGAGATATCATCCGAAACAAGCAAAACCATTTTTTAGCGAAGCATGACGGCGCTACGGGATCTAGTACACATCCTGCACACCCGTATAACCTTGTAGTATCTGTCCTCCAGTACAACAGCAAGGTCGATTCATCTTATTTGATCAACCATTCCCCGTGTCAAACATGCAGAGGGGGATGCAAGGAGCACAAGGCCTGCACATCCAAGCAAGTGGTAACATGGACTTGTACATGGAACATCCCAAGCATAAGCGAGTCAAGATGAGCATGTACAACTAGCTAGCGTAAGTCCCTGCATTTCATTTAATTCATACCGACATTCGTGTATGATTTGTGTGCAGTGGAGGATCCACGAATTCAAGTTACCAGGGGCGAACATTTAACTTAAAAAATATGAAGGCACTTGCACTCCAGAAATCAACATAACTTGAGAAATCTGAAGCTACATGCACTTTGAAAACCAGCTAATGATCCAAAGTAGTTCAGATTATAAACACTAAATGATGCAAGCACCAAAAAATACAAAATGCAACATGGTGTACAAGGACTACAAACATGGTCTGTACCTGCTTGAATTATTCGGTCTCTGGCTGAAAATATCAAAGTGTAATTGCACCTATAACCAGTGCGCAAACTACATATCGATATATCTATCCTGCACAAGTATGCCAATAGTTTCAAACAACAGATTAGAAAAGTATTTGTCCTATGTTGTCATGATACGGGGACTTTCTGGTAGATGGCCTCAATGTTTCCTCAAGCCATGAAAATGCACTATAATTTGCTTGTCATCAATGCCTGCAAATCTCTATGTCTCTCTCAACATAGCAGATTATCATTAGACACTAAATCCTTCAATGGGAGCTTGCAAAATGCTTGCATTTATATGCCTCACTAGACACTATATGTTCATCACCAGGAGCATGTAAAAAGTTTGCATCAAATCCTTCATTAGCAGTCTGTTCATTAGACACTTCAGGCTCAAGAACAACATGAGCTTCTAAGTTTGCACCGGAAACTTGATTAGATACACCAGATTCAGTCAGTTCAGTATTGATTGGGGGAGTTATAAAATAAGCATAAATTGGTTTCATTTTCTCATAGATTCCCTACATACAAGCAGTTTTACAACACTGTCAGGTTTAACTATTGGCCAGAAATTGAACAGTTGAATTAGATATAATCAGGGATGTGATGTACCTACTCGTTGCGCATGCTACTCTTGCAAGCTACAAATGTCCTTTTGCACAAGCTCGGTGCCATGCCCGTTGAGGGAGTCCTGGACTAGGGGGTGTCCGGATAGCCGAACTATCATCATCGGCCGGACTCCAAGACTATGAAGATACAAGATTGAAGACTTCGTCCCGTGTCCGGATGGGACTTTCCTTGGCGTGGAAGGCAAGCTTGGCAATCGGATATGTAGATCTCCTACCATTGTAACCGACTCTGTGTAACCCTAGCCCTCTCCGGTGTCTATATAAACCAGAGGGTTTTAGTCCGTAGGATAACAACAACAATCATACCATAGGCTAGCTTCTAGGGTTTAGCCTCCTTGATCTCGTGGTAGATCCACTCTTGTACTACCCATATCATCAATATCAATCAAGCAGGAGTAAGGTTTTACCTCCATCGAGAGGGCGAACACGGGTAAAAACATCATGTCCCTTGTCTCCTGTTACCATCCGCCTAGACGCACGCGATTCGGGACCCCCTACCGAGATCCGCGGTTTGACACCGACATTGGTGCTTTCATTGAGAGTTCCTATGTGTCGTCACCGATAAACTTGATGGCTCTTCGATCATCAACAACGGCGCAGATCCGGTGAGACTTTTCTCCTGGACGAGATCTTCGTATTCGGCGGCTTTGCACTGCGGGCAATTAAGCAGCCATCTGGAGCAGATCGAAGCTACGCCCTGGCCGTCGGTCGATTTGGAAATCTAAACTTCACGGTGACATCCGTGGAGACTTGATCTTCGATGGATTCAAGCCCGACCGGCGCGTCGCCAGCCGCACGATGGGCATGATTTAGCTCTGCTGCGGATAGTGTCTGGAGGTCGCACATGAGTCGCTCCGATCCCTAATTCGGGCCATTGCAGCAGGTCGAGGATGGGTGGCTAGACACCGCCTCAGGGGCTGCAACCTCTACGGCGATGGAGCCGAATACCGACCTTGTCCCTTGTGAAGCTCGTGACTCCGAACCTCCCGCGCCCCCTCCAATCGAATCCGATTGGGCGCCGATCATGGAGTTCACCGCTGCGGACATCTTTCAACACTCACCTTTCGGCGACATCCTGAATTCGCTAAGGTATCTCTCGTTATCAGGAGAGCCCTGGCCGAACTGCGGTCAGGATGGTTGGGATGCGGATGACAAAGAAATTCAAAGCCCACCCACCACCCACTTAGTAGCCACTGTCGACGATCTAACCGACATGCTAGACTTCGACTCCGATGACATCGACGGTATGGACGACGATGCCGGAGACGACCAAGAACCAGCGCCTACTGGGCACTGGAAAGCCACCTCGTCATATGACATATACATGGTGGACATCCCAAAGGATGGGAATGGCGAGGAAACAGCGGAGGAAGACTCCTCCAAGAAGCAGCCTAAGCGCCGACGTCAGCGGGGCCGCTCTAAATCCCGCCACAGCAAGAATGGAGATTCCGGCACCGGAGACAATAACACCCCTGACAGTGCCAAAGACAACCCCCTCCAGCAAGACTCAGCACAGGAGGATGAAGAAGTCAGCCCTCGCGAGAGAGCGGCAGACAAAGAGGTAGAGGATGATAATTACACGCCTCCCTCCGGAGACGAGGCAAGCCTCGACGACGACGAATTCGTCGTGCCTGAGGATCCCGTCAAACAAGAGCGTTTTAAACGCGGGCTTATAGCCATGGCGAACAGCCTCAAGAAAAAGTAGCAACAGCTTAGAGCTAATCAAGATCGCTGGCCGACGGATGGATGAAGTCCTTGCGGCGAAGAGCATGAACTCGAGCGCCCTCAAAAGCTACCCCAGCGCAAGCTGCTCCCGATTAGAGGAGGAGGCATATAAACCTACATCACCCGATTACTGTCTGGTGACCGACCACCTTGTGGCCCACGACGAGAGGCCTCTAGGCCCTCCACTAGAACCGTACCCCGGCACCGCTCGAAAAGTACGAAGCCACGGGGGAATGCGCCGGACTTGCGAGACATATTGGAGGATAAGGCAAGACAATCAAGATCGATCTACGGATCACGTGGGTGCCCCACGATGCGCGACGACGACCATCGCGTTGGATACAGCAACTCCGGCCAGGCCGAACACAGTAGACAAAGCTCGCTCGAGCTACGTCGTGATATAGCCCAATATAGAGGCGCCGCACACCCACTATGCTTCACAGATGAAGTAATGGATTATCAAATCCCCGAAGGGTTCAAACCCGTGAATATTGAGTCCTATGATGGCACAACGGACCCCGCGGTTTGGATCGAGGACGATCTCCTTCATATCCACATGGCCCGCGGTGACGATCTTCACGCCATCAAATATCTCCCACTCAAGCTTAAAGGACCAGCTCAGCATTGGCTTAACAGCTTGCCAGCAGAATCAATTGGGTGTTGGGAGGACCTGGAAGCTACATTTCTTGACAACTTCTAGGACACATATGTGCGACCACTAGACGCTGATGACCCAAGTCACATAATTCAGCAGCCAGATGAATCGGCCAGAAAATTCTGGACATGGTTCTTAACAAATAAAAATCAAATCGTCGACTGTCCGGATGCAGAGGCCCTCGCAGCCTTCAAACATAACATCCATGACGAGTGGCTTGCGGCACCTAGGACAGAAAAGCGAAATCCATGGCAGCCCTCACATCACTCATGACCCTTCTGCGGGAGAGGACAGTGGCTAGCCCGCGATAACAACCTCGGCAAAAATTCAGCAGTCCGGATACCAAGGACCGCAATGGCGGTCGCGCATAACAAAACAAACGCCCGCGTTAACGGCGATAACAACGAGGATCTGGCGGTCAACGCTGGATTGAGGCTCCAAACCCGTCGTGGAAAAAGCCATTCAAAAGAACTACTCGGGTCCGTCCAATTTGGACCGAATACTCGACCGCTCTTGCGGATACGACACCCTGAAAAGCCAGCTAATCACACCAACAGGATTGTTGAGTATTCAAGCGGCGAGCAAGTTAATTGCGAAAACAATGACAAGGGGCTGCAGCGATGACGAGGAAGAGACACGCCACGAACAATAGAGGACGAAGGTTTCCCCCACAAGTGTGGACGAAAGTGAACATGATATCGCAACCCACATACCCAAGAGGGAGCGAGCGTGCACTCGAGGGCGTATCTGCGATGGAGCGATCGCCCGAGTTCAACCCATGGTCCTCTGCCCGATCACTTTTGATCGAAGGACCACCCACCGATATCCGCCATGGCGGATTCGCGCGTGGTTTTAGACCCAATCGTCGATGGATTTCACCTCACGAGTCTGATGGGCGGCGGCGGCAACTGAACCTGCTTTATCGGGATACGGTCGCAAGATGGGCATAGACCCTCAAGGATTAAATCCACAAAGACGACCTTCAAAGCGTCATACCAGGTGTAGAGGCCAATTATGCAGCTCGACCACACTTGAAGTGGTCTTGGATCCCGGATAACTTCGAAGCGAGTTAATCTTCAACATAGTTTACGTTCCGTGGCGGCTATCATGCTCTGCTCGGACGGACCATGTTTGCAAAGTTCAGCGCGTGCCGCTTTCGCATACCTCAAGCTCAAGATGCGAGGCCCTCAAGGAGTCATCACGGTCAGCGGAAACATGAACGCTCCCTCGAGCGGAGGAACACACAGCTCTCTGGCGGCGAAATGCAGCAGCCTCTTAAGGCAATTCTCGAGTCCGGCCGTTAAGCGACCGAACACGGCTAAACGCGCCCGGAGTAACCTACAACAAGACCGCCTGGCATACATCATTACACTTTGGAGATACCATGGGCATAGGGGAAGGGGCACGACCACAACAGGCCCAGAGTGCGGCTCAACCACACCAGGGGGCTCCCAAGTGTGTCATTCTATTTCCTTTTTCTTTTTTCTTACCCACAGGACTCCGTTCACCAGAGGCCCTGTCCGGTAGTAGACCTGCCGAACTCACGATGCAACAGCCAGGGAAGGAGAAAGGCTACGACGAGTATCCAGGTGGTCCCAATTACGAGCATTAAATCTGTTTTATACACCATTCCGCAGCCTACCCCTAGAGGGGGACATGTTTAATAGTCCCATCCCTTGCTTACCGCACTATTTGTATTGTTCTGCATTCATGGCAGTATCTCTTGAATAAACAATGCATCGCTTTTTGCCTATAATTGCATTTCTTTCTTATACATATGTTCATTTATGACATGTTGCATCCGTACACTTTGGTACGGCTAAATACACCAGGGGCTTAAGTTCCCCACATTATGGTGTGATAAGTCGAACACTTTCACAAGTCGGCACCCGAACTTATAGCATTATATGCATCGGCTCGAATCATGTCTTGGTCAATAGTTGGGTTTACGGCTCCCATGTTTTGGTACCTTACGTTCCGTTGTATCGGCTAAGGTAGCACTGGGAGAACCTTGTGATTGCGCCCAGTTGAGCTGGGCGGCGCCTCGATGGAAAAGCTAAAACTGACCGTCATGATGAGGCGAGAGCGATCATTGTTCGAAGGTTTTTGAGTCCCTAAAGACTTATGCCGCTTAGGCGAGGAACCGGCTTTGTCCGCCCAGCGTGGATAAGCGCCCGAATTGATCTTCAAACACTAGGGGCTTCACGAAATTTAAAATTATAGAATTCTATGGCTAAGTGAGAGTGTTCAAGCACTATAAGTCTGGTTGCCTCGTTCATTGTGTTGGCGCCTCCTAGATGGACCAAAAATGGGAACAAGAGCGCTCAAGTTTATCCCGAACACCCCACTTTCGTGGCATGGGGGCTTGAAGCCGACGACTTGCCATCTCTCGGATTTGATAAGCGGCGCGCATAGAAGGTAATATTTTAAATCAATAAGCATTGCTTAGCGCATATGAACAAAGTTTTTAGCGCCGCGGATAACAAAATCTTGAGTCTACTCAAATATTACATCTTTGGAGCACTCACCGCAATCATGCGGGCACCCTTGAGACACTCTTATAATACATCTCGGGCGTGCGATACTCCTTGCCCGTCGGTGGCGCGTCCGTCACAAGCTTCTCAGCGTCCATCCTGCCCCAGTGCACCTTTGCACGGGCAAGGGCCCAACGGGCACCTTCAATGCAAGTGGAGTGCTTGATGACTTCAACCCAGGGACACGCATCCACCAGCCGCCGCACCAGGCTGAAGTAACTCCCAGGCATGGCCTCCTTGGGCCATAGCCGAACTATGAGGCCCTTCATGGCATGTTCGGCCACCTTGTGGAGCTCGACCAACTGCTTAAGCTGGTCGCTAAGGGGCACCGGATGTCTGGCCTCAGCATATTGAGACCAGAAGACCTTCTCCGTCGAGCTCCCCTCCTCGGCTCTGTAAAAAGCGGCAGCATCGGACACGCTGCAGGGCAGATCTGCGAATGTTCCTGGAGAGCTCCGAATCCGGGTAAGTAACAGGTAATTCACTTTAACATGCTTGCTTTGCATGAAGAATGCCTTACCCGCCGCTATTTTCTTCAAATCCTCGATTTCCTGGGGGGCCTTGTGGGCATCGGCCTTAGCGGCCTTGGCACTCTCAAGAGCCGACGCAAGCTCGGACTCTCGAGTCTTCGAGTCACGCTCCAAACTCTCGTGCTTTTCCACGAGAGCCTGGAGCTCTTGCTGTACCTCCACCACCCGCACCTCCTGCTTCTCTCGCTCGGCTCATTCCGTGGCCGCATTGCGTTCAGCCGCGGACACCGCCTCCTTCAGGGTCGCCACCTCATTCGTGGCCCCTGTAGTACCCACGTTATCCTTGTTATTTCTCTTGCAACCAAATCCTTTTACAGAAGGTACAACTTTATCTGGTGTTACTCACCTTCCTTGTCCTCGAGCTACTTCTTGGCATGGCGAGCTCGCTCTCGGACCGCTTCGAGGCTCTGCTTCAAGGTATTGACCTCCATGATCGGTCTGGCGAGGTCAGCAGCGCAGCCTGCAATCCCATATTGACACATTTTTTTAGACTCCTGCGTATATCCTTTTAGATCCTCAGTCCGGCTTTTGTTTCCAAACGCCGAACCGAGCATCAAGGGCTACTGTCTATGCGGTATTATATTACATATCTTAAAGTTCTTACCTCAAAGCCTGTTAGAAGGCTGCTGCAGGCTTCGATCAGCCCGCTCTTGGGAAGTTGAACCTTCTGAATCACCGCACTCATGACAGTGCGGTGTTCTTCTTCGATAGAAGCGCCGTTGAGTGCCTCCAGCAAGTTATCCGGCGCCTCTGGTTGGACGGAGGCCGCCGGTGTCACAGTCTTGCCATTCTTACGAAGGGCCGCCCGCGGACTCGGAACCACTGCAGTTCGGTGCGAGTCGGTGCAAAGTCCAGGAGGTTGCCCTGCGGCACCTCCGGGGCCTCCTCCTCCTGGTGGGTCCCCTCCTGGGATCCCACCTCGGCGTCGTCAGTGTCACGGGGGGTGGAGGCGGTCAGAAGGGAATCCATATCCGACGTGCCCAAGGACCCACTCGACGAAGCGAGAAGATCGTCCTTGGGCGGACTACAGGGTTGTATGCGGCATTAGAAAGACACTATGTGACAAAAGAAAAATTGTAAATCATCTAGGAGTCCGGATACTTACGATCTCGCCAGGGGCTTGGCCCTTGAGGGCCACTCCTCGTCGCCGTCGCCGACGTTGGCGGAACAGTCCGGGGAAAGGGTCCTTCCCTTCTTGGACCCTTCGACCTCCCTCGTTGGGGAGGCCTTCCTCTTCTTCTCTCCCCCCGCTGGGGGAGAGGCCTCTTTCTTCTCCTCCTCTTCCTCATGGGAGGAGTCCGCCTCGGAGTCATTGGACGATGAGTCCGATACCACCTAACGCCGGGAACTCCTTCGGGTTCCCGTGGCCTTCTTCTTGGCCTTCTTCTCCGGCACCACGTAAAGTGCCGGGACCAGCAGCCCTATCAAACGGGCATCCGCTGGGTCCTCTGGAAGGGGAGCCGGATAGTTAACCTGTCCGGACGTCTTCTGCCAGGCCTGTTAAAGGTATTGGGAGTTTAGATCCCGCATAGAGTCAAACTATGAAAAGCAAGTGTCCCATAAAGGATAACATAGCTTACCTCGCCAGCCGGACGCTGCGTGCTGAATCCGCGATCTTCGGTAGCGGATGCGGGAGCTTCGGCGCCCTTGAACAGCACCCTCCAGGCAGCTTCGTACGTAGTGTCGAAGAGCCCGCTCAAAGTCCGATGCTGTGCCGGATCAAACTCCCACAAATTGAAGTCCCGTTCTTTGGCGGGGAGAATCCGTGCGACGAGCATGACACGGATCACGTTGACAAGCTTGAGCTTCTTGTTCACGTGGTGCAGAGACAGGGTGGAGTCGGTCGGCTCTTCGAACTACCCCATAGCAAGCCCTTCTCTTTCCGGAGGTGAGCTGCATGGGGATGCAGATCTGAATTGGGGCGGCTGACCATTTAGGGTCACGCGGCTTGGTGATGTAGAACCACCCCGATTGCCACCCTTTGATGGATTCCACGAAGGCACCCTCGAGCCAAGTGACGTTGGGCATTTTGCCCACCATGGCGCCTCCGCACTCCGCTTGGCGCCCTTCACAATCTTCGGCTTGACATTGTAGGTCTTTAGCCACAAACCGAAGTGGGGCTGGATGCAGAGGAAGGCCTCACACACAACGATAAACGCCAAGATATTGAGGATGAAATTTGGGGCCAGATCGTGGAAATCCAGGCCGTAGTAGAACATGATCCCCCGGACAAAGGGGTGGAGTGGGAAGCCCAGTCCGCGGAGGAAATGGGGAAGAATACCACCCTCTCATGGGGCACAGGGGTGGGGATGAGCTGCCCCTCGTCGGGCGACCGATCGTGATGTCATTGGATAGATATCCGCGCTGCAGCTTCTCGATGTGCCCCTCCGTAGCGGAGGAGGCCATCCTGCCTCCGCTCCGGACATGGCTGGAGAAGGTCGAGGTGAGATGTGCGGACTTGAGCCTTTGGGCTCGAGTGCGGAGATGGATAAGCAAAGGAGGAAGAAGGCGTGGGTGAAAAAGGTGGATCCTTATCCCTTATATATGGGCGGATGAAATTATCGTCCCTCTTGGCTGGTAAAACTAAGCTTATCTCCCAAGCGCCGCAATCAATGGCGCGGTTGGGTTACCCACGTCTGTATTGATGGGAATCCCGGAATAAGGGAACATGATCTCTGCTTCGACAAGACGTGCCAAGGAAACCGCTTCGCCAAACACGCTGAGGTGGTATAATAAAAACGATTCGAGTAAAGGCTTGGTTGTGGTGTGACGTCACGCCACAAAATACGTCAGCAGATTGAACTTGTGTGAATATTATTCTCTCTACGGTGGTATGTGGAATTTATTTTGCAGAGCCGGACACTATCCTGGTGTTCACAATCTTCCATGAATTATTCGGAGGAGGAACCCGCCTTGCAATGTCGAAGACAATATGCATGCCGGACTCGTCGTCATTGAAGCCTGGTTAGGCTACTCTTGAGGAGTCTGGACTAGGGGTGTCCGTATAGCGAACTATCATCATCGGCGGACTCCAAGACTATGAAGATACAAGATTGAAGACTTAGTCCGTGTCCGGATGGGACTTTCCTTGGCGTGGAAGGCAAGTTTGTATCTGGATATGTAGATCTCCTACCATTGTAACCGACTCAGTGTAACCCTAGCCCTCTCCGATGTCTATATAAACCGGAGGGTTTTAGTCCGTAGGACAACAACAACAATCATACCATAGGCTAGCTTCTAGGGTTTAGCCTCCTTGATCTCGTGGTAGATCCACTCTTGTACTACCCATATCATCAATATCAATCAAGCAGGAGTAGGGTTTTACCTTCATCGAGAGGGCCCGAACCTGGGTAAAAACATCGTGTCCCTTGTCTCCTGTTACCATCCGCCTAGACGCACAATTCGGGACCCCCTACCCGAGATCCGCCGGTTTTGACACCGACACCCGTGCTGCCACCGATGCCTCCCACGCAGGCTACACCCAGGGTTGGATCTTCATCTTCTTGTCCTTCCGTTCACTTGAAGCCCGGCGACCGCCCTCCAACGAGGGCGCGAGGAAGTGCTGTGTCGGTTTGTCCAGCGGCGGCTAGGTTAGGAGAGAACCAGGCTGGAGGCTGGAGCGAACGAATTGGGATTTTTCCTGCTGTCGATCAATATGGGAGGCGCTCATTTGGGCCGCGAGCCTGCTATAGGGCCTGCCTTGCACTTATGTTATTGGCCCATCCAAATTGAAACATTTTTCTTCATTTTTTACATTGCGTGCTCGTGCGTTGGGACGAACAAAACTAGCCTGGGCCAACCTGGACGACTCAAACTAGGTGCACACTTTCCACCCACCTGAGGCGGCCGCCCATACCAGCCCCTATGGTGGCATCGCCCCTTTTTGCGTGTATGACTGGGGTAGTGAAAAATATTCCAGTGGCGCTTTTGATTTACCCACAAAATGGTTGAATTGCTTGTTTCTATGAACCGAGTTCACCAATAATGTTAAGGATGTCAGTCTTTTTATCCTATTGTAGATTGCTTAGATCTCGATATGCCAAAAGTAATCGCATGAAATATACAGTAAAAGCCAGTGTGATGTGTGTGGCTACAACTAGTCTGACTACACGTCCTCACATAACATATCAAGGATGCACCATCTTACCAGATTAACCATTCGACTTACCAATGCAGTGTGGGAAGAAAGAAGTATTGGGACTGCGTATCCAAGCAATTGATGCCATGGACTCCTTCATACAACCTTGTAAGCGAAAAAGAAGTTGTAGTGTGCTTGTACAAAGAGCTAGCGTAAGTTTAATTACCTGCTTCTTGGAATTTTAGTTAGCCACTTATTAAAAAATTGTTCAATTACGTTGTTTGGCTTAATTTAGTTTCTACTGATTACATAATTCCACAGCCTGTTAATCCTATTATAGACTGTGCCTATCTATGTGTTTGATACTTACTGTTAAGAATTACCTGTTTGCCTGAACTTAAATGGCTACTTGTTTGTTTAACTGCTTTGTTGCTGCAACAACGGGTTACAATGATGTTAATAACTACTTTTCAGCATCAATTGAAACTCTTTAATTCCTTGTTTGTTTAAGCGGTTTGTCGTTATAACTCCTAGTTGAGATGTTTTGCTAACTTCAACTTTTCTGAATCCAATCAGAACTTTAATGGCAAAACAGGTTAGCCCAAGATCAAAGAGCGAGATCCCCATGGACATTGTATCATCCCACAACAGTGGCACCGGCCCATTCGTGCATTATGAATTGCCAACTGCTGGTGCTCTAGAGGCTAAACTAGTGGTAGAAAGAGATTCTGCCTCTGCACTTAGAGATGAAGTTGACATGTTGAGGAACCAAACAACACAATCACAAGCAGTACTCAAGACAACCATTAAATATTTGGTGGATTTCAAAACAAAGCAAGCAGAGACTGACCGCATTCTTAAGGTCCTGAAGGGAAAAAAGGAAATTAAATTCCCACTTGGTAAATCATAGGTGAAATGTTCTTTCCATTGTTTAATAACCTTTGTGTTGTTTGTTCATGTAATCAATCAAACCATTTGTTTTAGAGATCATGTAATAATTGTTTTTTGTTTTTTGGTTTGTAATTTTATTTGGGCACAAGTCTATATTAATTGATAAGACTCGGAGACATTTCATTTTGATTGCTGTGCCAGACCTACAAAAATGCCAATCAGGCTGAATGTGCATTCAGTAATAATAGTAGTATAGATGGACCATAAGTGGCACGCATCGGAAAGGGCCAAGATGTTGTAGTAGCTTGGCTAAAAAAAGGATGCTGTTGTAGCAAAAAAGAGTACAACGGCCTGGCTTATGTATGTTAGTTTATATTATTTATCCATATACTCTATAAGTCTTTATATGTCTGTTAGTTCTGTACATTCTTGGTTGATTGACTCGGTATTTGAATCTTGATACATCACTTGTGTACATATCTAAATGGGAGTACACGTTATGCTGCGTGTGACATTTGAGTTGGACATGAAGTGTTCCAAATATTCAAATTCACCTTAAACTGGATTCTAGCTTCTGAATTTGAGTACGGCATTTGTAAACCATATTCATATATGACAGTGGAATACATCTTTGTCGTGCTTTTGAAGATATATAAAAACACATAGAATGATTTATAAAGATTCGTATAGGAATACAAAATGGATTCGAATTTAGCTACCAGGGTAAACGTGGATGCTTATTGTCCCAAAATTCGAAAGAAGCAGCAAAATGTCCACTCCCACTTCGGCTGCCCGAAGCAAGTGTTTGGGAGATGGAAATTACTGTCTACCCAGTACACGGACAATCCATTGGCCCGATTTCCACTGCTCTAAATAGGGGTAGGCTAGTAACTTCAATTAGACGTGACACGACTGCCTCTGAGCCCATTCTGACATGGTGGGCGCCAAACATGGGCGGCAAAACACATTTGATTCAAGCTCGTCTGAAAGACCTCTCCCTCCATTTCCCCATTCATACACGGTGGGCGGCAAAACAAACTCGACTCGGCCGAAATCGATGTAGGCAAATATTTTCAATAGGGACAGGTTTGTAACTTCACTCAGACGTGACACAACCACCCTACCTGTCAGCCCCATTCATACACGTGGGCGCCAACCACCCTCACCTCGCCCGAAATTGCTCTGTGTAAATATTGGTGAGATGCAAGATTACCGTCCTATCCCCAACCGACGAGACGTCCAAATTTTAAACGGGGGCTAAGTTCGTAACTTTCCCATATTTCAGACAGGCGCGTCCCAAAAACATGGTTCCCCGTACCTCTCCCCCCATTTTCTCATTCATACACCGTCCGCGCTAGAACACCATCCCCACCCCAACCTCCTCCGTCCGCCACCCCATCCACCGTCGTCGTCCTCCACCCCATCCATCGCCGCCGTCCTCCACCCCATCCACCGCCACCGTCCTCCAGCATGCCGAAGCGCCTATCAAGACCGCGTCGTCCACTACTAGAGATGGACGTTTCTCATCCATGGCAACGGACCAAGAGCCTTGCATCGCGTCCTCTCGCTTCATCGGTGTCGTCATCCTCTTTGCCGGGGCCGCTCACACGACCTTCTCTTCCACCACAATGAGACTTATCCCCCGATGCACCCGTCTACCGTCGCAGATCTGCTTCAACGCCACCGACAGCCATCGCACCCCCGATGCCTACACGGCGCTGCAAGAGAGGTGGTACCATATCTCCTCAACTTTTTGATCTCAACCAGAAAATAGATCGTAACTTTGTTACTCTACTTTCTTTTCAGCTCTTAGAATTTAGTTCTTAGTTCGAAGCAAACAATGGATGCTAAATATCATTTCTCCGCTTTGCAGCTTCAAATCTGCCATGGCACAGTCATAATATGGTTTAATTGATCGTGCTTAGGGTTTAATTGATCATGTTGGTTCCATGGTGGTTTCTTTAATAGAAGTCTGAGGGGAAACCCTCTTTTGCTAAAAAAATATGCTTAGAGTTTCCCCCTTTTATGATCACTATATGATCAGAATACGTGCTTCGTGTCATAATAATACTGCTCCACCCATCAAGCTAAACAAGCTTAGTTGTTCAAATACGAATCTGATATTATTAAAACACAGTCATTTAATTGGTCAGCTAAATGTTCCTAAATTAGTTTCGAAAATGCATGTTCGTCGCTCGGGTGTGTATCTCTACAGGGTGCCCACGATGGGCTGGTCCACCCTAGGATTTTGGGTCGTCCCAGGCCCCGATTCCCCTCTGTTCTACTGCGTGCTTCCGATCTCTACTCGCCCCCAGCCACCTGCCTCGTCGGCGACTTGCCATCCCCGGACGACATGACTCTAGGAGGAGACGCCGGACTAACAGGAGGTCAAGAGCCGCTCGCCCAACAGCATCACCGCTGCCCAGGCGCGCCACCGTGCCTACCTTCCCAGTCCGTTCAGGGCTCAGGCGTGCAGCACCCACTCAGCCAACCCGATTTATCCTGAGATACGTCCTCAACACTCAGCAGCAACTCCTCATCACCCATTTTCTAATTGATTCATTACTCATTAGGCAGGACTGTCATTAGGGCTTGTTGTGTGCTGAGTGCTACCTACACTTAATGGTTCAGATGTATTTCAGTAATCTTTAGTACCTGTAAAGTTCACAGGGCTTTCAAAATTCTGGCCCTAGGAACAGACACTAGTCATTTTGGATTGTTGGTCGTAGTGACATTGACCCAGATTACTACTACAAGCCACGTTTGTTGACCATCTTACTTGTCTTTCTCACTCATACGATATAATATCCAATTATTCACGTCAATTAGTTGCAAACAATAAGTGCTAGACAAACTTCTTGATTCAGATTTTGGACGGTCTCTTACTGCAGTTACAATTCCGCATATTTGTCCTAGTAAGCTCACAAGTAAATGATTGATTCACTACATCTATGCTTACCTTGTCATATTTGTTGTCAATATTCTTTTAGGGTGGATGATGTCTACTACACAACCTTCTCCTTATAGACGTTGTTGGGCCTGCAAGTGCATAGGTTTGTAGGAAAGTAGCAAATTTCCCTCAAGTGGATGACCTAAGGTTTATCAATCCGTAGGAGGCGTAGGATGAAGATGGTCTCTCTCAAACAACCCTGCAACCAAATAACAAAGAGTCTCTTGTGTCCCCAACACACCCAATACAATGGTAAATTGTATAGGTGCACTAGTTCGGCGAAGAGATGGTAAAACAAGTGCAATATGGATGGTAGATATAGGTTTTTGTAATCTGAAATAATAAAAATAGCAAGGTAACTAAAGATAAAAGTGAGCGTAAACAGTATTGCAATGATAGGAAACAAGGCCTAGGGTTCATACTCTCACTAGTGCAAGTTCTCTCAACAATAATGACATAGATAGATCATATAACAATCCCTCAACATGCAACAAAGAGTCACTCCAAAGCTACTAATAGCGGAGAACAAACGTAGAGATTATGGTAGGGTACGAAACAAACTCAAAGTTATCCTTTCGGATAGATCTATAAAAGAGTTCATACTATAATAACACCTTAAGACACGAATCAACCAAAACCCTAATGTCACCTAGATACTCCATTGTCACCTCAAGTATCCGTGGGCATGATTATACGATATGCATCACCCATTCTCAGATTCATCCAACCAACACAAAGTACTTCAAAGAGTGCCCTAAAGTTTCTACCGGAGAGTCAAGAACGTGTGCCAACCCCTATGCATAGGTTCATGGGCGGAACCAGCAAGTTGGTCACCAAAACATACATCAAGTGGCACATGATATCCCATTGTCACCACAGATAAACACGGCAAGACATACATCAAGTGTTCTCATAAAAGACTCAATCCGATAAGATAACTTCAAAGAGGAAACTCAATTCATCACAAGAGAGTAGAGGGGGAGAAACATCATAAGATCCAACTATAATAGCAAAGCTCGGGATACATCAAGATCATGCCATAGAGGGAACACGAGAGAGAACATGAGAGAGAGAGATCAAACACATAGCTACTGTTACATACCCTCAGCCCCGAGGGTGAACTACTCCCTCCTCGTCATGGATAGCGCCGGGATGATGAAGATGGCCACCGGTGATGGGTTCCCCCTCCGGCAGGGCGCCGAAACGGGCTCCCAAGAGACTCTCGGCGGCGGAGAACTCCCGATCTATCTTCTATTCTCGAAGTTTTAGGGTACGTAGGTATATATGGGTGAAAGAAGTACGTCGTTGGACCGAAGGGGGTGATGACCCGCAAGTATACGGGATAGTTGTAGCCTCTTTCGATAAGTAAGAGTGTCGAACCCAACGAGGATCTAAAGGTAGAACAAATACTCTCTCAAGTCCTATCGGCCACTGATACGACTCTACGCACGCTTGACGTTCGCTTTACCTAGAACAAGTATGAAACTAGAAGTACTTTGTAGGTGTGATAGGATAGGTTTGCAAGAAAGTAAAGAACACGTAAATAAAAGCTAGGGGCTGTTTAGATAAAGAAGCAATAAGATAAATATAGCGAGTGTGGAAAAGTGGTGGTAGGAGTTGTGGAATTGTCCCTAAGCAATTGACTACGTTACTAGACCGGTAATCGCTATCGCAATTCTATTTGAGGGAGAGGCATAAGCTAACATACTTTCTCTACTTGGATCATATGCACTTATGATTGGAACTCTAGCAAGCATCCGCAACTACTAAAGATTCATTAAGGTAAAACCCAACCATAGCATTAAAGTATAAAGTCCCCTTTTATCCCATACGCAAACAACCTACTTACTCGGGTTTGTGTTTCAGTCACTCATGCAACCCACCATAAGCAAATCATAAACATATTGCAAACCCTACAGCGGGAATACCTCACGCTTGCGCGACACGGAGGGCACCATAAGACAACACCAATAATAAAACATGCAACTCAAACCAATCATAGCAATTCATCAATCACCGATAGGACAACGAAAATCTACTCAGACATCATAGGATGGCAACACATCATCAGAAAATAATATGAAGCATAAAGCACCATGTTCAAGTAGAGGGTACAGCGGGTTACGGGAGAGTGGACCGCTGGATATAGAAGGGGGAAGGTGATGGAGATGTTGGTGAAGATGACGGTGGTGTTGGTGAAGATCGCGGTGATGATGTTGGCCTCCTGCGGCGTTCTGACGCCACCGGAAGCAAGGGGGAGAGAGCCCCCCTTCTTCTTCTTCTTCCTTGACCTTCTCCCTAGATGGGAGAAGGGTTTCCCCTCTGGTCCTTGGCTCCCATGGCTTCGGAGGGCGAGAGGCCCTCCGAGATTGGATCTATCTGTCTGTTTCTGTGTTCTCCCATTCTACCCCTTCACCGTTTCCAGGAGATCCATAACTCCGATTGGGGTGAATCTTTCGCCCAGATCTTCCTCATAAAATTATCTTTCTAGCGCCAAAATAAGAGCATCGACCGCCTTACGGGTGGACCACGAGGGTCAGGGGCGCGTCTGGGGGGTAGGGCGCGCCCCTACCTCGTGACCACCTCGGACACCGTCTCGCGTTGATTTTACTTCCCAAAAATCATAAATATTCCAAAAAAATCTCCGTCCATTTTTATCCTGTTTGGACTCCGTTTGATATTGGGTTTCTGTGAAACAAAAAACATGCAACAAACAGGAACTAGCACTGGGCACAGGATCAATATGTTAGTCCCAAGAAATAGTATAAAAAGTTGCCAAAAGTATATAAATGTTGAATAATATTGGCATGGAACAATCAAAAATTATAGATACGACGGAGATGTATCAGCATCCCCAAGCTTAATTCATGCTCGTCCTCGAGTAGGTAAATGATAAAAAAGAATAATTTTTGATGTGGAATGCGACCTAGCATAATCTTGATCATATGTCTAATCATGGCATGAATATTAAGACACGAGTGATTCAAAGCAATAGTCTATCATTTGACATAAAAGAAATAATACTTTGAGTGTACCAATAAAGCAATCATGTCTTTTCAAAACAACAAGGCCAAAGCAAGCTTGTCCCTACAAAATCATATAGTTTGGCCATGCTTCATTTTTGTCACACAAAATGCCCCCATCATGCACAACCCCGATGACAAGCCGAGCAATTGGTTCATAATTTTTAACGCGCTTCAGCTTTTTCAACCCTCATGCAATACATGAGCGCAAGCCATGGATATAGCACTATAGGTGGAATAGAATATAATGATGGAGGTTATGTGGAGCAGACAAAAAAGGAGAAAGTCTCACATCGACGCGGCTAATGAACGGGCTATGGAGATGCCCATCAATTGATGTCAATGCGAGGAGTAGGGATTGCCATGCAACGGACGCACTAAGATCTATAAGTGTATGAAAGCTCAACAAAAGAAACTAAGTGGGTGTGCATCCAACTTGCTTGCTCATGAAGACCTAGGGCATTTGAGGAAGCCCATCGTTGGAATATACAAGCCAAGTTCTATAATGAAAATTCCCACTAGTATATGAAAGTGACAACATAGGAGACAATCTATATGAAGAACATGGTGCTACTTTGAAGTACAAGATATGAGACTCACTACATGAAGAACATGGTGCTACTTTGAAGCACAAGTGTGGAAAAAGAGATAATAACATTGCCCCTTTTTATTTATTTTATTTTTTTCCTCTTTTTCTTTTTCTTTGGCCTTCTTTTTTTGGCCTTTCTTTTTTTTCTCTTTTTGGGGACAGTGCTCTAATAATGATGATCATCACACTTTTATTTACTTACAACTCGATATTACAACTCGATACTGGAACAAAGATATGACTCTATATGAATGCTTCCGGCGGTGTACCGGGATGTGCAATGATCTAGCATAGCAATGACATCAAAAAACGGACAAGCCATGAAAACATCATGCTAGATATCTTACGATCATGCAAAGCAATATGAAAATGAATGCTCAAGTCATGTATATGATGATGATGGAAGTTGCATGGCAATATATCTCGGAATGGCTATGGAAATGTCATGATAGGTAGGTATGGTGGCTGTTTTGAGGAAGATATAATGAGGCTTATGTGTGATAGAGCGTGTCGTATCATGGGGTTTGGATGCACCGTCGAAGTTTGCACCAACTCTGGAGGTGAGAAAGGGCAATGCACGGTACCGAAGAGGCTAGCAATGATGGAAAGGTAAAAGTGCGTATAATCCATGGACTCACATTAGTCATAAAGAACTCATATACTTATTGCAAAAGTTTATTAGCCCTCGAAGCAAAGTACTACTACGCATGCCGCTAGGGGGATAGATTGGTAGGAAAAGACCATCGCTCATCCCCGACCGCCACTCATAAGGAAGACAATCAAAGAAACACCCCATGCTTCAAATTTGTCACACAATGGTTACCATATGTGCATGCTACGGGACTTGCAAACCTCAACACAAGTGTCTCTACAATCCACAACCACCAACTAGCATAACTCTAATATCACCATCTTTATATCGCACAACTATTGCAAGGAATCAAACATACCATATTCAGCGATCTACAAGTTTATGTTGGATTTTATGACTAACCATGTGAATGACCAATTCCTGTCATCTCTCTAAATAGATATAAGTGAAGCAAGAGAGTTTAATTGTTTCGACAAAAGATATGCCCACGCTCTAATAAATATAAGTGAAGCAAAAGAGCATTCTACAAATGGCGGTTGTCTATGTGGAGAGAAACAGGCAATCCAAACTTCAAATGATATAAGTGAAGCACATGAAGCATTCTATAAAGCCATACTCAAAAGATTTAAGTGAAGTGAAATGAGCATTCTATAAATCAACCAAGGACTATCTAATACCAGCATGGTTCATAAAAGAAAAATAAAAACCTAATTGCAAAAGACGCTCCAAGACTTGCACATAATGCATGAACGAAACGAATTCGAAAACATACCGATACTTGTTGAAGAAAGAGGATGCCTCCCAGCATCCCCAAGCTTAGGCAACAGTCTCCTTGAATATTTACTTGGGGTTCCTCGGGCATCCCCAAGCTTGAGCTCTTGCCTCTCTTCCTTCTTCTCACATCGAAACATCCTCGATTAGACACTACATCCACACAAAACTTCAACAAAAAACTCGGTAAGATCCGTTAGTATAATAAAGCAAATCACCACTCTAAGTACTGTTGCAAACCAATTCATATTTTGTTTTTGCATTGTTTCTACTGTAATATAACTTTTTCATGGCTTAATCCACTGATATAAATTGATAGATTCATCAAAACAAGCAAACTATGCATCAAAAACAAAATCTGTCAAAAACAGAACAGTCTGTAGCAATCTGAACATCCACCATACTTCTGGTACCCCAAAACTTCTACCAAAATTAGGAAAAATAAACAAGTTGTATAGAAAGACAGTGCAAAAGGAATCAGAACCAATTGATGTTCCAGTTAAAAATGTAAAATCATGCACTACAGCAAAAGTTTCTGTCCTGCACCGTACAAACCGACAAGCATTGTAAACATCCTAAAGGCAAACCTTGGCACATTATTTTTATAATACAATGGAATTGTACAAGGGGATAATTGTTTTTATTGAAAAGTTTCTGTAATTAAGATTCACAAAGTTCCCATGGGCCTGAACAAGTTTAAGGACGTCCCCCACTTTCACAATGCTTGTCTCTCTCACTTTCACTTCTCTTTTTGAAAAGTTTTGGGTTCCCCTCTTTATTTTTGTTGTTTTAAAACTATATGAAAAGCACTCAACAGAAATAATGACTCTCTAAAACTTCTGGGTTGTCTCCCTAGCAGCGCTTTCTTTAAAGCCATTAAGCTAGGCATTTAGTGCTCAAGTAATGAATCCACCCGGATCCCAAGGTATATCAAAGCCAATTTTAATTAACAATGATTTCTAATTTAGTAGTGAGCAAAAAGTAATATATATCAAGCAACAACGAAGCTTAACTCTCTTCCTATGCATCGGCATGTCATAAAACAACAATTCATGCACACATAGTAAAGGCCAATGCATAGTATAAGCAGTTTCTTGCAATTCTATCGTATGGGAAACATAGAGAGGCGGAGATATAGTTCCTATATCATAATAATTGCAAGTAGGAGCAGCAAGCACATGCATATTACATTCATCAAAATCATCATGTGCAATGGTAAAAGGCAACCCATCAATATAATCCTTACTAAGCACAAACTTCTCCGATATAGTGTAGTTTGGAGAATTCAAAAAGATAAAATAACTATCATGCGTGGGTGCAATAGCAACAATTTCATGTTTAACATAAGGAACTATAGCAAGTTCATCTCCATAAGCATCATTCATATTGGCACCTTGGCCACAAGCATAGCAAGCATCATCAAAAAGGGATATTTCAAACAAATTCAAGGGATCCTAGCAATCATCATAGCAATCATCCTTCAGTAAGCACGAAGGGGAATTAAATAATGTATGAGTTGGAGGTTTACTCTCATTAGAAGGTGGGCACGGGTAGCTAATCCTCTCTTCCTCCTTTAGTTCTTCGCTCTCCTCATCATCTTTTTCATCCAATGAGCTCACCGTTTCATCAATTTCTTCTTCCATAGCTTCCTGCAAAATATTAGTCTCTTCTTGGACAGCGGAGAATTTCTTCATAAATGCATTAATATAGTAATTGTATTCATAATTTGCATAGCAATATCTAAGTATAGTAAGATTTTCAGGCCTATAAACATCATCATCTAAAGCTTCATACTTTTCAAACAAAGATTCAATTTCAAAAGCAGCCTTAAAAGCAACAAATTCTTCTATTTGTTCCACTTCATAGTAATCATATATACCATTAGCATAAGAAGCTAAGGTTTCATTATCATTAAATTTGCATGAAAAGGGAAGGTGTGGAGCCTCCATCCTAGAGCAACAAATAATATCATATCTCAAGCATAGAGCCCAGGCATACCAACGCAACATAATAAATTGATCCCATAATTGTTTCCCTTTTTGTGTCAAGCGATAATCCCTAAAGTATTCACGTTGATCCAACGTGTCTCCCATTATAAAGTTGAATGGGGTTTTCTCAGGATTATCAAAGTAGTACATAATATCTTTCGCATAATGAGAATCGAGGGTTTTAGGAGTTACCCCATCCTCATGAGTAGCAAGTACACCTAATTTTTTTTGGTATTTTGAGTTCCATATCCATAACTAAAGATAGAGAACAACTTAGAACAGCAAATAAAAATTACTTAGTGATAAAGCAAACAAGCACACACGAGAATATTCACCCCACGCTATGACTCCCCGGCAACGGCGCCAGAAAAAGGTCTTGATGACCCGCAAGTATATGGGATAGTTGTAGCCTCTTTCGATACGTAAGAGTGTCGAACCCAACGAGGAGCTAAAGGTAGAGCAAATACTCTCTCAAGTCCTATCGGCCACTGATACGACTCTACGCACGCTTGACGTTCGCTTTACCTAGAACAAGTATGAAACTAGAAGTACTTTGTAGGTGTGATAGGATAGGTTTGCCAGAAAGTAAAGAACACGTAAATAAAAGCTAGGGGCTGTTTAGATAAAGAAGCAATAAGGTAAATATAGAATGTGTGGAAAAGTGGTGGTAGGAGTTGTGGAGTTGTGTATGTTACTAGACCGGTAATCGCTATCGCAATTCTATTTGAGGGAGAGGCATAAGCTAACATACTTTCTCTACTTGGATCATATGCACTTATGATTGGAACTCTAGCAAGCATCCGCAACTACTAAAGATTCATTAAGGTAAAACCCAACCATAGCATTAAAGTATAAAGTCCCCTTTTATCCCATACGCAAACAACCTACTTACTCGGGTTTGTGTTTCAGTCACTCACGCAACCCACCATAAGCAAATCATAAACATATTGCAAACCCTACAGCAGGAATACCTCACGCTTGCGCGACACGGAGGGCACCATAGGACAACACCAATAATAAAACATGCAACTCAAACCAATCATAGCAATTCATCAATCACCGATAGGACAACGAAAATCTACTCAGACATCATAGGATAGCAACACATCATCGGAAAATAATATGAAGCATAAAGCACCATGTTCAAGTAGAGGGTACAGCGGGTTGCGGGAGAGTGGACCGCTGGATATAGAAGGGGGAAGGTGATGGAGATGTTGGTGAAGATGACGGCGGTGTTGGTGAAGATTGCGGTGATTATGATGGCCTCCGGCGGCGTTCCGGCGCCACCGGAAGCAAGGGGGAGAGAGCCCCCCTTCTTCTTCTTCTTCCTTGACCTTCTCCCTAGATGGGAGAAGGGTTTTCCCTCTGGTCCTTGGCTCCCATGGCTTGGGAGGGGCGAGAGCCCCTCCGAGATTGGATCTATCTCTCTGTTTTTGCGTTCTCTCATTCTACCCCTTCACCGTTTCCAGGAGATCCGTAACTCCGATTGGGGTGAATCTTTCGCCCAGATCTTCCTCATAAAATTATCTTTCTTGCGACAAAAGAAGAGCATCGACCGCCTTACGGGTGGACCACGAGGGTCAGGGGCGCGCCTGGGGGGTAGGGCGCGCCCCTACCTCGTGACCACCTCGGACACCGTCTCGCATCGATTTTACTTCCCAAAAATCATAAATATTCCAAAAAAAATCTTCGTCTGTTTTTATCCCGTTTGGACTCCGTTTGATATTGGGTTTCTGCAAAACAAAAAACATGCAACAGACAGGAACTGGCACTGGGCATTGGATCAATATGTTAGTCCCAACAAATAGTATAAAAAGTTGCCAAAAGTATATAAATGTTGAATAATATTGGCATGGAACAATCAAAAACTATAGATACAATGGAGACGTATCAGGGGGGGCACGAGGCAGAGGGGCGCTGTTGGGGAATGTAGTAATTTCAAAAAAAAAATCCTACGCACACGCAAGATCATGGTGATGCATAGCAACGAGAGGGGGAGTGTATCTTCATACCCTTGAAGATCGCTAAGCGGAAGCGTTTATCAACGCGGTTGATGTAGTCGTACGTCTTCACGATCCGACCAATCCAAGTACCGAACGCACGGCACCTCCGAGTTCTGCACACGTTCAGCTCGATGACGTCCTCGCCTTCTCGATCCAGCAAGACGGGCAAAGTAGTAGATGAGTTCCGGCAGCACGACGGCGTGGTGACGTTGTTGGTGAAGAACAATCTCCGCAGGGCTTCGCCTAAGCACTAAGGAAACTACGATGGAGGATAAACTAGAGGGGACGGGGTTGCCGGCACACGGCTTGGTGTTTCTTGATGTGTCTTTGGTGCTAGCCATGCCCCTCTATTTATATGTTGAGCCTTGGGGTTGAAACTTGGAGTAAAAGCCTCCACAAAGTCGGTTTCACCCGAAAGGCAAGAGTACTTCTCCGATTCCAGGGCCAGACGCCAGGGTTCCCGGCGTCTGGACCCGACGCCGAGGACCTGGCGTCGGCCCTGACTCATAAAACTTCCTTTGGCGCTTTCCAAAAACCTTGCGGGCTTTCCCCTTTGGCCCAAATAACGTGTTCTCGTACCCAAACATTTCGGGAAACGTCCGGAACTCCTTCCGGTGAATTCCGGAACCCTTCCGGAGGTCAAACACCATTATCCCATATATCAAACTTTATCTCCGGACCATTCCGGAATTCCTCGTCATGTCCATGATCTCATCCAGGACTCCGAACAACATTCGGTCACCAACATACATAACTCATATAATACTATATCGTCAACGAAAACATTAAGCGTGCGGACCCTACGGGTTCGAGAACTATGTAGACATGACCAAGACACGTTTCCGGTCAATAACCAATAGCGGGACCTGGATGCCCATATTGGCTCCCACATATTCTACTAAGATCTTTATCGGTCAAACCGCATAACAACATACGTTGTTCCCTTTGTCATTGGTATGTTACTTGCCCGAGATTCGATCTTCGGTATCTCAATACCTAGTTCAATCTCGTTACCGGTAAGTCTCTTTACTTGTTCCGTAATGCATCATCCCGCAACTAACTCATTAGTTACAATGCTTGCAAGGCTTATAGTGATGTGCATTACCGAGTGGGCCCAGAGATACCCCTCCGACGATCGGAGTGACAAATCCTAATCTGGAAATACGCCAACTCAACATGTACCTTCGGAGACACCTGTAGAGCTCCTTTATAATCACCCAGTTACGTTGTGACGTTTGGTAGCACACAAAATGTTCCTCCGGTAAATGGGAGTTGCATAATCTCATAGTCATAGGAACATGTATTAGTCATGAAGAAAGCAATAGCAATATACTAAACGATCAAGTGCTAAGCTAACGGAATGGGTCAAGTCAATCACATCAATCTCCTAATGATGTGATCCCGATAATCAAGTGACAACTCATGTCTATGGCTAGGAACTTAACCATCTTTGATTCAACGAGCTAGTCAAGTAGAGGCATACTATTGACACGTTGTTTGTCTATGTATTCACACGTGTATCAAGTTTCCGGTTAATATAATTCTAGCATGAATAATAAACATTTATCATGAAATAAGGAAATAAATAATAACTTTATTATTTCCTCTAGGGCATATTTCCTTCAGTCTCCCACTTGCACTAGAGTCAATAATCTAGTTCACATCATCATGTGATTTAACACCAATATTCACATCTGTATGTGATTAACATCCATAGTTCACATCGTCATGTGACCAACACCCAAAAGGTTTACTAGAGTCAATAATCTAGTTCACATCGCTATGTGATTAACACCCAAAGAGTACTAAGGTATCACTACTAGGGAAAAGGCTATACACAGAATCTTAGCATCAGCGAGGGTTAAAAACCCTCGCTACTGCTACTTACTAGCAGCGCACGTTTTTAAACCTCGCTACTACTAAGTTGATAGCAGCAGCGCGGGTTTGTAACCCTCGCTACTACTAAGCGGTCTCTCACCGCCCCGGGATATGCCATAGTAGTAGCGGGGTTTTAACCTCGCTACTACTAAGTTGATAGCGATGGCGGGTTTCTAACCTCGCTACTACTAACCCGCTCTCGCTATCAACTTAGTAGTAGCGAGGTTAAAACCAGCCATCGCTAATCGTCTGTCATAGTAGTACCGTGGGGTATGGCCTATTTGTCAAAGTCTACCCCCGTGGACCGCCTTTTCAGTTTTAAAAAAAATTAAAAGAAAATGATAAAAATGTAAAAAAAAATAAAAGAAAATAAGTTTGCCATGTGATATGTGGTCTAGTTGTTGGGAAAATTTACAAATATGAATTTCGACTTTATTTGCAAAATCTCTCTGGAAATTTGTAAAATGGCCATAACTTTTGCATACGAACTCGGATGAAAAAGTTTTTTATATGAAAATGCATCTACTCGAAAAGTTACATCCGAATTAAATCGGGGGAACCCCGTTAAACATTTTTAAAATCCTCAAAAGCCTAACAGAAAAAAGTTATGGGGCTTTTAAGATCTGGAGGCAAAAAAATTCAAAAAAAAACAGTTTTTTTAATTTTTTGTTAAATCTAGTCAAACTATGGTCAAACTAATTATTCAAGAATATTAGTGTTACTAAATAATTATTTTAGTTTTTTTGAATTTTGGTCAAATCTGGTCAAACTATGGTCAAGCTGTGGTCAAATCTGGTCAAACTGTGGTCAAACTATGGTCAAACTAATTATTCAAGAAATATTAGTGTTACTAATTTTTTAGAACAATAGTTTCAAACTCAAACAATGAAATGTGTGACTTCATGCTCAAGCTAAATTCCTGAGGTTAATAGGATTGACATCTTACTATTGTCGGAAAACAACAAGTGCGAGACTTGGAAGCGAGGGACAATAGAACACGAAAGTTAAGCGTGCTCAGTGGAGTAGTGAGAGGATGGGTGACCGTCCGGGAAGTTAGATGATTTGAAATGATGAGGGGTGATTAGAGATTAAATTGAGCAGCGATGAGGGGTGATTAGAGATTTGAGGTTAAAATAATTCAGAAATTTGAAAATTAGGGAAAAAATTCAAAAAAAAAATTTGAAAAAATTCAAAAAAAATTCAGAGATTACAGATTAGTAGTAGCGTGGGTTTCTACCCACGCTATCTCTAAGAGTTAGTCAGGCGGCTGGGTTGCACCAGCCTTCGCTATAAGTTAGTCTATGGCGCCTTATTAGTAGCGCGGGTACCCGCGCTACTAATAGGCCCAAAACCCGCGCTGCTGCTAGGCTTTTCCCTAGTAGTGTATGATCATGTTTTGCTTGTGAGAGAAGCTTAGTCAATGGGTCTGTCACATTCAGAGCCGTATGTATTTTGCAAATATTCTATGTCTACAATTCTCTGCACGGAGCTACTCTAGCTAATTGCTCCCACTTTCAATATGTATCTAGATTGAGACTTAGAGTCATCTGGATTGGTGTAAAAAGCTTGCATAGATGTAACTTTTATGACAAGCTCTTTTATCACCTCCATAATCGAGAAATATTTCCTTAGTCCTCACTGAGGATATTCTTGACCGCTGTCCAGTGATCTACTCCTAGATCAAAATTGTACTCCCTTGCCAAACTCAAAGCAAGGTATACAATAGGTCTAGTACACAGTATAGCATACTTTATAGAACCTATGACTGAGGCATAGGGAATGACTTTTCATTCTCTTTCTTTTTTCTGCCGTGGTCGGGCTTTGAGTCTTACTCAACTTCACACCTTGCAACACATGCAAGAACTCCTTCTTTGACTGTTCTATTTTGAACTACTTCAAAAACTTTATCAAGGTATGTACTCACTGAAAAACCTTATCAAGCATCTTGATCTATCTCTATAGATCTTGATGCTCAATGTGTAAGCAGCTTCACCGAGGTCTTTCTTTGAAAAACTCTTATTCAAGTATCCTTTTATGCTATCCAGAATTTCTATATCATTTCCAATTACTATACATATAGTTTTAGAAATGTTACAGAGCTCCCACTCACTTTCTTGTAAATACAGGCTTCTCCAAAAGTCTGTATAAAACCATATGCTTTGATCAACTCATCAAAGCGTATATTCCAACTCCAAGATGCTTGCACCAGTCCATAGATGGATTGCTGGAGCTTGCATAATTTGTTACACCTTTAGGATTGACAAAACCTTCTGGTTGCATCAAATACAACTCTTCTTTAATAAATCCATTAAGGAATGCAGTTTTGAGATCCTTTTGCCAGATTTCATAAAATGTGGCAATTGCTAACATGATTCGGACAAACTTTAAGCATCGATACGAGTGAGAAAACACTCATCGTAGTCAACATCTTGAACTTTGTCAAAAACCTTTTTCGACAAGTCTAGCTTTGTAGATAGTAACACTACTATCAACGTCCGTCTTCCTCTTAAAGATCCATTCATTTTCTATGGCTTACCGGTCATCGGGCAAGTCAATCAAAGTCCACACTTTGTTCTCATACATGGATCCCATCTCAGATTTCATGGCCTTCAAGCCATTTCGTGGAATCGGGGCTCATCATCGCTTCCTCATAGTTCGTAGGTTCATCATGGTCTAGTAACATGACTTCTAGAATAGGATTACCGTGCCACTCCGGTGCGGATCTTAATTTGGAAGATCTACAAAGTTCGGTAGTAACTTGATCTGAAGTTTCATGATCATCATCATTAGCTTCCTCACTAATTGGTGTAGAAATCACTGGAACTAATTTCTGTGATGAACTACTTTCCAATTCGGGAGAAGGTACAATTACCTTATCAAGCTCTACTTTCCTCCCACTCACTTCTTTCGAGAGAAACTCCTTCTCTAGAAAGGATCCATCTTAGCAATGAATATCTTGCCTTCGGATCTATGATAGAAGGTGTACCCAACAGTTTCCTTTGGGTATTATATGAAGACGCACTTCTCCGATTTGGGTTCGAGCTTATCAGGTTGAAACTTTTTCACATAAGCATTGCAACTCCAAACTTTAAGAAACCACAGCTTAGGTTTATTGCTAAACCATAGTTCATACGGTGTCGTCTCAATGGATTTTGATGGTGCCCTATTTAAAGTGAATGCAGCTATCTCTAATGCATAATCCCAAAATGATAGTGGTAAATCGGTAAGATACATCATAGATCGCACCATATCCAATAAAGTGCGGTTATGATGTTCGGACACACCGTTATGATGTGGTGTTCCAGGTGGCATGAGTTTGTGAAACTATTCCACATTATCTTAACTGAAGGCCAAACTCGTAACTCAAATATTCATCTCCACGATCAGATCGCAGAAACTTTATTTCCTTGTTATGATGATTTTCTACTTCACTCTGAAATTCTTTGAACCTTTCAACTATTTCAGACTTATGTTTCATCAAGTAGATATACCCATATCTGCTCAAATCATCTGTGAAGGTGAGAAAATAACGATACCCGCCACGAGCCTTAATACTCATTGGTCTGCATACATCAGTATGTATTATTTCTAACAAGTCAGTAGCTCATTCCATTGTTCGGGAGAACGGAGTTTTAGTCATCTTGCCCAAAAGGCACGGTTCGCAAGCATCAAATGATTCATAACCAAGTGATTCCGAAAATCCATCTTTTATGGTGTTTCTTCATGCGTTTTACACCGATATGACCCAAACGGCAATGCCACAAATAAGTTGCACTATCATTATTAACTTTTCATCTTTTGGCATCAATATTATGAATATGTGTATCATTACGATCGAGATCCAACAAACTATTTTCATTGGGTGTGTGACCATTGAAGGTTTTATTCATGTAAACAGAACAACAATTATTCTCTGACTTTAAATGAATAACTGTATTGCAATAAACATGATCAAATCATATTCATGCTCAACGCAAACGCCAAATAACATTTATTTAGGTTTAACACTTATCCCGAAAGTATAGGGAGTGTGCGATGATGATCATATCAATCTTGGAACTTCTTCCAACACTCATCGTCACTTCCCCCTCAACTAGTCTCTATTTATTCTGTAACTCCTGTTTCGAGTTACTAATCTTAGCAACCGAACAAGTATCAAATACTCAGGGGCTACTATAAACACTAGTAAGGTACACATCAATAACCTGTATATCAAATATACCCTTGTTCACTTTCCATCCTTCTTATCCACCAAAAATTTGGAGTAGTTCCACTTCCAGTGACCATTTCCTCTGTAGTAGAAGCACTCAGTTTCAGGCTTAGGTCCAGCTTTGGGCTTCTTCACGGGAGTGACAACTTGCTTGTCATTCTATTTGAAGTTCCCTTTCTTTCCCTTTGCCCTTTTCTTGAAACTAGTGATCTTGTCAACCATCAACACTTGATGCTCTTTCTTGATTTCTACCTTCGTCGATTTCAACACCACGAAGAGCTCGGGAATCGTTTTCGTCATCGCTTGCATACTATAGTTCATCACGAAGTTCTAGTAACTTGGTGATGGTGACTAGAGAACTATGTCAATCACTATCTTATCTGGAAGATTAACTCCCACTTGATTCAAGCGATTGTAGTACCCAGACAATCTGAGCACATGCTCACTAGTTGAGCGATTCTCCTCCATCTTTTAGCTATAGAACTTGTTAGAGACTTCATATCTCTCAACTCGGGTATTTGCTTGAAATATTAACTTCAACTCCTGGAACATCTCATATGGCCCATGACGTTCGAAACGTCTTTGAAGTCCCGATTCTAAGCCGTTTAAGCATGGTGCACTAAACTATCAAGTAGTCATCATTTTGAGCTAGCCAAACGTTCATAACATCTGCATCTGCTCCTGCAATAGGTTTGTCACCTAGCGGTGCATCAAGGACATAATTCTTCTGTGCAGCAATGAGGATAAACCTCAGATCACGTATCCAATCCGCATCATTGCTACTAACATCTTTCAACACAGTTTTCTCTAGGAACATATCAAAATAAACATATGAAAGCAACAACACGAGCTATTGATCTACAACATAATTTGCAAAATACTACCGGGACTAAGTTCATGATAAATTTAAGTTCAATTAATCATATTACTTAAGAACTCCCACTTAGACAGACATCTCTCTAGTCATCTAAGTGATCACGTGATCCAAATCAACTAAACCATGTCCGATCATCACGTGAGATGGAGTAGTTTTCAATGGTGAACATCACTATGTTGATCATATCTAATATATGATTCACGCTCGACCTTTCGGTCTTCGTGTTCCGAGGCCATATTTGTATATGCTAGGCTCGTCAAGTTTAACCTGAGTATTCCGTGTGTGCAACTGTTTTGCACCCGTTGTATTTGAACGTAGAGCCTATCACACCCGATCATCACGTGGTGTCTCAGCACAAAGAACTTTTGCAATGGTGTATACTCAGGGAGAACACTTCTTGATAATTAGTGAGAGATCATCTTATAATGCTATCGTCAATCAAAGCAAAATAAGATGCATAAAAGATAAACATCACATGCAATCAATATAAGTGATATGATATGGCCATCATCATCTTGTGCTTGTGATCTCCATCTTCGAAGCACCGTCATGATCACCATCGTCACCGGCGCGACACCTTGATCTTCATCGTAGCATCGTTGTCGTTTCGCCACCTATTGCTTCTACGACTATCGATACCGCTTAGTGATAAAGTAAAACAATTACAGGGCAATTACATTGCATACAATAAAGCGACAACCATATGGCTCCTGCCAGTTGCCGATAACTCGGTTAGAAAACATGATCATCTCATACAATAAAATATAGCATCATGTCTTGACCATATCACATCACAACATGCCCTGCAAAAGCAAGTTAGACATCCTCTACTTTGTTGTTGCAAGTTTTATGTGGCTGCTACGGGGTGAGCAAGAACCGTTCTTACCTACGCATCAAAACCACAACGATAGTTCATCAAGTTAGTGTTGTTTTAACCTTCGCAAGGACCAGGCGTAGCCACACTCGGTTCAACTAAAGTTGGAGAAACTGACACCCGCCAGCCACCTGTATGCAAAGCACGTCGGTAGAACCAGTCTCGCGTAAGCGTACGCGTAATGTCGGTCCGGGCCGCTTCATCCAACAATACCGCCGAACCAAAGTATGCCATGCTGGTAAGCAATATGACTTGTATCACCCACAACTCACTTGTGTTCTACTCGTGCATATAACATCTACGCATAAAACCTGGCTCGGATGCCACTGTTGGGGAACGTAGTAATTTCCAAAAAATTCCTACGCACACGCAAGATCATGGTGATGCATAGCAACGAGAGGGGGAGTCTATCTTCATACCCTTGAAGATTGCTAAGCGGAAGCGTTTATCAACGTGGTTGATGTAGTCGTACGTCTTCACGATCCGACCGATCCAAGTACCGAACGCACGGCACCTCCAAGTTCTGCACACGTTCAGCTCGATGGCGTCCTCGCCTTCTCGATCCGGCAAGACGGTAGTAGTAGATGAGTTCCGCAGCGACGGCGTGGTGGCGGTGTTGGTGAAGAACAATCTCCACGGGGCTTTGCCTAAGCACTACGTAAACTATGACGGAGGATAAACTAGAGGGGACGGGGTTGCGGCACGGCTTGGTGCTTCTTGATGTATCTTTGGTGCTAGCCCTGCCCCTCTATTTATATGTTGAGCCTTGGGGTCGAAACTTGGAGTAAAAGCCTCCACAAAGTCGGTTTCACCCGAAAGGCAAGAGTCCTTCTCGGACTCGGGGCGACGCCAGGTTCGGCGTCTGGACCCGACGCCGAGACCTGGCGTCGCCCCCGACTCCATAAAACTTCCTTTGGCGCTTTCCAAAAACCTTGTGGGCTTTCCCCTTTGGCCCAAATAACGTGTTCTCGTACCCAAACATTTCGGGAAACATCCGGAATTTCTTCCGGTGAATTACGGAACCCTTCCGGAGTTCAAACACCATTATCCCATATATCAAACTTTATCTCCGGACCATCCCGGAGTTCTTCGTCATGTCCATGATCTCATCCGGGACTCCGAACAACATTCGGTCACCAACATACATAACTCATATAATACTATATCGTCAACGAAAACGTTAAGCGTGCGGACCCTACGGGTTCGAGAACTATGTAGACATGACCGAGACACGTTTCTGGTCAATAACCAATAGTAGGACCTGGATGCCCATATTGGCTCCCACATATTCTACGAAGATCTTTATCGGTCAAACCGCATAACAACATACGTTGTTCCCTTTGTCATCGGTATGTTACTTGCCCAGGATTCGATCTTCGGTATCTCAATACCTAGTTCAATCTCGTTATCGGCAAGTCTCTTTACTCGTTTCGTAATGCATCATCCCGCAACTAACTCATTAGTTACAATGCTTGCAAGGCTTATAGTGATGTGCATTACCGAGTGGGCCCAGAGATACCTCTCCGACAATCGGAGTGACAATTCCTAATCTGGAAATAACCAATAGCGGGACCTGGATGCCCATATTGGCTCCCACATATTCTACTAAGATCTTTATCGGTCAAACCGCATAACAACATACGTTGTTCCCTTTGTCATTGGTATGTTACTTGCCCGAGATTCGATCTTCGGTATCTCAATACCTAGTTCAATCTCGTTACCGGTAAGTCTCTTTACTTGTTCCGTAATGCATCATCCCGCAACTAACTCATTAGTTACAATGCTTGCAAGGCTTATAGTGATGTGCATTACCAAGTGGGCCCAGAGATACCCCTCCGACGATCGGAGTGACAAATCCTAATCTGGAAATACGCTAACTCAACATGTACCTTCGGAGACACCTGTAGAGCTTATTTATAATCACCCAGTTACGTTGTGACGTTTGGTAGCACACAAAGTGTTCCTCCGGTAAACGGGAGTTGCATAATCTCATAGTCATAGGAACATGTATAAGTCATGAAGAAAGCAATAGCAATATACTAAACGAGCAAGTGCTAAGCTAACGGAATGGGTCAAGTCAATCACATCATTCTCCTAATGATGTGATCTCGTTAATCAAATGACAACTCATGTCTATGGCTAGGAACTTAACCATCTTTGATTCAAACGAGCTAGTCAAGTAGAGGCATACTAGTGACACTTTGTTTGTCTATGTATTCACACATGTATCAAGTTTCCGGTTAATACAATTCTAGCATGAATAATAAACATTTATCATGAAATAAGGAAATAAATAATAACTTTATTATTGCCTCTAGGGCATATTTCCTTCAGGCGCGCACCAGGGGGTGGGCGCGCCCCCCACCCTCGTGGGCACCTCCCTTCTTCCCTGACGTGCACTCCAAGTCCATCGGGTGGCTTTCCTTCCAAAAATAACTTCTCCAGTTGATTCCGTTCCGTTTTGACTCTGTCTGATATTCCTTTTCCTCGAAACACTGAAATAGGCATAAAACAGCAAATCTGGGCTGGGCCTCCGATTAATAGGTTAGTCCCAAAAATAATATAAAAGTGGATAATAAAGCCCAATATTGCCCAAAATAGTAGATAATATAGCATGGAGCAATCAAAAATTATAGATACGTTGGAGACATATCAAGCATCCCCAAGCTTAATTCCTGCTCATCCTCGAGTAGGTAAATGATAAAAAAGATAATTTTTGATGTGGAGTGCTAGTTGGCATAATTTCAATGTAATTCTTCTTACTTTTGATATGAATATTCAGATCCGAAAGATTCAAGACAAAAGTTCATATTGACATAAAAATAATAATACTTCAAGCATACTAATAAAGCAATCATGTCTTCTCAAAATAACATGGCAAAAGAAAGTTCATCCCTACAAAATCATATAGTTAGGCTATGCTTCATTTTCGTCACACAAAGATGTTCCCAACTTCTATACCCCCGATGACAAGCCAAGCAATTGTTTCATACTTAAATAATCTCAAACTTTTTCAACCTTCACGCAATACATGAGCATGAGCCATGGATATAGCACTATGGGTGGAATAGAATATGATGATGGGGATTGTGTGGAGAAGACAAAAAAAAGGAGAAAGTCTCACATTGACGAGGATAATCAACGGGCTATGGAGATGCCCATCAATTGATGTCAACATGAGGAGTAGGGATTGCCATGCAATGGATGCACTAGAGCTATAAATGAATGCTCAACAAAATAAAACTAGTGGGTGTGCATCCAACTTGCTTGCTCACGAAGACCTAGGGCATTTGAGGAATCCCATCGTAGGAATATACAAGCCAAGTTCTATAATGAAAAATTCCCACTAGTATGAAAAAGACAACTTATGAGACTCACTATATGAAAAACATGGTGCTACTTTGAAGCACAATATATGAGACTCACTACATGAAGAACAAGGTGCTACTTTGAAGCACACGTGTGGAAAAAGAGATAGTAACATTGCCCTTTTTTATTTATTTTCTTAATTTTTTTGGGGCCTTTCCTTTTTTTGGCCTTTCTCTTTTTTTGGGGGCAATGCTCTAATAATGATGATCATCACACTTCTATTGATTACAACATAAGGATTACAACTCGAAACTAGAACAAGATATGACTCTATATGAATGCCTCCGACGGTGTACCGGGATGGTGCAATGAATCAAGAGTGACATGTATGAAAAATAATGCATGGTAGCTTTGCCACAAATACGATGTCAACTACATGATCATGCAATGGCAATATGACAAAAGTAAAGTATGTCATGAAGAACGGTATGGTGGAAAGTTGCATGGCAATATATCTCGGAATGGCTATGGAAGTGACATAATAGATAGGTATGGTGGCTGTTTTGAGGAAGATATAAGGAGGTTTATGTGTGAAAGAGCGTATCATATCACGGGGTTTGGATGCACCGGCGAAGTTTGCACCAACTCTCAAGGTGAGAAAGAGCAATGCACGGTACCGAAGAGGCTAGCAAAGGCGGAAAGGTAAAAGTGCGTATAATCCATGGACTCAACATTAGTCAAAAGAACTCATATACTTATTGCAAAAATTTAGAAGTCATCAAAAATCAAGTACTACGCGCATGCTCCTAGGGGGATAGATTGGTAGGAAAAGTCCATCGCTCGTCCCCAACCGCCACTCATAAGGATGCACAAGCCAGGTACACTTCATGTTTCAAATTTGTTACACAACTTTAACCATACGTGCATGCTACGGGATTTGCTAACTTCAACACAAGCATTCTTTAAATTCATAATCGCCCAACTAGCATGACTTTAATATCACTACCTCCATATCTCAAAACAATTATCAAGTATCAAATTGATCATAGCATCCAATTCACTTTCTATGATAGTTTTTATTCAAATTACCATGCTGTTTAAAACTCTCAAAATAATATAAGTGAAGCATGAGAGTTCATTAATTTCTACAAAATAAAACCACCGCCAAGCTCTAAAAAGATATAAGTGAAGTACTAGAGCAAAAGACAAACTACTCCGAAAGAAATAACTGAAGATCAATGAGTAGCTAAATAATTATGTAACTATGTGAAGACTCTCCCATTTAATAATTTCAGATCTTGATACTTTATTCAAATAGCAAGCAAAGCTAAAGAAAACTACATTGCAAGGATAGCACAACTCATGTGAAGAAGCAAAAACTTAGGCTCAACCGATACTAACCGATAGTTGTTAAAGAAGAAAGGTGGGATGCCTACCGGGGCATCCCCAAGCTTAGATGCTTGAGACTTCTTGAAATATTATCTTGGGGTGCCTTGGGCATCCCCAAGCTAGAGCTTTTGTGTCTCCTTAATTCCTTTCATATCATGGTTTCTCTTTTTATCAAAAGCTTCATTCACAACAAACTCAACAAGAACTCGTGAGATAGGTTAGTATAAACCAATGCAAAACCTTATCATTTTCTACTGTAACAAATCACTTAAATAATTATTCAACATTGCATACTAAATGCCTCTGCATATTTAATACTCCTATCCTCAAATAGAATCATTAAACAAGCAAACATATGCAAACAACGCAAACATAACAGCAATCTGCCAAAACAGTACAGTCTGTAAAGAGTGCAAGAGTATCAATACTTCCCTAACTCCAAAAATTATGAAATAAAATTCCCACTGTATTAAATTTATCATATCTCATTATGCAAAAAGTTTCAACATTATATCATTCCCTGACTTTTCTAGGGAATTTTTGCAACAGCGGTGAACTTTCTGTTTCCAAACAGCAACATGTATACTAGCAAAATAAGCATGGCAAAGGCTATACTTGACATTTTTATTGGAACCAAAGATGAAAAACATTAATCTAATTAACAGCAAGCAAATACTAACAAAATAAAATGACGCTCCAAGCAAAACACATATCATGTGGTGAATAAAAATATAGCTCCAAGTAAAGTTACCGATGAACGAAGACGAAAGAGGGGATGCCTTCCGGGGCATCCCCAAGCTTAGGCTCTTGGTTGTCCTTGAATATTACCTTGGGGTGCCTTGGGCATCCCCAAGCTTAGGCTCTTGCCACTCCTTATTCCATAGTCCATCGATTCTTTACCCAAAACTTGAAAACTTCACAACACAAAACTTAACAGAAAACTCGTGAGCTCCGTTAGCGAAAGAAAACAAAAGACCACTTCAAGGTACTGTAATGAACTCATTCTTTATTTTTATTGGTGTTAAACCTACTGTATTACAACTTCTATATGGGTTATAAACTATTTTACTAGCCATATATTCATCAAAATAAGCAAACAACAAAATGAAAACAGAATCTGTCAAAAACAGAACAGTCTTTAGTAATCTGTATCAAACGTATACTTCTGGAACTCCAAAATTTCTACCAAATTAGGAAGTCCTAAGAAATTTGTGTAACAATCCATATCAAAAAGAGTCAGATCAGAAGCACGTTTCTGTGAATTAACAAAACTAATTTACTGGGTGCAAAAGTTTCTGATTTTCAGCAGGATCAACACAACTATCACCGTAAGCTATCCTAAAGGTCTTACTTGGCACTTTATTGAAACAAAACCTATAAAACATGATTACTACAGTAGAATAATCATGTTGAAACACAAAAACAGTAAGGGTAAATATTGGGTTGTCTCCGAACAAGCGCTTTTCTTTAATGCCTTTCTAGCTAGGCATGATGATGACAATGATGCTCACATAAAAGATAAGAATTGAAACATAATGAGAGCATCATGAAGCATATGGTTAGCACATTTAAGTCTAACCCACTTCCTATGCATAGGGATTTTGTGAGCAAACAACTTATGGGAACAATAATTAACTATCATAGGAAGGTAAAACATGCATAGCTTCAAGATTTTAAGCACATAGAGAGGAAACTTGATATTATTGCAATTCCTACAAGCATATGTTCCTCCCTCATAATAATTTTTAGTAGCATAATGAATGAATTCAACAATATAACCAGCACCTAAAGCATTCTTTTCATGATCTACAAGCATAGAAAATTTACTACTCTCCACATAAGCAAAATTCTTCTCATTCGGAATAGTAGTGGGAGCAAACTCAAGAAAATAATTATCATGTGAGGCATAATCCAATTGAAAACTAAAATCATGATGACAAGTTTCATGGTTATCATTATTATTAATAGCATACAAGTCATCACAATAATCATCATAGATAGCAACTTTGTTCTCATAATCAATTGGAACCTCTTCAGAAATAGTGGAATCATCACTAAATAAAGTTGACACTCTTCCAAACCCACTTTCATCAATATAATCATCATAAATAGGAGGCATGCTTTCACCATAATAAATATTCTCATCAAAACTTGGGGGACTAAAAATATCATATTCATCAAACATAGCTTCCCCAAGCTTGTGGCTTTGCATATCATTAGCATCATGGATATTCAAGGAATTCATACTAACAACATTGCAATCATGCTCATCATTCACATATTTCATGCCAAGCATTCTATGTAATTCTTCTTCTAGTACTTGAGCACAATTTTCCTTCCCATCATTTTCACGAAAGACATTAAAAAGATGCAGCGTAAGAGACAAACTTAACTCCATTTTTTTGTAGTTTTCTTTTATAAACTAAACTAGTGATAAAACAAGAAACAAAAATAATCGATTGCAAGATCTAAAGATATACCTTCAAGCACTCACCTCCCCGGCAACGGCGCCAGAAACTGCTTGATGTCTACTATGCAACCTTCTCCTTGTAGACGTTGTTGGGCCTGCAAGTGCACAGGTTTGTAGGACAGTAGCAAATTTCCCTCAAGTGGATGACCTAAGGTTTATCAATCCGTAGGAGGCGTAGGATGAAGATGGTCTCTCTCAAACAACCCTGCAACCAAATAACAAAGAGTCTCTTGTGTCCCCAACACACCCAATACAATGGTAAATTGTATAGGTGCACTAGTTCGGCGAAGAGATGGTAAAACAAGTGCAATATGGATGGTAGATATAGGTTTTTGTAATCTGAAATAATAAAAATAGCAAGGTAACTAAAGATAAAAGTGAGCGTAAATGGTATTGCAATGATAGAAACAAGGCTTAGGGTTCATACTTTCACTAGTGCAAGTTCTCTCAACAATAATAACATAGATAGATCATATAACAATCCCTCAACATGCAACAAAGAGTCACTCCAAAGCCACTAATAGTGGAGAACAAACGTAGAGATTATGGTAGGGTACGAAACCACCTCAAAGTTATTCTTTCGGATCGATCTATAAAAGAGTTCGTACTAGAATAACACCTTAAGACACAAATCAACCAAAACCCTAATGTCACCTAGATACTCCATTGTCACCTCAAGTATCCGTGGGCATGATTATACGATATGCATCACACAATCTCAGATTCATCCAACCAACACAAAGTACTTCAAAGAGTGCCCTAAAGTTTCTACCGGAGAGTCAAGAACGTGTGCCAACCCCTATGCATAGGTTCATGGGCGGAACCCACAAGTTGGTCACCAAAACATACATCAAGTGGCACATGATATCCCATTGTCACCACAGATAAACACGGCAAGACATACATCAAGTGTTCTCATAAAAGACTCAATCCGATAAGATAACTTCAAAGGGGAAACTCAATTCATCACAAGAGAGTAGAGGGGGAGAAACATCATAAGATCCAACTATAATAGCAAAGCTCGGGATACATCAAGATCGTGCCATAGAGGGAACATAAGAGAGAACACGAGAGAGAGAGATCAAACACATAGCTACTGGTACATACCCTCAGCCTCGAGGGTGAACTACTCCCTCCTCGTCATGGATAGCACCGGGATGATGAAGATGGCCACCGGTGATGGGTTCCCCCCTCGGCAACCGAGCGGGCTCTGAGAGGTTTTGGTGGCTCTGAGGCTTGCGGCGGCGAACTCCCGATCTATCTTCTGTTCTGGAAGTTTTAGGGTACGTAGGTATATATGGGTGAAAGAAGTACTTCGGTGGACCGAAGGGGGGGGCCATGAGGCAGGGGGCGCGCCCCAGGGGGTGGGCGTGGCCCCCACCCTCGTGCGCACCTGCCTTCTTCCCTGACATGCACTCCAAGCCCATCGGGTGGCTTTCCTTCCAAAAATAACTTCTCCAGTTGATTTCGTTCCGTTTTGACTCTGTCTGATATTCCTTTTCCTCGAAACACTGAAATAGGCATAAAACAGCAAATCTGGGCTGGGCCTCCGGTTAATAGGTTAGTCCCAAAATAATATAAAAGTGGATAATAAAGCCCAATATTGCCCAAAACAGTAGATAATATAGCATGGAGCAATCAAAAATTATAGATACGTTGGAGACGTATCAGTGGACCACCCTGTTTCAAAATACTGGAACCGTAGACATGAGTGAATAGTATTTCTCTATGTGACCTCTTCCATCATGTGTGGGCAACGAACACTGCATTGTATAGAAAGAAAGTGTCATTTCCAGCTTTTACATAGGCTTCGATCTTTTACATGGAATACAATCTGCCTACTTGCTTTGTGTCGCACTACCAACACTCCACCCTTGAAGCTAAACATTATGCCACTCATAATTCCTTAATTTATTTGTTCAAATACAAATTTCATATGATTCTAATGTTCCTACTTTAGTTTTGAAATGTGTGTCTGCCTGTTATAGAGACATAAGGGGTTTGTATTTCTGTGTGTGGTCTGGTCAGCATGGTTGGGGGTGAACTTTGAATATGATGGGGTTTATAGGGAGATACTCTTCGAGTTGAATCTGCAATGCATTCCACAGATAATCTGACTACTTTTTATGTTTTCATGAATCTCAGATTCTGAACAGCATCATAATGATTATGAGCTTGCGCGCATGAAAATAATAAAGCAGAATAATGCCATGGTTGTTAAACTTGGCATTAAGGGACTGAAATCAAGTCTGGTTGCAATGCAATGCAAATGTTCTCCACCTACAGATTCATGCTCAGAATATGATCCTAACAGTGATTCTGAGCTAGAGGGATACCTAAGTCAATGTAGCTCCCTAGTGGAGGAGTCAGAGGCAGATGCCCTATCTTATTCACCCATCAAGGTGCTTGCTCTAACTTTCCAAGGTTATATTGGTCGCACATATCTTGCAACTGATGCTTTGCATTGCTTCTACTTTGTTGAACTGCCATTATCTTAGTTTACACATCATGTATGTGAATACACACTGCCTATCCATTTTCAGTACATATTCCATCTGTCATCATACCATATTTATCCATTCAAATGTTGTTCTTGTGTATTAGACGTTCAAAAGGAAGAGGGCGATTGCTGATCGCGGAGGAGCACAAGTAAAGTATTTGGAAAAGGTAGTGGCATCTCATAAATCAAATATCCCATTAGGTGTAGTTGCAATATCACCTGAACCACAAAACACCCCAACTCTAGCAGACTCTAGCCCTGCTACACTGGTCATTTCTGATGCCCCAACTCAGTAGACCCCAACTGCAGCAAATAGTATGATGATGCCAGTTGACATAGCACCAGCTCTACGATGCAAAAATCCCATTCCAGCAAAGAGTACACCAAATCCAGTTGCCATATCCCTTTTTGAACCAGAGAGAGCCCCAATTGCAGCAAATAGGACCCCTGCTCCATTTCTTCCCAGTTTAGACGATGAAGCTTATATTATTGTCAGGAACTTTGTGCGCATCTTTCCTTCATGTAAAGATCATACCGCAGACACAGAACAATTTCCAGTCTTCCTCCGCAACTTATGCGTAAGTAATGTACTAATGTTATTCATGGTCATTACTGCATATTTTTCTGCTGACAGAAGACACAAGATTTCATTCTTTTAAATGGGCGAGGACCAAAGTGGATTGTGAAGACGAGCAAGGGTTGGTTGCGCTTTTCAAGAACTCATTGATGAAGTATCGTTCCTACCTGAGGCAAGCACACTTCGATGGCAAGCCTCTAAACGAAATTTCAGTAAAGTCTCCGGTGCTACATTTATCCGACGGTGACTGGAATAATCTTGTTACACATTGGTCTCGGTTGCAGCGTAAGGTACTGTCTATGATATCACATCACAATTTGAATTACATTTCTGCATTTGCCTTTACGTCTCACTTGTATGAAAACTATTAGCAGAATAACATTCATTCTCAAGGGACCACAGAATCTCGCAACTATACTGCACACTGCATTGCTCTTGTGAGTACCTCTTGCCCTGTATGACCATACTTACTTTCATAGCTATTTGATTATGTAGCATCACTGCACATGTTAGCCTTGTTATCATCCATTTGGTGGACATTATAAGATCTGTATGGACTCTTACATAAATTTAGAATCAACCCAATGCTTTTGAAGAGGTTTAGCTCTGTAGTCCTCTTGTAAGGACTGAACATCGTCTATCACTGTACTTACATTAACAGCTACTCCCTCCGTCCCATAATATAAGAATGTTTTGTACAGTACACCAGTGTTCAAAACACTCTTGTATTATGGGAAGAGGGATTGGTTCATTGTGTAGCATTCTGCATCTTATCTCCCTCGCCCACCATTTACTAAAAAAGATCAGATCTATATTTAATCTTACCAAAAAGTAGAATACACAGACAATGCCAGTGCAGAAGTGTACCCCATTGCTCTTCTCAGTACATTTTGTCCTATAACACTTGTACTTCCAGGGATTGGTAGTTGATTATGTAGCATCAATCTGCATCTTATCTTCATTATCCTCTATCCCTTCCAGTATTATCATATCTATAATTACTCTCTACAAAATGTAGAGTACAGACAATGCTTATGAAGAAGATTCCGTGCTGAAATTCTTGAGTTATCCTTCCCTTGACATGGAGAAGGGCATTATAAAGCCGGTGTTAACTATTAATGTAAGTCAGTCCTTCTAAAGCCTTTATCCTCAACTGCTATTTAATTTGCTCATAATCCCTATCATTTACTGCTGTTTAGTATGTTGTTTCTATCAAAATGCATGTTCGCAAGAACCGTAGGTTCTAAGTTTTACTTGTAAAACCAAATTCCTTATTCATATCGTGCACATTACTCAATACTCCCTATATGTATGCTTGTTTTTGTGGATCTATAATCTAGTGTGTGGTGAAGTAGCGCACGTTTGCACCTTGTCATCTCCTGTTTTATCTTACTGATGTGGCTGATGATATGAACAACATGCCATGCACATTAACCAACATAGATACAATTATTTTCTTTACCCTTCATCTATGCTTGTTATGTTGACATGGTAATCCAGTAGTGTGGTGAAGCTCCCCGCATTATGAACAATGCCAAATTATGCTATTGATATTTTGAACTTACTCTTTATTTTCTAATTTGAAATTGGATGGAATTGACAGCACAGTTATCATCTTTGTTTATACACGTGCAAAACTTGTCATCTCTCTGCTTTGTTTCAGGGTGATATGCCTGATGGCATGCACAAGTCTGCTGGAGGCTGTGAGACAAACCTAACATATATTGCAGCAAAGAAGGCAAAACATCTTGAAGATAGGGAGACAAGCCCAAAGTCTTGTCTTGATGCAGTGTTCAAGTTACTTGAGACTAGCAGTCAGACAAGCTCACGGAATTCGTTGTCTGAATCAGTTTGATTTCTTCAGTCCTAAGTTCTAGCAGAAAGGCATTCTGCAACTCAACTTCGACTTGAAGTCCTATCTCTAAGAAAGATTGCGGAGAACACCAATGAGAACCTCATCGCTAAACAACTACACCTGGAAGCTATGACCGACATGCTAGGTCGGTCTCACAGCCTTGCTCAGCAGCTTGCGCAGCAGTTCCCGCTCAAGGCTAACCTTTCTTGAACTGTCTTGGAAGTGGTCTCGGATCAGTATTATTTTATTACGCTGCAATCGTGCCCAGTTTTTGTAATCTGCTTCTTCGTTGCGCTTTATGATCACTGGTGGCGAACTTCGATGCCCAGTGGATGTAATATACCATAAATCCTTTATTTTATAGTGTAGGTTTATTCTTAGTTACTATGCCGTAATTTCTTTATTGTATAGAGTAGGTTTGTTCTTAATTCCTACTAGTTACTGCTATCATTCGCTATCTAAAAAACAATCTGATGTAGTCGAATGGGCCGAAACATTCACCTCAAACGGGCCTGGTTTTTAGCGGGCCATAATTGGGCTGGCCTGCATCTTTCTTGGGCCCGAATGATTGGGGCCTTCACACTTTGCGCCAGGCCCACAACTTACAGCGGCCTATATTTTAGTTGGGCCTTTTGTGGACCTAGCGCTTAGTTTGGCCCAGGTAGCGTTGGGCCATTAACAGGCTGAATATTCTACTGGCCTGTTATGGCCCAGATGAAACCATGGGCCTTTAGCAGGCCGAAATGCATGTTGGGCCTCAATTTTCACTAGTCGTCGACGAGCCTTCAGTAGGTTGAAATATAGACCGGGCCTTTTTGGGCCCAGTTATATCACGGGCCGTTACTAGGCCAAAACGTATCTCGGGCCTTAGTTGGCCCACTGATATCATGGGCCTTTAAGAGGCCGAAAGCTTAGTACAGGCATCAACGGGCCGAATTATATGACAGGCCTTTAACAGGCCCAAAGTCACATTGGGCTTAACTGTTGCAACCTTTATCACAGGCCGTTAGTGGGCCCGATGTCCCATCGGACCATATATAGGCCCATAAAAAGACGGCCATTCCTGCACCGAAAGTCACACCGGGCTGAAATGGACCCATGTCTACATCGGGCCTCTAACAGGCCGAAAGTCACTGGGCTGTAATTGGGCCCAAATATTCGGCAAACAATTAACGGTCAAGATCTGGCTTCGGTCCGTAAATGGGCCTTTATTAAACAAGCCGTTATATATTGGGTTGGCCCACTAGTACCTGAGTAAGTACTACGGGCCTTTGACTGGGCTGGCCTTTTTAACCTATATGGGCCTCTGTTGGGCCCCGCCACGTGTCGACGTATCATAGGCATGTCTCCTCCAATGGACGGGCGACATCTGGCACACTGACGAGCTGACAGGTGTTCCCTCCGGCCAATCAAAATTTTACACGTGGAAATTTCCCATTGGTCCCGGCTGTTAACGGGTTATTGGATCCAAAACCGGACCCGATAGCTTAACGGCGTTCCGTTACGGTGGATGCCACGTGTCGGTCACCCTTGACGAAAGCACTTCTGTGACGCGTGATTTATCGTCATGGAATTGGACACCGCCATGATGATAATTTTGGTAATGTCATGGAACACTTCTACGACAGCACAGGTATGACTATCTTGATTCTGTCATAAAATCGTCATGGATGTACATGCATGACAAAAAACGCGACCTACTGTGACAAACACGTATCATCACGGAAGTGTATTTTTTTTGTAGTGATTGGAAGATAAGCTGATCATAAATCCATAATTCATTGGATCTCGACAAACACACCGCAAAAGAAGATTACATCGGATAGATCTCCAAGAACATCGAGGAGAACATGGTATTGAGAATCAAAGAGAGAGAAGAAGCCATCCAACTACTAGCTATGGACTCGTAGGTCTGTGGTAAACTACTCACGCTTCATCGGAAGGGCAATAGAGTTGATGTAGATGCCCTCCGTGGTCGAATCCCCCCCCCCCCCCGGGAGGATGCCAAAGAAGGCGCCAAGATGGGATCTCACGGGAACAGAAGGTTGCGGCGGTGGAAAAGTGTTTTCGTGGATGCTTCTGGTGGTTCTGGAATATATGTGAATATATAGGAGGAAGAGCTAGGTCAGGAAGTCACCGAGGGGCCCACGAGGTAGGGGGCGCCCCCCCCCCTTGGGCGCGCCCTCCACCCTTTCCGCCGCCTAATGGCACTTCTGACTTGCACTCCAAGTCCCCTGGGTGTCTACTGGTCGAAGAAAAAATATCGTGAAGTTTTATTCCGTTTGGACTCCGTTTAGTATTCCTTTTTTGCAAAGCTTAAAAACAAGGAAAAAACAGAAACTGGCACTGGGCTCTAGGTTAATAGGTTAGTCCCAAAAATAATATAAATAGCATATTAATGCATATAAAACATCCAAAATAGATAATATAATAGCATGGAACAATCTTATAGATACGTTGGAGACGTCTCAGGCAACAATCATGGAGGGGTTCTTCATCATCCTTACTGCCCCTCCGATGATGCGTGAGTAGTTTACCACAGACCTACGGGTTCGTAGTTAGTAGCTAGACGACTTCTCTCTTTTTTATCTTCAATACATTGTTCCCCCTGATGTTTTTGGAGATCTATTTGATGTAACTCTTTTTGCGGTGTGTTTGTTGGGATCTGGTGAATTTTGATTTTATGATCAGGTCTATCCATGAATATTTTTTAGTCTTCTTTGAACTCTTTTATGTATGATTGTTACAGCTTCGTATTTCTTCTCCGAATTATTGGTTTTGATTTGGCCAACTAGATTGATTTTTCTTGCCATGGGAGGAGGTGCTTTGTGATGGGTTCGATCTTGCGGTGCTCAATCTCAGTGATAGAAAGAGACATGACACACACGTAACATTGCTATTAAGGGTAACAAGATGGGGTTTATTCATGTGCTACATCATGGCATCCTTCCTAATGAATTACTCCTCCATTTTTGTAAAGACTTCTATGAGTACTTTCATATTCTGCTCCTTAGCTTTCTGTAAAATTATGTACACATTTTCTCTGTCATGAAGAATATATGTTTACTTGCTACTTTAGCTTACTTACTCCTTTGCTAAGCTTTCTTTATATCTATCTTGGTATTATTGTTTAACTTAAGTCATTTTTGCCATGCATGCCTCTTACTTCGATATTGTTTACATTCGGTATTCTTCATAATTATTCTGTTTTATTTCGGTTTCTCGGTTATACTTTGAAGAACATAGTTTTCTTGAAAATTTTGTTTAAATCTTTCATCCACCTTCTCCCCCTCTAATTGATACATTTGATCCTAGGATATCTAGCTTTAGGATCATCAGGGTCCTCCTTTTTTTAGCACAAACAAACAGTAGGAGAGGCTCCTACCGACTTTAAATTAATAAAGAAGGGGTATACAAGTGTTTACATTGTAAATTTACATGGCTAGTATCCTCTAGCCACCTGTCACCCATCTGGGGGTTGACAGGTGTATGAGAGGATAGAGAGTAGTTGTGTAGGATCTAAGTTACAAGGTTTGAGAAGTTCTCCACGAATCGAGGTAGAGAGGGTTTAAACCTATGAGCCAACAAGGAAAAATCTCGCTTAAATCTCTCACTCCACGATCCAATGGTGTGTGTGTGTTGGGGGGGTCCTCTGAAATATTTTACCATTTTATTCTTCCACGAACATTGGACGTGTTTTATTCCTCAAATTTTGTTTTATGTGCATGGGCGTCATAAATATCTTCATGAACATTGGACGCCCATGCACCTTTTGTTTTTCCCGATATCGTCCCTTCGGGTAGTTGGATATGAGCACATTCAAATTGGAATTCTTCTGATCCCAAATCCAATAGAAGTTTTGAGGTAAAAGGTATCGTAGGCAGATATGTTTGGTGTCCGCACTCTTTTTCCAGAGTGACGTACGTGCAACCGAGTAATGTGTCACCATCGTCAAAGGTGGCAAACCTCATCACCATTGCATCCCAACTGGTTTTGCTGATGCACGTGTGAAAAACAAATGTTCAACGGTTTCTTCCATTCCACTGTTGCACAAAATGCAGCGATCATCATCGTCTATATTGTAGTGTCTTTGGCGGAGCATATTGTTTTTTTTTTGAAAGCAAGCAATGCTTTATTACTTAACGATGGTTGGGCATATCGCCCGATACACAAGCGCCCACAGGCGGTACATCGAATCCCATGAATATAGTGGTTAAGCTCACACATTCTACCAAGGTTGGCAAGTTCATGTGCCACCGAGTTTGCACTCCTTCTACAAAAGAAATTGTAAATTTGGAGAACCATAGCTTGAGTTGAAGTTTCATGTCCTCAATCACAGCAGAGTGCGGAGTTGTCCACCTTGCGCAGTCCAACGCATCGGCAAGGAGCGGGAGTCCGTTCAAGACGACTCGAACCATTCCTGCATCAGCCGCAGCGATTATCGCTTGGGCCATAGATCGAACTTCCGCAGCGAAGGCATCGGCCACATGTTCATCCGAGCCGCCTGCAGCGCAGGGAGAGAGCCCATTCGCGTCTCGGACGGCGGCGCCCACCCGCCATCTGCTGTCCAGGGGCGAAGGAGCCGTCGGCGTTTATCTTGTACTCACCGTTGATAGGAGGCCGCCATCTCTCGGCGTCTTCACAGAACGATGGGAGAGAAAGTGTGCATGAATTCGAGCGCTGCTCGACTCTCCACGCCACCACCTCGGCGATTAGCGGCAATTCTCTGATCGAAGCTTGTTGCGATTGGACCACCACAGCCACCGTGAAGTGAGAGCAAGCAGCGCTTTTTACATCCAACCCCACAAGAAATCTAACATCGCATGCACGGACGGGATCCGTTCCAATGCTTGACGTTCGTGTTCCATACCTAGCTCCTCAAACACCTTTGACATTTTGCACTTGATAAAAGATGTGCCCGTCCTCGTCGGCTCCGCCACGAGCAGGCATTTCGTGTCCGCTATGGGGATGCCTTTCCGCGCCACATTCATCCGCAGGCAAGGGACTCATGCTTGATTCTCCAAGTGAACATCTGGATTGTTTTCGGGCAAGGTAGTTTCCATATCCTCTTCCACGAGTCATCCTCCGAACTGCGGGGATCACAGGTTCATATTGCTTGCACCCACATCTCCGTTCGACCTTGTGTTCTCCAGCTGACAGAAGAGTTTATAGGCTGATTTGACAGAGTGAGTGCCCTTACTGTCGTAGTGCCACGCAATAAAGTCCTGGGCACCCTCTCTCAAAGGGATTTGTAGTATATACTTGGCATCATCTTCCCGAAAAGTATCACGAACCAGTTGTACATCCCAATGGCCAGTAGCAGGATCAAACAACTCGCACACCTTGTCCAGAAGGTTCTGCCCTCGAGGCGTTAAGACACGCCTCGACCATGGCCGCGGTATCCACGGGTCGCTCCAGATATTGACTTGGGTGCCATCCCCTATCCTCCAAATATAGCCTTCCTGAAAGAGTCGCAAGCCATGCAACAAGCTGCGCCAGGAGTAAGAGATGCCATCGCGCGGTACACTCTCCAGCAACTGATCGCTAGGATAGTAACGAGCTCGTAACACTTGTGCACAAAGGGAATCCGGGTTCTGGAGCAGTCTCCAAATCTGCCTTGACAGCATAGCAATGTTGAACCCGTGCATGTCCCGAAAACCAAGCCCTCCCTTCGCCTTCGGAAGAGTGAGAGTTTTCCATCCAATCCAGTGAATATGGTTTTCCTTGTCTTGCTGGCTCCACCAGTAGTTTCCGACTAGTGAACTGAGCTCTTCACAGAAAGTTTTTGTTAGGTAAAAGCATGACATGGCGAAGGTAGGAATCGCCTGTGCAACCGTAGTGACAAGGGTCTCCTTTCCGGCTTTTGCAATGAGGCGTTCCTTCCACCCGTACACCCGACCTGCCATGGCTCCCTTGACAAAACCGAAAGCTTTTTTCCTCGACTTACCAACATGAACCGGCAGTCCCAGATACTTCTCATTCCATTGCTCACTGTGAATTTGCAGGGCGTTCTTCACAATGGCTTTAAGGCCCCCTTCCGTGTTCGGGCTGAACATGACGGCCGACTTGTCAAGGTTTATGCATTGCCCAGAGCACGCCTCATAAAGATCCAGTAGCCGCCTAAGCTCCAGGGCCTCCTCTTGCTTCGCTTTCAACAACAACAGAGAATCATCCGCGAATAACAAATGGGACAGCACCGGTGCCCCCTGGCAAATACGTACACCACTGATCCTCCCCGTCGTCTCCGCATCATGTAGCAGGGCCGAAAGTCCTTCAGCACAGATGACGAACAGGTAAGGTGAAGCTGGATCCCCCTGCCGAAGGCCTCGCGAAGGTGAGAACTGATCGGTCAAAACCCCATTGATCTTGATCTGGTACCTAACCGTGCTGACGCAATTCATGACCAGATCTATCCAGTGCGGTCCAAAACCCATCTTGGTCAACATAGCTCTGAGGAAACCCCACTCCACCCGATCGTACGCTTTGCTCATGTCCGCCTTGACTGCTGCAATTCCTTCCTTGCCTCTCTTCTTGTTCAGAAGGTAGTGAGACACCTCATACGCCACAAGGACGTTGTCAGTAATCATCCTCCCAGGTACGAAGGCACTTTGGTTTGGGGATATAATCTCTGGAAGTATAATCTTGAGGCGGTTAGCAATAACTTTCGAAACCAACTTGTATATGACATTGCATAAGCTGATCGGCCGGAGGTCCTTGATTCTACTAGGATTTTTGACCTTTGGAATAAGCACAACCGTAGTATCATTCCATCCGGCCGGCATAGCACCCCCATTAAGCACTGCAATGACCTCCTCCACAATCTTATCGCCCATAAAATGCCAGTGTTGTTTATAAACCACCGAGGGCATGCCATCCGGTCCAGGCGCCTTCAGATCTCCAATGTGGTCAAGGGCGGCTTTCACTTCCTCTCGAGTGACTTCCGCTTCAAGGACAGTCCGCATAGCAGGAGTGACTCGAGCCTGAACTTTGTCAATAAGCTCGGGCAGACGGTTGACTCCGGACGAGGTGAAAAGATCCTGAAAAAACGAACAAACGTAAGAGTTAAGCTCGTCTCCTTCCTTCACCTCCCCTCCATCCTCCTTCACCAGCTTAGTTATCTTATTAGCCCTCCTCCTAGCCGAAGCCACCGCCATGAAGTACTTCGTGCTTCTATTCCCATCACGCAACCAAGTAACATGTGAGCGCTGTTTTGCTTTGGTGTTTTTCTTCCCTTCAAGTTCCTCCAGAAGGCAACGCAACCTCCCTTCCTCCCTCACCTTAGCAGCCGAGATCGGCGCCCTCATACACCTCTCCAACTCCCTCCGAGTGTCTCTCAATCTACTTTCGAGTTCACCCGCCACCTCCTTGCCCCATTTTCTCATCCTCCCGGCCACGTTTTTCATTGCCGACGCTACATCCCCTCCATCCAACAAGCATCCTTCCTCCCACGCTCCCTGTACCTCAGCGCTACACCCTTCTTCCTGGAGCCACCATGCCTCGAACCGAAAACCCCGATCTCCTCCCCCTGTCCTTCGCACGGTCCCTTTGGTACAAACAATGATGGGTCGATGGTCAGAGTGTCGAGGGAACCCATTTAAGACTGAGAACTCCGGGAACCATTCACACCAGCTTGCATTAGCGGTTGCTCTGTCTAATCTTTTGCAGATATAAGTGTCCACCATTTTGCTGTGGTTCCTCCATGTGTATTTATCTCCTTCGAACCCCAGATCGGACAGATCACAAGCCACCAGTGCCTCCCGGAAATTGTCCATGTATCGCTGGTGCCGTAACACCCCTCCCACCTTCTCATCGTTGCACAAGATCTCATTGAAATCGCCCAAGCACATCCACGGGCGTCCTTGCTGATGTTGCTGGCCGAGAATGCGCATAAGCTTCCACGTTTCTACCTTCCGGTCCATTTCTGATTCACCATGTATACCAGTCAGTCTCCATATCCGCCCATCTTCCTCTGTCACATCCACATCAACGTGTCTTCTCCCGTAGGATCTCAGCGCTACCTCCACCCCCCGTCGCCAAAACATAGCCACACCACGGCTCCTCCCAACTGGGTTCCACGCCACCATGTTAGCCAAGCCAAGCGACCACCGAAACCTGTCCAATTCACTCTCCATTAACTTCGTCTCCACTAGAAAGAGAATGTCGGGCTCCTCCGCCTTCCCCAATTCGAGGAGGCTACGAACTGCCGGGCCGTTCCCGAGCCCCCGGCAGTTCCAGCCAATAAGTTTCATTGCGACCGGCGGGGCTGCTCTGACAGCCCGGCCGATAAATCCTCATTTGCCTCTGGTGCAGCAGCCCCCCCGGTACCCATTGTGATTTCCTGGCTCACCACATCAACCTTACCCTTCTTCCCTTCCTTCTCATCCTCCTCTCCCAACCTACCCCTCTTCTCTCCCAAGATCGTGGCAGCCTCCTTACCATCTTCCCCCACTAACCTGTCTCTCCCTTTCTTCCTATACTTCCTTCCACCCACCACTTTGGCACCCGCTACTGGCTCAGCTGTGCCCATGTCCCTCTTCTCCGACGCCTCTATCTGCACAGTCGAAGCTCCCTGCCCAAGGTCAAGCTTCCTCGCGGTGCCTTTGTCAAGGAGCTCCTTATTTTTCTTGATAGGGCTAGTGACTTCTTCCTCTCTACCTGCCTTCTGCTCCTCACCTCCCGATGATCTCGAGTCACTCTTCCTCCAAGACAAGCTGTCACTGCCACCACTGCCTCTACCGCTCGAGCGACTGAATCCCATGTTGCGGGTTCCATTGTAGCTCCGGCCACCAAACCTCCCTGTTCGCTCCTCCAATCCTCCTCTGCGCTGTCCTACATCCGCCCTCAGCCAGCGGCCAAATTGTGCCTTTTCCCCTTTCTTGATCTTGGTACCGCAGTCCTTCTCTCCGTGCCCGATGATCCCGCAGGAGTAGCAAAAGTCCGGCAGGTACTCATACTCCAACCTGCACCACTCCCTACCTTCCTCCTCCTCCCCACGTACCATGGTTGTCCTCTCCTTCCCCTCCGAATCATCTTCCACCCGCTCCTCCTAAAGGGTAAAGCCTCTCATCAAGGGTTTGTCAATTTGCATTCTCACTTTAACGCGAAGGAACCTTCCAAAAGCCTTTCCATCTGGCCCAGTATCCGCTTCAACAAAAACTCCAACGATATTGCCAATATCTTCCGCAGCTTCCTCGTTCATCATGCCAAGGGGGAGATTATAAACCCTAACCCATATTGGGATATTATTATGGGCATAATCCTCCGGCCTCTTGCTAGGAACATAATCCTCGACTACCACCAAATCCTTATCAAACATCCATGGCCCGTCCTCTAGTGCCTTGCGCTTCCCCGACTCCTGAAGAAAAGTGAAGAGGAATTGGTTTGCACCGATCTCCCTGCATTCGATCCCCCTGATCGGGCACCAAACCTTGCCGAGGGATAAACAGATCGCATCGCGGTGAGCCACTTTTTCCGACAAGATCTTACCCACAGCCTGCGGCGCCGCTTCCTTCCCCTTCTCATTAGATGACAGTCTAACCCTAACTCCCTTCCGCTCTTCCTCCGAGAGCTTCAGCCCTTTCAACATCCCGGCCACACCGTCCAGCGCCATGCCGCCTCCCCTCTGCTAGCCCCCTTTCACCTCCTAGGGTTTAGGTGTTTGTTGGCAGCCACGCGCCCTAGGGAACCGCGGAGGCAGCCTCTGGTGGAGAGGATGGGAGAGGTGGAAGATCAGAGTCCCCCGCACGCCGGCGGCGGTTGGATGCCGATGCCAGAAAGCACACGACGGAAGATCTCGGCGGAGCCGCGATCGCGATCGCCAACGCAATCGCCTCCGGAGATCCCGGACTAACCAACCGTCACCCTACGGGACGGACCCCTCGATCGGCGGAGCATATTGTTCCTGTTGACTCCATCGGCCAGCACAAGCCAAGCCAACACTTTGAGCTTCGTTGTGCATCTTGACTACCAAATGCATTTTGAGCCCGGGTCCCCCTTGTACCCATGTTATCATTGCAGGTCGATAAATCTCTCCCATTTGCCTTAAAAGAATACAAATTTTCCGGGGCGCCTTAAAAGAATTTAGCCACGTTTTCCCTCTAATAAAAACATCCGGCGCAATGTCCACCGACGTGTTTTCGAAGCCAACAACCCCTAACAAGAACAACGTGCACCCCATCTCTCTGGCGTTGTTTATCACTAATGCCAACATGCCCAAAGATTACAGCCACGCTAAAACTAAACAAAGCAAAGAAGCGATCGAAGAAAATACGTTGACCACACTGCTCTTCAGCGCGGAAAACAACACACGGTTTGCTCCTTTGACAATTGCGCTCTCCACGGACGCGCGCTCGCGAAGCTGCGGGGCAATGGCCGTGCGCGCGCGCGCGTGCCAGCGAGGTGCGAACCGCGGTGCGCTTTCGCAGACAGCGAGAATCAGAGGAGTAGCACCAAGTGCCTGTTAGGCTGTTATTCTCGCGGCGCGGTCGTCGGCTCATCATGCGCCGCGGCCCGCGGTGGGCGGCTCCGCATTTCCCACCAGCTCCGACCTCCGAGTTAGGCGCCACAGCAGCATCACCCACCACTATTCAACTGCAGATATTTCCCTTCCTTCCTTCACTTGCAAACCAAACCAAACCAAGCACCCGCCGGCATTTAAAAGCGCGTCTCGCCCGCTCGTCCACCCCACACCGTCAACTCTGCCCCGCCTCCGACCCCAGACCAAACGCGAGAGCTCCACCGACAGCAACCCTTCCCAAAATGCACCGGCAGTTCAACCTCTCGCCGGCGCCGAAGCAGCAGCAGCACGACGACGGCGACGGCGGCGACGCGGTGGAGGCGGTTCCCCTCTGGGTGCCCGAGCAGTCCGCGGAGGCCAAGGCCGACAAGGCGCCCGGCGGCCGCGCGGAGAGGTCCATCCACCTCATCCCGCTGCTCACCTTCCTCTGCTTCCTCCTCCTCTTCCTTTGCTCCCACGCCCCTTCCTCCTCCGGTAAGCATCATCGTCCATGGCCACAGATCCAGATGCACAAGTTCATATTATGAATATAAATAGTCGTGGCGTGCTTTCCCTTCTGACGATTCGCGTTTTGACTTGGTCTTTCTTTCTTAGATATGTCGAGCTTCGGCGGTGGCGGCGGCGGCGCCGGCGGACGGAAGGCTGGCAACCGGAGGCTGATGATGCTATAAGCTTCTCGTATCAGCTAGTATATCACACCTTAAATTTTTGCGGCTCCTTCCTTTGCCGGTTTCAATCCAACAACGCGATGTAATCTGCACTCAACTATGCAGCTGCGCGTATACTGTACTTGTGCAACATCAGTAATGAAATCTCGAATTGTATGCTTGCCTTACCTCCTTGCTTCGTTTGAGTTGCTTAACAAAATCGAGATGATAGCAGGATATCTGCTTATAGAATGTCCTGTTTGTCTGATCCACACTTCAATTATTAGCGCAATTGCATGATGCGGATGCTGCATATTCAAACTGTTTCAGAGAAACAAGAATTTGGATGCAGAATCCCATTGTAGCAAAGGCTCTATAAAAACAAATGAAAATACACCGCGCAGTCAGAATCTACTCCCTCCGTTCCAAAATAGATGACTCAACTTTATACTAACTTTAGTACAAAGTTGGGTCATCTATTTTGGAACGGAGGGAGTAGAAAATAAGCAGACACCATGGTTACTTTCTACAGATAATAAAGCTTATGGCACCACTTTCCTTCCGCAATAAAACAACAACACATCGACAACACAGACTATAGAAGACAAGATAATTCAGTTGCAGATGCACTATCACATAAATCATCAAATGCATCCCTAGGCAGGTCGGGTCTTCTTTGGAGAATTGCTAGAATTTGCATCATCAGTTGCCATGCAGACGGGGATGGTTACAGGGCTGCTTGGAATAGCGCTGTTTGCAACTTCAGTGACCGGTTGCTTGGGTTCCTGCTCAGTTTGCTCAGTCATCAGAAAACTTTCAGGTCTGCTGGCCTTCGGTGACTCAGCCTCCCGATGCTTATGCTCCTCGGCTGTTATTCCAGTGTTTTCTTGAGTTTGGGCCTTTGCGATTTCACCATCTTGATCTTTCTGTTCACCATTACTCATTTCAGTATCTTCTGGTTTGTTGGCCTTTGGACATTGGCCCTCCTGATCAGCCATTTGGCCCGTTTCAGTATTTTCTGGAACAGGCACCTTAGCTGGATCACTTTCCTGACACTTGCTCTCTTGTCCTGCCCCTTCAGAACTCTTCGCGAGTTCATCTTCCTGCTCAGCCATCGCCCTTTCCTTGTTGTAGGCCTCAGTCGCAGTCGTCGCAACTTTGCTGTAGGCACCAGTTACCCATGCTGCGCTGGTAAGGATATATCTGTGTCTCATGATCTTGGAACCAGCAGTAGAAACGGTCTGCTCCGCAGCTACCAATGCAGACTTGGTCTTCTCTGCAACCTGGTATTTCTCATCTATTTCCTTCATTTTCTCATTCACCACTATGGTGCCAGTGCTGATCTTCTCACTTAGGCCCAGACTCTTATCAATGGAAGATACTTTAGCACTTGCAGTCGACGTGAGCTGATGTGTTTCGTCAAAAGTCTTTGCCTTTTCAACGGCGTCTTTGCCAAGAATAATTCCTTTGGCCAACATGGAACCAGCAACATCCTCTGCCTTTCGAAGGGCAGCTTCTATGCTACTAGGACTTTTTGACTGGGAGTGCAAAGAGTGTCAGGAGTTCTAAGACTACTGAAAGAAGTTGAGAAATCATAGATAAATGTAGAATTAGCATGGTCATAGACCCCTACCTCTAAATCAGCTAAAACGGCTACAATGATTAGCATGGTCGTAGACCCCTACCTCTAAATCAGCTAAAACGGCTGCTGGCAGCTGGTAATTTGTGGCTGGGGTGATGATGACAGCCATATCCACTATAGTCGCACCCTGCAGCAAAAAAAAATGGAAATTCAGACAGCGAACAAATAGCTACAATAATTGTGTTAAGAGGTAGAGAACTCGTACTGTCAAAAGCATTGCCCTCTCCGCTTCTTGCTCATCTCTGAAGGTGATGTAGGCGAACTGAGAACGCTTATCACCACTGCAGAGCATCAATAAGTTAACATAACGCATGTTATATATAAATCTAAATGATAACAGATATATAATTGAGATCATGTGGCACTAGCCTTTGCATTTCGACATGTATGATGTCACCAGAAAAGCTAAAGAACTCCTTGATAACTCGTTCTGATGCTTGAAGTGAGACATTGTGGACCTTTACTGTGCTGAACATGCTTGTCTTGAAAAATTGAATGAACATGAAGGAATTAATTAGCATAATATTTCAGCTTTAACATTCTTCACCAGTAAAACAAAAAGGTGTTGAATATACTTCTTTCGGCCAAATAAAGAACAAATAGCGAGATATTGTCCGGGGTTTTCTAAACGGAGTCCAGAAATGAACTTTATGCCAAATAGTTAGTGGAAGAAATATCTAGGAGTATACATATTTCATTATCAGATATAGATGCATTTTAAATAACCATGTGTTCCAAGACCTCATCCAATTTCTTAAACTGTACGAGAAACAAGCATAACAGTCAAAAGACAGCCAGTTGCGAAGTAAAAAAAACGGGGAACCGAATATAAAAGAAACAAAGGGTCCTAAGCTAGCCAAAGGAAAAGGCGAAACTGAAACTGAAGCTCAAAGCAGAGAAACTGAAACTGTACACCAAGCTAGCCAAAGTCTACAACCTACAGAGTCAGTTTTAAAATGCACTCTCGGGCGATGTTTACTGCTCATGTGAGCATATGATAGTATGGACTAAACAGGCATATATCAGAGAAATGGAAGCATGAAACATCACGTGATGCTTTCTATGCTTATAGTTATACAAATTGCACGATTTTCTAATGGTGGTTCATATGAGCATATGCTTGAATGTTACACATTACTTTGAAGTTTGAAGTAGGTCAAACACCACTGTTCCATATATGGTTCATATCCTGATAAGTGAAAGATCCTGATCCATATACAAAAATGATTCCAATGACCATTTGCCAGAATAAAGAACTTTCAATAGACTAGGAAACAGTTAATGCCGAAATGGATCAAAACTAATGAAATGTAAACCGGAAGAATCCTTCCTCTTCGAAGTATGCAAACCCAGACAAACGTTCAATAAATTATACATTCTCAGCAGTTCAAGCCATGGTGCACCATGTTTATCGGCAAGAATACACATTGATCCTCTGGCAAAGCGAAGGGAAAATTCCAGGATTCAGACGTTTTAGGAGCACGGGGGGCGCAGCAAGCACGACGTGTAATGCAATAGTGCAACAAAATAGAACAAGATTTCCTAAATACCAATGGGTAGCCCATTCCGATCTGAAATCCTCACATTACTCCAGGCCCATAAGAATGGAGGGACCTGGGGAGTGGAAGAAGAGGAACTGGTTCTCACCTCCGCCGGTACGATCCAAACGGCTCCCGACTCCGGCGACGAGCTCGAATTGGGGATGAGAAAGGGAGGAAAGGCGACGGGGGTGGATCCACTGCGCGCATTTTGCAGCCGGTTTCGTCGGAGCAGGGGGTGGTGACGCGGAAACCTGGAGGGTGGCGACGGGGCTACGTTTTTTTTCTCTCGGAAGCGACGTGGCTTTGTGGCCCGCCTCTCCGGCCTTAAAGCCCAGTGACGGGCCCGCCGAAGCCCAGTTCGTTAGCCTTTCTCTCTCTCGCTGCTCCCTCCCTTCCGCCTCCATCCTCCAGCCGCGACAGCCGCGCGCGTCGGCGTCTCTCGTTCCACTGCGATACAGCGGGGGTGGTCGGCGAGGCGAGGTGGTGGTGGAGGATGGCGAAGGCCGGCGGGGGGCTGATCTGGGCGACGGCGGAGGACCTGGCGCGGAACCGGCCGGTGGTGCTGTCCATGTACCGGCAGATCCTGCGGGCGCTCAACTCGCCGGCGCTGCCGCTGGGCCACGCGGCGCGGCTGGCCAAGAAGGCCGAGTGCCGCGCCATCTTCATCTTCGGCGCCGAGGAGAGGTCGCTGCACAACATCCAGGACCTCCTCGACGCCGCGCGCCACACCCTCGGTCTCCTCAACCGCGGCCGCCTCCCCTAGAGGGGAAGGAAGGCGCCTAGCCCTAACCTCGCGGGTACCTCGTCTCCTTCCTGTTTACTTTAGCCTATGCTCGAGTCGATTGTAATGTAGTACGGAATTAATCTGGTGCCATTTTGTTCAGATGAAACAATCTATTGCCTAGTTGTTCCTCTATGTATGCACTGCAAATCCTAAATATGTTGCGAAGCCGGTAAGAAACGAAGATTTTGGCCATGACTTCAAATTGTGCGTTTGAATTTGCCATCACTGAATGCTGATGAAACAGTTTGTGTTACTGTTCTCCAATTCATTTTAGATGTATAGTATACTGCTTTAAAAAGTATTTTTGCAACAAGTGTCAAAGTTTATAGGATTCCAGAAGTAGCACACATTTGGGTTGCCCAAATGACTGATTGTCGCACATTGCGGCTGATAATTATTGTCTTTTCTCTTTCGCGTGGATGACTACGACCTTTACAGTTTACACGCATCTAGAAGCTTTGCTCTCTCTTTCTCTTTTGGTGGAGAGTACAACAGAAATCTATGATCAGGCTATTACACTCACACAACTCGAATGGATCATGACTAATCTTGTAGCTGTACCTTGAGGATGAAAGAGATTTAGCTTAGAACACAGGGCACACACTATCCGGGCCCAAGTCTACCCCTTTAGCAGTGGGGCATGAGGCCAGAGGACAGTGCTCACCCGCCGTGCCCCACCAGTTGACTGTCCGGTTCTCCATGGTCAGTGTGAAGTACAGCAGCACTGCCATGAACGCGACGCCTGCATCGAGTGCGGCAGAGAGGATGTAGTTGTACCTCTGCCACCACTTCTTCCGGTACCGGAACACGAAGAAGTTGAAGATGGTGCCTATCAGCAGCCATGAGTTGTAATTCACGGCTGTTGCTGGTGGCATGTTGGCTGTAGCGCCGATGAGCACCGGCAGGTTTATCATCAGTATCCACCTCTGACTGGGGAATATCCTGTGGAAGATGTACACGATGACAGGGCCTGCTGCGCCGATGAGGAAGAACCAGTTGACGGCTTCATAGTTACCATGTGGCCCGAAAATGCGCTTCGGGCCAACAAGGCCCCAGATGACCGATGCATCAAAGAAGACACGGTCACCAGGGCATGTCCAGGGGCTGTCTGGTGGCAGCAGTTGGTCCTGGCAGATGTTCTCGACAGAGCCAAGTAGCCACCATGCTACGCTGAGGTTGACAGTCCCCGCCACCAGCGTACCGGCAAACTGGATAAAATACAGTGCAAGAATGTCAGTATATTTATCGTCCTACATGTCGCTCCTTGCTTGCAAGTTACAACGTGAGAAGATTTAGTGGTTTAATTACCTGAACAATGAACATTGATCTTGGAGGTATCTTCATGTAGTGTCCGAGCTTGAAATCTGAGAGGAATGCAACTGCCTGCGACATGCTCATGTAGCCGTACACCTTGAAGCAGACATTGGCGATGGGGTATCCAGGCATTATTAGCCCCATGGCGTATTCAGTGATGACATTCAGGCCAGGAGTCTGTCCATCAAATTTTAAAGGCTCTGGTCAGTTTTTCTTGCAGAAATCATGAAAGAGCAGGACAAATGGAGAAACATTAAAAATTCTGAAATAAACTTGCCTGGTTAGTGGTTGCAGTAATGATGCTTATGGGGAGCGTGAAGACGAAGGCCATGCCACAGGCGAAGAGGAGGCCCCACCAAGGGAGCTGAACCTGGTCCTTCAGGACGGTGCAGAGGATGAGGGACACTGTCATCGACAATACTGTCAGTGAGTAGAACCACCACGCTGGTATGTCGTCGTACTTCCTCATCAGCTTTGTGTGGATGTCAGGCTCCTCCTGCTGCGAAGCACGGAACCGGTGGTAGATCTCCCTGTGCATCGGTGTCCAATTGCAGATGTGAATTTTTCATCTTTCAGTTCAAAAACCACATGGATTCAAAGCTGAGCTGTGTCAGTTTATTCACATACAGAGTTGAGAGCACTTACTTCCCGTAGAAGATGCCGACGTGCGTGATGGTGGATGCAATGGTGGCGAAGCTGAGCCCATAAGACAGTGCGAAGAAGGTGCTGAGGTTTATCCTTCCGAGCCTTGCATACGCCTCTGTGTCAAGCTGGAACTGCTGGTTCACAATGTCAGTGATTTGATATGCCGATCCGTTAGACATGAACAGGTGCGATGAGAATATGGGGAACGTCTTGGCGTTGTAGAGGTTCATCCCCCAGTACGCCGTTGGCACGAGCACGTAAAGGAAGCAGAAGTAGCCGACGAAGATGTTGGCGGTGGCGAAGAAGGGCGAGATGAGCGGGCTGAAGAGGAAGGAGGAGACGGCCGACCAGTCGAGCGTGAAAGCTCCGATACCCAGGCCCTTCATGCCGGAGCCGAGCTGCTGCGCAGTCACGGACTTGGAGAAGACCCAGCAGACCCATGAGATGGAGGTGAGCGCCGGGAAGAGGTAGCCCGGCACGACGTACCACGCGAAGCTGCAGATGAGCGCCACCAGGAAGAACTTGGAGCGGGAGATCTGCCGCGAGCCCTTGGGAGATTCCTCCTTCTCGTGCAGTGCCCTGGTGCATACAAGAATGGTGTTAGTGCCAATGCTATGTACTCTAAAATATACTCCCTCCGTCCTAAAATAAGTGTCTCAACTTTATACTAGCTCTAGTACAAATTTGTATTAACTTCAAGACACTTATTTTGGGACGGAGGGAGTACGTATCTATATAGTAGTCCGTATTGAAATCTCTAAAAAGACTTATATTTAGAAACGGAGGGAGTATTGCAGAACTTTCACAGTTTTGTCGATTCGAATTGTTGCCATGTAAACGCATCAGTACACCATTGATGGCATGACACTATACATAAATGCCGAACTGTAGACGGCCTGATATATTTTCTTCATGAAGAGTTGGCGTCTCCAGGACCGGAAGCACCGCGCCTTGTTTTACCGTTTTATATCGAAGGCAACCAACCCTTGGTCAGTTGTTTACCATGTTGTTAACTAAGCCATTGTTGCATGAAACAGTACGACCGGATAACAATTGATTTGGTGGCCAGTTGGCCACTAAAAGGATCGCGGGCATGTGCAAGGATCGCGCCTTTTGTGGGCATAACTTGGACCTGGACCACGAAAATACAACACTAATCCATCCAGTTGCACACAAATTTCAAACACGCGCCGTCTCCCTCCATCAGAGGTGTCAATACTGTGCAGTGCAAGTTAGGCCTTCAGCCGTCGTACCCGACCGGCCGTGCGCGTTCACATCACGCCCTTGGCGTGCCGCCACTCCTCCATCATACGGCGACTTCCGAAGGCCGCCTTGGCCTACTGCCGAATCCGGATGCACCGCAAGCAGAGCGACGCGTCTGCCCGGCGCTGACGAAGACAAAACACGCCCATGCACCCAAGCGTCGCCCTCCAGTCGACTCGACGGAATCTAAATCTGCTGACTGCTGAGACGTGCTCCCAACTGTCTCGAAAGCTACTGCTACTGCTGCTGCTGCTAGTATTTTTTTCTTTCTTTCGGTTCCTGAAAACTATTTCTACTTGAACCAAGCGCGGGATGCCGCCGGAAGTTTGGAACGATGCCGTTGAAGTGCAAGGTTGTCGCTTGTCAGCGACTGGTGTTTTGGTGTATCTCACTTCTGATGAAATCCCTCTAAGTGGAAAAAGAAACATGTGTACCGGTGGAGGCAAGAGGCCTGCGCCACATATTAAAACGGCATGCCGACTAGATTCAGCCATTCAGGTATCTGTCTGTCTGTCTGGGTGTGAATGGTAGGTGGGTTGCGGGTTGGTTTAGAGAAGAAAACTAGTGTCAATTGGCGTAAGATGGGGCCTTGTGCTAGATCGTATCAAAACGATACTCTTGTACTGCATCATGGCAGGCAAAGGTGATGTGGCCTGTGGGGCCTGACTAGTGTATTCATAATATCTGTCATCATAGGATCATGCAATCACTGCATTAGTCTAAATCAAACCTCGACATCAACTTTTTTCTTAGTGGCATTTGTGATTCACATCTGAAAACGCATAAAAAGGAAAGACACGGGGATTAGAAATGGCATGTCTTTTCATGTCATCTTTAATAATACATGGTTGAAAGGCTGTTTGGTTATGCAAAGGAAAACGTAGGATTATTCAAAATGAGGTTTGAGAGGAAGGAAATTTCCTATGAAATCTATTACAAATGCATCCTACTACAGAAAAAATCGTTTGTATTACGATCATACAAATCAGACAATTAATATAAAAAAAATTTCTTAAGGATCTAAATTCCTTTGAAAATCTTTTGAACCGAAATCACCCTTCGATAATTGGAGGGCGTCATCTGCGGAGAACTCTTTTCGACTCCTCTCGGCTCTCATGATCACGCGCGCCTCATGGCGACCGGCGCGCCCGAGCTTCTTCTCCAATGACCCCTCCTCCTCCTCCTCCTTGCCCGTCGTCGGCTTGCCGGGCTCGCCCGGCGACGCATGGCGGCAATGCCCGTCTTTTTCTCTCGGCTTCCTCTGGCGCGGGGCGGAGCGGGCGTGGGGTGTCCTAGGCGGCGGTCCGGCGTGGCGGCGGGTCCTGGCTGCTGCGGCGGATGGTCGGACGCAATGGCGTCGCCGTTGGTGGCGGGTAGCGGCGGCGCGTCTGGCGGCGCCGCGGCCAGATCTGGCTTTCGGCCCATCTAGGCCGGCGGGCGGCGGCGGGCGAAGCTGCGGCGCGACCTCCGAGGCCGGGCGTGGCGGCGGCGGCGGCGGGTCGGCGACGCAGATATCAATTGCTGCGGCGTGGGCGGCGGGGCTTTGCGGGCCCGTTGGGACCGGCCGGGCGAGGTGGCTGGTGTGCCCTCTTCTGCCGCTGTCCGGCCGGGCGACCGCGACGGTCTTGGCGCGCGCTAGCGAGAGGTGGGTCCTCTCGCCGATAGCGGTGCCGCTGCCTCCGCGTTTAGCGTTCTCTTGGTCTCTTGGCCTCGTGGTGGCGTTCGCGATGGTGGCATGGGTGGTGGCGCAACCGTGATGGCGCAAGGTGGTTGACGGCGAGCTGGTTGGTTGGCTTCGATCCGGTTGGGCGGTGGGGTTTGGAGTGGGAGAAATCCTTGCCGGATCTTCCGGCCCGGTCTTGATGGCGCTGCGGTGCCACCATTCCTCCTGGAGGGTGCGGTGGTCTTCATTCCCTCTACCCTCCGTGTCTTGGGAAACCCGAGATCGTCCGGCAAAGGCGGCGTCGTCGGCGTCGTTTCCTTCCTGGAGGTGCTGCTTGGTACTCGGAGGATTGGAGCCTAGGATCGTGGTGGGTAGATTTCGGAGGGCGCAGCGGTTGTAGATCATTCGCGTCTGTCGAGCTGCCGGTGTTGGCATTGTTTCTTTTTCTTTTTCTTTGGCTTATTGTCTTTCTTTCCTGTTGTCTCGCTTCTGTATCGGTGTTGGTGCTTTGGAATACAAAGCGGGGGGAAACCCTTTTTCGGTATAATTGGAGGGCGAGAACTCAGGACGGGGCACTACGATCAAATTTTCCTATGTATTTTTGTTTTTCAATCAAATAAACCCTTGGAATGGAGGAGAGTAAAACCTTTCCACCCATAACCTACCACGCGAGCTTTCCCCCCATGCGTGCGCCACAATCAGTCGGCCTAGATAACGCCTAACAAAGTTCCATGGACAAAAGCAACAGCGTGTTTGCATTTGAAATGCACTACTAGTACGTGGTTTAAAAAGCAAAACAAAACGTGCCCTCGGTGCTCGGAAAGGCCGAACATAATCCAAGTGACACAACTAAGCACTATTTTTATGCAAGAATGCATTGGACAACGTAAATTTGGGTTTAAATCAGCAGCAGCAGAGGCAGCTTATCCATCCACCAATCCAGCGGATGGGTGCACTCCCATGTTCATGGTGGGGTCTTTCTTTCTGCTCCTGCGTCAGTGTCGAGAGGGACAATGATAATCAAGAGGAAAAAGGAAGGGGGACATCGGACTGAAATGCATGTCAGTGTCTCGCGAGATGTAGTAGTACTCGTGTTCGTCAGATTTTCTCCTTGGTTATTTTCTCAATCGCCTTTTGTTTCCTTTACTGATGATGATGCCAGCCGGTTGGGCCAGATTCTCCAATCTGGAGCCAATGATATGCACCTGGTGACGAGTGATAATACAACAACATACGCAACTTATTTCTAGCCTGTTCTATGTATCGGGTTCGCCGAGAAACTGGGGAGCAGTATATCACAAAAGATGTTAAGTTGTACCCCGCGTAGGATAGGCGCCAAGTGGAAAGTTACAACCACCCGAGGACAAACCAACCAACCCGACGGAGCGTCAAGAAACGGGGAAATTTTATGAGCGCAACGCCTTGTTCGCGGGTCACCGGAACGACCAATAAATCTAGTAGCATGCCAACCAGAATCGGAACAGATCGATGTGTGCCGGCGGTAAGAAAATGCAGCAACGCAAGAAAGCAACCGGAGGACGGAGGAGGAGAGTAGAGTGGTGCTCACCGGAAGAGCGAGACCTGCACGAGCGTACTCGGCCACCACATGTGCGCCGGCTCCACCACGTACTTGCGCATCAGCCCCGCCCACCCGTACCCGAGCACCTAGATCCATTTGATTCCGAGATGCCAGGTGAGAAATCGGATAGAGTAGCAATGAAGGGAGCAGCTGATTAATACTCCTAGTCGGGAGAATAATGGAGCTTGCGGTGCGAGGGCGGTACTGTACCTGGGTGGTGGTGATGAGGAGCCAGGCGGCGATGAAGGAGATGGAGCGGCCGTAGAAGGCGCGGATGATGTCGACGATCATGACGGCGTAGGCGTTGCCGTTGCCGAAGGCGTAGCCGGCATTGGCGAAGATGGAGATGAGCACGTGCTCCTTCATGTTGAAGGGCCCCGGGTTGAGGCTCCACTCCCCGCCGCCGAGCGCCGCCGGCGCCCGGAACTTGCGGCGCGGCAGCACGCGCGCCAGGAAGTGGCCCATGGGCAGCGACGCCACCTGCACCGTGATCTGGGTCACGATCAGCGGCTCCGTCCGGTAGGAGAAGAACTGGTTGAGGAAGCTCATGAGCGCGCAGGAGAGCAGCCCGATGCTCCACATCCGGAACGTCCACACCGGCAGCGTCGGGTCGTCGCCGGGGGGCACCGTCAGCCGCACCTCCTCGATCGGGGACGTCTCCTCCTCCTCCTCCTCCGACCCCTTGCCGCCGGCGAGCCCGCGCTCGTCCGCCGCTATCTCACCCATTGCGCGTGATGTGGTTTAATGGTGGCCAAGGCCGGGCGGCTTGGCGGTGACCACGCGTGCTCTGCTGTAGACTGGACCGGCGAGGGGAGGTGGCTTTGAGAGCAGAGGCACGCGCGCGCGCGTGTTTATATGGGCGCCGCGGTATGGTGGCGGGGGAGCGTCCCCCGGCTGTGCGTATTGTGTCCGGATTGTTTGGGACGTAGCGTGTCTTCATTATTTGCTGCTGCCACTTGAAGTTGTATACCGATTGCAGGATTATACGTAAGACAGGAATCTTGCTTTAAAGAAAAATCAGACAGGAATCTTGCTGTCCTACGTACGTACTCCCTCCGTCCCAAAATTCTTGCCTTAGATATACTCACTCCGTCCCAAAATACTTGTCGGAGAAATTGATAAAAATGGATGTATCTAGAACTAAAATATATCTAGATACATCCATTTCTCCGACGAGTATTTCCGGACGGAGGGAGTATTCAGTTCTGCACAAATTTTGACAACGTCCGATGATTTTTGTGTGCCACGTAGGCACCGTCTAGTGTGTGGGCGTTTCATAGTACGCCCAGACACCCGTTTTGCCCACACAAAGCTTGCGGTTGCCACCGCGGCGTGCGGTAGAACTACCATCGCGCCCGCACGCTCCGCACAACTCATCTTCCTCCCCTCCGACGTCTCCTCTTCTCCGCACGATGCTGCAGTTTTCCCCACCCCACCGACTCCTCTTCCCATTCCCCCACTCAACTCCCCCATTTGAGAGCAAGGGCAGGTCCTAGACGGACCAGAGGCGATTCCACGGCGTAGCAGAGGAGAGGCGGCGGCGAAAGTGTCGCCGGGACTCGTGGCCGGCGCTGGAGCTCAGGTAGCCGGAGCGTCGTCGCCGGAGCCTTCACCGTGTAGAGGTAACAGTGCTTCGATTGGTTTTAATCCGCCTCTCCTCCCTCGTTTCTCCTGCTTTGAACCCATTGAAATTCGAGTGTATTACGGAGCGCTTGAGTGTTCCCTGTCAGCGGGGAGTCGGCAATGTGCCATTAGGCCAGCATTAGCAAGTTCCTTTTCCGTGGTGGTGGAAGTCACGCAGGCGAGGCTCGCTCGTTTTGCGTCGATTCATTCTCTGTTTCCAGATATTACATGTCTTCAAGTCCGGCGACGACGTGTGCCATGTGGAATGTGCATTTTGTTTGTAAACTCACTTTTTTTGCCATGTTGTTATGTGCAAACAGGGCATCTTGAATCTACTGGCTTAGCTACAATTTGCCACATTGTTCAGTTAGTAGATGATGCAACTGTCTCTTTAACCCAAACTACCAGTTGCCATGTTTCTGCAATGATAAAGGGGCAATTGCCTACTGTGCTTTTAATCAGATGGCAACCGTCTCTTTACCCCAAGATATTATTTGCCATGTCTTTTGTTGTAGTGTTTCTTTGGGAGTTGTCTCTTGTGCTTAGGAGCATATGGCAACTCCCACTTTATCCTAAGATATTATTTTGCCATGCATTTCAAGTGTTACATGGCAATTTGCCTACTCTATTTTTAGTTTGCAGGTGGCAACTCCCTCTGTTACCCAGTATATTATTTGCCTTGTCTCTGTAGTGTTACATGGCAATTTCTAATGTATTTTAGTTAGCAGGTGGCAACTCCCTCTTTCACACCAAGATTTTTCTTGCCATGTATTCTGTAGTGTGAACCTCAATTGTGTTGTTTGCCATCGGGCATTGTATGTTCATAGCATTTGTCGTCTGTATGTCTAGTAAACATGGCACTTTTCCTTTGTCGTCGACATTATCGATTGCCTTTGCTACTCCATGCTTCCACATGCACTTTTCACTGTGTTTTTCTTGTATACTCGTGTGTACTTGCTCTTACTATAGCAGCATGGCAAATCCATAAATGTTAGTTACAACTGTGAAGACATGTAGGTGCCCCTTTTAAAAAAAGGAAAATCTAGCCCACCATGCATGTCAAATCTAGTCCACCATGCATGGCAACTACAGTTTATAACTCTTGGCAACTGCAGTTTTCCAGCATGGCAATTGCAGTTGGCTAGCCATGGGAATTGTAGTTGACCTGGGATGGCAAGTATAGTTGAGCAGACATGGCAAATGCAGTACAACAACAATGACATCCGTATATATATTCACATGTGGCAATTGAGTCAGACAGTGCCATGGGTTCACAAATCCCTTGATTTGCCACTTGTGCCAATCGTAGTTGGTGCCCTACATTGTAGTCGTGCATCTTTTTGACAATGCACCCTTCTGCATACTACTTCTTCAATCGGGTGGAAACTACCTTGTAGTATTGGCGGCAATTTTCGCTGTAAATACATGGCAAAGTTCTAGTTTCGGTCATTTGGCGGCAACCACTTCTATAGCTGGGTGGCAACTACTAGCAAAGATGGGTGGCGATTTTTTTGTTGAATCCCCCGAGGAAAAACTCTACTTTCCCCATACCCACCTCTTTCCCCACCCTCCCTTTTGATCTAAATGCATATGATATGAGTTCAAGTAGATCAAGTTCATGGCAACTCCAAACTTCCAGCTTCTACAAACTTGATGGCAACTAAGATGCAGATCAAATTTAGGACAACAGGATGGCAATTTTCGCAGATCCAGGTGCTACCGATGAATCGTGAGCAGCAAGCATGGCAATTTCGCAGATCCAGCTTCTAGCAATGAATTGTCAGCAGCAAGCATGACAATTTGGCAAATTTGTGCGAAATTCGTAAGGGGAGAGGAGAGGAGAACAGCTGAATCCATGAGGTTTCTCCCCTTGCAGAATTCGTTGCCGTGTTTTTTGGCTAGGCGGCGCTAGGATTTCCCATTGCAATTTGGGAAACACGAGGAGGGAGGTAGGGGAAGGAGCTGATCGGGAGGTGGGAGATGAAAGAGGGGTTAAGTGAAGTTTTGGGGTGGGGCGGGTGGCACTCTCTCGCGGGGGACCCACACCAGTTTGTGGGGATGGAGGAGTGTGCGGGCCACGAGGTGGGACGCCAGACGTGCGGTGGTTACCTGTTTTGCCCGCATGTAGACGTGCGGGCTATTTCACGTAGAAACCACACGGGACATGCGGCAAGACCCCCTTAACGCCCACACGTGTGGGCGTTATTGGCGTCCAAAAATAAAGGGCGAGGCTACGCGTCTACCCGCCGACGGATAAAATTAAAAGATCGGCCGCCTCTTTGACCATTGGATGAAGTTGTAGATGGCTGTGTGATCAATCCACGTGATCTGTCATCTTTGCAACAAATGTGTTGTTGCAGTACTTTTTGCAACAAAAGTCTGGTTACAGAAATTATTCGCAATAAAGGTCATGTTGCAGAAATTTTAAAAATGTTTTTCCTTCGAACCTGTTACAACAAGAGTCCTTTGGCAAAAACACCTTGTTCCTTAAGACCAAAAAAATCAAGTGTTGATCCCACTCCACGCCGTCCAGCAGCAACGGCAGATGTGGGCGAGGTCGGGGACGACCGAGGGGCGGAGGATGAAAAGGCAATGTGGCGTCGATTGATACGTCTCCAACGTATCTACTTTTCCAAACACTTTTGCCCTTCTTTTGGACTCTAACTTGCATGATTTGAATGAAACTAACCCGACGCTGTTTTCAGCAGAACTGCCATGATGTTGTTTTAAATGTAGAAAAAAAAAGTTCTTGGAATGTCCTGAAAATCCACGAAGTCACTTTTTGGAAAATATAAAAATACTGGTGAAAGAATCAAGACTAGGGGCCCACACCCTGTCCACGAGGGTGGGGGGTGCGCCCCCTCCCCCTGGGCGCGCCCCCCTGTCTCGTGGCCCCCCTGGACCTCCACCGACCTCAACTCCAACTCCATATATTCACGTCCGGGGAGAAAAAAATCAGAGAGAAAGTTTCATTGCATTTTATGATACGGAGCCGCCGCCAAGCCCTAATCTCTCTCGGGAGGGCTGATCTGGAGTCCGTTCGGGGCTTCGGAGAGGGGGATTCATCGCCGTCATCATCATCAACCATCCTCCATCACCAATTTTATGATGCTCACTGTCGTGCGTGAGTAATTCCATCGTAGGCTTGCTGGACAGTGATGGGTTGGATGAGATTTACCATGTAATCAAGTTAGTTTTGTTAGGGTTTGATCCCTAGTATCCACTATGTTCTGAGATTGATGTTGCTATGACTTAATGCTTGTCACTAGGGCCTGAGTGCGATGATTTCGGATCTGAACCTATTATGTTTTCATGAATATATGTGTGTTCTTGATCCTATCTTGCAAGTCTATAGTCACCTATTATGTATTATGATCCGACAACCCCGAAGTGACAATAATCGGGATACTTCTCAGTGATGACCGTAGTTTGAGGAGTTCATGTATTCACTATGTGTTAATGCTTTGTTCCGGTTCTCTATTAAAAGGAGGCCTTAATATCCCTTAGTTTCCGCTAGGACCCTGCTTCCACGGGAGGGTAGGACAAAAGATTTCATGCAAGTTCTTTTCCATAAGCACGTATGACTATATACGGTTTACATGCCTACATTACATTGATGAATTGGAGCTAGTTCCGTGTCACCCTATGTTATAGCTATTACATGAGGAATCGCATCCGGCATAATTATCCATCACTGATCCATTGCCTACGAGATTTTCACATCTTTTTCTTCGCTTATTTACTTTTCCCTTGCTATTGTTACAATCACTACAAAACAAAAAATATTACTTTTGCTACCGTTACCTTTATTATCATACTACTTTGCTACTAAATACTTTGTTGCAGATACTAAGTTATCCAGGTGTGGTTGAATTGACAACTCAACTGCTAATACTCAAGAATATTCTTTGGCTCCCCTTGTGTCGAATCAATAAATTTGGGTTGAATACTTTACCCTCGAAAGCTGTTGCGACCCCCTACACTTGTGGGTTATCAAGACTAATTTCTCAAGCGCCGTTCTTGGGAGCATAGCTCTATTTTCTGAGTTACTTGGGATTTATATCTATTGATCACTATGAAGAACTTGAAAGACGCGAAAACTACGATCTATCCCTCAACTACGAGGGGAGGTAAGGAACTGCCATCTAGCTCTGCACTAGATTCTACTTCTGTTTTGAGTAAGCTTGCGACACCTAAACCTACTACTGCTATGAACTCTGATATGTCGCATGTTATTGATGATGCCACTTCTGTTATGCATGATACTTATGATGAAACTACTTCTGTGCGTGATACTACTTTACCATTAGGTGAATTTCTTGATGAACAACTTGCTAGGGCTAGAGAGAATGAAATTATTGAAGATGCTATTATTAATGATAGTGATGATGAAAGTTCTCACAATGATTATGAATTGCCTGTTGTTCCTGAGGGTTATGTTATGGAAGAGGAAGCTGCTAGAGCTATCTTTGCTTGTAAAGATAGATATGATCTTAAGAAATTATTAGCTAAATGGAAACAACAAATCTCTTAATGCTAGAATGAAACCCGACCACTTTTGCTACTTCACCTATCTCGTATTCTTGATAAGGATTATGAATTCTCTGTTGATCCTGAGATTATTACTTTGGTTGAATCTGATCCTTTTTATGGCCTCGAATCTGAAACTGTTGTGGCACATTGTCGGTGTCAAAACCGGCGGATCTCAGGTAGGGGGTCCCGATCTGTGCGTCTTAGGCTGATGGTAACAGGAAGCAAGGGACACAATGTTTACCCAGATTCGAGCCCTCTCGATGAAGGTAAAACCCTACTTCCTGCTTGATTAATATTGACGATATGAGTAGTACAAGAGTAGATCTACCACGAGATCGTAGAGGCTAAACCCTAGGAGCTAGCCTATGATGATTATGATTGTAATTGTGATCGGCCTTCTAAGGACCAACCTCTCCGGTTTATATAGACACCGGAGAGGGCTAGGGTTTACATGGAGTCGGTTAAAAGGAAGGAAATATAACATCCGGATCGCCAAGCTTGTCTTCCACGCAAAGGAGAGTCCCATACGGACACGGGACGGAGTCTTGAGTCTTGTATCTTCACGCTCCAATAGTCCGGACGATGTGTACAGTCCGGCTGTCTGGATACCCCCTAATCCAGGACTCCCTCAGTAGCCCCTGAACCAGGCTTCAATAACGATGAGTCCGGAGCGCAGTCTTGTCTTCGGCATTGCAAGGCGGGTTCCTTCTCCGAATACTCCAAAGTAATTATCGAACACTTAAACCGTGTCCGGATCCGCAAAATGATCTTCACATACCACCGTAGAGAGAATGATATTTCACAAATGCAATCTGCTGACAACTTTTTTAGACAACGTGACATGTCATTACGGTCGGATCATTATTCGAACCGTTTTCCCACAACCAGCCATAGCGCGTATTGCGAGGCGGTTTCCTTGATACGTCTTGTCAAAGCAGAGATCGTGTCCCCTTATTACGGGATTCTCATCAATACAGGTATGGGTAATCCCATCGCGCTATCAATCGTGATGCTTGGGAAGTAAGCGATTCTCAACGGGCAAGTGGGGAGGCGCACCGCTTTCGTCGCCTCTATGAAGGGATAAGAGTTCCCCATTCTTACCCACACCTTCTTCCTCCTTTGCCCACTCTTGCGCCCTCGAGCTCCAGCGCCCAAGCCCAAGTCTTCTCCGCACAGCTAAACATGTCCAGAGCAGGAGGAAAGTGGGTGGCCTCCACCGTGAAGGAGAAGCATATCACGAAGTTTTGGGCGACCGGATACTTGGCCGCAGACATCACGCACCGGCTACCAGACGCCGGGCAGATCATTCCAACTCCAGAACCTCATGAGAGGGTCGTGTTTGTCGCCCACTTCGTCCGTGGACTGGGATTTCCTCTTCATCCCTTCGTCCGCGGGCTCATGTTCTACTATGGGCTAGATTTCCATGATCTAGCCCCAAATTTTGTCCTCAACATCAGGCCTCACTTTGGCTTGTGGCTACAAATCTTCTGCGTGAAGCCGAAGATCATGAGAGGCCAGCAAGCGGAGTGCGGAGGGGCCATGGTGGGAAAAATGCCTAACGTCACCTGCTTAGCGGCTCCTTCGCGGAGACCATGAAAGGGTGGCAATCAGGGTGGTTCTACATCACCGATCCGCGCGACGCCAACTGGGCGGCGGCCCCCGAATTTCGATCCGGAATGCCCACGCGGCTCATCTCCTGGGAAAGGAAGGGCCTGGCCTGGGGCGAACCTGCAGAGCTGACCGGACTCCAGAACTGCATCAAAAACATGAAGGACAAGAACATCAAGCTTGTCAACGTGATCTAGGTCATGCTTGTCCGCCGGGTTCTTCCGTGCCAAAGACGGGCATTCAATCTGTCGGAGTTCGTCCCGGCCGAACACCAGACACTCTGAAAGCTCTGCTGTAGCCTGGACCGGCGAGGGGAGGTGGCTTTGAGAGCAGAGGCACGCGCGCGCGCGTGTTTATATGGGCGCCGCGGTATGGTGGCAGGGGACCGTCCCCCGGGTGTGCGTATTGTGTCCGGATTGTTTGGGACGTAGCGTGTCCTCATTATTTGGTGCTGCCACTTGAAGTTGTATATCGATTGCAGGATATACATAAGACAGGAATCTTGCTTTATTAAAAAAAACAGACAGGAATCTTGCTGTCCTACAAATGTATATGTATCGTGAATCTTTTATTTTCAAATCTTTTTCGTTCAGGATACTTATACCCATATACTGGAGTGTACTCCCTCCGTTTCTTTTTAGTTCGACGCTGATAACACCCACACGTGTGCTAGGAGCAACACCCGTCCACATGTCCTATAACATACAGATTGCGTCACGTCACCGCATGAATGCATGTGAGAATCTTTTTGAATTTCTATTTTTTAAAATGTTTTATCTCTTAAATGAAAAATCCGATTGAAAATCGTTTTCACCATTAAATTTATCACGACGAGATATTCGAAACTAGATCTCATATCAATATATTTCGATGACATTTTTTTTGGGGTTAAAAGTTGCCATGTCTATTGCACATGAATTGTCATAGTGTTTACTCATTAAAGTTGCCATGATATGTTTCAACTGTTTTTTCCTCTACATTTAAAAGTAAATTTTGACATATTATAAAACGAGGAATTAAGAAACTAACCATAAACTAAAATTGCCATGATACATGCACTTAAAATTGACATGGTTCATAAAAATAATAATTTTCATGATCAAAATACTGGAATTGCCATGGTTAGAATACTAAAATTGCCATGATCTATAAACTAAAATTGCCACATGGCAAGTTTGGTGTAAACACTATGGAAACTACAGTATAAACATCATGGCAACTTTTGGCCAATTTTTTTCGTCGAAATATATGAATATGAGATCTACTTTTGAAGATCTCGTAGAGATGGATTTTATGATAAAAACAGATTTTTAGTTGGATTCTTTAATTAGGAGATAAAACATTTTTAAGCTGAAAACCAAAAAGATTCCCGCTGTTGTCATCTGTTTTGACGTGGCAAAATGAATGGTAATGGAGGCGTTTGAGCCAAGTTGCTTCGTGTCACACGTGTAGACGTTATCATTTGGGTTTTAGTTTGCATATAAGATTTGGTCAAAGTCAAACTTTATAAAAATTTGACTAGCTTTGTAGGAAAACATATCGACACTCACGCTATGAAATTAATATTATTAGATGTATGATGAAATTAATTTTCATAACATATAACTTTAGTATTGAAAATGTTAATATTTTTTCCGGAGAAAGTTAGTCAAACTTTACAAAGTTTGACTTTGGCCAAATCTTATATGTAGACTAAAAAAATAGAGGGAGTACCAAAAAAGAAAGGGCGACGCTACGCGTCCACCGACTGATAAAATTAAAAGATCGTCCGCCTCTTTGACCATTGGATGAAGTTGTAGATGGCAGTGTGATCAACCCACGTGATCCAGTCATCTTTGCAACAAATGTGTTGTTGTAGTACTTTTGCAACAAAAGTCTAGTTATAGAAATTATTCGCAATAAAGGTCATGTTGCAGAAATTTTAAAAATGTTTTTTCTTCGAACTTGTTACAACAAGAGTCTTTTCGCAAAACACCATGTTGCTTAAGACAAATAAATCAAGTATGGATCCCACTCCACACCGTCCAGCAGCAACGACAGATGCGGGCGAGGTCAAGGACGACCGAGGGGCGGAGGATGAAAAGGTAATGTGGCGTCGATCTCGCCGGAGCAGCGTAGATCTGGCGGAATGTGGATCAGACGAGGTTTTCGGCCGGCCGGTGGAGAGGCAACCAGCGGGCAAGGAGATGGAGCAGGAGAGAGGGCCGGGCCCGATGACAAAGAAGAGAAAGGCGAAGGGCAGAGGGGAAGGTCGATGAAGGAGGATAGGGAGGAGGAGAGCATGCTCATCCGCACCGGCGCGCCGACGTGTCTGGTGGCGCGCGTCTTTGGAGGCTTTGGGATTCAGATCTTGCAACAAGCTAGAAAATTGCAATAGTGGTCCAGTTGCAAACCTACGATGTGGAAAGAGGATGCTCCCGAGCCATCCGATTACAATAAGATTTGACGGCCATAAAGGCGATGGATGCTCATAGAAAGACCGGTTGGGTGAACAGAAGCGTTTCCCAAAACGAAAATATTGTTAATCTTTGCAGAACTTTCATGTGAATGGATGTGAAAATGAAACCGAGACATCGGCGACGCTAGGCGATCTCTGCCATCGAAAGTACCTAGCTAAGGCATCTTCTTCAAATCTACTTCTGAAGGAAATATGCCTAGAGGCAATAATAAAGTTGTTATTTTATATTTCCTTATATCATGATAAATGTTTATTATTCATGTTAGAATTGTATTAACCGGAAACTTGATACATGTGCGGATACATAGACAAAACACCGTGTCCCTAGTAAGCCTCTACTAGACTAGCTCGTTGATCAAAGATGGTTAGGTTTCCTAACCATTGATATGTGTTGTCATTTGATGAACGAAATCACATCATTAGAGAATGATGTGATGGACAAGACCTATCAGTTAGCTTAGTATAATGATCGTTCAGTTTTATTACTATTGGTTTCTTCATGTCAAATACATATTCCTCCGACTATGAGATTATGCAACTCCTGGATACCGGAGGAATGCCTTGCGCCGCGGTATGGTGACGGGGGAGCGTCCGCCGGCTGTGCGTATTGTGTCCACATTGCTTGGGACGTAGCGTGTCCTCATTATTTGCTGCTGCCACTTGAAGTTGCATACCGATTGCAGGATACACGTAAGACAGGAATCTTGCTTTAAAGAAAAATCAGACAGGAATCTTGCTGTCCTACGTACGTATATGTACGTGAATCCTTTTTTTTGCGAATCTTTTTCGTTCAGGATACTTATACCCATATAATGGAGAGTTGTATAAAAAGGAAAAGGGCGAGGCTACGCATCCGCCTGCCGACGGATAAAATTAAAAGATCGGCCGCCTCTTTGACCATTGGATGAAGTTGTAGATGGTTGTGTGATCAACCCACATGATCCGTCATCTTTGCAACAAATGAGTTGTTGCCGTATTTTTTGCAACAAAAGTCTGGTTACACAAATTATTCACAATAAAGGTCATGTTGCATAAATTTTAAAAATGTTTTCCTTCGGACCTGTTACAACAAGAGTCCTTTTGCAAAAACACCCTGTTCCTTAAGACAAAAAAAATCAAGTGTGGATCCCACTCCACGCCATCCAGCAGCAACGGCAGATACGGGCGAGGTCGGGGACGACCGAGGGGCGGAGGATGAAAAGGCAATGTGGCGTCGATCTCGCCGGAGCGGCGTAGATCTGGCGGAAGGTGGCTCGGACGATATTTTCGGCCGACCGATGGAGATGCGACTAACGGGCAAGGAGATGGAGCAGGAGAGAGGGTTGGGCCCGACGACGAAGGAGAGAAAGGCGGAGGGCAGAGGGGAAGGAAGGTCGATGAAGGAGGAGAGGGAGGAGGAGAGCAGGCGCATCCGCACCGGCGCGCTGACATGTCTTGTGGCGCGCGTCTCTGGAGGCTTTGGGATACAAATCTTGCAACAATCTAGAAAATTGCAATAGTGGTCCAGTTGCAAACCTAGGATGTGAAAAGAGGATGCTTCTGAGTGTTGGGGAACGCAGTAATTTCAAAAAAATTCTATGATCACACAAGATCTATCTAGGAGATGCATAGCAACGAGAGGGGAGTGTGTGTCCACGTACCCTCGTAGACCGAAAGCGGAAGCGTTTAGTTAACGCGGTTGATGTAGTCGAACGTCTTCGCGATCCAACCGATCCAAGTACCGAACATACGGCGCCTCCGCATTCAGCACAGGATCAGCTCGATGACGTCCCTCGTGCTCTTGATCCAGTTGAGGACGAGGGTGAGTTCCGTCAACACAATGATATAGCGACGGTGATGATGAAGTTACCGGCGCAGGGCTTCGCCTAAGCACTACGACGATATGATCGAGGTGTGTAACTATGGAGGGGGGCACCACACACGGCTAAGGCAAAACTTGGTGTGTTCTAGGGTGCCCCTGCCCCCGTATTTAAAGGAGGGAGGGGAGGCCGGCCGGCCCTAGGGGCACGCCACAGAGAGGGAGTCCTACTAGGACTACTAGTCCTAGTAGGATTCCTCTACAAGGAAGAGAGGAGGAAGGACGGAGAGGGAAAGGGAGTAGGAAAGGGGGCGCCGCCTCCCTTCCCTTGTCCAATTCGGACTGCAAGGGGGGGGGGGCCTGCTCTGGCAGCCCTCCTCTTTCTCCACTAAGGCCCATGGTGGCCCATTAGTTCCCCCGGGGGTTCCGATAACCCCTCCGGCACTCCGTTTTTACCCGAACCCACTCGGAACACTTCCGGTGTCCGAATAACATAGTCCAATATATCAATCTTTATGTCTCGACCATTTCGAGACTCCTCGTCACGTTCGTGATCCCATCCGGGACTCTAAACAAATTTCGATCATTAAAACACATAACTCATAATACATATCGTCATCGAACGTTAAGCATGCGGACCCTACGGGTTCGAGAACTATGTAGACATGAATGAGACACACCTCCGGTCAATAACCAATAGTGGAACCTGGATGCTTATATTGGCTCCTACATATTCTATGAAGATCTTTATCGGTCAAACCGCATAACAACATACGTTGTTCCCTTTGTCATCGGTATGTTACTTGCCCGAGATTCGATCGCTGGTATCATCATACCTAGTTCAATCTCGTTACCGGCAAGTCTCTTTACTCATTCCATAATACTTCATCCCACAACTAACTCATTAGTCACATTGTTTGCAAGGCTTATAGTGATGAGTATTACCGAGAGGGCCCAGAGATGCCTCTCCGAAACACGGAGTGACAAATCCTAATCTCGATCTATGCCAACCCAACAAACACCTTCGGAGACACCTGTAGAGCATCTTTGTAATCACCCATTTACGTTGTGAGGTTTGATAGCACACAAGGTGTTCCTCCGGTATTCGGGAGTTGCATAATCTCATAATCTGAGGAACATGTATAAGTCATGAAGAAAGCAGTAGGAATGAAACTGTAACGATCATAATGCTAAGCTAACGGATGGGTCATGTCCATCACATCATTCTCCTAATGATGTGATCCGGTTCATCAAATGACAACACATGTCTATGGTTAGGAAACTTAACCATCTTTGATTAATGAGCTAGTCAAGTAGAGGCATACTAGGGACATTATGTTTTGTCTATGTATTCACACATGTACTAAGTTTCCGGTTAATACAATTATAGCATGAATAATAAACATTTATCATGAAATAAGGAAATAAATAATAACTTTATTATTGCCTCTAGGGCATATTTCCTTCAGTCTCCCACTTGCACTAGAGTCAATAGTCTACATTACAAAGTAATGATTCTAACACCCATGGAGTTTTTGTGCTGATCGTGTTTTGCTCGTGGAAGAGGCTTAGTCAATGGTTCTGCAACATTCAAATCCGTATGTATCTTGCAAATCTTTATGTCTCCCTCCGACACTTGATGACGGATGGAATTGAAGCGTCTTTTGATGTGCTTGGTTCTCTTGTGAAATCTGGATTCCTTTGCCAAGGCAATTGCACTAGTATTGTCACAAAAGATTTTCATTGGACCCGATGCACTAGGTATGACACCTAGATCGGATATGTACTCCTTCATCCAGACTCCTTCATTTGCCGCTTCCGAAGCAGCTATGTACCCCGCTTCACACGTAGATCCCGCCATGACGCTTTGCTTGGAACTGCACCAACTGACTTCTCCATCATTCAATAAAAATATGTATCCGGTTTATGACTTAGAGTCATCGAGATCAGTGTCAAAGCTTGCATCGACGTAACCGTTTACGATGAGCTCTTTTTCACCTCCATAAATGAGAAACATATCCTTCGTCCTTTTCAGGTATTTCAGGATGTTCTTGACCGCTGTCCAGTGCTCCACTCCGGGATTACTTTGGTACCTCCCTGCTATGCTTATAGCAAGGCACACATCAGGTCTGGTACACAACATTGCATACATGATAGAACCTATGGCTGAAGCATAGGGAATGACTTTCATTTTCTCTCTATCTTCTGCAATGGTCGGGCATTGAGTCTGACTCAACTTCACACCTTGTAACACAGGCAAGAACCCTTTCTTTGACTGATCCATTTTGAACTTCTTCAAAACTTTGTCAAGGTATGTGCTTTGTGAAAGTCCAAGTAAGCATTTTGATCTATCTCTATAGATCTTAATGCCCAATATGTAAGCAGCTTCACCGAGGTCTTTCATTGAAAAACTTTTATTCAAGTATCCCTTTATGCTATCCAGAAATTCTATATCATTTCCAATCAACAATATGTCATCCACATATAATATTAGAAATACTACAGAGCTCCAACTCACTTTCTTGTAAATACATGCTTCTCCAAAAGTCTATATAAAACCATATGCTTTGATCGCACTATCAAAGAGTTTATTCCAACTCCGAGAGGCTTGCACCAGTCCATAAATGGATCGCTGGAGCTTGCACACTTTGTTAGCACCCTTTCGATCGACAAAACCTTCTGGTTGCATCATATACAACTCTTCTTCCAGAAATCCATTCAGGAGTGCAGTTTTGACATCCATCTGCCAAATTTCATAATTATAAAATGCGGCAATTGCTAACATGATTCAGATAGACTTAAGCATCGCTACAGGTGAGAAATTCTCATCGTAATCAACTCCTTGAACTTGTCGAAAACCTTTTGCAACAAGTCGAGCTTTGTAGACAGTAACATTACCGTCAGCATCTGTCTTCTTCTTGAAGATCCATTTAATTTCTATGGCTTGCCAACCATCGGGCAAATCCACCAAAGTCCACACTTTGTTCTCATACATGGATCTCATCTCAGATTTCATGGCCTCAAGCCATTTCGCGGAATCTGGGCTCATCATCGCTTCCTCATAGTTCGTAGGTTCTCCATGCTCTAGTAACATGCCTTCCATAACAGGATTACCGTACCACTCTGGTGCGGATCGTACTTTGGAAGACCTACAAGGTTCTGTAGTATATGAAGTTTCATGATCATCATCATTAGCTTCCTCACTAATTGGTGTAGGAATTACTGGAACTGATTTCTATGATGAACTACTTTTCAATTCGGGAGAAGGTACAATTACCTCATCAAGTTCTACTTTCCTCCCACTCACTTCTTTCGAGAGAAACTCCTTCTCTAGAAAGGATCCATTCTTAGTAACGAATATCTTGCCTTCGGATCTGTGATAGAAGGTGTACCCAACAGTTTCCTTTGGGTAGCCTATGAAGACGCGCTTCTTCGATTTGGGTTCGAGCTTATCAAGTTGAAGCTTTTTCACATAAGCATCGCATCCCCAAACTTTAAGAAATGACAACTTTGGTCTCTTGCCAAACCATAGTTCATAAGGCGTCGTCTCAACGGATTTTGATGGTGCCCTATTTAGAGTGAATGCAGCCATCTCTAAAGCATAACCCCAAAATGATAGCGGTAAATTAGTAAGAGACATCATAGATCGCACCATATCTAATAAAGTACAGTTACGACGTTCGGACACACCATTTCGCTGTGGTGTTCCAGGTGGCGTAAGTTGTGAAACTATTCCACATTATTTCAAATGAAGACCAAACTTGTAACTCAAATATTCTCCTCCACGATCAGATCGTAGGAATTTTATTTTCTTGTTACGATGATCTTCCACTTCACTCTGAAATTCTTTGAACTTTTCAAATGTTTCAGACTTATGCTTCATTAAGTAGATATAACCATATCTGCTCAAATCATTTGTGAAGGTAAGAAAATAACGATACCCGCCACGAGCCTCAACACTCACTGGACCGCATACGTCGGCATGTATTATTTCCAATAAGTCAGTAGCTCGTCCATTGTTCCGGAGAACGGAGTTTTAGTCATCTTGCCCATGAGGCACGGTTCGCAAGCACCAAGTATTCATAATCAAGTGATTCCAAAAGCCCATCAATATGGAGTTTCTTCATACGCTTTACATCGATATGAGCCAAATGGCAGTGCCACAAATAAGTTGCACTATCATTATCAACTTTGCATCTTTTGGCTTCAATATTATGAACATGTGTATCATCACGATCGAGATTCAACAAAAATAGACCGCTCAGCAAGGGTGCATGACCATAAAAGATATTACTCATATAAATAGAACAACCATTATTCTCTTATTTAAATGAATAACCGTCTCTCATCAAACAAGATCCAGATATAATGTTCATGCTCAACGCTGGCACCAAATAACAATTTTTCAGGTCTAAAACTAATCCCAAAGGTAGATGTACAGGTAGTGTGCCGACGGCGATCACATCGACCTTGGAACCATTTCCCACGCGCATCGTCAACTCGTCCTTAGTCAATCTTCGTTTAATCTGAAGCCCCTGTTTCGAGTTGCAAATATGAGCAACAGAACCAGTATCAAATACCTAGGCGCTACTACGAGCATTAGTAAGGTACACATCCATAACATGTATATCAAATATACCTTTAACTTTTCCATACTTCTTATCCGCCAAATACTTGGGGCAATTCCGCTTCTAGTGACCAGTCCCTTTGCAGTAGAAGCACTCAGTTTCAGGCTTAAGTCCAGACTTAGGTTTCTTCTCCTGAGCAGCAACTTTCTTGCCCTTCTTCTTGAAGTTCCCCTTCTTCCCTTTGCCCTTTTTCTTGAAACTAGTGGTCTTGTTAACCATCAACACTTGATGCTCCTTCTTGATTTCTACCTCCGCAACCTTTAGCATTGCGAAGAGCTCGGGAATTGTCTTGTTCATCCCTTGCATATTATAGTTCATCACGAAGCCTTTATAGCTTGGTGGCAGTTTGAAGAACTCTGTCAATGACACTATCATCAGGAAGATTAACTCCCAGCTGAGTCAAGTGGTTATGGTATCCAGACATTCTGAGTATGTGTTCACTGATAGAACTATTCTCCTCCATTTTGCAGCTATAGAACTTGTTGGAGACTTCATATCTCTCAAGGCATTTGCTTGAAATATTAACTTCAACTCTTGGAACATCTCATATGCTCTATGACATTTAAAACGTCTTTGAAGTCCCGATTGTAAGCCGTAAAGTATGGCACACTGAACTATCGAGTAGTCATCAGCTTTGCTCTGCCAGGCGTTCTTAACATCATCAACATCGTCTGCAGCAGGCCTAGTAGCTAGCGGTGCTTCCAGGACGTAATTCTTCTATGCAGCAATGAGGATAATCCTCAAGTTAGGGACCCAGTCCGTGTAATTGCTACCATCATCTTTCAACTTAGCTTTCTCTAGGAACGCATTAAAATTCAAAGGAACGGTAGCACGGGCCATTGATCTACAATAACATAGACATGCAAAATAACTATCAGGACTAAGTTCATGATAAATTAGAGTTCAATTAATCATATTACTTAAGAACTCCCACTTAGATAGATATCCCTCTAGTCATGTAAATGATCATGTGATCAAAATCAACTAAACCATGTCCAATCGTCACGTGAGATGGAGTAGTTTCAATGGTGAACATCACTATGTTTATCATATCTACTATATGATTCACGCTCGACCTTTCGGTCTCAGTGTTCCGAGGCCATATCTGCATATGCTAGGCCCGTCAAGTTTAACCCGAGTATTCTGTGTGTGCAAAACTAGCTTGCACCCGTTGTATGTGGACGTAGAGCTTATCACACCCAATCATCATGTGGTGTCTCGGCACGATGAACTGTAGCAACGGTGCATACTCAGGGAGAACACTTATACCTTGAAATTTAGCAAGGGATCATCTTATAATGCTACTGCCGTACTAAGCAAAATAAGATGCATAAAAGATAAACATCACATGCAATCAAAATATGTGACATGATATGGCCATAATCATCTTGTGCTCATGATCTCCATCACCGAAGCATCGTCATGATCTTCATCATCACCGGCGCGACACCTTGATCTCCATCATAGCATCATTGTCGTCTCGCCAACTATTGCTTCTACGACTATCGCTAGCACTTAGTGATAAAGTAAAACAATTACATGGCAATTGCATTGCATACAATAAAGAGACAACCATATGGCTCCTGCCAGTTGCCGATAACTCTGTTATAAAACATGATCATATCATACAATAATTTATATCACATCATGTTTTGATCATATCACATCACAGCAAGCCCTGCAAAAACAAGTTAGACGTCGTCTACTTTGTTGTTGCAAATTTTACGTGGCTGCTATGGGCTTGTAGCAAGAACTGTTCTTACCTCTACATCAAAACCACAAAGATTTTTCATCAAGTGTGCTGTTTTAAGCTTCAACAAGGTACGGCCGTAGTCAAACTCGACTCAACTAAAGTTGGAGAAACGGACACCAAACACCTTTGTGGAAATCACGTCGGTAGAACTAGTTTCATGAACGCGGTCATGTAATGTCGGTCTGGGCCACTTCATCCAACAATACCGCCAAATCAAAGTAAGACGTTGGTGGTAAGCATTATGACTATTATCGCCCACAATTCTTTGTGTTCTACTCGTGCATAAAACATCTACGCATAGACCTGGCTCGGATGCCACTGTTGGGGAATGTGGTAATATCAAAAAAATTCCTACAATCATGCAAGATCTATCTAGTAGATGCATAGCAACGAGAGGGGAGAGTGTGTCCACATACCCTCGTAGACCGAAAGCGGAAGCGTTTAGTTAACGCGGTTGATGTAGTCGAATGTCTTCGCGATCCAACTGATCCAAGTACCGAACGTACGTCACCTCCGCGTTCAGCACATGTTCAGCTCGATGACGTCTCTCGTGCTCTTTATCTAGTTGAGGACGAGGGTGCATTCTATCAGCACGACGGTGTGGCGATGGTGATGGTGAAGTTTCTGGCGCAGGGCTTCGCCTAAGCACTACGACAATATGATCGAGGTGTGTGTAACTGTGGAGGGGGGCACCGCACACGGCTAAGGCAAAACTTGGTGTGTTCTAGGGTGCCCCTACCCCCGTATATAAAGGAGGGAGGGGGAGTCCGGCCGGCCCTAGGGGCGCGTGATACGTCTCCAACGTATCTATAATTTTTGATTGTTCCATGCTATTATATTACCCCTTTTGGATGTTTATGGGCTTTATTTTACACATTTATATCATTTTTGGGACTAACCTACTAACCGGAGGCCCAACCCATATTGTTGTTTTTTTTTGCCTATTTCAGTATTTCGAAGAAAAAGGAATATCAAACGGAGTCCAAACGGAATGAAACCTTCGGGAGCGTGATTTTTGGGACGAACGTGATCCATAGGACTTGGAGTGCAAGTCAAGAAGCAGCCGAGGCTCCCACGAGATAGGAGGGCGCCCCCCCTATAGGGTGCGCCCCCTGTCTCGTGGGCCCCTCGGGCATCCACCGACGTACTTCTTCCTCCTATATATACCTATGTACCCCGGAAACATCGAGGAGCAAGACAAAACACAATTTCCACCATTGTAACCTTCTGTATCTGCGAGATCTCATTTTGGAGCCTTCGCCGGCACTCTGCCGGAGGGGGAATCGACCATGGAAGGCTTCTACATCAACATCCTTGCCCCTCCGATGAGTTGTGAGTAGTTTACCACAGACCTACGGGTCCATAGTTATTAGCTAGATGGCTTCTTCTCTCTTTCTGGATCTCAATACAATGTTCTCCCTGAAGGAAATATGCCCTAGAGGCAATAATAAAGTTATTATTTATTTCCTTATATCATGATAAATGTTTATTATTCATGCTAGAATTGTATTAACCGGAAACATAATACATGTGTGAATATATATAGACAAACAGAGTGTCACTAGTATGCCTCTACTTGACTAGCTTGTTAATCAAAGATGGTTATGTTTCCTAACCATGGACAAAGAGTTGTCATTTGATTAACAAGGTCACATCATTAGTTGAATGATCTGATTGACATGACCCATTCCATTTGCTTAGCACCCGATCGTTTAGTATGTTGCTATTGCTTTTATCCATGACTTATACATGTTCCTATAACTATGAGATTATGCAACTCCGCTTGCGGAGGAACACTTTGGTACTACCAAACGTCACAACGTAATCGGGTGATTATAAAGGAGTACTACAGTGTCTCCAAAGGCGGATGTTGGGTTGGCGTATTTCGAGATTAGGATTTGTCACTCCGATTGTCGGAGAGGTATCTCTGGGCCCTCTCGGTAATGCACATCACTTAAGCCTTGCAAGCATTACAACTAATGAGTTAGTTGCGAGATGATGTATTACGGAACGAGTAAAGAGACTTGCCGGTAACGAGATTGAACTAGGTATTGGATACCGACGATCGAATCTCGGGCAAGTAACATACCGATGACAAAGGGAACAACGTATGTTGTTATGCGGTCTGACCGATAAAGATCTTCGTAGAATATGTAGGAGCCAATATGGGCATCCAGGTCCCGCTATTGGTTATTGACCGAGACGTGTCTCGGTCATGTCTACATTGTTCTCGAACCGTAGGGTCCGCACACTTAAGGTTTCGATGATGCTTATATTATGAGTTTATGAGTTTTGATGTACCGAAGGAGTTCAGAGTCCCGGATGAGATCGGGGACATGACGAGGAGTCTCGAAATGGTCGAGACGTAAAGATCGATATATTGGACGACTATATTCGAGTTCGGAAAGGTTCCGAGTCATTGGTATTTTTCGAGTACCGGAGAGTTACGGAATTCGCCGGGAGTATATGGGCCTTATTGGGCCATACGGAAATAGAGGAAAGAGGCCAAAGGAAGAAGGCGCAGCCCCTCTAGTCCGAATTGGACAGGGGTGCAGCCCCTTTCCTTCCTCCTCTCCCTTCTTTCCTTCTCTCCTACTCCAACAAGGAAGGGGAGTCCTACTCCCGTGGGAGGAGGACTCCTCTGGCGCCCTCCTCTGCCGGCCAACCCCTCCCCTGCTCCTTTATATACGGGGCAGGGGGCACCTCTAGGCACAAGACACAAGTTGATCTACGGATCGTTCCTTAGCCGTGTCGGTGCCCCCTCCACCATATTCCACCTCGGTCATACCGTCATGAAGCTTAGCGAAGCCTGCGCCGTGAAACATCAAGATCGTCCACCACGCCGTCGTCTTGTGGAACTCTCCCTCGACACTCGGCTGGATCGGAGTACGAGGGACGCCATCGAGCTGTCGTGTGTCAAGAACTCGGGGCGCCGGAGTAACGTCGGGATCGGTCGGATCGCGAGGAGAACGTATGACTACTTCCTCTACGCCAGATCACTTCCGCTTGGTCTCACGAGGGCGTAGACAACACTCTCCCTCTCGTTGCTATACATCACCATGATCTTGCGTGTGCGTAGGAATTTTTTGAAATTACTACGTTCCCCAACAATGGTATCGAGCCTAGGTTTTTATGGTTTGATGTTTTGCACGAGTAGAACACAAGTGAGTTGTGGGCGATACAAGTCATACTACCTACCAAAGATGTCATACTTTGGTTCAGCGGTATTGTGAGATGAAGCGGCCCGGACCGACATTACGCGTGACGCTTACGCGAGACTGGTTTCACCGCCACGAGCACTCATTGCTTAAAGGTGACCGGCGGGTGTCTGTCTCTCTCACTTTAGTTGAACTGAAAAGGCTACGCCCGGTCCTTGAGAAGGTTAAACGGAGTCTATTTGACGAAGTATCGTTGTGGTTTTGATGCGTGGGTGAGATTGATTCTTGCTTAAGCCCGTAGCAGCCACGTAAAATTTGCAACAACAAAGTAGAGGACGCCTAACTTGTTTTTGCAGGCATGTTGTGATGTGATATGGTCAAGACGTGATGCTATATTTTATTGTATGAGATGATCATGTTTTGTAACCAAAGTTATCGGCAATCGGCTGGAGCCATATGGTTGTCGCTTATTGTATGAAATGCAACGCATACAGTAATTGCTTTACTTTATCACTAAGCGGTAGCGATAGTCGTAGAAGCAATAGATGGCGTAGACGACAATGATGCTACGATGGAGATCAAGGTGTCGCGCCGGTGACGATGGTGATCACGACGGTGCTTCGGAGATGGAGATCACAAGCACAAGATGATGATGGCCATATCATATCACTTATAATGATTGCATGTGATGTTTATCCTTTATGCATCTTATCTTGCTTTGATTGACGGTAGCATTTTAAGATGATCTCTCACTAAAATTATCAAGTAGTGTTCTCCCTGAGTATGCACCGTTGCCAAAGTTCGTCGTGCCGAGACACCACGTGATGATCGGGTGTGATAAGCTCTACATCCATCTACAACGGGTGCAAGCCAGTTTTGCACACGTGGAATACTCAGGTTAAACTTGACGAGCCTAGCATATGCAGATATGGCCTCGGAACACGGAGACCGAAAGGTCGAGCGTGAATCATATAGTAGATATGATCAACATAAGATGTTCACCATTGAAAACTACTCCATCTCACGTGATGATCGGTTATGGTTTAGTTGATTTGGATCACGTGATCACTTAGATGACTAGAGAGATGTCTGTCTAAGTGGGAGTTCTTAAGTAATATGATTAATTGAACTTAAATTTATCATGAACTTAGTCCTGGTAGTATTTTGCAAATTATGTTGTAAGATCAATAGCTTGCGTTGTTGCTTTCATATGTATATTTTGATATGTTCCTAGAGAAATTATGTTGAAAATGTTAGTAGCAATGATGCGGATTGGATCCGTGATCCGAGGTTTATCCTCATTGCTTTGCGTAAGAATTATGTCCTTGATGCACCGCTAGGTGATGGACCTATTGCAGGAGCGGATGCGCACGTTATGAACGTTTGGCTAGCTCAATATGATGACTACTTGATAGTTTTGTGCACCATGCTTTATGGCTTAGAATCGGGACTTCAAAGATGTTTTGAACATCATGGACCATATGAGATGTTCCAGAATTGAAGTTAATATTTCAAGCAAATACCGAGTTGAGAGATATGAAGTCTCCAACAAGTTCTATGGCTAAAAGATGGAGGAGAATCGCTCAACTAGTGAGCATGTGCTCGATTGTCCAGGTACTACAATCACTTGACACAATTGGGAGTTAATCTTCCGGATGATTGTGTCATTGATGAAATTCTTCAATCACCGCCACCAAGCTACAAAGGCTTCGTGATGAACTATAATATGCAAGGGTTAGTAAAGACTATACCGAGCTCTTCGCAATGCTAAAGGCTGCGGAGGTAGAAATCAAGAAGGAGCATCAAGTGTTGATGGTCAATAAGACCACTAGTTTCAAGAAGAAAGGCAAAGGGAAGAAGAAGGAACTTCAAGAAGAACAGCAAACAAGTTGTTGCTCAGAGAAGAAACCCAAGTCCGGACCTAAGCCTGAAATCGAGTGCTTTTACCGCAAGCGATCGGTCACGGAAGCGGAACTGCCCCAAGTATTTGGCGGATAAGAAGGATGGCAAGGTGAACAAAGGTATATGTGATATACATGTTATTGATGTGTACCTTACTAGAGCTCGCAGAGCACTGGTATTTGATACTTGGTTCTGTTGCTAATATTTGCAACTCAAACAGGGACTACGGATTGCTTAACACCGCAAAGGACGAGGTGACGATGCGCGTGGGAAATGGTTCCAAAGTCGATGTGATCGCGGTCGGCACGCTACCTCTACATCTACCTTCGGGATTAGTTTTAGACCTAAATAATTGTTATTTGGTGCTGCGTTGAGCATGAACATTATATCTGGATCTTGTTTGATGCGAGACGGTTATTCATTTAAATCAGAGAATAATGGTTGTTCTATTTATATGAGTAATATCTTTTATGGTCATGCACCCTTGAGGAGTGGTCTATTTTGTTGAATCTCGATAGTAGTGATACACATATTCATAATGTTGAAACCAAAAGATGCAGAGTTGATAATGATAGTGCAACTTATTTGTGGCACCGCCGCTTAGGTCATATCGGTGTAAAGCGCATGAAGAAACTCCATATCTTGATGGACTTTTGGAGTCACTTGATTATGAATCACTTGGCACTTGCGAACCGTGCCTCATGGGCAAGATGACTAGAACCCGTTCTCCGTACTATGGAGAGAGCAACAGATTTGTTGGAAATCATACATCTGAGATGTATGTGGTCCGATGAATGTTGAGGCTCGTGGCGGATATCGTTATTTTCTCACCATCACAGATGACTTAAGCGGATATGGGTATATCTACTTAATGAAACATAAGTCTGAAACATTTGAAAAGTTCAAAGAATTTCAGAGTGAAGTTGAAAATCATCGTAACAAGAAAATTAAATTTCTACGATCGATCGTGGAGGTGAATATTTGAGTTACGAGTTTGGTCTACATTTGAAACAATGCGGAATAGTTTCAACTCACGCCACCGGAACACCACAACGTAATGGTGTGTCCGAACGTCGTGTCGCACCTTACTAGATATGGTGCGATCTATGATGTCTCTTACAGATTTACCGCTATCGTTTTGGGGTTATGCTCTAGAGACGGCCGATTCACACTGAATAGAACACCGTCGAAATCCGTTGAGACGACACCTTATGAACTATGGTTTGGCAAGAAACCAAAGTTGTCGCTTCTAAAAGTTTGGGGATGCGATGCTTATGTGAAAAGCTTCAACCCGATAAGCTCGAACCCAAATCGAGAAATGTGTCTTCATAGGATACCCAAAGGAGACAGTTGGGTACACCTTCTATCACAGATCCGAAGGCAAGACATTCGTTGCTAAGAATGGATCCTTTCTAGAGAAGGAGTTTCTCTCGAAAGAAGTGAGTGAGAGGAAAGTGGAACTTGATGAGGTAATAGTACCTTCTCCCTTGCTTGAAAGTAGTTCGTCGCAGAAACCGGTTTCTGAGACATCTACACCAAATAGTGAGGAAGTTGATGATGTTGATCATGAAACTTCAGATCAAGTTACTACAGAACCTCGTAGATCAACCAGAGTAAGATCCGCACCAGAGTGGTACGGTAGTCCTGTTCTGGAAATCATGCTACTAGATCATGATGAACCTACGAACTATGAAGAAGCGATGGTGAGCCCAGATTCCGTAAATTGGCTTGAAGCCATGAAATCTGAGATATGATCCATGTATGAGAACAAAGTATGGACTTTGATGGATTTGCCCGATCATCGGCAAACCATAGAAAATAAATGGATCTTCAAGAGGAAGACGGACGTTGATAGTAGTGTTACTATCTACAAAGCTCGACTTGTTGCAAAAAGGTTTTCGACAAAGTTCAAGATGTTGACTGCAATGAGATTTTCTCAACTGTAGCGATGCTTAAGACTGTCCGAATCATGTTAGCAATTGCCACAATTTATGAAATTTGGCAAATGGATGTAAAAACTGCATTCCTGAATGGTTTTCTGGAGGAAGAATTGTATATGATGCAACAAGAAGTTTTTTCCGATCCAAAGGGAGCTAACAAAGTGTGCAAGCTCCAGTGATCCATCTATGGACTGGTGCAAGCATCTCGGAGTTGGAATATACGCTTTGATGAGTTGATCAAAGCATATAGTTTTGTATAGACATATGGTGAAGCCTGTATTTACTAGAAAGTGAGTGGGAGCACTACATCATTTCTGATAAATATATATTGTAGATCGGAAATAATGTAGAATTATTCTGCAAAGCATAAAGGAGTGTTTGAAAGATGTTTTTCAAAGAAAGACCTCGGTGAAGCTGCTTACATATTGAGCATCAAGATCTATAGAGATAGATCAAGATGCTTGATAAGTTTTTTCAATGAGTACATACCTTGACAAGATTTTGAAGTAGTTCAAAATGGAATAGTCAAAGAAAGAGTTCTTGCCTGTGTTACAAGGTGTGAAATTGAGTAAGACTCAAAACCCGACCACGGCGAGAAGATAGAAAGAGAATGAAAGTCATTCCTATGCCTTGGCCATAGGTTCTATAAAGTATGCCATGTCTGTGTACCGATCTATTGTATACCCCGTGACCGAGTTTTGGCAAGGAGTACAATAGTGATCTAGGAGTAGATCATCGACAGCGGTCAAAATTATCCTTAGTGGAACAAGGATATGTTTCTCGATTATGGAAGTGAAAAAAAGGTTAGGTAAGTAAAGGGTTACGTCGATGCAAGTTTTGACACCGATCCGATGACTCTAAGTCTCGATCTAGATACATATTGAAAGTGGGAGCAATTAGCTAGAGTAGCTTCGTGCAGAGCATTGTAGACATAGAAAAATTGCAAAATACATAACGGATCTGAATGTGAAAGACCCGTTGACTAAGACTCTCTCATAAACAAAACATGATCACACCTTAGTACTCTTTGGGTGTTAATCACATAGCGATGTGAACTAGATTACTGAATCTAGTAAACCCTTTGGGTGTTGGTCACATGGCGATGTGAACTATGGGTGTTAATCACATGATGATGTGAACTATCGATGTTAATCACATGGTGATGTGATCTAGATTATTGACTCTAGTGCAAGTGGGAGACTGAAGGAAATATGCCCTAGAGGCAATAATAAAGTTATTATTTATTTCCTTATATCATGATAAATGTTTATTATTCATGCTAGAATTGTATTAACCGGAAACATAATACATGTGTGAATATATATAGACAAACAGAGTGTCACTAGTATGCCTCTACTTGACTAGCTTGTTAATCAAAGATGGTTATGTTTCCTAACCATGGACAAAGAGTTGTCATTTGATTAACAAGGTCACATCATTAGTTGAATGATCTGATTGACATGACCCATTCCATTTGCTTAGCACCCGATCGTTTAGTATGTTGCTATTGCTTTTATCCATGACTTATACATGTTCCTATAACTATGAGATTATGCAACTCCCGTTTGCCGGAGGAACACTTTGGGTACTACCAAACGTCACAACGTGAATCGGGTGATTATAAAGGAGTACTACAGGTGTCTCCAAAGGCGATGTTGGGTTGGCGATTTCGAGATTAGGATTTGTCACTCCGATTGTCGGAGAGGTATCTCTGGCCCTCTCGGTAATGCACATCACTTAAGCCTTGCAAGCATTACAACTAATGAGTTAGTTGCGAGATGATGTATTACGGAACGAGTAAAGAGACTTGCCGGTAACGAGATTGAACTAGGTATTGGATACCGACGATCGAATCTCGGGCAAGTAACATACCGATGACAAAGGGAACAACGTATGTTGTTATGCGGTCTGACCGATAAAGATCTTCGTAGAATATGTAGGAGCCAATATGGGCATCCAGGTCCCGCTATTGGTTATTGACCGGAGACGTGTCTCGGTCATGTCTACATTGTTCTCGAACCGTAGGGTCCGCACACTTAAGGTTTCGATGACAGTTATATTATGAGTTTATGAGTTTTGATGTACCGAAGGAGTTCAGAGTCCCGGATGAGATCGGGGACATGACGAGGAGTCTCGAAATGGTCGAGACGTAAAGATCGATATATTGGACGACTATATTCGGAGTTCGGAAAGGTTCCGAGTCATTCGGGTATTTTTCGGAGTACCGGAGAGTTACGGGAATTCGCCGGGGAGTATATGGGCCTTATTGGGCCATACGGAAATAGAGGAAAGAGGCCAAAAGGAAGAAGGGGCGCAGCCCCCCTCTAGTCCGAATTGGACAGGGGGTGCAGCCCCCTTTTCCTTCCTCCTCTCCCCTTCTTTCCTTCTCTCCTACTCCAACAAGGAAGGGGGGGAGTCCTACTCCCGGTGGGAGGAGGACTCCTCTGCGCCGCCCTCCCGGCCGCCGAACCCCTCCCCTGGCTCCTTTATATACGGGGCAGGGGGCACCTCTAGGCACAAGACACAAGTTGATCTACGGATCGTTCCTTAGCCGTGTCGGTGCCCCCTCCACCATATTCCACCTCGGTCATACCGTCGCAAGCTTAGGCGAAGCCTGCGCCGTGAAACATCAAGATCGTCCCACGCCGTCGTCTTGTGGAACTCTCCTCGACACTCGGCTGGATCGGAGTACGAGGGACGCCATCGAGCTGTACGTGTGTCAAGAACTCGGGGCGCCGGAGTAACGGCGTCGGGATCGGTCGGATCGCAGGAGAACGTCGACTACTTCCTCTACGCCAGTGATCGCTTCGCTTGGGTCTCACGAGGGTACGTAGACAACACTCTCCCCTCTCGTTGCTATACATCACCATGATCTTGCGTGTGCGTAGGAAATTTTTTGAAATTACTACGTTCCCCAACACTCCCCTCTCTTGTGGAGATCTATTCGATGTAAACTCCTTTTGCGGTGTGTTTGTTGAGATCCGATGAATTGTGGGTTTATGATCAAGTTTATCTATGAATAATATTTGAATCTTCTCTGAATTCTTTTATGTGTGATTGAGTTATCTTTGCAAGTCTCTTCGAATTATCAGTTTGGTTTGGCCTACTAGATTGATCTTTCTTGCCATGGGAGAAGTGCTTAGCTTTGGGTTCAATCTTGCGGTGTCCTTACCCAGTGACAGAAAGGATTGCAAGGCATGTATTGTATTGCTGCCATTGAGGATAACAAGATGGGGTTTATATCATATTGCTTGAGTTTATCCCTCTACATCATGTCATCTTGCTTAATGTGTTACTCTGTTCTTATGAACTTAATACTCTAGATGCAGGCAGGAGTCGGTCGATATGTGGAGTAATAGTAGTAGATGCAGGCAGGAGTCGGTCTACTTGTTGCGGACGTGATGCCTATATACATGATCATGCCTAGATAATCTCATAATTATTCGCTTTTCTATCAATTGCTTGGCAGTAATTTGTTCACCCACCATAATACTTATGCTATCTTGAGAGAAGCCACTGGTGAAACCTATGGCCCTCGGGTCTATCTCTTATCATATGTGCTTCCAATCTACTTTTATTTGCATCTTTACTTTTTGCATCTATATTATAAAATACCAAAAATATATTTATCTTATCATACTATCTTTATTAGATCTCACTTTCGCAAGTGGCCGTGAAGGGATTGACAACCCCTTTATTGAGTTGGTTGCAAGTTCTTTGTTTGTTTGTGTAGGTGCGTGGGACTTTTGAGGAGCCTCCTACTGGATTGATACCTTGGTTAAAAAAACTGAGGGAAATACTTACGCTACTATTGCTGCATCACCCTCTCCTCTTCGAGGAAAACCAATGCAAGCTCAAGACGTAGTAAGCAGGATTTCTGGCGCCGTTGCCGGGGAGGTCTTCGCTCATGTCAAGACATACCAAGTACCCATCACAAACCCATGTCCCTCGCATTTACATTATTTTTCATTTGCCTCTCGTTTTCCTCTCCCCCACTTCACCCTTGCCGTTTTATTCACCCTCTCTTTCCCAATCTCTCTCTCTTTTTTTGCTTGCCTTTTTCTGCTTGCTTGTGTGCCTGTTTGTCCTTATGGCTTCGCCTAATGGTCCTGACCACCTTCTCAGAAGGATGGAAGAGATTGAATCAAATATTAGAAGCTTTATGAATTTGCAATTTGAGCATAATAATTTCTTTAGAAAAGAGCTTAAGGAACAAAAAGGTTTTTGGGTTTTTTTTAACAAAGAGCTTGGTGATATGAATAAAGAATTTTATGGTGTTAATGCTCAAATTACCCGTCTTGAAAATGCTATAGCCAAAATTTCTGATAAGCAAGCCACCTTAGTCAATAAGATGGCCGCTAAACTAGAAAAGTTAGATGAAAATAATGATGAGGATCTTAAAGTTATTGATGCGTATCCTATTAGATCTATGTTTTGCCATATGAATCTTGATAATTATGGGACTGATGATTTGTCAACTTTACCTAGAAGGCGTCCCAAGAATTCAGAGTTTTTAGATCTTGATGCTAAATTTGGTAATAGTGGGATTGGAGAGGTTACAACTTTAAATAGCACTGAACCCACTATTTCGGATTTCAAGGATTTTTATTATGATAATTGTTCTTTAGAAGGTTGTATTTCCTTGTTGCAATCCGTTGTTAATTCTCCTCATGCTTACAGTCAAAACAAAGCTTTTACCAAACATATTGTTGATGCCTTGATGCAATCTTATGATGAAAAACTTAATTTGGAAGTTTCTGTACCTAGAAAACTTAATGATGAGTGGGAACCTACTATAAAGATTAGAATTAAAGATCATGAGTGTTTTGCTTTGTGTGATTTGGGTGCTAGTGTTTCCACGATTCCGAAAACTTTATGTGATATTCTAGGTTTCCATGATCTTGATGATTGCTCTTTAAATTTGCACCTTGCGGATTCCACCATTAAAAAGCCAATGGGAAGGATCAATTATGTTCTCATTGTTGCAAATAGAAATTTGGTGCCCGTGGATTTTATCGTTCTTGATATATATTGCAATCTTTCTTGCCCTATTATTCTTGGTAGACCTTTCCTTAGAACGATTGGCGCAATTATTGATATGAAGGAAGGGAATATTAGATTCCAATTTCCATTAAAGAAAGGCATGTAGCACTTTCCAAGAAAGAAAGTCAAATTATCTTATGAATCTATCATGCGGGCTACTTATGAATTTAGTACCAAAGATGGCACTCGTTAGATCTATCTTCGCCTTTATGCCTAGCTAGGGGCGTTAAACGATAGCGCTAGTTGGGAGGCAACAAAATTTTCTTTATGTTTTTTGTTTTTGCTCCTGTTTAGTAATAAATCTTGCATCTACCTTCTGTTTAGATGTGGTTTTATCTTTAAATTAGTGTTTGTGCCAAGCAGAACCTATAGGATAACCTATGATGATAGTTGATTTGATTCTGCTGAAAAACAGAAACTTTGCACGCACGAATATAGTTTTGTTAAATCACATAAACGTGATTTTGCGTTGATTCTTTTTTCTGCTGATCAATAAACAAAATTTCCAGGACTTCCTATTTTGGTAGAATTTTTAGAGTTACAGAAGTTTGCGTTAGTTACAGATTGCTACAGACTGTTCTATTTTTGACAGATTCTGTTTTTCGTGTGCTGTTTGCTTATTTTGATGCATCTATGGTTAGTAAAATAGTTTATAAACCATAGAGAAGTTGGAATACAGTAGGTGTAACACCAAATTAAATAAAGAATGAGTTCATTACAGTACCATATTTGGTGGTTTTGTTTTCTTTCACTAACGGAGCTTAGAAGATTTCCTGTTGAGTTTTGTGTTGTGAAGTTTTCAAGTTTTGTGTAAAGCTTTTATGGACTATGGAATAAAGGGTGGCAAGAGCCTAAGCTTGGGGATGCCCAAGGCACCCCAAGATATTCAAGAATAGACAAAACCTAAGCTTGGGGATGCCCTGGGAAGGCATCCCCTCTTTCGTCATCGTTCATTGGTAACTTTACTTGGAGCTATATTTTTATTCGCCACATGATATGTGGTTTGCTTGGAGCGTCGTGTATTATATTAGTCTTTGCTTTTTAGTTTACCAAAATCATCCTTGCTGTACACACCTTTTGGGAGAAGTCTATTTGATTAGAATTTGCTAGAATACTCTATGTGCTTCACTTATATCTTTTGAGCTTGATAGTTTTTGCTCTAGTGCTTCACTTATATCTTTTAGAGCATGGTGGTGTCTTATTTTTGTAGAAATTATTAGTGTCTCATGCTTCACTTATATTATTTTGAGAGTCTTTTAGAACAGCATGGTATTTGCTATGGTTATAAAATTGGTCCTAGAATGGTAGGCATCCAAGTTGGGTATAATAAAAACTATCATAGGAAGTGGATTGGATGCTATGATCAATTTGATACTTGATAATTGTTTTGAGATATGGAGGTACTGATATTAAAGTCATGCTAGTTGGGTGATTATGAATTTAAAGAATGCTTGTGTTGAAGTTAGCAAGTCCCGTAGCATGCACGCATGGTTAAAGTTGTGTAACAAATTTGAAACATGAAGTGTACCTGGCTTGTGCATCCTTATGAGTGGCGGTCGGGGACGAGCGATGGTCTTTTCCTACCAATCTATCCCCCTAGGAGCATGCGCGTAGTACTTGATTTTTGATGACTTCTAAACTTTTGCAATAATTATATGAGTTCTTTTGACTAATGTTGAGTCCATGGATTATACACACTTTTACCTTTCCGCCATTGCTAGCCTCTCCGGTACCGTGCATTGCCCTTTCTCACCTTGAGAGTTGGTGCAAACTACGCTGGTGCATCCAAACCCCGTGATACGATACGCTCTATCACACATAAACCTCCTTATATCTTCCTCAAAACAGCCACCATACCTACCTATTATGGCATTTCCATAGCCATTCCGAGATATATTACCATGCAACTTTCCACCGTTCTGTTTATCATCATCATGACATACTTTACTTTTGTCATATTGCCATTGCATGATCATATAGTTGACATCCTATTTGTGGCAAAGCCACTATGCATTATTTTTTTCATACATGTCACTCTTGATTCATTGCACCATCCCAGTACACCACCGGAGGCATTCATATAGAGTCATATCTTGTTCTAGTTTCGAGTTGTAATCCATATGTTGTAATCAATAGAAGTGTGATGATCATCATTATTAGAGCATTGCCCAAAAAGAAAAAAAGAAAGGCCAAAAACAAAGGCCCCCAAAAAAAGGGAAAAAAAAGAGAAAATAAATAAAAAGGGCAATGTTACTATCTCTTTTTCCACACTTGTGCTTCAAAGTAGCACCTTGTTCTTCATGTAGTGAGTCTCATATTTTTGTGCTTCAAAGTAGCACCATATTTTTCATATAGTGAGTCTCATAAGTTTTCTTTTTCATACTAGTGGGAATTTTTTATTATAGAACTTGGCTTGTATATTCCTACGATGGGCTTCCTCAAATGCCCTAGGTCTTCGTGAGCAAGCAAGTTGGATGCACACCCACTAGTTTTCTTTTGTTGAGCATTCATATAGCTCTAGTGCATCTGTTGCATGGCAATCCCTACTCCTCATGTTGACATCAATTGATGGGCATCTCCATAGCCCATTGAATATCCTCGTCAATGTGAGACTTTCTCCTTTTTTGTCTTCTCCATACAACCCCTATCATCATATTCTATTCCACCCATAGTGCTATATCCATGGCTCACGCTCATGTATTGCGTGAAGGTTGAAAAAGTTTGAGATTACTTAAGTATGAAACAATTGCTTGGCTTGTCATCGGGGGTATAGAAGTTGGGAACATCTTTGTGTGACGAAAATGAAGCATAGCCTAACTATATGATTATGTAGGGATGAACTTTCTTTTTCCATGCTATTTTGAGAAAACATGATTACTTTGATTAGTATGCTTGAAGTGTTACTATTTCTTTTATCAATATGAACTTTTATTTTGAATCATTTGGATCTGAAAATTCTGCCACAATAAAGAAAATTACATTGAGAATTATGCTAGGTAGCATTCCGCATCAAAAATTCTCTTTTTATCATTTACCTACTCGAGGACGAGCAGGAATTAAGCTTGGGGATGCTTGATACGTCTCCAACGTATCTATAATTTTTGATTGTTCCATGCTATTATATTGCCCCTTTTGGATGTTTATGGGCTTTATTTTACACATTTATATCATTTTTGGGACTAACCTACAAACCGGAGGCCCAGCCCATATTGCTGTTTTTTTGCCTATTTCGGTATTTCAAAGAAAAGGAATATCAAATGGAGTCCAAACGGAATGAAACCTTTGGGAGCGTGATTTTTGGAATGAATGTGATCCAAAGGACTTGGAGTGCAAGTCAAGAAGCAGCCGAGGCTCCCACAAGATAGGACGGCGCCCACCCCCCTATAGGGCGCGCCCCCTGTCTCGTGGGCCCCTCGGGCGTCCACCGACGTACTTCTTCCTCCTATATATACCTACGTACCCCGAAAACATCCAGGAGCAAGACGAAACACAATTTCCACCACTGTAACCTTTTGTATCCGCGATATCTCATCTTGGAGCCTTCACCAGCACTCTACTGGAGGGGGAATCGACCATGGAGGGCTTCTACATCAACATCCTTACCCCTCCGATGAGTTGTGAGTAGTTTACCACAGACCTACGGGTCCATAGTTATTAGCTAGATGACTTCTTCTCTCTTTTTGGATCTCAATACAATGTTCTCCCCCTCTCTTGTGGAGATCTATTTGATGTAAACTCTTTTTGCAGTGTGTTTGTCGAGATCCGATGAATTGTGGGTTTATGATCAAGTTTATCTATGAATAATATTTGAATCTTCTCTGAATTCTTTTATGTGTGATTGAGTTATCTTTGCAAGTCTCTTCGAATTATCAGTTTGGTTTGGCCTACTAGATTGATCTTTCTTGCCATGGGAGAAGTGCTTAGCTTTGGGTTCAATCTTGCGGTGTCCTTACCCAGTGACAGAAAGGGTTGCAAGGCATGTATTGTATTGTTGCCATTGAGGATAACAAGATGTGGTTTATATCATATTGCTTGAGTTTATCCCTCTACATCATGTCATCTTGCTTAATGCGTTACTCTGTTCTTATGAACTTAATACTCTAGATGCAGGCAGGAGTCGATCGATATGTGGAGTAATAGTAGTAGATGCAGGCATGAGTCGGTCTACCTTTTGCGGACGTGATGCCTATATACATGATCATGCCTAGATAATCTCATAATTATTCGCTTTTCTATCAATTTCTTGACAGTAATTTGTTCACCCACCGTAATACTTATGCTATCTTGAGAGAAGCCACTAGTGAAACCTATGCCCCCCGGGTCTATCTCTTATCATATTTGCTTCCAATCTACTTTTATTTGCATCTTTACTTTTTGCATCTATATTATAAAATACCAAAAATATATTTATCTTATCATACTATATTTATTAGATCTCACTTTCGCAAGTGGCCGTGAAGGGATTGACAACCACTTTATTGCATTGGTTGCGAGTTCTTTGTTTGTTTGTGTAGGTGCGTGGGACTTTTGAGGAGCCTCCTACTGGACTGATACCTTGGTTCTCAAAAACTGAGGGAAATACTTACGCTACTATTGCTGCATCACCCTCTCCTCTTCGAGGAAAACCAACGCGAGCTCAAGACGTAGCAGCGCGCCAAGGAAAGGGAGTCCTACTAGGACCACTAGTCCTAGTAGGATTCCTCTACAAGGAAGAGAGGGGGGAGGAAGGAGAGGGAGAGGGAGTAGGAAAGGGGGAACCGCCCCCCCTTCCCTTGTCCAATTCAGACTGCAAGGGGGAGGGGGGCTGCCCTAGTGGCCCTCCTCTCACTCCATTAAGGCCCATGGTGGCTCATTAGTTCCCCCGGGGGTTCCGGTAACCCCTCCGGCACTCCGTTTTTACTCGAAACCACTCGGAACACTTTCGGTGTCCAAATAACATAGTCCAATATATCAATCTTTATGTCTCGACCATTTCAAGACTCCTCTTCACGTTCGTGATCTCATCCGGGACTCCGAACAAACTTCGGTCATCAAAACACATAACTCATAATACATATCGTCATCGAACGTTAAGCGTGCGGACCCTATGGGTTTGAGAACTATGTAGACATGACCGAGACACATCTCCGGTCAATAACCAATAGCGGAACCTAGATGCTCATATTGGATCCTATATATTCTATGAAGATCTTTATCGGTCAAACCGCATAACAACATACATTGTTCCCTTTGTCATCGGTATGTTACTTGCCCGAGATTTGATCGTCGGTATCATCATACCTAGTTCAATCTCGTTCCTCCAGTATTCGGGAGTTGCATAATCTTATAGTCTGAGGAACATGTATAAGTCATGAAGAAAGTAGTAGCATTGAAACTGTAACGATCATAATGCTAATATAACAGATGGGTCATGTCCATCACATCCTTCTCCTAATGATGTGATCCCATTCATCAAATGACAACACATGTATATGGTTAGGAAACTTAACCATCTTTGATTAACGAGCTAGTCAAGTAGAGGCATACAAGGCACATTATGTTTTGTCTATGTATTCACACATGTAATAAGTTTCCGGTTAATACAATTCTAGCATGAATAATAAACATTTATCATGAAATAAGGAAATAAACAATAACTTTATTATTGCCTCTAGGGCATATTTCCTTCACCGAGCCATCCGATTAAAGTAAGATTTGACGACCATAAAGGCTATGGATGTTCATAGAAAGACCGGTCGGGGGAATAGAAGCGTTTCCCAAAACTAAAAGATTGTTAATTCTTTTGCAGAACTTTCGTGTGAACGGACGTGAAAATGAAACTGAGACACCAGCGACGCTGGGTGATCTCTGTCATCTAAAGTACCTAGCTAAGGCATCTTGTGCAAATCTACTGCAACATGCATGGCAGGAACAGGCGACTCAATTCTCTTGTGGATAGATAAATGTCAAGATACTCCATTCATTTAGCAGTACCCCGAACTTCATTCATTTGCAGAAGCTGTAAATTCCTCTTTGGCCAAGTTCATAGCCCTCTGGGCTTCTAGAGAACTTCCATACACCTCTATCCGCCCCAGCCTATCACCAGTTCAATGATCTACTACCAAAACTGAACTATTCCAATAACTCTAAAGACAAACGACCTTACATTTGGAAGTCGGATCAATTTTCAGCTTAAACATATGTACAAGCAACTCATGGGGCCAACTAAAGCAAATTCTTTGTTTCAAGGATTGTAGAAAGCTGCTAGCAGAATGAAGCACAAGATCTGCTTTTGGTTACTCCAACAAGTATATCGGGTTGCAAGGCCTTGCCTCAACCTATGATCTTACTGAATTACTCACACATGGAGATCAGATCACATGAAGAACTCATCGAAGAACACATCATGAAGACCAGTTGATTGATAATAGGTCTTACAATGGATGTCGTGTGTGATACATGATTACAAGTATGACTAGATTGTTGAGAAGTATGGTGGTGGTGAAGGTTGTGGCTATGGAGATGGGAATGGTGGCGGCTAGGTTGATGGAGATGGCTATGGTGAAGATGGCGATGACTGGCTTGTTCTGCGATGTTTTGTTGCTCATTTGGCGTAGGTCCATTTATAAAGGTTGTTCAGGTGGATCATACGCCTCGGTTGCCATGCCATATGACCATCCATACGAGCGGGGATGGTTGTATGGAAGGTCGTCTTTTGCACTGTTTCCTCTAGTGCTCCTCCGACTTTATGTCCTCTATCTCCACTTTAATCCTTTCCATGTATTGGCTTGATTTCATCCATAAATAGCCTATTTCTCGTGGAAACAAAATAAAGATAGGATATTTGGAACCCTTTGCGTTCATTAGTCATTAGTGGTGAAACGAACATCTCAGTTTTAATGGACTGTTTTCGGTTTGAAGTTAGGTTAGAGGATTGTAAAAATAACACTCATCACCTCTTCAGTAAATTATCGAATTGGAAACTAAGAAGGGTCTTCTTCTAAAGATTTGTGGGACGGGCACCATGGTGAGAACTTCACCTTACACAGATGATGCGGTGATCTTCATGGTTAGTGAGTGGCATCTAAAGCTTCCTTCCCAATGAGATACTTGGGGCTTCTGCTTTTGTTTTCTAACTTAAAAAGGTGGATCTCCAATACAATGAGGACAAGGTAGTGGGGAAGCTCTCCCCTTGGGAGGGCCAGAACATAATCACCATTGGGTGCATGGAGCTCGTCAAGTCTGTGATCACCTCACAAACGATATACTTCGTAAGCCCGCTTGTTGTGTCACCGTGCATCCTCCACAATGTTAACAATCGCGAGCGTGCTCTTCTATGGTTCGGTTCGTATGAAATTACCAGGGAAAATGGCAAGGAGAATTGGGAGGTGGTTTCTCGGACAAAGTAATATGGTGGCTTGGTGTGCTTAGTATCGAAAAATTTGCACATGCCCTAAGATTAAGATAGTTGTGGTATGAGTGGAAGGATCCTTCCAAGTTGTGGGTGGGAATGCGCAACCGATGTGATGAGGATGATCTCAACTTGTTCTACACCTCCACAACCATCACCATGGGTAATGGCTCTAAGACACGTTTTGGGGACTCTCCATGGCTACTTGGTCGAGCCTAAGGATATTCGTCCCCTCATTGTGTGTCTTCAAGGAAAAATTGGAAGGTGCGGGAGGCACTTAGAGACAATGCTTGTATCTTCAAGATAAAATTGTCAACCATTGTCTCCATTCATCACATTCGAGATTCTTCTCCCTTTGGATGCTTCTTCATGATTTCCACCTCGATGGCCTTACTGAGGATGACATTGTGTGGAAACACTCGACTAGTGACCGACAACCTCCGCTTGCAAGGCACAGTTCTTTGGGACAATTCTCCCTCAGATGGAGCATATGATTTGGAAGGTTTGGGAATCGCCCAAAGTTAAGTTCTTTCCTTGGTTGGCAATGCAAGATAGAATTTGGACCGTCTATATGTTGGCCAAGCATGGGTGGCCAAATTGTGGACTTTGCCCACTTTGCAATGGGATGTGAGAGCCCAGTGACCGCCTCTTCTTCAAATGTTGTTACACACTTCGGCTTTGGAACTTGGTCGTCGATGAGCTACACCTTTTGGGCATCAACACATCTTCGTGGCACTTTGAGCGCACCATCATGGATTGGTGAGCTAATTGCTTTGGTGTTGGCACCACAATAGGAAAGTCATGGCCTCTCTCACCATGCTCGTATCTTAGACAATTTGGAATGAGAGAAATTATCTATTCTTCCATGACAAAAGCCCCCCCCCCCCCTCCAATCTTGCTAAAAATTATCACTATGGAGATAAAGTTTTGGGTCACCTCGGGTGCATAAACTAGGGACTTTAATTTTGGAAGAATAGTTTTTTTGGTATTTGAGGGTGAATTGTAAGTCAAACTCTATTCCCTTAATTAATGAATGAGACATATCTTTTGCTTCTGTTTTGAAAAATACTCCCTCTGGTCTTTTTAGTCTGCATATAACTTTTACCCGAAGTAAAAGTATCTCTATTTTAACCAAACTTTTAGAAAAAAGTAACAACATCAATATTGTTAGATTCGTTATGAAATGTAGTTTCATAGTATATATTTTGGTATTGTATATGTCGATATTTTTTAATATAAATTTGGTCAAACTTTACAATGTTTGACTTGACCCATTCTAATACACGGAGTAAAAAGGACTGGAGGGAGAAATAATTATGGCTCGGGAATTACCCAGGTGAGACAAAATTCATTTGGATTTTGGTATGAGTAGCAAAAGAGCCCGTGCGTTGTAACAACAGAAAAAAAAAGTGTTCATGCAAATATGTTTTTCGAAGGAGATGCATGATTTCAGATCATAACATGTTTCGTAACGTAAAAGAGAGGCTATTTTAAGAACATGTTGTTCTAAGACCACCAGACACGCTGCTAGTAAGACAAAAGAAATAGTAAATGATGATTTTTATATGTTCTCCTTGCCTTCTTAGAAAAATTCGCATTTTGTGTGGTATGAAAGATACCTTTATTTTTCCAAGATAACTGTGAAAAAGGAACCTACAACGGTGACAAATAGGAGTAGTGAAGGCTCGAGATGCCTTTTGCCCTTTTGGGTAAGACATCTTGGATTAAGTAGGTAATTATTGAATCTATGAAAAGAAAATATTGTATGAACTTATCAAATTGTAACCTAATCAAATGAACCAAGTATACAAAATATGTACAAGTTTGAACTTGTTGTAAACAGAACATAACTATGTACCTTCTATATAGGGCAGAGTGATACATGTAGCATACTTCCTCAGAGAAATGAAGCGGAACATATTTCAAGAGAACTAACAAAAGAGCTCATGCGTTGCACCGGACAAAAAAAAATATTCATGCAAATGTGTTTTTCAAAGCAGATGCACAATTTCAGATCATAACATGTTTCATAAAGTAAAGAGAGGCCATTTTAAGAACACGTTGTTCTAAGATCACCAGACACGCTGCCAGTAAGACAAAAAAATAGTGCATGATGATTTTTATATGTTCTCCTTGCTATCTTAGAATAACTCGCATTTTGTTTGGTATGAAAAATAACTTTATTTGTCCAAGATAACTGTGAAAAAGGAACCTACAATGGTGACAAATAGGAGTACTGAAAGCTCGAGTGCCTTTTGCCCTTTTGGGTAAGATGTCTTGGATTAAGTAGGTAATTATTGAATCTATGAAAAAAAAAATTGTATGAATTTACCAAATTATAACCTAATCAAATGAACCAACTATACAAAAATATGTACAAGTTTGAACTTGTTGTAAACAGAACATAACTATGTACCTTCTATGAGCAGAGTGATACAAGTAGCATACTTCCTTGGAGAAATGAAGCGGAACATATTTCAAGAGAATTTATAATTTGAGATGGCTTTTCCTAATTTGGTCATACTATTATGAAAGATTCTATTTTTTTAAAACACTTTGGCATTGATGTACAGGAATATCAACATAACACCTGATTTTGAAAGTTCATTATTTGTCTAAGTAACATGAAGTATACCATCCCTGAAATATGTTGTCGATAACAACAATGTCCATGCACCAAAAGAAACCGCTCTCAGGAGGCCGAATTGGAAATTGCCAATATCAGTTGTCATGACAGCCTGAGACATTTTGAAGAGAACAAACTAACCGTTAAATGATTATGATGTGTTACTATCATTGGACTTGTTCACTCCGCTTGATATATAAGGGTGGTGGTTGATGGGTCGTCTGAAGATTAGTATCTTAGTACTCTACTTGAGGTCCATGCCCTTGTTGTGCAGCATGACGCTCGTGGGCGTGAGCATCTCCGGGAGCAGCAGCTGGTCTGAATATGGAAAAGATATAACCGCCCCTGATCAAAACTACAGAAAATACATAACACCTCTCTCTAAACGCAGACACACATCCCTCTTCATTTACCGCTCGACTGCTCGTCTGCCCTCCCTAAAAGTTGGTCCTCCTTCGCCCCCAAAATCCCACATCCCAAGATCGCATGAGCTTATGCAGAGGATGAGCTCAGATGAGGCGTGGCGGCGGGGAGGGGAGGGTGTTGTGGCATGGAAGATCTTTGATCATTATATGTTTCTGAGAATGGCGTCGTGCGGCATGTGTTTCCACTGCCTTCAAGATCACATCACTCGGTTTCTCTGAGCTGCATCGTGTACTAGCATCAGCCCTGCATTAATTGGGCTCTCTATTCATTAATTTCTTCATTTGCATGTCTAACAAATCCATTAATTCCTAATCCTGTTAATTATTTCCTTCTTTTCAAGAAATGTTTGTTCTTGGCCTCTTCTCTTCATTCCACATATGAATCACGAATCCCGGGTCTCTCCTCTTCAAAGGCATTTCTTATTGATTCTTAAGTTGGCTTACTGAGTTCAACTCACATATGTATATAAATTGGTCGAATTGTGTGAAAGCGTGTGAGGTGGGACTAAATATATATGAACCCTCTCTTCTTTTTACACCTACGGGCTGGTGTATGCAAGTTTGACACACGTATAAGTTGTGCGGGCCTTCAAATTGAGCGCAATTGGTAGTTAGTTCGGTTGATCACAGTGGAAGAAATAGCCTCGTATGTTGCGAGTTTGAGTATCTGCTCAGACAAATATTTGTGCCTCCTTTTATGTAATTGTACTACTGGGCCGGCTTTGTTGGGCTGCTGCACACCACGGGCAAGGCCCAGCTGAACTGTTTTTTTTTTAGTTTTTGGACTGTGAATTGAATACCGAATTATTGGTACCACCTCGCGTATGGTAGACGGATGAAAACTGGGGGTGAACATACTAAAATTTTTGGAGAAATGCACCGTCTTTTATTATTAGGTACAGATATAGATACATGGATGCACCGTGAGGATGCAAAAAGTATGCAACCAATGGTGTGCATTCAGCGTCGTACAAAAATCGGACATTATGTCGTATGTGAAGTAGGCTCTTTATGGATTGGCCTGCCTTAAATTGTCTTTTTTCACCAGCAAAAAAAATAATAAAAAGTGTCTTCTTTTTGTCAAATCATGTCAAGTTCTTTTCGTGAAAAATGAAAAGGAAAAAAAATGTCAGTTATATTTTAGTTTGGTCGTTCTTTAGGAAATGTGTATCTTACTGTACGATGCGGGCATGAACTATTTGCAGTTGAATAGTTTTGATGCGATATTTGATTCGATAAAATTTCTTTTACCAACAAATCAGAATTGCTTGGAGTGTGACAGTATGACACGAACACAATTGCAAAGGATCATGAGTTCTTGACCAATCTTGAGGCATGGAAGACGAGACATTTAACTTAGAACACTGGGCACACACTATCCGGACCCAGGTCGACCCCTTTAGCGGTGGGGCATATGGCCAGAGGGCAATGCTCGCCGGCCGTGCCCCACCAAACAATGCTCCGGTTCTGCATGGTGAGCGCGAAGTAGAGCAGCACCGCCATGAAGGCGACCCCTGCGTCCATCGCGGCGGAGAAGATGTAGTTGTACCGCTGCCACCACCTCTTCCGGTACCGGAACACAAAGAAGTTGAAGATGGTCCCGACGAGCAGCCACGAGTTGTAGTTCACGGCCGTCGCCGGCGGCATGCTGGCCGTCGCGTTGATGAGCACCGGCAGGTTGATCAGCAGTATCCATTTCTGGTCGGGGAATATCCTGTGGAAGATGTACACGACGAACGGAGACGCGGCGCCGATGAGGAAGAAGTAGTTGATGGCTGCGTAGTTACCAAGCGGCCCGAAAATGCGCCGTGGACCAACAAGGCCCCAGATGACCGACGCGTCGAAGAAGACCCGGTCGTTGGGGCACGTCCATGGGCTATTTGCCGAAAGCTTTTCGATATGGCAGATGTTCTCGACGGAGCCAAGCAGCCACCATGCCACGCTGAGGTTGATTGTGCCGGCCACAATTGTACCGACAAACTGAGCGTGAACACAGCGTGAAGGTCAGTAAATTTCATCTTTGCACATATGTTACTGAACTCCTCTGCTTTGGAAGGTGGTCAGATTGAGGGGCTCTTTACCTGAACAACGAACATTGATCTGGGGGGTATCTTCATGTAGTGGCCAAGCTTGAAGTCTGAGAGGAAGGCAATGGCCTGTGACATGCTCATGTAACCATACACCTTGAAGCAAACATTGGCGATGGGAAAGCCGGGCCTTATCAGCCCCATGGCGTACTCCGAGATGACATTCAGACCAGGCGCCTGCCGTCCGTCAATTTATAAATGCCTTTTGTCAGTTTTTTTGCAAAATTGCAGGAGACTACACTGTAGATTCTTAAATTAACTTGCCTGGTTCGTGGTTGCCGTGATAATGCTTATGGGGAGGGTGAAGACGAAGGACATGCCACAGGCGAAGACGAGGCCCCACCATGGGAGCTGAACCTGGTCGATGAGGACGGTGCAGAGGATGAGGGCCACTATCATCGACAGTACCGTCAGCGAGTAGAACCACCATGCCGGTATGTCCTCGTACGTCCTCATCAGCTTCGTGTGGATGTCAGGATCCTCCCGCCGCGAAACTCTGAACCGCTGGTAGATCTCCCTGCACATTGGTCCATGTCACATTTCAGTTCGGATGCCAGACGCGATCACAGTAGGCCGACGTGCAGAGATGAGAGCCCTTACTTCCCGTAGAAGAGGCCGACGTGCGAGATGGTGGCGGCGATGGTGGCGAAGCTGAGACCGTAAGAGAGCGCAAAGAAGGTACTGATGTTCACCTTGCCGAGCTTCCTGTAAGCGCCAATGTCGAGCTCGAACTGCTTGTTCACAATGGCGTCGATGTCGTAGTCCGTCCCGTTGGACATGAAGAGCTGCGTGGAGAAGAGGGGGAACGTCTTGGCGTGGTACAGGTTGGTGCCCCAGTACGCCGTGGGCACAAGCACCCAGACGAAGAAGACGTAGCCGACGAAGATGTTGGCGATGGCGAAGAAGGGCGTGATGAGCGGGCTGGCGAGGTAGGAGGCGACGGTCGACCAGTCGAGGGTGAAGGCTCCGAGGCCCAGGCCTTTGAGGCCGGAGCCGAGCTGCTGCGCGGTCACCGACTTGGGGAACGCCCAGCACACCCATGCGATGGACGTCAGGCTCTGGAAGATGAAGCCTGGCAGGGCGTAATACGAGAAGCTGCAGATGAGCACCACCAGGAAGAACTTGAAGCGTGAGATTTGGCGCGAGCCCTTGGCGAACTCTTCCTTCTCGTGCAGTGCCCTGGTACGACAATGCAGGTGTTGTTAGTGTCGCGCTACATGCTGAGGCATGATTTCATGATAATTATAGCAAAAGAGCCCGTGCGTTGCAACGGGAGAAAAAAATAACACACACTCTTAACCCAATAACCATAATATGTTCATGCCTTTTATTTTAGCGAGGCATCATTTTTATGTTGCCGCTTATCCTCCTTCTCACCCTCAGTGGCCTCAGTGTTCACACAAACCAAAGTGTGTTTGAATGTTGTTTTTCCCCTGCCAGTTTTTTCAGAGGTGCTCATGTGTGGTTATCGATGTTTTCTTTCGTCTCTTTATGATTTTAGTGGTTGTTTATTTGCAATCCAGATCGTCGCGGTACGAAAAAAACGGACGTGCCCTATAGGTTATAAGTTTGCTTTTAAAATAATATTTGAAAATATTTAATAGGTAAAAATAACATCATATTCAAATTCTACATATTTTTCTATTCAAATTTCATATATAACATGTTAAAATCGGAGTTACGGTTTAATAGATATGGATAATTAAGAAAAATATTTGTTTGACTTAAATATCTTTTAAAATAACATTTAAAAAATATTTAACAAACAAAATAACATCATATTCAGATTCTACACATTTTTCTAATCAATTTTCATATATAACATGTTAAAATCGGAGTTACGGTTTAAAAGATATGGATAATCTAGAAAAACATTTGTTTGACTTATATATGATCGGCGGGTGAATTATCTAATACGTCAGGGGGGTTTCCGTAAAAATGTAAAATAACGGTTCGGTTATGACTTAAGTGTGTACTGTGGGTTAATTCATGAAAAATGCAGGGGGTTTTCTGCAAAAGTGCGTGACGGACGGCCGAAACCCAATTTGCTTTATTATTAGGTAGAGATATTCGATGGCTATCACTTACACCATCCTGAATCTAGTTGCTTACTAAAAATAAAATATGTGTGGTGGTTTCATAATGGCTTGGTGTTTAGTACCCTGGAGTGGATCAATTAAAATATGTGTGGTGGTTTCATTATTGTGAACCGTTGGATACTGATAGTGCTGGTGGCGGCTGGCGGCGGGGGTTGGCCGACGGTGCCCTGAAAGCCCAGATTTGGGCCCTTTGAGCCCCGTCTGGGCTAGGACGGGCCATTGTGGACTTTCTTGGGTCGCTTTACCGGATGCAGCGTGTACTGGCGATGGGGCGGCGGCTCTTGTCTTTGCGTCTGCTGCAGCCTTGCAGGGAGCTTAGTGGGCGATTTTGGGCCAATGAGGCGATTGGCCTAGTGTGCTCTTGTTCCTACGCCCGGTCAACTACCGCCTGAGACGGTGGACGTTGTCCCCTCCCACGTGGTTGCGGTACCGCCGGTCACTGTCTATGGTGGCTTCGCTTTGGTCCGGCTGGCCTTGCAGTGTTTTGTCGTCGTGAGACAACGGTGGTGTCCTCGTGACTGTGTTGGCGCATGTTGGTGGGCGGTAGGCAAGGTGGAGCCCATGGTTGGTCCTGGGTTGTGGGTGAGGGGTCGGGAGAAATCTCTGTCAGGTCTGGTCGGCACCAACGCGGTGACGCCTGTGGGCGCCACCCTTCTTGAAGGGCGCCGTGTGTACCTCTCCCCCACTCCCTTCCGTGTACCGGGAGAAATCCTAGGACTTGTCTGGGCAGCAGCAGCGTCGTCGTTGTCGTCGTCGCAGTCCTTCTTGAAGGTGTTGCTTAGTACGCGGTTATTCGGTGGCATAGGAAGGAGTGTGGTGGAATTCTCCGGTGGGCGCAGCAGTTGCGGGATACTGTAGCTTTCGTTGATCCGGTGCTACTGGCATTTTTTTCTCTTGTTTTCTGGCTTGGGCGTGATTGTGTTGTTTGCCCCAGCGATGAACTCACTATTGTATCGGGTGGTTGCTATATTAATATAGCGGGGCGAAAGCCTATTTCGAAAGAATATTTCTACTGTTGTGCCAGCGGATTGTACTTGTGGTGCTTTATATGCCAAGCCGCGTGAGGGCATGTATAATGCATAGCCCCAGGGTGATGCCTCGCACGCTATGTAGGATCGGACATTAGGTTCGGATAGGGAAGCGGGATCCTTTGCAGGAGGTGGGTGCTTGAAGAGAAAAAGTGTGATCTGATGTCAAAAGCTGAAAGGTTGAAGTGAAAAGCAAAAATGTATGTGTATTAGAGTCTTTATTTTTTATTTTTTTTAATGAAGCCCATTAGTTGTAGCTTGCATTGGGGAGAAGAAATAAATGTAAGTGCCTTAAGCTATTTTTTGTTATGAGGCATCTGTATCCATATGCCACCATCGTACATGCATTGAAAGCCTATTCCGTCAATGTCGGTGTGTAGCTAAATCCAATACTTACTCTCCACAGATTCTGACGCTATTTTACGTCATCGCCTTTTGTATCTTTATAATTAATGACGGCCTGCCGTTTGGAGCTAAGTTTAACACCTTGGTTCAGAGTGACGGCTACTGATAATACTATGTGCACAACTTGTTACTAGTATAAAAAAACAGTGACCTGTTCTTCTCGGGAAAGATGGTTAATACACTTGACACTAAAATATTTTGTTGGTGGTTCTTGTCACTTTACCTTGGGGCAGTACCTTTCTCCATCGACTTCATCGACAAACTGGGGAAAAGGCAAGTTGTAGCATATGTACTTAGTACAGCTATTTGTAGGTATGCGTGCTTCAGTAGGTTTCTCTGTCGACTCCGTCAGTAAGTTTATCTATACTCGACGACAGACCAAGTAATAAATGAACCACAGCGGATCGTTGAGAAACGGATACTCGTATAAATTCAATAGGGCAGTGCTATGTTCGCCCGTCTTCAAAATGCAAAATCTAGTGGCAGAACCAACAAAAATCGAACCAACTCAAGCCATCAAAGATTAGGGATGTAAATGACACGATATACAGCGCCGCAAAGCCCGTTTATTTATTTTTTGTTAGCTCAATAGTTCATTTTTCCGGGAGAGAAAAACTTTCTTGAACTGTTAGAGTGATAAGTATGCTTAAACGGTGCACGGTTTACACCCCTATCAAGTATGTGCGCTCTATACATCGGTAAAAAGAATGTAATATAGCAAGAAGGCGACCAAACGAACTTGAGTAGAGTGGGTATAGTGATCGTCAGAGGTGCTCACCGGAAGAGCGAGACCTGGACGAGCGTGCTCGGCCACCACATGTGCGCCGGCTCCACCACGTACTTGCGCATCAGCCCGGCCCAACCGTACCCAAGCACCTAGATCCATTTGATTTCGGTGCCACAGAGCACAAGTAAGAAAGAGTAGCATGAAAACTGGGGTCGGTGGCCATCAGAAAGAACACCAACGCATATATGAACTAGTACTACGTACCTGGGTGGTGATGATGAGGAGCCAGGCAGCGATGTAGGAGATGGAGCGGCCGTAGAAGGCGCGGATGATGTCGACGATCATGACGGCGTAGGCGTTGCCACCGCCGAAGGCGTAGCCGGCATTGGCGAAGATGGAGATGAGCACGTGCTCCTTCATGTTGAAGGGCCCCGGGTTGAGGCTCCACTCCCCGCCGCCGAGCAGCCCCGGCGCCCGGAACTTGCGGCGCGGCAGCACGCGCGCCAGGAAATGGCCCATGGGCAGCGACGCCACTTGCACCGTGAGCGAGGTGATGACGAGCGGCTCTGTCCGGTAGGAGAAGAACTGGTTGAGGAAGCTCAGGAGCGAGCAGGAGAAGAGCCCGATGCTCCACATCCGGAACGTCCACACCGGCAGCGTCGGGTCGTCGACAGTCGGGACCGTTAGCCGCACCTCCTCGATCGGGGAATTCTCCTCCGACTCCTCCAGTTTGCCGGGGGCGGTGGCGAGGCCGCGCTCGTCCGCTGCTGTCTCGCCCATTGCTATGTCCGATGTACGTCTACACCGGAGGGGTCGGTATGGGAGCAGGGGTCTGATGGCCCGGCCATTTATATGGTGCTGGGGTTTCATGGGGAGCAGCTACTTTTGTGTCCACGTTCTTTGGGCGTAACGTTTGCTTACCGCATTAGTGTTGTCAGGCTTCTCCTAACAAAAGACTCAGATTAAATCATTATGTTTGCCATAGATGGACTCAGATTCATTTTTTGAAACAAAGAAGTGCACGCGGGAAATACACATGAGCACCCGGGTGCCCAATCTACTCCCGTGTGAAGTTTCATGAAAAAACACCAGGAAACGCATCCATGAGAAAGAGAATGAAGTCCGGCCTACGATCCATCACTGATACGTTTCCTGGTATTCTTTCACGAAATTTGCGTACGGAAGTAGATTGGGTACCAATTTTTTTCCAAATTTCCCCGTATTTTTTTGAACTAACTGTTCGTATAGGGGGCAGAGCACCCAGGTGCTACAAATCATATTTCAACCTCTAACTCTTGGTCTAGTCTAATTTACAACCCCCAACTATAATACCATCCACATTACTGTTGGAATATTAGGCAAGTTCATGATTAATTCCAGTAAATAGTTCATGACTAGAAGAGATACTAGCATGCAATAATCTAGCAAACTAGAAGAACAACAAGACATGCATAACAGCAGCAAACACGTAAGAATAGCTGTAGAAACAGACATGAACAGAGGATGTTGGACGTACTGATCGTTAGCTATTATGGGTGCGACAGTGTTGATGACGATGTTGGCGACGATCTGCTGGCACGGTGATGAATCTGACGATGAGTAGCACCGCCGATTTGGACGGAAGGCGACCCGTGATGACGAATTTGAGCGATCGCGCTGGCGCTTCCCAAAACCTAATTCATCCTCTCCGGTGCGGGATCACAAAGACGAACGGTTCGGAGACCTGCTCTCCCACGCCGATGCACGCCGGCGTTTGGGATGGAGTAGACTACGATGGCGGCGCAAGTTATGAGATGAGGCAAAACCCTAGATGTTTTTCGGTGTGTCTCGGCGCGGCCGGTAGCTATATATATATTAGGACGAGGCGGTATTGTGTCGCGACCACAATCCCAAACCGACTCGGTTTCTAATTCGTATACTTACCGGACAAGAAATCAAAAACTTGTCTGCCAAGACATAAAAATAAAACGGCAAAAGGAAGCTGCGCTCCTGCAAGGAGACAGACCGGGTTTCGGCGGACCATTCACGCGCATGTCGCATGTACGCGCCGCCTCGCCTCGCCTCGCCACGCCAGGCCAGGCGAGGCGAGCGAGCGCGCGCGTGTGGTTTTCCCTTTCTCTTCTCACACACCACTTAGAGTGGTGGAGAGAACCCACTATATAAAGAGGTCCAACTCTTCTTCAACTTCCAAGGTGGGACTAAACTTAGTACCACCACTTGCCATTTTACACATGGGCTTTGAGATTTCAGAAATTTCTATGGGCCTAGCCCATTAATTCTAACAATCCCCCACCAGATCTCAAATACCCATTTAGAGATTTGCCTTCTCTCACCACTTGTTTAATATATCAGTATTTTAGCAGAGACTGTTAAGTTGAACTTCTGCCTAGAACTTTAAGCTTCATTCATTCACAACTTGACAATGGACTATGCCTTGAATTGCTAGTTTTGTGTGAACATGTTTCACTCAAAGTCTTAACGATGACTGACCGCCAAGAGGCTACCCAGCAGTTTGGAGCTTATCGTCATACTCCTGGTCTCTTCGTGAGTTTACTAGAGATCACCCAAATCTCATAGATCTGCGGCGTTTACGATCGGGACTCATATAGGTGTGTTCTTTCAAGACGCTCAGAGGACAGCATCTTTGCTAATTATAGCCAATAGAACCACATTAAGGCATGTTGCCGACCTGCCTTACTGATCTGAGCCTTACAGCTCGAGAGTTTTGCATCTTCACTTGGAGACGATCATAAGTTATTACTCTCCTCGGTTAACCAATAGCTTGTTCTTCCCGGATCCTAATTCACGGGATCTCGGATCACAAAGGTTGAGTTACTACTATGGTGTAACATCTATGGGTCTCATACCCATCTCCCTCGATGCAATATCTATCACATTTCATGATAGTCCCTTTGTAAAGGATCTGCCGAGTTTTTGTCATTTTGTATATACGTAATGATTATTACTCGGAGTTTCTCAACTTCCCGCGGACTTCAAACGTCTTTTCACGTGTCTTGATGACTTTGCATTATCTTTCGAATTGTTCACTTTAGCGATAAGCTGTTTGGTTATCACAATTCATAAGAATAGCGGTACATGTTTTTCAACAACCGCAAGTCCATCAAGAGCTCACGCAGCCATTCTGCCTCAACGATGAGCTGTGTCCAGCGATTAATTCTGCTTCCATAGTTGACCTCGTCAATATGGTTTGCTTGCAAGACCTCCATGACAACTGCGCCACCACCATGAGTAAATACATACCCACTTGTTGCGTAAAGTACATCAACATCGGAGATCCAATTTGAATCACTATATCCTTCTAGCACAGCAGGATGCCCTGAATAAGTAATTCCGTAACTCGTAGAACCTCTCAGATAGCGCAAGACCCTTTCTAGTGCATGCCAATGATCATCACCCGGGTTGGACATGAACCTACTCAGTTTTCTCACTGCAAAAGAGATATCTGGTCTTGTAGCGCTAGCTAAGTACATGAGTGAACCGACAATTTGAGAGTATCTTATTTGATCTCTCGTTTCTTTCTTGTTCTTTCTGAGTGTCACGCTGGGATCATAAGGTGTTGGAGAAGGCTTGCTATCCATAAAACCGAACCGGTTCAAGACCTTCTCAACATAGTGGGATTGGGTTAATGTAATCCCACTCTCATCCTTAATAAGTTTGATGTTTAGAATTACATCGGCTTCTCCCAGATCTTTCATGTCAAAGCTTTTTGATAGAAAAGACTTGACCTCATTAATTGCATTAATGTTTGTACCAAAGATCAGTATGTCGTCCACATACAAACATAGTATGACACTATTGCCCCCACCATGGCGATAGTAAACACACCTATCAGCCTCGTTAATGACAAATCCTGCAGAAGTCAAAGTTCTTTCAAACTTCTCATGCCATTGCTTAGGTGCTGTTTCAGACCATACAAAGATTTTAACAACTTGCACACCTTTCTCTCTTCACCCTTTACCACAAACCCGTCAGGCTGATCCATATAGATCTCCTCTTCCAACTCTCCATTGAGAAAAGCTGTCTTTACATCCATTTGATGAATGATAAGACCATAAGAGGCAGCCAAGGAAAGTAACACTCGAATGGTGGTCATTCTAGCAACGGGTGAATAAGTGTCAAAGTAATCTTCGCCTTCTTTCTGAGTGTAGCCCTTGGCCACTAGCCGCGCCTTGTACTTAGCAATAGTACCATCAGGCTTTAGCTTCTTTTTGAACACCCACTTACAGCCCACAGGTTTACAACCATATGGTCTATCAGTTAGTAACCAAGTTCCATTAGAAAGAATTGAGTCCATCTCATTATGAACAACTTCTTTCCAATCATCTACATCCGTAGATGCATATGCTTCTGCAATCGTCTTGGGTGTGTCGTCCACAAGGTATACAATGAAATCATTACCAAAGGATTTTGCAATCCTTTGTCTCTTGTTCCTTCTAGGAACTTCATTGTTATCCTTCTCAAGGACTTCCTCATGTGATTGTTCGAAATATTCATCGGTTGTACTAGATTCAGAATTATCTCGTAAGAAAATCTAGCAATGCTATGCATATCTTTCATAGGAAATATGTTCTCAAAAAATGTTGCATCACGAGATTCCATTATAGTATCAACATGCATATCAGGTACTTCAGATTTTACCACTAAAAACCTATAAGCAATGCTCCGTTGAGCATACCCTAGAAAGACACAATCCACTGTCTTTGGTCCAAGTTTGTGTTTCTTAGGAATAGGAATATTGACCTTTGCCAAACATCCCCAAGTGCGCAAATAAGAAAGTGATGGTTTTCTCCCAACCCACTCCTCATAAGGGGTTTTCTCTTTATTATTGTTGGGAACCCTATTCAGGACATGACATGAAGTCAATAGAGCCTCCCCCCACCATGCCTTAGATAAACCAGCAGTGACTAACATGGCATTCACCAAGTCAGTCAATGTGTGGTTTTTCCTCTCGGCCACTCCATTTGATTGAGGTGAATAGGGAGGCGTCCTCTCATGAATAATACCATGTTCCTCACAAAATTCATCAAAAACTTTTGGAAAATACTCTCCACCACGATCGGACCTAAGACGCTTGATCTTTCTCTCTAGTTGATTTTCAACTTCAACTTTATAGATTTTAAAGTAGTCTAATGCTTCATCTTTAGTTTGCAACAAATAAACATAGCAAAATCTAGTCGCATCATCAATCAAAGTCATGAAATATCTCTTTCCACCTTTTGTCAACACACCATTCATCTCATAAAGATCAGAATGTATGAGTTCTAGAGGTGCCAAGTTTCTCTCCTCGGCAGCCTTATGAGGCTTTCGAGGTTGCTTAGATTGCACACAACTATGGCACTTAGAACCTTTGACAACTGTGAAGTTCGGAACTAAACTCATGCTGGATAGCCGAGACATTAAACCAATATTAATATGACATAAACGAGAGTGCCAAATGCTTACATCATCATTAACACTAGCACAAATTTGGTTTGTTGACTTATTGCAAAAATCTGAAAGAGAAAAGCGGAACAAGCCTCCGTACTCATAGCCTTTTCCTATAAATTGTCCAAATCTTGACACGATTACTTTATTGGACTCTAAAACTACCTTAAATCCATCTCGACATAGAAGGGAGCCGCTAACTAGATTCTTGTTCATAGTAGGGACATGCTGCACGTTCCTTAGTTGCACGATCTTTCCCGGAGTAAACTTCAGATCCACCGTGCCAATGCCACGAACAGAAGCATGTGACCCATTCCCCATTAGGACGGAAGAATTCCTTGCGACCTGATAAGAAGTAAACAGGGAGATGTCAGCACACACATGAACGTTAGCACCCGAATCAATCCACCACGAAGATGATTGAAATACTGAAAGCACAATAGGTAGATTACCATACCCATCAAGATTGCTAGCGGTCACCATGTTGACAGATCTTGGAGCTTGTTTTCCTCTGCGATGTCCGCGTTCGGGGCATTCCTTGGAAAAGTGTCCAGGCTTCCCACAGGCGTAGCACTCTAGCTCAGCCTTGTTGAACTTCTTCTTCTTGAAGGTAGTACTCTTGGTAGGCTTGTTGAAAACAGGTTTGTTCTTCCCTTTGTTCTTGTTACGTGGGTACCTCGCACCATGTTAGCGATGGGCTGAACCTCACCTCCTTTTTCGGTGGTATCTTTAGCCCGAGCTTTTCTTGACATCAAGAGATGCAATCAGATTTTCAACTGATATCTCCTGTCTCTTATGCTTGAGTTATGGCGAAATTCCTCCATGAAGGAGGCAACTTTGCAATCATGCACCCAGCCACGAATTTGTCGGGTAGAACACATTTAAGGAGTTCAAGTTCCTTCACAATGCCTTTGTATCTCATGAGCTTGTTCAACCACGAGCGGTTATTCACCATCTTGTAGTCATGAAAACTCTCCATGATGTACAGTTCCTTTGCAGCATCTGTTGCACGAATTTTGCATTGAAGGCATCCCACAGAATTTTTCCGTCGTTTATGTGCATGTACACATCACACGAGACGGTCGGCAAGAACACTCGAATGCATCCCACAAACATAGTATTGGCTTCACGGAATTTTCTCCGATCTTCGTCGGTCATTCCTCTGGAGCACCAACACTAGCGTGGAAAACTTTCGAGCGATAAGCGGGCGTGGTCTTCACCGCCACCTCTTAAAGTGCACACCGGTAAACTTATCCGGCCTCGATGCATCGTGAATCCAGCCATAGTTAACTCAGGAAATTGCCTAAAATTAGGTTTTTGGATTGTTGGAACATTAGGCAAGTTCATGATTAATTCCAGTAAATAATTCATGACTAGAAGAGATACTAGCATGCAATAATCTAGCAAACTAGAAGAACAACAAGACATGCATAACAGCAGCAAACACGTAATAATAGCTGTAGAAACAGACATGAACAGAGGATGTTGGACGTACTGATCGTTAGCTATTATGGGTGCGACAATGTTGATGACGATGTTGGCGACGATCTACTGCTAACGGTGATGAATACGACGATGAGTAGCACCACCCGATTTGGACGGAAGACGACCCGTGATGACGAATTTGAGCAGTCGCGCACAGCGCTTCCCGAAAACCTAATTCGTCCTCTCCCGGTGCAGGATCACAAAGACGAATGGTTCCGGAGACCTGCTCTCCCACGCGCCGATGCACGCCGGCGTTTGGGATGGAGTAGACTACGATGGCGGCGCAAGTTATGAGATGAGGCAAAACCCTAGATGTTTTTCGGTGTGTCTCGGCATGACCGTAGTGTATATATATTAGGACGAGAGGCGGTATTGTGTCGCGACCACAATCCCAAACCGACTCGGTTTCTAATTCAGATACTTACCGGACAAGAAATCAAAAACTTGTCTCGCCAAGACATAAAATAAAGCGGCAAAGGAAGATGCGCTCCGCAAGAAGATGACCGGTTTGGCGGACCATTCACGCGCATGTACGTGCCGCCTCGCCACGCCACGCCGCGTGGCGCACGCCACGCCACGCCACGCCACGCCAGGCGAGGCGAGGCGAGTGTGTGGTTTTCCCTTTCTCTTCTCACACACCACTTAGAGTGGTGGAGAAAACCCACTATATAAAGAGGTCCAACTCTTCTTCAACTTTCAAGGTGGGACTAAACTTAGTACCACCACTTGCCATTTTACACATGGGCTTTGAGATTTCAAAAATTGCTATGGGCCTAGCCCATTAATTCTAACAATTACAACTCCGAACTCTTAAATTTTGTCAGGATTCAACCCTCGCCTCCCTGTTGACCGGATTTAACCCAGTTGACCATCCAGTCTACAAGCTACGTCAGCAAAGAAAGACAAAACTTACAGCAAAAACAACTAAATCTGTAAAATAAAAAATCTAGAAAAATATGTAAAATAAAAAAGTTATAAAAAACTAAAATCAAAATAAAATTTCAAAAATATATGTAAAATCAAGAAAACATTGCTAAGCATCAAGAATTTTCGTTGAACTTTTTAATTTTATGATTTTCTCAGAATTTTGAATTTTTTATTCAGAATTTTCAGAAAATATCCCGGACTTTTTTTGATTTTCCGGATTTTGTCCAGAATTTCAAAAAAAAACTGAATTTTTAGAAAACAACCCCAATTTTTTTAATTCCATAAATTTGAAATTTCATTAAAATTTTGATTTTGCAGCTTTTTATTTTAAATTTTTTCTTTTGGGGATTTTTTCCCTGTTTTCCTGGAAAATTTGAATGTTTTCCTAAGGTGGCGTGGCTTGCTGAGTGGATGGTCAATGGGTCCTAGCCTGTTTTAAGAGTTCGAGGTTGTAATGTAGACTGCATTGGAGTCGGGAGTTGTAAATTAGACTAAGGAAAAAGTTGAGGGTCGAAATATGCACTTTCTCTCTCTTTTTAAACATTCTCAAGACAACCACGGTTGTTGCGAACCTTAGTCAAACTTTGTGATGTGGGATCTATATGCGTTTGAAGGTACCAGCTACACACCGCTCGGCATGAACGATTATCTCTCTTACAAACCAATAAGGAGGTATTACGCTGAGGCACGTTACAACATGGACGAAAGGCGTGAGTGAAGTTGAGCAAAGGTTGGACCTGAAATACAGGGAATTCACGATACACGGCTTCGGATTGCAAGTGGAAACACCAATGCCGAGAAGAACTTGTACATCTTAGAGCTAACGGGATGCTTGCTGGAGAGTTGAGAAGAGCAAGGGTGGTCATGGTTAGATCAAGTCGGTCAAAATAGCATTGTAGCACCCTCAGTCACGGGCAAGAAAGAGAATTGTCTGGGAAGGAGGGGTGGGTCGACATGGCAATGGAAGGAGATGATATTGTCAGGAACGAAGTGAGAAGCGGCGCGGGGGAAATGAGTCAGAGTGAGTGGCGGAGGCTCATGGGTAGGGATTAAAGTGGCATGGGCTTTTGGATGGATCGAGATCCAATGCTACAAAAATGATTGGGATCTCGAACTTACTGAGTAACCTTTTATTTCATGAGAGTGTACCGAATGGCAAGTGTAATAGTAAAACTCTGGTGGCGGAGCTGGCTGCCATGGATTCATGATTTTAGAACTAGCTCTTCTTCGAGGTGGAATGGGCTAGGAGATATGCGGATGAAGATCAAGTTCAATAACTTCTTAGGGTCAAAGAGGAGTAGTGGCCTCGGAGGGGTTGGCAAAAGTGGATCACACATGGTGATGACAACAGAGTGTATTTCCACGCCTTTGTGAATGTGAGACGTTGTAAGTTTGGCCTCATGCACCTCATGTCGGTGCAGTGGCTCCTCTTGGGGCAGGAAGAGATCAAAAGGCATGATTACTTTTTTTCACATCAAATTGTTAGTACCAGGGGAGCATCGTCTTACTAGCCTTGCCCCCAATATTCAGGACCCCAAGGAAATGATTTCAGCCCACGAAAATGACACGCTTGCCCTTTCATTCCTTCCAGAACAAATAGACCGTGCCTTATTTAGCATGAAACCCATACCGCCCTGGGCTCAATGGCTCGTTTGTTCCCTTTTTTGTAAATTTTGGTGTCTGCTGAAAGAGTATGTTTATGAAATGATTAACGGCTTTGCCTTCGGTATGGTGGATATTGTGTCTTAAGTTTGGCATTCTCTCTCATCCCTAAAGTCAAATGCATTGGTCCAGCAAGCAATTATGATTGGTCGCTCTTATTAACATATTGTTTGAAATTGCAGTTGGAGTTTATGCGAATAGGGTATCGTCAGTTGCTCATAGTATTATTCACAAATGTCAATCTTGTGTTCATTAAGGGATGTTTCATTCATGAAGGTGTTGTTACCATGTAAAAAATTGTCCATGATATCAAATCAGGTAAAATCACACAATTCTCTGAAGTTGGACTTTGAGAAAGCATATGGTAGGTTCAATTGGTCATTCCTTCAGCAACTGTTGTTACACAAAGGATTTAAGGCTGTCTCTGTGCCCCGTATCAAGCATTTGGTCTTGGGGGGCAAACTGCAATCTCCCTCAATGGTAAAATGGGCCCATTCTTTCACAAGCGGTGGGGACTTAGACACGGAGACCCTTTGTCCTTGCTATTATTTAATTTTCTTGCACACACCCTAACAGACATGGTGGAAAAAGCACGAGCAGTGGCCATATCCGTGAGGTCGGGGAACGTATCTGGTGCACCAAAGCAATTGGTGCTACCGGTGCACCGGACCCCGTTGCACATTCAAAAATGTTCAAAAAAATCTGAATTTTTTTGTGTATCGATACAACATAATGTATGTTGTCACAAAACTTCAAATCAAAATTCAAAATAATGGTAATGATACAAAAATGACAAATTTGACGTCAATGTGCTAATGGGCCAAAATTGAAGCCCAACTTGTGTTATGTATTATTCAGTGTCAAATTTGTTATTTTTGTATCTCGAGCAGTGTTTTGAATATTGATTTAAATTTTTGTGACAACGTACATTCATGTTGTCTCAATGCATTATTTTTTTCCGGATTTATTTGAACATTTTTTAATGTACAATGGACGATCGGTGCTCCGGTAGCACCAATTGCTTTGGTGCACCAGATACATCCCCTGTGGGGTGGTATCTCTCCTGATTACAGGAGTGGTATCCCAACTTCAATATGTGGACGATGCGATGCTGCTCTTTGTACCAGATCAACACACCATTGCTATTGTTAATTTGTTCCTACACTATTTTGAAGTGATGTCGAGGCTAAAAAGTTAACTTTCACAAATGTGAGGTTGTCGCCATGGGGATGGACGACAACAAGGCCAGGCAGGTTGCTAACCTCCTTGGTTGTAACTTGGGAATGTTCTCGATTACATATATCGGCCTTACCACTCGATACTGAAAGCTTAATATCAACGAAGGAGAAGCTATCTATACCAAGGTCGCAAGTCTTGTGGCATCGTGGTGAGGCAAATTCATGTCCTTGGATGCCCAACTTGTCCTCACCAACTCAGTGCCTTTCGTCCCTACCTATGTTCACGATGTTTATTTTGGCGAATGGAGTTCACGGGCAATTTGACAAATCACATGCAAAATTCTTTAGGGAAATAACTGGGCCCAAGCGCAAAAGTGCTCTTTTGATCCCGAGCTCATATGCTCCAGCATAAACAGTAAAATCAAAAAAAAAATCTGATTTTTTTATAAACATTGATGAATGTTCTAACTGCGTGCAAAATTTCAGGTCGAAACGATATTCATGGAAGACTGGGCAAAAATAACAAAATCGGTGCTCCAAAATGCTTCCAACAATAGTCTTTTTGGACCATCGTTTTTTTTTTGCCCAGACCTCCACGAATGTCATTTCAACCTAAAATTTTGCACGTAGTTAGAAAATTTATCAATGTTCATCACAAAAAAGATCAGATTTTTTTGAATTGTTTTACTATTTTTTGGTTTTTACTGTTCATGCGGGAGCATATGAGCTCGGGACCAAATACTCCATGCCAGGCCCAAGCGCAAGTATCATACAAAAGTGGGCGGCTATTTTCTGTCCCAAGAGCCTTGGGGGAGAGAGGGTGCTTAATTTGAAATTTATGAATGTTGTGCTTTCCTTGCGAAATAGATTTGGAATCTCTTGCAAAATAAGTCGGTCTTACCTTCTCAAACCAATATTTACCGATCTCCATTTTCTTCACTTGTACTGCTAAGGGTTCGACCTTTTGGAATGGTGCTTGGAGCCAAATTCCAGATGCACAATGGTCGATTGGTTAAGTTCTGGTTAGACTCCTGGTTGGGTGTTGGATCTTTGTGGCAATATTTTCAAGATCTAAATCCCATCATGATCAAGCTGAACATCTCGATTGCAGATACTCTCACCCAACAACCCCCCCCCCCCCACCCTCCGATATCGCCTTCAGGCATGCCCTTCCCCAGAGGATACCGGCAACTAGGTAATGTTGTGAGAGGCGCTGGATGCTCATCATCTCTCCACGGGCCCTGATAAGATCTCTTGGTATTGAGCCTTGCTGGGTCGCTTTTCGGTTAACTCCCTACACCAAAAACTTTCATACAGCCTGCCTTTAGGTCACGCTTTGCTCCTTTGGCAAGCGGTTATGCCTCTCAAAATCATGATTTTCTTATGGGAAATGATGTGCAATCGCTTGCCTTCTTTGCTTAATAGTGGTCGTAATGGCCCTTCGAAAGTTCGTAGCGCTTTGTGGGACGCCTGAAGACACTAACCGCACTTTTTTTGTTTGTTGCCTTTGGGGTTCTTACAAGCGTGTTGCTTGGCATGTATTGCGGCTTTTCTTTGGGCACTTTGGCATGTTTAGAGCATCTCTAGCAGACCCCTTATATTGCCCGATCCGCAAAATAGCCGTCAATTTACGGTTTTGGGCAGAAAAAGTGACCCGAACAAAAACCATAAACACGTCTGGCCCTTAAAATTTTTTGAGGGGCTCGGTAAATTACTCCTTCGAGTCGTGAAAACTCAGTCCCCCCCCCCCCCGCCCCATCGGTGCCCTGTATTCCGCGAAAGCGGTTGGTGGCAGGGACATTTCAGCGCACATGCTCCCCACATCCCCTCCCGTAGCCGCCCGCCACCATCGCCGCCGGCCCGCCGCCTGTGATTCTGGCCATTTCCGCCAGCGGAATCGCACCACCAGGCTACACTACGCCTGAGTCCACTTGTCAGCGCCTCGGATCAGCTCAGTCGAGCTGCCCCGGGGTCGCCGCCGCCACGGATCGACTGCCGCCGGGTCGCCGGCCGCCCCAGATTCGCTGAGCCACCCCCGGTGAGCCCCTTTTCTGCCCCTTGTAGCTTGATCATAGGTGAAATTTCATGAATGCGAGCTCGGATGCGGGTTTTTTATAGATGGATTTGAGCCCTTGCGAGCAATTTTTGCTCGAGGATTCATCCTCATCCGACAACTTGGACGTGGAATTGATGCTCGAGGGCCATCGGCAGCGGATGGTGGTGGCGTTCCTAGCCGTGAAGGAGGTCAAGGATCGAAACCGCAAGAGACGACCAGGATTAATCGTCGGCCGTCTTTGCATCCCTCGCAACCGTCATCTCGGAAACATGATGTTGATGCAAGACTACTTCGCGGACAATCTTACCTATCCACCACACCTCTTCCGGAGAAGGTATCGAATGCGCCGATCCCTCTTCATAAATATTGTGCAAGCTTTCGAGGCCAGTACTCAGCTTTTTACTCAAAGGAGAAACGTTGCGGGCTTGTTGGGTTTTAGCGCATATAAAAAAATCTCCGCAGTTATGTGGGTGATTGCATATGGCATTCCAGCTGACTATGCCGACGAGTATCTTACAATTGAGTCAGTGCGTAGGTTCGCCAAAGTCATCATCCACGTCTTTGGTCCTATCTATCTTCGTGCACCCAACGAGGAAGACGCAAAAAAACTTGATGGCAGCAAATGAGAGCGAGGTTGGCCTGACATGTTAGGAAGCGTTGATTGCATGCATTGGACTTGGAAAAAACTGCCCGAAGGCATGGCACAGGCAGTATTGTGGCAAGTCTCGTGATGCAACTATTGTGCTAGAGGTCGTAGCATCCGAGGATTTATAGATTTGGCATTGTTTTTTGTGTTGGGTACTCTCAATGATATTAATGTGTTGCCACGGTCTCATTTGTTTGCTAGATTTGCTAGTGGTGATGCTCCTGCTTGCAACTTCACGATGAATGGGCATGAATACACAAAGGGGTACTATCTTGCACATGGTATTTACCCTTCTTGGTGTACATTTGCCAGGAGCATCAAAAAGCCCAAAACTAGGAAGCATATTGAATTTGCAAAGGTACAAGAGGCAGCCCAAAAAGATATTGAAAGAGCCTTCGGGGTTTTGCAATCTAGATTTGCCATTGTTCGTGGACCTGCTCATTTTTGGGACAAGCAAACCCTAAACAACATCATGACATGTTGCGTGATTCTTCACAACATGGTCATCAAAGATGAGAGGGACATGAACTTGGAGTTCTTCTACGACAATGTTGGTAGCCGTGTGAAGCCAGCTAGACACCCTGACTGTATAAAAGCATTCCTTCAGACATACCTGCAGATTCAAGGTGCAAACACCCACCATCAGCTTCAGGAGGATCTCATTGAGCTCCATTGGCAAAGGCATGGCCAAAGGCATTGAGCACCACTGGCAAAGGCACGAGCTACATTATCTTTTATAATTCCGCTGTGCAGGGTCTATTCGGCCGCAGCCCGCGCGAGAATATTCTCTTTTACAGTTCCGACATGCGGGGTCTGTTTGGCCGCAGCCCGCGCGAGACCGCAAAATGCGTTTTCCGCGAACTGTGAACGCGCAATAAAGATCCGCAATATAAGGGGTCTGCTAGAGATACTCTTATAACAAGCTTGCTACAGAAAAGGTGTTCCCTTCTCATCCTACTGATTGCATCTTTAATGTGTCATTTTTTAGCATGTGGAAGAGAAGTGTCGATCTAGAGGATTGCCCCCCCCCACCCCCCACAGACTGACCTAGTAGTACTTGTTTACCTTGACCATGGCTACTTTCCCGCCGCCTTTCCTTCTATACTTATCCTATGTGCTATCCCAGGCATCCCTTGTCAAGCTACCTATCTCTACGAAAAAGCAAGCCTACTTACTACGTGTTTTCCTCTATTGGCAAATATGCATATACTGACCTACTCACATGCATATCTTGCATAAAGCCTTCCCCAAAAAAACAAACTAGCATGTACTCTTATAACAAGCTTGCTACAGAAAAAGTGTTCCCTTCTCATCCTACTGATTGCATCTTTAATGTGTCATTTTTCTACCGCAGTGGATGCGGTAGGGAAGCAGGAGAGGGACAAGATGAAGGTAGTGATCCTCAAGCGTAAGACAGATCAACACCATAGGTCCATAGCGTAAGCCCCTCCCGTTGGCACCCAGGGATAGGTGTCTTTTGCCGACTCTGTTGGGAGTCTTCGCTCTGTATGTTAGAACTCCGTTTTATTTTGAATCGCATCCCTGTAATTTTTTATGTTATGACAGATGTGCATGTTCTCCGTTATTAATTTAAAGCGGGACGCGCCTTCGTTCTAAGAGAAACCACGGTTTGAAGTCTCAAATTTTCAAAAAAGAAAAAGAAAAACCACTAATATTCAAGTATCAAAAAACCGACAATAACAACAAAACAGGGCCAATAAAGCTAAAAAAGGCAAAACAGAGACAGCAAACCAGTGACGGCGAGCGATCTATCATTAGAGTTGTGCATTGTGCCTCGGCTGGAGCTGCACGCTGCATCGATGCATACAACCATGTGGCTTGCCTCTACTCTAGCTGTAAACTATGCTAGTTTAACCCCTTGCTCACTCCAAGTTGATTCTTCGGTGGGTTCGATGTCATATTGTGTATAAGGCTCGACGTCAACGTTTTTGACCAAGTCTAAGCACCTTTCAGTTTTGTTCGCACGAGCGGCACAAATTTTGAAGGGAATCCCGAGCTCCTTCCTGCTCCTTACGATACTACCAATACTATGTTTCTCTGCGATTTTACTCGGAAATTACCAGACCATTAATTCTCAGTCCAAATCTTCGACAAACTAGTACTAGAACCTATGCAAAATAATCAAAAGCCATGCAGAAGGGACTAAAATCGGCAGGCGCACCGGGCCAAACTTTTCGTTGAAATCGAAAATTGAAAGCCAATTGAGAAAATGAAATGCACATCAACCATAACGAGGTCAACATAAAACGGCTGCTGTCCAACGATAAGAATGCTCCACCCAATAAGACTATCATAAACTACAAGAACTGCGATCAAACATAACGAGATCAACATAAAATGGCTGCTTTCCAGCGATACTAGTACAAAGTTGAATCATCTATTTTGAAACGGAGGGAGTAGAAGAACTATGAATCAGAGAAGCAGCCATATTGCCTAACCCTCAGAAGTACTGCAATTCAACAACAATCTATAGATACAAAAGAAACTGTTATGACTGGCCAGGTCTATGGCCGCCGTGGGCCCACTGGACAGGCTTAAGGCCCAAGCTATCTTAGGTTTATTTTCAGATTATGGTTATATATACAAGTTGTAAAACTATTTTGAAAATTAAGCAATAAGACTATTCTATTGCCCGGCTCCCAGAGGAGCCGGAACCCTAAACCCTAGCCGCCTCCTACTTGCGCCCGCCGCCAACCCAAGGGCGGCGCCCGCCCCGCCCGCCGCTGTTCGACCCTCGCCCACCTCCTCCTTCCCTATTCCCCACGGCCCGGAGGGGCGAGCCCTAGCTCCTAACACCTTGGTATCAGTACCGGTTTCACCATGTCTTCATCGCCTCCAAACCTGCCACCACCACACCGCCACGCCTAACGCCCCCACCGTCGTCCGCCACCGATTCCACTAACGCCGCCACTGCATCAGGCGCCACAGCCTCCCTATCGGCGCCGATCTCCCCCCCAAGCACCACGCCGCCAGGCCAACCATAAACCCCATCCAGCAACCACCGCCGTCGCCTCCCCAATAGCAGTTAGATTCACACCGGAGGCCATGGTGGCGTGCTCAACGACTTGGTCGTCGCGGTCGAGGCATCCGCTTACTTGGCGAGCCGTGCAGGCCGCCCGAACTCCATCCGGCCGTGGCTGCGGGCCAGCAGCCACTGCCATGGTACTCTGTACCCGCGGCCATCACCGGGGGCTATCCGGCGCTCCCTCACCGGCGGCTACGACGCCGCCGTGTTACCGATGGCCGCCGCCGCCACTTGCGGCACCGCCCGCGCCACCAGCCGCCGCCACAGGGCGCGATGGCCGACTGAGGCGCCGCGCCGTCCGCGTCGTCCCCGGCCGCGCCGTCCCTTCCGGCTGCTACCGTGCAGGTGCCTCCACCGTCCCCCGCCCATCCCTAGCTTGGGCTGTTCCTCGCCGAGCGGCCTCCCGATCCAGGAGGTCCGCTTTCCACCTTCATCGTCTCCGCTTCCAGGCTGGCTCCACGGGACGTCATCTACGCCGGCTTACACGGAGGCCCGGCCACCGTCGGGTTCCCAGTTGCAGCCCGAGGCGTCGGGCGCCACAGGGAACTACGCCCGACCTCCCCACCATGGACCGAGCGCCGTCATCAGCCCTCCGCACCGCCGAGGCAGTGGGCCATGGCGCGCAGCCGCGTCGGTTCACGAAGATCGACTTCGCCACTTACGACGGTTCGGACGACCCGCTTAACTCGTTAAACCAGTGTGACCAGATTCTTCCGGGCAGCGGACACCGGCGTCCGAAGGACTTGGCTCGCGTCCTACCACCTTCGGTGCCGCCAGACCTGGTACTCGCTCTCGGCGGGATGAGGTGGCATGCCTCCTCGATCGTTTTGAGCTGTGTCTCGCCGTTTGGACCACCACGGCGCGGCAGCCGCTTGTCCGAGCTGGGCCGCCACCCTTCACCTCCACGGTCGAGATTTCGCCGACCGCTTCGAGCTCTGGCGTGTCACGCCCGGGGTGACGGCACTCCAAAGCGGCGGAGCTCTTCGTCGGGGCCTTCCGACCACATCCGTGTGGGCGTCGAGATGAAGGGCCCCAGGGACCTCTGACGACCATGTACTACGCTTCGGGCGTTCGAGCAGCGCGCGCCCGAGCCTTGACACAACCAGCGGCACCTCGGGGCCGAGTGCCTCCACGACCACCGTCGGCGCGCCCGCTTCTTCACCGTCTCACGGCGACTCCGGCATGGCCTGCCCTTCCGGCGCCTTCGCGGGCGAGCGGCTCGGCGCCGCCGCTGGGCTGTGCTTTAACGTGATGCACCCTATGCCCCGGGCCATGTCTGCCCGCGCCTCTTCTACTTGGAGACCATCGATGAGACGGAGGATGTTGTCACCGAGGAGGGACTCGGCGATCCAGCCGCCGAGGTCGCGCCGGCACCCGCACCCGCGCCGGCTACGACCCTTGTCGTCTCCCTTCACACATTGGCCGGCATCCGCAATGAGCGGACTATGCTTATCCCGGTCACGATCCATGGCGAGACTCTGGTGGCTCTGTTGGACACGGGTTCCACTCATAACTTCCTTCCGGAGTCTACTATGCGGCGACTTGCCCTACAGCCCACAGGCGGGAGGAAGCGGTGGCGTCACCGTTGCTAATGGTGACCGCCTCCGCTGCCATGGGCTCGCTCGAGACGTTCCCATTACTATCGGTGACAAGCACTTCATCATCACTTGTGCCGGCATCGATTTAGGCTGCTTCGACTTCATCCTCGGCGTCGACTTTTTGCGGACTCTCAGCCCCATCCTTTGGGACTTCGACGCCCTGACGATGACCTTCTAGCGCCTGGGCCGCCGCATCCGGTGGGAGGGCGTTGGAGGCACCCCGGCGTCACCCCCACTCCAGCTCGCCGCGGCTACCACGAGGCCGAGCATCCGCTGCTGGATCACCTCCTACAAAGAAGACGGTGATCTTTGAGAACCGGGGCCTTCCGCGGCCGGGTCTCGACCACCGTATTCATCTCTGCCGGTTCGGCTCTGTGGCGAGACGGCCCTACCGGTACCCTCGATTGCGAAGGGCGAGTTGGAGTGGCAGTGCGCACTCATGCTTGCCGCGGGCATTATCCGGATATCGACATCACCCTTTACGGCACCGGTCCTCCTCGTTCGCTAGTTGGACGGCACCTGGCGCTTCTGCATCGACTATCGTGCCCTTAATGCTCTCACACTTAAGGATAAATTTCCTATCCCGGTGGTCGATGAACTCCTGGATGAGCTACATGGGGCGCGCTTCTTCACCAAGCTGGACCTCCGGTCGGGGTATCATCAGGTGCGCATGCATCCCGACGACATCGCCAAGACGGTGTTCCGGACTCATCACGGCCACTTCGAGTTTTTGGTGATGCCCTTTGGCCTCTCCAACGCCCCGGCGACATTCCAGACCTTGATGAATGATGTCCTCCGGCCCTACTTACGTCGGTTTGTGCTCGTTTTCTTTGATGACATTCTTATCTACAGCGCCTCTTGGGCGGAGCACCTCCAGCATGTGGCCATCGTCTTCAACGAGCTTCGGGCGCATCATCTTCAGCTTAAGTGCTCGAAGTGCTCGTTCAGGACACCTTCAGTCGTGTACCTTGGCCACGTCATCTCGGCCGAGGGTGTGGCCATGGACGCCGACAAGGTGGCGGCCGTCGCCGCCTGGCCGATCCCGCAGTCTCCGCGGGCTCTTCGCGGGTTTCTTGGCCTTGCGGGGTACTACCGAAGTTCATCCGGAATTTGGCCTCATCGCGGCCCGCTCACGCGCCTCCTCCGTCGCGGCGCCTTCTCTTGGGATGAGGAGGCCACTTCAAAGATTCGAGGCCCTCAAGGGGCCCTTACGACGGGACCCGTACTACGGATGTCGATTCGACCTTCCCTTCACCGTCGATTGCGGCGCCTCGGTCTTGGGTTTGGTGCGGTCTGCATCGATGCGATGGACCCCTCGCCTTCTTCAGCCGTCCCTTTGCTGCACGCCATCTTAAGTTGGCGGCGTATGAGCGTGAGCTTATTGGGTTGGTACATGCAGTACGCCACTGGCGGCCCTATCTTTGGGGTCATTCCTTCCGGATCCGCACGGATCACTACAACCTCAAGTTCATGCTGGATCAGAGGCTCTCGACGGTCCCTCAGCACCAGTGGATCAGTAAGCTCTTTGGCTTTGATTTCACCGTCGAGTATCGGCCGGGTCGCCTTAACACCGTCGCCGACGCCCTGTCCCTGCGTGACGCCGATGTGGATGATGGTGCGGCGGAGGGGACGGCCTTCTGCATCATCACCGGGCCCTCGTTCACCCTCTACGCCGACATCCGCCGCGCGACGCGATCATGCCGACGCCTCCTCTTGCAAAGGCGGCGGGGCGGCGGCGAAGCTGGGACGAGCCGTGGCGCCGCCGATGGCTCGCTTCTCCACGGGCGCGCATCTTCGTTCCAGCGCCACGGCGATCTTCGTTAGCGAGTCTGCGCGGCTCGCCCACTCGGCGGGTCATGAGGGCGTGCAGAAGACGCTCCATCGACTCCGTGCCGACTTCTACGTTCCAGGTGATTGTGCCCTAGTCCGTGATTGGGTATGGTCTTGTGTGACGTGCCAGCGCAACAAAATGAAGACACTGCAGCCAGCTGGCATGCTTCAGCCCTTGGAGGTTCCATCTCAGGTTTGGGCAGACATCTCCACGGATTTCATCGAGGGCCTTCCCAAGGTGGGCGGCAAATCCGTCATTCTCACAGTGGTCGACCGCTTCTCCAAATATGCTCATTTCATCGCCCTTGGCCACCCATATTCAGCGGCATCTATCGCACGGGCCTTCTTCGATGGCATTGTCCGTCTCCACGGGTTTCCTTCTTCGATCGTCAGTGATCGGGATCCTGTCTTCACGGGCCATGTGTGGCGCGACCTTTTCCGGCTGGCGGGCGTGAAGCTCCGCCTGAGCACTGCCTTCCACCCTCAGACGGACGGCCAGTCTGAGATCGTTAACAAGGTGATTGCCATGTATTTGTGGTGTTACAGGTGATCGCCCTCGTGCATGGGTGGACCGCTCGTGGGGAGGATCTTGCTACAACACCTCTTTTCACTCGGCTCTTACGTACTCGCCCTTTGAGGTGGTTTATGGTCGGCCGCCCCGCCGATTCTGCCGGTGGATGCGGCCTTGCGCGGACCGAGGCGGCCGGGCTCTTCGAGGAGCCGTGATGAGATGCTCGCGAGGTCCAAAGAATGACTTCTCCAGCCCAGCGAGTTGGCCAAACGATACTATGATGGCCACCATCACGGCGGAGTTAGCGGTGGGAGATTGGAGTCCAGCTGCGTCTACTTCACCGCTCTGCGATCATTGGACCCCAGCGCACGGAAGAAGCTCGGTCCTCGTTATGCCGGTCCCTTTGCTGTCCTGGAACGCATTGGGAAAGTGGCGTACCGTCTTCAGCTTCCGGCCGGCACGCGCATTCATGATGTCTTCCACGTCGGGCTGCTCAAGCCATTCCGCGGTGATCCACCCGCGGCACCGCCGGCCCTTCCACCAGCCTCGGACGGACGCCTCCTTCCTGCACCGGAGAAGGCGCTCAAGGCCCAGCTGCGCCGAGGCTCCTGGTACTTGTTGATTCGGTGGGCTGGACTACCGGAGGAGGACGCTACTTGGGAGCAGCGCGAGGAGTTCCACCACACTACCCGACTTTCACCGAGGACGAGCTGTTTGTCTGCAAAGGGAGAGATGTTATGACCGGCGTGTCTATGGCCGTGGGCCCATCAAGGCAGCTTAAGGCCCAAGTTATCTTATGTTTATTTTCAGATTATGGTTATATATACAAGTTGTAAAACTATTTTGAGAATTAAGCAATAAGACTATTCTATTGCCCGGCTCCCAGAGGAGCCGGAACCCTAAACCCTAGCCGCCTCCTGCTTGCGCCGCCGCCGCCAACCCGCAAGGACGGCGCCTCGCCGCCGCGTTCCAGCCCTCGCCCACCTCCCTCCTTCCCCTACTTCCTACGGCCCAGAGGGCCCAGAACCCTAGCTCCTAACAGTTATGGTCTTCCCGGTAAGAGTTTTCACAAAGATTTGCATCCCACCTCTCAGGCGGAGAACAAGGTGGAGGGTAGACTCCTTTTGGATGTTGTAATCGGACAATGTTCGGCCATCCTCTAGCTGCTTGCCAGCAAATATGAGCCTCTGTTGGTCCGGAGGAATGCCCTCATTGTCCTGAATCTTGGCTTTAACATTGTCAATGGTGTCTGAACTCTCAACCTCAAGAGTGATAGTCTTGCCTGTGAGGGTCTTGACAAAGATTTGCATCTGTTTCACAAAACAAAAAATATGACTATGTCAACAAACAGAACTACATTTGAATTTAGATAGACCAGCGTAAAACATAAGAGTCTATATGAAACAGAAAGCATGTGTACATGCAATGCAATTGTACCGCGTAGCAAGTTGTATATACTGCCCAGAAATACTAAAGTAACTTCTTTCTACACTAGGAAATCTTAGAGATCAAACATAATTCACGAGGTCAATATGCACATCGAGAGGTCATTCTTGTTGTAGTTAAGAATGTCTACAGATAACGCATCTATAGCCAACAGATTGTTTAAGCTGGATTTATCAACACCTGTAGTAGATTAGAATATTGCAACATCAACAGACTTGCGATCCCTCAACTAAAAACTAAATGTTTGCACAATGATAAATGCTAGATTGAGAAAAGACAAGCGCTAATGCTATCTCATGGGTTATTGGGGACCAAATTAGTTTCAGGACAGGTTTTGCATCAACGAATGCTTTACTCCAAAATCCCAATCACATCAAACGCACAATATATATGATCCAAAAAGAAACTCTACTACACGGTTTATATAAAATAAATAAATCAAACCCCTGACGGTGCAACGTACTACAAGTTCAGAAAAACAATAATGCAAATAGTCGTCAAACAACAATTAATCTGACTTATTATTCATAATGCATAAATCAGATCACTAGAATCATAAACATGCAAATCAAAACTCTTTTCACCCGTGAACCGACAATGAAAACTGAATATAACTTTGTAATCTCAAGGAACCAGACATAACCATAAATCAGAACGACGGCACTAGACCTAAACCTCGGCCTCGAAGTCGCATCAGAGTGCACGATCAAATCACAACTGCCTCGACTATTACAGACCTTATCGCAAGTTCGCAACCACCTTCTGAACCCGAACCTAGGTTTCAGTCGAATCTCAATAGTGGTGTCGACGCGGGAAGCGGAACCAATACCTTGAAGGGGCGACCATTGCTGTCGAAGACGGTGCGGCGAAATCGGGCGCGGCGAAACGACGACGAGCGGATTGGGGGAGAAGGGTTGCGGCGATGGGGATCTGCTTCTTGTCAAGTTGTGGATGAACTATTTATCAGAGGAGAGACCGTGCCTTGTTTTTTTTTTTTTTTTGAGACAAGAGACTTAAGGGTAGCCCGGGTTCGACCGTGTTTCCTACGGGCCTTGGTCGGCTTCTAGAACTATCGAGGCGGATCTGGTGGCAGGGACGGGCCTACTAACCGTACGGTGCGGCCCATGAAATCCACATCCAAAGCCAGCCCAAGCGGAGGCGGCTGCTGCCGCAGTCGGCCGACCTACTATTCCACCGATGTCGGCCCAGTGAAATAAAACGGCGCGTACCGGCGAACGCGAAGACCCCACACTTCCGTCGACGTCGAGCTCACGCACGCTGGCCCGGTGGTCCATCTCTCAAAACCCCACCACCAATTCGGTGCGCGGCCGCGGCCGCAGACCGCACGTCGTGGGCACGAGGAGCTGTTGGCGGCTGTGCCTTTCCTGCGTCGAAAATAGCATCCCTGAACATGCAAGCGCGCGCACACACACTGCTGGATAGAAACTGTTCGGGTTTGGAGGCGTGACCATGGCAGCCTCGCACTGTGCCCGTTTCAGAAAACTCGCTGACCTCTTCCAGATACATTGCATACGACTAGTACATACCCCTACATATCTTGGCCGCAACTAGCGGACGACGCCGATGACGATGATAAGCCATCAAGCCCTGCATGATGAGCGAGCGAGAGGGGCAGTTGCGTGCTCTCGACGTAAGTGGCATTCATGACAAAGCTGTAAGGTCCAACTGCTTCTCCCGCCGCACTGTTACGGATGTCACGGGGGGCGAGAGTGGAACCCAGCCCACGCACCGTTGTTGATCCTATCTCGCGGAGAGTCGCCGGTTCCGGCCAGCTGCGTCCTGCATGCGATCGATGCATGCATGGACCACCTAGCCACCCGATCGGTCGGAATTAAGCGAGCCACGGTACGTCGAGCTAGCATGATTAGCAGAAGCTCCTCGCGTCGCATGCAACCACTAACAGTGACACGCTAGCTGCTCCTATCCCGTCGCGCGTGTCTGCATGCGCATCGTGTGACCACAAGGCATGTTATGGATGGACGGCTGGACGCTCACGCGGGCATGGACCCGAGGTGCTTTTGTTAGGCAGATCAGATGGCTCTAGTCGCTCGTATATCACCACATGATATGTTTATGGCGCCTTAATCAGGGGGTTAAGTGCTGCGGCAATGCACAGCACCGCTGCTGGACGCCTGCGACGGTGGGTCTGCCTCCACGTGATATTGCTCTCTAGCTTCTCTTTTGTTGTGTGTGCCCAACCTCAATAATCCAATTTCTCAAGTCTTATCCGCTTATCCCTGACCCGTGAGTGACCGGGTCGTGCTGAGCAGTGTCGTGTGGACGTAGTGATGGAGTAAAGGTGGGGAAATATTGCCGGAAAATTGTTTAGTGTGCCACATATATCTTGGTCCATGCTTGAATTAGTTGTGCATAGTCTATCCTAAATGCTACATGTATCTTGGTCACATGGCAATTTTTCGATATTGTTTCACTTTTCTAAGAAAGGTGTTTTCTACACATGCCAATTTACTAAAGAAAAAAAAATCTCTTGATCACATGGCAAAGTCATAAAAAAATCTCGTTCACAAAATTGGCAAATTTAGGTATTTTTGTAATGTTGCCATGACAAGCTTTTTTGGGGGATTTTGCTCCCTTATTCATTACAGTTTTTGGAAAAGTTTCTACTTTTGTCACATGGAAATTTAACATTTTGTTTATTTTTTATTTTCAAAGAAAAGTCATTTTTGCAAAAATAAAATGGCAAACATATTTTTAGGCAATGGCAATATTATCGCACACACCATGGCAAACTTAATTGCACAACCACGGTGATTTTATTTGAACATACCGTGGTAAATTATTTCAGACCATGGCAAACTTATTAAACAAACAATGGTAAAACGATTTTTGTACCATGGCAAATTATTTTTTAACATTCCATGGCAAAATTTATTGAACATACCATGACTAATTATTTGGACCTACTATGGTAAATTATGTGACTATTTTACAATTTTCATTTTAATAATGTTTTGCCATTATCTTATGAAAACATTTTTTTGGGGTGTAAATCTGGCTATGTGATGACAAGAAACAATGTTTTCAATTTTTGCAATGCTCTTTGAGAAACAATTTTCCCTTTAAGTTGCCACGTGGAATGACTATTTTTATAAATCTTAGCATGATTTTTTAGTAATCATATTTCTTTCTTTTTTTGTAAAATTGCCGTGTGGTTTTCATTATGTGTATTTTTTACATACATATTGGCAATTACTTGTTATATATCATGGAATTTTTTGTGTTATTATTTTGACATCTTTCTTGCAGTACTGACTATTTTTTATCTACATCATGGCAAACCTTTCTTTTTACTTTTTTTTTATAAAAAGTTTGTAAATGGAATGATGATTGGGCATGAAGTCACACCAAAACGCATGTCTGGCCATTGGTGGGTTCACGCTGGGAGGTTCTCAATCTCTTCCAATGCATAGGTGCTTAGTTTGTTGTTGCTAAGCTTCATTCATTTAATTGTTTAACAACCAAACTGTTTTATGATAGGGCAAACTTCTTTCATACAAGTGTTTTGCATAGGCCCGCGTGCTTGGCATTGGTTCTACCTAGGGTCACCATACTCCTCTCGCTCCTCTTAACTACCTTGCCACACCAGATTTTTTTGCTTATGTGGCATACATAGCACCTACACATTCTTGGAGCACCAGAAAGGGCCTCATAGCAAACCAAAACGTTCGCTCGATATCAACCCTCCCAGAGGGAACCAATCATTCGCGTCAGCCTCCCCCATTGGTGGCTGAATATTAGCATCCTAGTTTTATACCTATGTACTCCCTCTGCTCCTAAATATAAGTCTGTTTAGAGATTCCAATAAGGGACTACATGTGGAGCAAAATAAGTGAATCCACACTATAAAATATGTGTATATACATCCGTACGTAGTTTGTATTGAAATCTCTAAAAAGACTTATATTTAAAAATGAAGGGAGTATGTATGTTGAGTAATCGAGGAGTTAAACATATGGGTCGTGGTAGTTTGAAGAAAATTAGAAAAGTGCTTCGAAATATACATACATATTCAAAGAAAGAAAGGGACTGACAAGGATTAGTCGACAGAAAAAAATAGGTCATTCTGTTTTTTCTTGATCGTCTGTTGTAAAGCCACAACCAAATTCCTTCTTCCATCTCCTGCCCTCCCTTATTCATCTTCTTCCCTAAACCGTGCATGGCCACTGGTTGACCTCCGTCGACCGCAGTCGGCAGCACTCCGTGCCAGCCTTGCTGCCCCGCCTTCCCCTTACTACCGCCCACCGTCGTGTCGGTTCCACTGATGTCTACTACGCAACTTTATTCTTGTAGACTCATGTTGGGCCTCCAAGCGCAGAGTTTTGTAGGACAGTAGCAATTTTCCCTCAAGTGGATGACCTTAAGGTCTATCAATCCGTGGGAGGCGTAGGATGAAGATGGTCTCTCTCAAACAACCATGCAACCAAATACAAGAAATCTCTTGTGTACCCAACACACCCGATACAAGGGCAAATTGTATAGGTGCACTAGTTCGGCGAAGAGATGGTGATAAAAATGTAATATGGATGGTAGGAATATATTTTTATAATCTAAATAAATAAAAACAATGATAAAATGGAGCACAAACGGTATTGCAATGCTTGAAAACAAGGCCTAGGGTCTGTACTTTCGCTAGTGCAATCTCTCAACAGTGCTAATATAATTGGGTCATATAACCATCCCTCATGTGGGATGAAGAATCACTCCAAAGTTCGTATCTAGCGGAGAACATAAGAAGAAATTGTTTGCAGGGTACGAAACCATGATACGTCTGTAACGTATCTATAATTTTTTATTGTTCCATGCTATCATATTACCCGTTTTGGATGTTTATGGGCTTTACTTTACACTTTTATATCATTTTTGGGACTAACCTACTAACCGGAGGCCCAGCCCGAATTGCTGTTTTTTTGCCTATTTCAGTGTTTCGAAAAAAAGGAATATCAAACAGAGTCCAAACGGAATGAAATCTTCGGGAGCGATCTTTTTGGAACAAACGCAATCAAGGAGACTTGGAGTGGACGTCAAGAAGTAGCCGATGCGGCCACGAGGCAGGAGGGCGCGCCCTAGGGGGTAGGCGCGCCCCCCACCCTTGTGGGCCCCTCATGGCTCAGCCGACCTACTTCTTCCTCCTATATATATCCACGTACCCCAAAAACATCCAGGAGCACCACGAAAAACTATTTCCACCGCCGCAACCTTCTGTATCCGCGAGATCCCATCTTGGAGCCTTCGTCGGCGCTTGCCGTAGGGAGAATCGACCATGGAGGGCCTCTACATCATCTCCAAGGCCTCTCCGATGAGTTGTGAGTAGTTTACCACAGACCTTTGGGTCCATAGTTATTAGCTAGATGGCTTCTTCTCTCTCTTTGAATCTCAATACAAAGTTCTCCTCGATCTTCTTGGAGATATATTCGATGTAACTCTTTTTGCGGTGTGTTTGTCGAGATCCGATGAATTGTGGGTTTATGATCGAGTTTATCTATGAGAAATAATTGAATCTTCTCTGAATTCTTTTATGTGTGATTGGTTATCTTTGCAAGTCTCTTCGAATTATCAGTTTGGTTTGGCCTACTAGATTGATCTTTCTTGCAATGGGAGAAGTGCTTAGCTTTGGGTTCAATCTTGCGGTGTCCTTTCCCAAAGGATGTTAGGGGGCAGCAAGGCACATATTGTATTGTTGCCATCGAGGATAAAAAGATGAGTTTTATATCATATTGCATGAGTTTATCCCTCTACATCATGTCATCTTGCTTAATGCATACTTTGTTCTTATGAACTTAATACTCTAGATGCAGGTAGGAGTCGGTCGATGTGTGGAGTAATAGTAGTAGATGCAGAATCGTTTCGATCTACTTGTTGCGGGCGTGATGCCTAAATACATGATCATGCTTAGATAATCTCATAACTATGCACTTTTCTATCAATTGCTTGACAGTAATTTGTTCACCCACCGTAATACTTATGCTATCTAATGAGAAGCCACTAGTGAAACCTATGGCCCCCGGGTCTATCTTTTATCATATAAGTTTTCCATCTACTTTTATTTGCATCTTTTACTTTCCAATCTATATCACAAAAATACCAAAAAAATTATCTTATCTTATTATCTCTATCAGATCTCACTTTTGCAAGTTACCGTGAAGGGATTGACAACCCCTTTATCGCGTCGGTTGTGAGGTTCTTGTTTGTTTGTGTATGTGCGTGGGAATTTTGAGGAGCCTCGTACTGGATTGATACCTTGGTTCTCAAAAACTGAGGGAAATACTTACGCTACTTTGATGCATCACCCTTTCCTCTTCAAGGGAAAAACCAATGCATGCTCAAGAGGTAGCAAGAAGGATTTCTGGCGCTGTTGTCGGGGAGGTCTTCGCTCAAGTCAAGACATACCAAATACCCATCACAAACTCATCTCCCTCGCATTACATTATTTGCCATTTGCCTCTTGTTTTCCTTTCCCCCACTGTACCCTTGCCATTTTATTCGCCCTCTCTTTCCCGTTCGTCTCTCTCTTTCGCTTGCCTTTTGTGTGCTTATGTGTTGGATTGCTTGTTACGATGGCTCAAGATAATACTAAATTGTGTGACTTTTCCAATACCAACAATAATGATTTCCTTAGCACTCCGATTGATCCTCTTAATGATGTTGAATCTTGTGAAATCAATGCTGCTTTGTTGAATCTTGTTATGAAAGATCAATTCTCCGGCCTTCCTGGTGAAGATGCCGCTACCCATCTAAACAACTTTGTTGATTTGTGTGAGATGCAAAAAAAGAGAGATACGGATAATGATATTGTTAAATTGAAGTTATTTCCGTTTTCACTTAGAGATCGTGCTAAAATTTGGTTTTCGTCTTTGCCTAAGAATAGTATTGATTCATGGAATAAGGGCAAAGATGCTTTTACCTCTAAGTATTTTCCTCCCGCTAAGATCATCTCTCTTAGGAACGATATTATGAATTTTAAACAACTTGATCATGAGCATGTTGCCCAATCTTGGGAAAGAATGAAATTAATGATTCGCAATTGCCCTACTCATGGTTTGAATTTATGGATGATCATACAAATTTTTTATGCCGAATTGAATTTTTGCTTCTAGAAATCTTTTAGATTCTGCCGCGGTAGGCACTTTTATGGAAATCACTTTAGGAGAAGCTACTAAACTCCTAGATAATATTATGGTCAATAGTTCTCAAAGGCACACCAAAATATCTACTAGTAAAAAAGTTCATGCTATAAAAGAAACTAATGTTTTGAGTGAAAAGATGGATGAATTTATGAAATTGTTTGCTACTAAGAGTGCTCCTATTGATCCTAATGATATGCCTTTGTCTACTTTGATTGAGAATAATAATGAATCTATGGATGTGAATTTTTTTTGGTAGGAATAATTTTGATAACAACGCGTATAGAGGAGACTTTAATTCTAGGTCGTTCCCTAGTAATTCCTCTAATAATTATGGTAATTCCTACAACAACTCTTATGGAAATTTTAATAAGATGCCCTCTGATTTTGAGAATAGTGTTAAAGAATTTATGATCTCTCAAAAGAATTTTAATGCTTTGCTTGAAGAAAAATTGCTTAAAAGTTGATGAATTGACTAGGAATGTTGATAGACTTTCTCTTGATGTTGATTCTTTGGAACTTAGATCTATTCCACCTAAGTATGATATCAATGAGTCTCTCAAAGCCACGAGAATTACCATTGATGAGTGCAAAGAAAGAACCGCTAGGATGCGTGCTAAGAAAGATTGCTTTGTAAAAGCGTGTTCTTCTAGTTTCTGTGAAAATAATGATAGATCTAAAAGTTATTGATGTGTCCCCTATTAAATCTTTGTTTTGCAATATGAATCTTGATAATGATGGTACTGGAGACAAGTCAACTTTAGTTAAAAGGCGTCCCAATGATTCGTAGTTTTTAGATCTTGATGCTAAATTTGGCAAAAGTGGGATTGGAGAGGTCAAAACTTTACATAGCATTGAACCCACTATTATGGATTTCAAGGAATTTAATTATGATAATTGTTCTTTAATAGATTGTATTTCCTTGTTGCAATCGGTGTTGAATTCTCCTCATGCTTATTGTCAAACTAAAGCTTTTACCAAACATATTGTTGATGCTTTGATGCAATCTTATGAAGAAAAACTTGAATCGGAAGTTTCTATACCTAGAAAACTTTATGATGAGTGGGAACCTACTATAAAAATTAAAATTAAAGATCATGAATGCTATGCTTTGTGTGATTTTGGTGCTAGTGTTTCCACGATTCCGAAAACTTTATGTGATGTGCTAGGTTTCCATGATTTTGATGATTGCTCTTTCAATTTGCACCTTGCGGATTCCACCATTAAGAAACCTATGGGAAGGATCAATGATGTTCTTATTGTTGCAAATAGGAATTATGTGCCTGTAGATTTTATCGTTCTTGACATAGATTGCAATCTTTTATGTCCTATTATTCTTGGTAGACCTTTCCTTAGAACGATTGGTGCAATTATTGATATGAAGGAAGGGAATATTAGATTCCAATTTCAATTAAGGAAAGTCATGGAACACTTTCCAAGAAATAAAGTCAAATTACCTTACGAATCTATCATGCGAGCTACTTATGAATTGACTGCCAAAGATGGCAATACTTAGATCTATCCTCGCTTTTATGCCTAACTAGGGGCGTTAAACGATAGCGCTTGTTGGGAGGCAACCCAATTTTATTTTTGTTTCTTGCTTTTTGCTTCTGTTTAGTAATAAATAATTCATCTAGCCTCTGTTTAGATGTGGTTTTTATGTTTTAATTAGTGTTTGTGCCAATTAGAACCTATAGGATAACCTACGGTGATAGTTAATTTGATTCTGCTGAAAAATAGAAACTTTTGCACGCACGAGAATAATTTTAATAAATCACAGAAACATGATTTTGCATTGATTCTTTTGCAGTATATCAATAGACAAATTTACCAGGACTTCCTATTTTGGTAGGATTTTTAGAGTTCCAGAAGTATTTGGAAGTTAAAGATTTCTACAGACTGTTCTTTTTTTGACAGATTCTGTTTTTCGTATGTTGTTTGCTTTTTTTGATGCATCTATGGCTAGTATCGGGGTATGAACCATAGAGAAGTTGGAATACAGTAGATTTAGCACCAATATAAATAAAGAATGAGTTCATTACAGTACCTTATGTGATGGTTTTTCTTTCTTGCACTAACGGAGCTTATGAGATTTCCTGTTGAGTTTTGTGTTGTGAAGTTTTCAAGTTTTGGGTAAAGATTTGATGGACGATGGAATAAGGATCGGCAAGAGCCTAAGCTTGGGATGCCCATGGCACCCCAAGATATTCAAGGACAACCAAAATCCTAAGCTTGGAGATGCCCCAGAAGGCATCCCCTCTTTCGTCTTCGTCTATCGGTAACTTTACTTGGAGCTATATTTTTATTCACCACATGATATGTGTTTTGCTTGGAGCGTCTTGTGTGATATAAATCTTTGCTTTTTAGGTTACCACAATCATCCTTTCTGTACACACCTTTTGAGAGAGACACACATAATTTGGAATTTATTAGAATACTCTATGTGCTTCGCTTATATCTTTTGAGCTAGACAAGATTTGCTCTAGTGCTTCACTTATATCTTTTTAGAGCATCGCGGTAGCTTTATTTTGTAGAAATTGTTGATCTCTCATGCTTCACTTATATCATTTTGAGAGTCTTTTAGAACAACATGGTATTTGCTATGGTTATAAATTTGGTCCTAGAATGATGAGTATCCAAGCTGGGTATAATAAAAACTATCATAGAAAGTGCATTAAACACTATGATCAATTTGATACTTGATAATTGTTTTAAGATATAAAGTTGGTAATGTTAGAGTCATGCTAGTGGGTAATTATGAATTTGAGAAATACTTGTGTTGGAGTTGGCAAGTCCCGTAGCATGCACGCATGGTAAAAGTTGTGTGACAAATTTGTTGCATGGGGTGCTCTTTTAATTGTCTTCCTTATGTGTGGAGGTCGGGATCGCACGATGGTTAACTCCTACCAACCCTTCCCCTAGGAGCATGCGTAGTAGTACTTTGCTTCGAGGGCAAGTAGACTTTTGCAATAAGTATATGAGTTCTTTATGACTAATGTGAGTCCATGGATTATACGCACTCTCACCCTTCCACCATTGCTAGCCTCTATTATACCTACCTATTATGGCATTTCCATAGCCATTCCAAGATATATTGCCATGCAACTTTCAACTGTTCCGTTTATTATGACACGCCCCATCATTGTCATATTGCTCTTTGCATGATCATGTAGTTGACATCGTATTTGTGGCAAGGCCACCTTCATAATTTTTCATACATGTCACTCTTGATTCATTGCATATCCCGGTACACCGCCGGAGGCATTCACGTAGTCATATTTTGTTCTAAGTATTGAGTTGTAAATCAATAAAAGTGTGATGATCTTCATTATTAGAGCATTGTCCCAAGTGAGGAAAGGATGATGAAGACTATGATTCCCCCACAAGTCGGGATGAGACTTCGAACTTTATAAAAAATAAAAGATGGTAAAGAAGCCCATACAAAAAAACAGGCCAAAGAAGCCCACCAAATAAAAAAGGAAAAAAAGAGAAAAAAATAAATGAGAGAAAAGAGAGAAGGGACAATGTTACTATCTCTTTTCCACACTTGTGCTTCAAAGTAGCACCATGATCTTCATGATAGAGAGTCTCCTATGTTGTCACTTTCATATACTAGTGGGATTTTTTTCATTATAGAACTTGGCTTGTATATTCCAATGATGGGCTTCCTCAAAATGCCCTAGGTCTTTGTGAGCAAGCAAGTTGGATGCACACCCACTTAGTTTCTTTTGATGAGCTTTCATATATTTATAGCTCTAGTGCATCTGTTGCATGGCAATCCCTACTCACTTACATTGATATCTATTAATGGGCATCTCCATAGCCCATTGATATGCCTAGTTGATGTGAGACTATCTTCTCCTTTCTTTTTGTCTTCACAACCACCACCCTATGTCACATATAGTGCTATGTCCATGGCTTGCGCTCATGTATTGCGTAAGAGTTGAAAAAGCTGAAGCGCGTTAAAAAGTATGAACCAATTGCTTGGCTGAAACCAGGGTTGTGCATGATGGGAGTATTTTGTGTAATGAAAATGAAGCATGGCCTAACTATATGATTTTGTAGGGATAAGCTTTCTTTGGCTATGCTATTTTGATAAGACTTGATTACTTGTTAGTATGCTTGAAGTATTACTATTTTTATGTTTTATGGGCTTTTATCTTGAATCAGAACAATCATGCCACAATAAAGAAAATTACATTGAGAATTATGCTAGGTAGCATTCCACATCAAAAATTCTGTTTTTATCATTTACCTACTCGAGGACGAGCAGGAATTAAGCTTGGAGATGCTTGATATGTCTCCAACGTATCTATAATTTTTGATTGTTCCATGCTATTATATTACCCGTTTTGGATGTTTATGGGCTTTACTTTACACTTTTATATCATTTTTGGGACTAACCTACTAATCGGAGGCCTAGCCTGAATTGCTGTTTTTTTGCCTATTTTAGTGTTTCAAAGAAAAGGAATATCGAACGGAGTCCAAACGCAATGAAACCTTCGGGAGCGATCTTTTTGGAACAAACGCAATCCAGGAGACTTGGAGTGGACGTCAAGAAGCAGCCGAGGCGGCCACAAGGTAGGAGGGCGCGCCCTAGGGGGGTAGGTGCGCCCCCACCCTCGTGGGCCCCTCGTGGCTCAATCGACCTACTTCTTCCTCCTATATATATCCACGTACCCCGAAAACATCCAGGAGCACCACGAAAAACTATTTCCACCTCCGCAACCTTCTATATCCGCGAGATCCCATCTTGGAGCCTTCGCCGGTGCTCCGCCGGAGGGGGAATCGACCATGGAGGGCCTCTGCATCATCTCCAAGGCCTCTCCGATGAGTTGTCAGTAGTTTACCATAGACCTTCGGGTCCATAGTTATTAGCTAGATGGCTTCTTCTCTCTCTTTGAATCTCAATACAAAGTTCTCCTCGATCTTCTTGGAGATCTATTCGATGTAACTCTTTTGCCGGTGTGTTTGTCGAGATCCGATGACTTGTAGGTTTATGATCAAGTTTATCTATGAGAAATAATTGAATCTTCTATGAATTATTTTATGTGTGATTGGTGACGCCCCTAATTCGACCGTACACTAATCATACACACAAATGTGTACGATCAAGATCCGGGACTCACGGGAAGATATCACAACACAACTCTAGACACAAATCAAAATAATACAAGCTTTATATTACAAGCCAGGGGCCTCGAGGGCTCGAATACATAGCTCGATACACAAGAGTCAGCGGAAGCAACAAAATCTGAGTACAAACATAAGTTAAACAAGGATGCCTTAAGAAGGCTAGCACAAAAGCAACAATGATCGAAGAGGCAAGGCCTCCTGTCTGGGACCTCCTAACTACTCCTGGTCGTCGGCCGTCTCCACGTAGCAGTAGTCGACGGGGGTGGCATCTGGCTCCAAGGATCCACCATCTGGTTGCGTCAACCGGAAAGAAGAAAGAAGGGGGAAAAGGGGGTAGCAAAGCAACAGTGAGTACTCATCCAAAGTACTCGCAAGCATCAGATCTATATTAAGTATGCACTGATATCAAATGGAAGGTTTGAATCTATGGACTGAACTGCAGAATGCCAGAATAGAGGGGAAGGCCTAGCCTATCAAAGACTAGCATCTTCAAGCAGCTCCAAGCATCTTGCAGCATGTAGAAGAGTAAAGAATAGCAGTTTAATATTTAACAAGCATGTTGTAACATTAATGCCCAGAGCCACATATCTTAAGTATCTTAAGTATCCATTTGTAGTTGTATAAGATCAGGATATAAGTCTAAACGTCCGTTACCGTGGACATGGCTATTAATAGATAATCTTCCCTGCAGGGGTGCACCATGTTTTCCAACACGCTCGATCACTCTGGTCGGACACACCTTTCTAGGGTCAATGCCCAGCCTCGAAAGATCAACATGTCACAGCCCTACCTAGGCTCAGCAGAGAGGTCCCTGCCGGTCTACCTTCTAAGCACTCTGGGGTCTAGGCCCATCACCCGTTGCACTCCGGGTCGTTGCGCGCAGGGCAGGGACCGTTGGGGAAGACGGGACGATGGCGACGCTGATGGGGCTTCCCCGCCTCGTTCCGGTGAGGTCATCGACGAAGGCGTCGACGGCGAGCCTCCTGGACCTGCTGGCGAGGCGCGGGGTGGGCGGTGGCCGCGGCTACGGCACAGCCATGGCGACAGCAGCACTCGGTTGAGGTGGGGAGGGGAACTGGAGAGCGAGGGAGAGAGCGGAGAGGGCGAGTAGGGGAGTGGGTGGAGGTAGGTGGGGGAGGACTCGAGGAGCAGGAGGGGGCGCTCTTATCCACCCGCGGCGTTGCCAGCGAGGTGGTCGGGCAGCGACGAGCCCCTGTAGTGGTCTGAGACCAAGGAACAGGGCGGGGGAGAGACCGGTGCGAGGGGGGGTAATTGGGCTGGCAATGGTGGGTTAGGTGGGCCGGCCCAGGTGGGTTTTGTCCAGGGAGGGGTTGCTCTCTCTCTCCCTTTCCTATTTCTTTTTCTTTTTAACTTTTGCTTTTTTCTTTTAACAACTTTCTGTTATAGCTATTTTAGGCCATTTAGACATTTTGCAAAAATGTTGGTTCACCACCAATATTACCAGACGAATATGTTCTACCTGATGAACAATTTAGTTTTCATGTCTAAGCATTTTTGAATTTCACACATAAATTCAAATTGAATTCAACTGGAATTTGAAATGGAATATTGATCAAAGTGACCAAGCACTGTTATAGCAAAATGATTAGTTTGATCTCAGGGATTACTATAGCATCATTACACCAGGGTGTTACAACTCTCCTCCTCTAAAAGAAATTCTCGTCCCGAGAATTAAGAGGTAGAAGGGAACAGGTCGGGGTATTCATCCCAGAGGTTATCTTCGCATTCCCAAGTGGCTTCCTCTTTAGTATGATTCGACCATTGCACCTTGAGGAACTTGGTAACCTTCTGGCGTGTTCGACGTTCAGCTTCTTCAAGAATGCAGATTGGATGCTCCTTGTATGTGAGATCATCTTGAACTTCAATTAATTCCGGATCCACTTCACGTTCCGGATCCTTGAAGCAACGATGAAGTTGCGACACATGGAAGACGTCATGGACGTGAGAGAACTGAGGTGGTAACTCCAGTTGATAAGCCACCAGTCCACGACGGGAGAGAATACGTAAGGGACCAATGTAGCGAGGAGCTAGCTTGCCCTTGACTCCGAATTGATGAGTGCCTCTCAAAGGAGTGACACGCAGATAAGCTTGATCACCAGGTTGATAAGTTGAACCCCAGTGTTTCCGGTCATAGTTGCTCTTCCGGCGGGACTGGGCCGCCTTTAGATTATCCCGGACAATGCGAACCTGCTCTTCAGCTTGTTGAATAATGTGTGGACCAATGAGCATCCGTTCCCCAGTTTCTGACCAATTCAGAGGGGTTTGGCACTTACGTCCATAAAACACTTTGAAGGGTGCCATTTTCAAGCTAGCTTGATAGCTGTTGTTATAAGAGAACTCCGCATAAGGGAGAGATTCTTCCCACTTCTTGCCAAAAGAAATAACACAAGCTCGAAGCATGTCTTCAAGAATTTGATTGACTTGCTCAACTTGGCCTTGGGATTGGGAATGATAAGCAGTGCTCCAGGTAATATGAGTTCCCATTGCCTCTTGAAAACTATCCCAGAAATTTGAAGTGAATATACTACCGCGGTCTGAACTAAACTCCTTCGGAATGCCGTGAAGTGACACAATTCTGGAGATATACAATTTTGCTAATTGACTAGCAGTGATTGTCTCCTTGACTGGCAGAAAGTGAGCAACCTTCGAGAATTGGTCGATGACGACAAAGATAGCATCATTACCTTTCAGAGACTTGGGAAGGCCAGTGATGAAGTCCATTTGGATCTTATCCCACTTCCATTCAGGAATCGAAAGTGGTTGTAGAAGTCCAGCCGGTTTCTGATGTTCTGCTTTGACGCGACGGCAAACGTCACATTCTTCAATATATCGAGCAATGTCTTGCTTCATCTTAGACCACTAGTACTTCTGACGGATGTCTAGATACATCTTGGTACTTCCCGGATGAATAGAGAGAGGGGTGTCATGTGCTTCTTTCATCACCTTCTCTGTCATAAGCTCAAACCGGGGTACTACAATGCTATCTCTGAAGTATAAGGTTCCATCTTCACCAAGTGAGGAATCTCTGGATTTCTCTAATGCAAGATCCTTTTTTATCAAATCAACATGAGCATCTTTGGCTTGAGCAGACTTAATTGCTTTCAGCAGAGTTGGTTCCAAGACAAGGTTATTCAGAGAAACCTGTGGAACTAGTTGAAGGTTCAGCTTGCATAGCTCTTCATAAAGGCGGGGTTGAGCTTTGAAAACCATGTGATTGTTGTAATAAGACTTACGGCTCAGGGCATCAACATTACATTAGCCTTACCAGGGGTATAGGGTATACCGCAATTGTAGTCAGCTATAGCTTCCATCCATCGCTGCTGACGGAGGTTCAGATCTGGCTGGGTAAACAGGTACTTCAGACTCTAATGATCGGTGAAGATCTCACAACAATTACCGGGAAGGTACTGTCGCCATAGCTTCAGTGCAAAGATAACCGTAGCAAGCTCGAGGTCGTGAACTGGGTAGTTCTCTTCATGAGGACGCACTTGATGGGAGGCATAAGCAATCACTCTGCGCTCTTGCATTAGGACGCAGCCTAATCCTTGTCGTGAAGCATCGCAATAGATGACAAAGTCCTTGCGAGAATCAGGGGGAGCAAGCACTCGGGCAGAAGTCAGCTTGTCCTTGAGTGTCTCGAAACTTTCCTGACATTTGTCTGTCCAATCGAACTTAATGCCTTTGTGAAGCAGATTAGTTAGTGGCTTGGCGATCTTGGAGAAGTTCTCGATGAAACGTCGGCAATAGCTGGCAAGTCCGAGAAAGCTTCATGCTACTTTATCTACTGTTTTGGGCAATATTGGGCTTTATTATCCACTTTTATATTAATTTTGGGACTTACCTATTAACCAGAGGCCCAACCCAGATTTGCTATTTTATGCCTATTTCAGTGTTTCAAGGAAAAAGAATATCAGACAGAGTCAAAACGGGCGAAATCAATCGGAGAAGTTATTTTGGAAGGAAACCCACGATGGACTTGGACCCCACGTCGAAGATATGGGAGGTGCGCCGAGAGGGGGGGCGCGCCCACCCCCGGTGCGCCCCACGCCTCATGGGCCCCGTAGCTCCACCGACGCACCTTGCACCCATATATACCTCGTGCCCTAAAACTTCCAGAACAGAAGATAGATTGGGAGTTCCGCCGCCGCAAGCCTCTGTAGCCACCAAAAACCTCTCGGGAGCCCGTTCCGGCGCCCTGCCGGAAGGGGATCCCATCACTGGTGGCCATCTTCATCATCCCGGCGCTATCCATGACGAGGAGGGAGTAGTTCACCCTCGGGGCTGAGGGTATGTACCAGTAGCTATGTGTTTGATCTCTCTCTCTCTCTCTCTCTCTCTCTCTCTCGTGTTCCTCTATGGTATGATCTTGGTGTATCCCGAGCTTTGCTATTGTAGTTGGATCTTATGATGTTTCTCCCCCTCTACTCTCTTGTGATGAATTGAGTTTCCCCTTTGAAGTTATCTTATCGGATTGAGTCTTTTATGGGAACACTTGATGTATGTCTTGACGTGATTATCTATGGTGACAATGGGATATCATGTGCCACTTGATGTATGTTTTGGTGATCAACTTGCGGGTTTCGTGACATTGGGAACCTATGCATAGGGGTTGGCACACGTTCTTGACTATCCGGTAGAAACTTTGGGGCACTCTTTGAAGTGGCTTTGGAGTGACTCTTTGTTGCATGTTGAGGGCTTGTTATATGATATATCTATGTTATTATTGTTGAGAGAACTTGCACTAGTGAAAGTATGAACCCTAGGCCTTGTTTCCTATCATTGCAGTACCGTTTACGCTCACTTTTATCATTAGTTACCTTGCTGTTTTTATCATTTCAGATTACAAAAACCTTTATCTACTATCTATTTTGCACTTGTATCACCATCTCTTTGCCGAACTAGTGCACCTATACAATTTGCCATTGTATTGGGTGTGCTGGGGACACAAGAGACTCTTTGTTATTTGGTTGCAGGGTTGCTTGAGAGAGACCATCTTCATCCTACGCCTCCTACGGATTGATAAACCTTAGGTCATCCACTTGAGGGAAATTTGCTACTGTCCTACAAACCTGTGCACTTGCAGGCCCAACAAATGTCTACAAGAAGAAGGTTGTGTAGTAGACATCAAGCTCTTTTCTGGCGCCGTTGCCAGGGAGGTTAGCGCTGGAAGGTATATCTTTAGATCTTGCGGTCGAATCTTTTTGTTTCTTGTTTTAGCACTAGTCTAGTTTATAAAAGAAAATTACAAAAAAATGGAGTTAAGTTTGTCTCATACGCTTCACCTTTTTAATATCTTTTGTGAGTATGATGGAAAGGATAATTGTGCTCAAGTGCTAGAAGAAGAAATCTCTAAATTGTTTGGCACTAAATATTTGAATGATGAGCATGATTGCAATGTTGTTAGTACGAATTCTTTGAATAACAATGATGCTAATGATGATTGCACTAGTCATGATGCAAATGCCTCCTATAAACATGTCAATTTTTGTGGAGTGCATTGGGTTTGTAAGTACACACCAAATAGGGAAGATAGATATTGCAAGAGGCATAAGTACTTAGAAACCAAATTGTTGCAAGAAGAGCTAGATGAGTGTGCTAAAAATTTATTTTTTCTTAGCCATACTTGTGAACTTTGCAATGAACGTGATAATTTTAGTACCCAATGCAAATTGTTTCATGATCGTATCGTGTCCAAAAATTGTGATGACTTGATTTCCCTTGCACATTATAATGAACTTAGTTTGCTCTTGGGTTATGAAGAAATTAAACGTATAACTAAGGATATTCCAAAATTTGACCTTGATAAAGTTCTTCATTTTGATCTAGAGAAAATTTATATGTATTGTGCGGTAAATTTCATTGAAAATCCTTATATTGCCAATTAAATAAAGAAAACAAAACAAATAGAGGATGAAGAGGATACTAATGAAAGGGAAGAGACTTCCCAATCTCCTCCTATTATTTCTTATGATGAATCAGGTAACGAGGAGGAGCTTTCTATTCAACCAATCTCATCAATAAGGAGCTCAAAGAGGAAGGTTGAACCTACAAATAATGTGAAGAAGAAAAAGAAAAGGAGGAGCAACAAAGGTAAAAAGGTATCCCTCCCAAATGATGTTGCTCCTACTACTCATTGTGATGATGATAATTGCTATACTATTGGTGCTATCAATATTTTTAATGATGAGAGTGGTTATGCTTATGATATGAAAGGGCCCAAGCTTGGGGAAGCTATGTTTGATTGGGATGAAATATGTGAGAATATATTTGCTAGAATTAATGTTTTTCCCAAGCTTGGGGATGCTATGTTTAATGAAGATGACATTTTTAGCATCCCAAGTTTTGATATGCAAAGTTGTTATGATGATAGAATGCCTCCTACCTATGACGATTATATTGATGAAAGTGGGTTTGGAAGAGAGTCAACTTTAGGAAGTAGTGATCCCACTATTTTGGAGGATCTTGAATTTTATTGTGATGAATAGGAAAGTGGATTTGGAAGAGTGTCAACTTTATTTAGTGATTCCACTATATTGGGAGAGGTTTCAATCGATTATGATGAGAACGAAGTTGCTATTTATGATGATTATTGTGATGAAACTTATGCTATAAAAAGTAGTGATGATTATATTTACAAATCTTGTCATGATTATGGTTACCCTTTTTCTGAACATTACTCTTTTAATGTGGAAACAATTTTTAGTGTTCAAGTCTCTTATGATACTCCCACTATTATTCATGAGAAGAATTTTGCTTATGTGGAGAGTAGTGAATTTTCTATGCAAGTAGATCATGAAAAGAATGCTTTAGGTGCTGGTTATATTGTTGAATTCATTCATGATGCTACTGAAAATTATTATGAGGGAGGAATATATGCTTGTAGGAATTGCAATAATGTCAAGTTTCCTCTGTATGTGTTGAAAATCTTGAAGCTATGCTTGTTTTACCTTCCCATGCTAGTTGATTATTGTTCCCATAAGTTGTTTGCTCACAAAATCCCTATTCATATGAAGTGGGTTAGACTTAAATGTGCTAGTCATATGCTTCATGATGCTCCCGCTATGTTTCAATTCTTATCTTTTATGTGAGCATCTCAGCATCATTATCATCATCATGCCTAGCTAGAAAGGCATTAAAGAAAGCGCTTGTTGGGAGACAACCCAATACTTATCGTTACTGTTTTTGTGTGTTCACATGATTATTATACTGTAGTAATCATGTTTTATAGCTTTTGTTTCAATAAAGTGCCAAGTAAGACCTTTAGGATAGCTTACGGTGATAGTTGTGTTGATCCTGCTGAAAATCAGAAACTTTTGCACCCAGTAATTTAGTTTTGTTAATTCACAGAAACGTGTTTCTGATCTGATTATTTCTGCTCTGGGTTGGTACACGCATTTCTTAGGACTTCCTAATTTGGTAGAATTTTTGGAGTTCCTGAAGTATACGTTTGATACAGATTACTACAGACTGTTCTGTTTTTGACAGATTCTGTTTTCTATGTGTTGTTTGCTTATTTTGATGAATCTATGGCTAGTATTAAGTGGTATGAACCATATATAAGTTGAATTACAGTAGATATTAAACCAATATGAATTTATAATGAGTTCATTATAGTACCTAAGTGGTGGTTTTATTTTCTTATACTAACGGAGCTTACGAGTTTCCTGTTGAGTTTTGTGTTGTGGAGTTTTCAAATTTTGGGTAAAGATTCGACGGACTATGGAATAAGGAGTGGCAAGAGCCTAAGCTTGGGGATTCCCAAGGCACCCCAAGGTAATATTCAAGGATAACCAAGAGCCTAAGCTTGGGGATGCCCCGGAAGGCATCCCCTCTTTCGTCTTCGTTCATCGGTAACTTTACTTGGAGCTATATTTTTATTCACCACATGATATGTGTTTTGCTTGGAGCGTAATTTTATCTTGTTAGTATTTGATTGCTGTTACTTAGATTAATGTTTTGCATCTTTAGTTTCAATAAAAAAGTCAAGGATAGCCTTTGCCATGCTTATTTTGCTAGTATACATGTTGCTGTTTGAAAAACAGAAAGTTTACCGCTGTTGCAAAAATCCCCTATAAAAGTCAGAGAGTGGTATAATGTTGAATCTTTTTGCATATTGAGCTCTCATAAATTTATTACAGTGGGAATTTTAGTTCATAATTTTTTGAGTCAGGGAAGTATTGATACTCTTGCATTCTTTACAGACTGTACTATTTTGGCGGATTGCTGTTATGGTTGCATTGTTTGCATATGTTTGCTTGTTTAATGATTCTATTTGAAGATAGAAGTATTAAATATGCAGAGGCATTTAGTATTCAATGTTGAATAATAATTTTAGTGATTTGTTACAGTATAAAATGATAAGGTTTTGCATTGGTTTATACTAACCTATCTCACGAGTTCTTGTTGAGTTTGTTGTGAATGAAGCTTTTGATAAAAAGAGAAACCATGATATGAGAGGAATTAAGGAGACACAAAAGCTCAAGCTTGGGGATGCCCAAGGCACCCCAAGATAATATTTCAAGAAGTCTCAAGCATCTAAGCTTGGGGATGCCCCAGTAGGCATCCCACCTTTCTTCTTCAACAACTATCGGTTAGTATCAGTTGAGCCTAAGTTTTTGCTTCGTCACATGAGTTGTGCTATCCTTGCAATATAGTTTTCTTTATCTTTGCTTGCTGTTTGAATAAAGTATCAAGATCTGAAATTATTAAATGAGAGAGAGCCTTCGCATAGTTGCATAATTATTTAGCTACTCATTGATCTTCACTTATATCTTTCGGAGTAGTTTTTGTTATTGCTCTAGTACTTCACTTATATCTTTTAGAGGACGTTGGTGGATTTGTTTTATAGAAACTATTGATCTCTCATGCTTCAGTTAGATTATTTTGAGAGTCATTAATAGCATGGTAATTTGCTTAATATTAATATACTTGGTATTCAAGATATGTGAAACTTTCTTTTGAGTGCATTGAATACTAAGATAAGTTTGATGCTTGATAATTGTTTTGAGATATGAAGATGGTGATATTAGAGTCATGCTAGTTGAGTAGTTGTGACTTTAAAGAATACTTGTGTTGAAGTTTGTGATTCCCATAGCATGCACGTATGGTGAACCGTTCTGTGATGAACTCGGAGCATGATTTATTTATTGATTGTGTTCCTTATGATTGGCGGTCGGGGACGAGCGATGGTCTTTTTCTACCAATCTATCCCCCTAGGAGCATGCGCGTAATACTTTGCTTTGATAACTTCTAAATTTTTGCAACAAGTATATGAGTTCTTTATGACTAATGTTGAGTCCATGGATTATACACACTTTCTCCCATCCTTCCACCATTGCTAGCCTCTATAATACCGCACACTTTTCGCTGGTATCATACACCCACCATATATCTTCCTCAAAACAGCCACCATACCTAACTATCATGGCATTTCCATAGCCATTCCGATATATTGCCATGCAACTTTCCACCGTTCCGTTTATTATGACACGCTCCATCATTGTCATATTGCTAGCATGATCATGTAGTTGACATCGTATTTGTGGCAAAGCCACCATTCATAATTCTTTCATACATGTCACTCTTGAATCATTGCATATCCCGGTACACCGCTGGAGGCATTTATATAGAGTCATATTTTGTTCTAAGTATTGAGTTGTAATTGTTGAGTTGTAGTGTGATGATCATCATTTTTTAGAGCATTGTCCCAAGTGAGGAAATGATGATGGAGACCATGATTCGCCCACAAGTCGGGATGAGACTCCGGACGAAAAAAAGAGGCCATAAAAAAAAGAAAAGGCCCAAATAAAAAAACAAAAAAAACAAAAAAAATGAGAGAAAAAGAGAGAAGGGACAATGCTACTATCCTTTTACCACACTTGTGCTTCAAAGTAGCACCAAGATCTTCATGATAGAGAGTCTCTCATTTTGTCACTTTCATATACTAGTGGGAATTTTTCATTATTGAACTTGGCTTGTATATTCCAATGATGGGCTTCCTCAAAATGCCCTAGGTCTTCGTGAGCAAGCGAGTTGGATGCACACCCACTTAGTTTCTTTTGTAGAGCTTTCATATACTTATAGCTATAGTGCATCCGTTGCATGGCAATCCCTACTCACTCACATTGATATCTGATGGGCATCTCCATAGCCCGTTGATACGCCTAGTTGATGTGAGACTATCTTCCCTATTTTTGTCTTCTCCACAACCACCCTTCTATTCCACATATAGTGCTATATCCATGGCTCACGCTCATGTATTGCGTGAAGATTGAAAAAGTTTTGAGAATGTTAAAGTATGAAACAATTGCTTGACTTGTCATCGGGGTTGTGCATGATTTAAATATTTTGGGTGGGGAAGATGGAGCATAGCCAGAGTATATGATTTTGTAGGGATAACTTTCTTTGGCCATGTTATTTTGAGAAGACATGGTTGCTTTGATTAGTATGCTTGAAGTATTATTATTTTTATGTCAATATGAACTTTTGTCTTGAATCTTTCAGTTCTGAATATTCATACCACAATTAAGAAGATTTACATTGAAATTATGCCAAAGTATCACTCCGCATCAAAAATTCTTTTTTATCATTTACCTACTCGAGGACGAGCAGGAATTAAGCTTGGGGATGCTTGATACGTCTCCAATGTATCTATAATTTTTGATTGCTCCATGCTACTTTATCTACTGTTTTGGGCAATATTGGGCTTCATTATCCACTTTTATATTATTTTTGGGACTAACCTATTAACCAGAGGCCCAACCCAGATTTGTTGTTTTATGCCTATTTCAGTGTTTCGAGGAAAAGGAATATCAGATGGAGTCAAAACGGAACGAAATCAACTAGAGAAGTTATTTTTGGAAGGAAACCCACCTGATGGACTTAAACCCCACGTCAGAAGATACGGGAGGTGCTCACGAGGGTGGGGGCGCCCCCCGGGCGCGCCACCCTGCCTCGTGGGGCCCCCGTAGCTCCACCGACGTACCCCTTGCACCCATATATACCTACGTACCCTAAAACTTCCAGAACAGAAGATAGACCGGGAGTTCCGCCGCCGCAAGCCTCTGTAGCCACCAAAAACCTCTCGAGAGCCCGTTCCGATGCCCTGCCGGAGGGGGATCCCATCACCGGTGGCCATCTTCATCATCCTGGCGCTATCCATGACGAGGAGGGAGTAGTTCACCCTTAGGGCTGAGGGTATGTACCAGTAGCTATGTGTTTGATCTCTCTCTCTCTCTCATGTTCCTCTATTTGCACGATCTTGATGTATCCCGAGCTTTGCTATTGTAGTTGGATCTTATGATGTTTCTCCCCCTCTACTCTCTTGTGATGAATTGAGTTTCCCCTTTGAAGTTATCTTATCAGATTGAGTCTTTTATGAGAACACTTGATGTATGTCTTGCCGTGATTATCTATGGTGACAATGGGATATCATGTGCCACTTGATGTATGTTTTGGTGATCAACTTGCGGGTTTCGTGACATTGGGAACCTATGCATAGGGGTTGGCACACGTTCTTGACTCTCCGGTAGAAACTTTGGGGCACTCTTTGAAGTACTTTGTGTTGGTTGGATGAATCTGAGATTGTGTGATGCATATCGTATAATCATGCCCATGGATACTTGAGGTGACAATGGAGTATCTAGGTGACATTAGGGTTTCGGTTGATTTGTGTCTTAAGGTGTTATTCTAGTACAAACTCTTTTATAGATTGATCCGAAAGAATAACTTTGAGGTGGTTTCGTACCCTACCATAATATCTACGTTTGTTCTCCGCTATTAGTGGCTTTGGAGTGACTCTTTGTTGCATGTTGAGGGCTTGTTATATGATATATCTATGTTATTATTATTGAGAGAACTTGCACTAGTGAAAGTATGAACCCTAGGCCTTGTTTCCTATCATTGCAGTACCGTTTACGCTCACTTTTATCATTAGTTAACTTGCTGTTTTTATTATTTCAGATTACAAAAACCTTTATGTACTATCTATTTTGCACTTGTATCACCATCTCTTCGCCGAACTAGTGCACCTATACAATTTGCCATTGTATTGGGTGTGTTGGGGACACAAGAGACTCTTTGTTATTTGGTTGCAGGGTTGCTTGAGAGAGACCATCTTCATCCTACGCCTCCTACGGATTGATAAACCTTAGGTCATCCACTTGAGGGAAATTTGCTACTGTCCTACAAACCTGTGCACTTGCAGGCCCAACAAACGTCTACAAGAAGAAGGTTTTGTAGTAGACATCAGCTTCGAACTTGCTTGATAGTCTTCGGAGGGGTCCAGTCAAGAATAGCCTGAACTCGCTCTGGGTTGACGGCAATACCATCTTGGAGATGACATGACCAAGGTAGGTGACTTTGGGTAACCATAATTCACACTTGGAATACTTGGCATAAAGTTGATGTTCTCGAAGCTTCTCCAGAACCAGACGAAGATGTTCAGCATGTTCTTCTTTATTCTTCGAATATACTAGTATATCATCTAGATATACTACGACGAACTTGTCGAGGTAATCCATGAATATATAGTTCATCAGACGAGAGAATGTAGCTGGCGCATTGGTTAAGCCAAAAGACATAATTGTGTACTCGTAAGAACCATAAAGATTCACGAATGCGGTCTTTGGAATATCCTCTTCACGAACACGGATCTGGTGGTAACCCAACCTCAAGTCAAGTTTAGAGAATATTGATGAACTAGCCAGTTGATCATACAGATGATTGATCCGAGGAAGGGGATATTTGTTCTGAATTGTAGCTTGGTTGATAGGACGGTAGTCTTGGACCAAAAGGTTCGTTCCGTCCTTCTTCTTGACGAAGAGAGAAGGTGCTCCCCAAGCAGAGGAACTTGGATGAACAAAACCCTTGCAAAGAGATTTGTCGATTTCCTCCTTAAGTTCAAGGAGTTCATGAGGCAGCATCTTGTAGGGTCATTTAGCAATAGGAACGGTGCCTAGTTTCAAGTCGATGACGAACTCGACAGCCCGGGCAGGGGGTATTCCTGGAAGTTCTTATGGAAAGACATCTTCAAAGTCACGAACGACTGGAATGTTCTCTATTCCCTCAAGAGGTGAAGCATTCAATGCATTCAGAACATATATCTGGTTCTCGGCATCCTGAGCTGCTCGAGCTGAGTAATGGACTGTCTGGCTAGAAGGGTGAGTGAGCTGGACTGTCCTTGTAGCACAGTCTATCAAACCATTATGGGTTGTTAACCAGTCCATACCAAGTATGATGTCTATGTTGGAAGGTCCGATTACAATGAAAGAAGCCGGAAATAATAGACCTCCAATCTCGATTTGGTTGTGAGGGCTTAACATTGTGGTTTGCCACTTGGATCCCGAAGATTGAACCGCTAAAGGAGTTGGTAATTCTTCCATGCCTAGCCCGTGCAACTGAGCAAACTGTTGGGACACAAAAGCATGCGATGCTCCTGAATCAAAGAGGATAGAGGCTGGCACTGAATTAACGTGAAGGATACCCATCACGATTTTTGGGGACTCACGAGCTTCTTCAATCTTGACATGGGTGACTTGACCTCCACTCATAGCAGGCGGCCTAGCACTACAAACTCTGCTAGGATGGTTTTGACGGCCCTTCCTACGGCCAACAGGTGGACGTGAAGCATTTTGTGGCTGACCCTGACGACAGTTGAGAGCACGGTGTCCTGGCTGTCCACACTTGCGGCATAAACCAGCATTATGGGAAGGAGCCACAACATTGGATTGTCCACCCTGAATCGTTAGTTGTCTCGTTGGCGGAGGCAGACGAGGTGCCACATAAGACGGCCTTGGTGTTGGAGTAGGTCGGTGATGAACATTGTGTGGGATCCAGACTCGACATTTCTGAGCAGGCTGACTCGAGGATGGGCCAACATCTCTGGTACGCTTGAGTGACTCACGGTACTCGGTCGGACCGATGTCGATTAAAAGCTTATCGACAAGCGTCGCAAAGTCTACGCAATCATGAGCAACAAGTGCGAGCTTTATATCGGGATGCAGTCCTTCACGAAATTTCTCCTTCTTGCGAGCGTCAGTGCAGATGTCATCCGTAGCATAGTGGGATAATTCAAGGAATTTCCTCTGATATTCATCCACAGTCATTGTGCCCTGTGAGAGTTTGCGGAACTCCTTCTTCTTCTGGTCCGTCAGACCTTGAGGAATGTGTCGTGCACGGAAGGCTATCTGAAATTCCTGCCAAGTGGTTACAGTCTCTGCAAGCAGCATACCGTTGTGGCTTTCCCACCATTGAGCAGTTGGACCTTTCAAGTGGAATGTCGCAAAGGTGACGTAACTGGCAGGGCAACATTAGCCGACTCCATCTCAAACAGGATGTCGCGAAGCCAATCATCAGCATCCATAGGATTGGTGGAGTTACAGAAAATGGATGGGTTGAGACGCACGAAGTCCTGCAGTGTTATTGGGCAAGCTGTTGATGAGCATTCTAGTTCGGAAGCCGAGCCATTACTCCAGTCATAAACTGACGATTCAGCTCAAACTGCTGCATGCTACGTCTTGAGCTTGAGTTGGTTTTCCTTGAAGAGGAAAGGGTGATGCAGCAATAGTAGCGTAAGTATTTCCCTCAGTTTTTGAGAGCCAAGGTATCAATTCAGTAGGAGGCTCCTCAAAAGTCCCACGCACCTACACAAACAAACAAAGAACTCGCAACCAACACAATAAAGGGTTGTCAATCCCTTCACGGCCACTTCGAAAGTGAGATCGATAGAGATAGTATGATAAGATAAATATATTTTTGGTATTTTATAATATAGATGCAAAAAGTAAAGATGCAAATAAAAGTAGATGGAAGCAAATATGATAAGAGATAGACCGGGGCCATAGGTTTCACTAGAGGCTTCTCTCAAGATAGCATAAGTATTACGGTGGGTGAACAAATTCTTGTCGAGCAATTGATAGAAAAGCGAATAATTATGAGATTATCTAGGCATGATCATGTATATAGGCATCACGTCCGCAACAAGTAGACCGACTCACCTGCATCTACTACTATTACTCCACACATCGACCGACTCCTTCCGCATCTAGAGTATTAAGTTCATAAAAACGAGTAACACATTAAGCAAGATGACATGATGTAGAGGATAAAGTCATGCAATATGATATAAACCCCATCTTTTTATCCTCGATGGCAACAATACAATACGTGCCTTGCAACCCTTTACATCCTTTGGTAAGGACACCGCAAGATTGAACCCAAAGCTAAGCACTTCTCCCATGGCAAGAAAGAACAATCTAGTAGGCCAAACCAAACTAAAAATTCGAAGAGACTTGCATAGATAACTCAATCATACATAAAAGAATTCACAGGAGATTCAAATATTTCTCATAGATAAACTTGATCATAAACCCACAATTCATCGGATCTCGACAAACACACCGCAAAAAGAGTTTACATTGAATAGATCTCCACAAGAGAGGGGGAGAACATTGTATTGAGATCCAAAAGAGAGAAGAAGCCATCTAGCTAATAACTATGGACCCGAAGGTCTGTCGTAAACTACTCACAACTCATCGGAGGGGCTATGGTGTTGATGTAGAAGCCCTCCGTGGTCGATTCCCCCTCCGGCAGAGCACCGGCGAAGGCTCCAAGATGTATCTCGCGGATACAAAAGGTTACGATGGTGGAAATTGTGTTTCGTTGGCTCCCTGGATATTTTTGGGGTATGTAGGCTTATATAGGAGGAAGAAGTACGTCGGTGGCCGCCCGAGGGGCCCACGAGACAGGGGGCGCGCCCTATAGGGGGGGCGCCCTACCCTCTCGTGGCTGCCTCGGCTGCTTCTTGACTTGCACTCCAAGTCCTCTAAATCATGTTCGTTCCAAAAATCACGCTCCCGAAGGTTTCATTCCGTTTGGACTCTGTTTGATATTCCTTTTCTTTGAAATACTGAAATAGGCAAAAAAAACAGCAATACGGGCTGGGCCTCCGGTTAGTAGGTTAGTCGCAAAAATGATATAAATGTGTAAAACAAAGCCCATAAACATCCAAAAGGGGCAATATAATAGCATGAAACAATCAAAAATTATAGATACGTTGGAGACGTATCATTGCATCATTGCGGCAATATAGGGTGGAGGTGGAGGATCGTCAGCCATCCTGCTAAAACATCAGGAAGCAATTTAACAAGAGGGTGGAGCAGGTGTAAGGAGTCATTCATGATGTAACTTGAACAATGAGCAAAGGCACAGTATGTATAAAATAGTAGTCATTAAAGACATACGGATACATATATAGCCAATTACACGTTGTTAGTAGGGGTTCGGACCAGAGAATCATCCTAGACATACTAGGCGGCACACATGCACGTGACGGAAGGATACAGCAAAGAGACATAGCAAAGGCTACATCATCGTTGGAGAAAACCAGTAGAGCGAGGAATCTGCAGGGGACGACGCAGGGTGCCCTCGATATGGTGGAATTTTTTCGGCCCGTGGACAAGGTGAAGCAGATCCTGGCTCCGAATTCAAGAAAGACATGATACAAATCTCTGGGTGGATGTGATCACGAGAACCTAGGGTAGAGTTAGCAAAACCATTTAACCCGAATAGAAGAGATATCAGAGTCCCAGAGTATAGACGATGAGTAAAAGATCCTAATACCACCCAATGGCCACTTGGGGCTAGTAAGTCACACAGCCATGTTAGTAAATCAGTTTTAAAAAAACTAGACTCAACTTCGGCCAAGGAGTTGGAAATGGGGATCCTACAGGCAGTCGGCTCGGATACCAACTTGTGACGCCCCTAATTCGACCATACACTAATCATACACGCAAATGTGTACGATCAAGAAAAGGGACTCACGGGAAGATATCACAACCCAACTCTAGACACAAATCAAAATAATACAAGCTTTATATTACAAGCCAGGGGCCTCGAGGGCTCGAATACATAGCTCGATACACAAGAATCAGCGGAAGCAACAAAATCTGAGTACAGACATAAGTTAAACAAGGATGCCTTAAGAAGGCTAGCACAATAGCAAAAACAATCGAAGAGGCAAGGCCTCCTGCCTGAGACCTCCTAACTACTACTGGTCGTTGGCGGTCTCCACGTAGCAGTAGTCGACGGGGGTGGCATCTGGCTCCAAGGACCCACCATCTGGTTGCATTAACCGGAAAGAAGAAAGAAGGGGGGGAAAGGGGGGTAGCAAAGCAATCGTGAGTACTCATCCAAAGTACTTGCAAGCATAAGATCTATACTAAGTATGCACTGGTATCAAATGGAAGGTTTGAATCTGCGGACTGAACTGAAGAATGCCATAATAGAGGGGAAGGCCTAGCCTATCGAAGACTAGCATCTTCAAGCATCTCCAAGCATCTTGCAGCATGTCGAAGAGTAAAGAATAGCAGTTTAATGTTTAACAAGCATGTTGTAACATTAATGCCCAGAGATCCTTCCTCGACTCCCTGCGAGAAAGCAATCCCGGAGCCACATATCTGAAGTATCCATTTGTAGTTGTATAAGATCAGGATATAAGTCTGAACGTCCGTTACCATGGAAATGGCTATTAATAGATAATCTTCCCTGCAGGGGTGCACCACGTTTTCCAACACGCTCGATCACTCTGGCCGGACACACCTTTCCGGGGTCAATTCCCGGCCTCGGAAGATCAACATGTCGCAGCCCTACCTAGGCTCAGCAGAGAGGTCCCCGCCGGTCTACCTCCTAAACACTCTGGGGTCTAGGCCCATCGCCCGTTGCACTCTGAGTCGTTGCACGTAGGGCAGGGGACTTTGGGTAAGACGGGACGATGGCGACGCTTATGGGGCTTCCCTGCCTCGTTCCGGTGAGGTAGTCGACGAAGGCATCAATGGCGAGCCTCCTGGACCTGCTGGCAAGGCGCGTGGTGGGCGGTGGCCGCGGCTACAGCACAGCCATGGCGACGACGGCGCTCGGTTCAGGTGGGGAGGGGATCTGGAGAGCGAGGGAGAGCGGAGAAGGCGAGCAGGGGAGTGGGTGGAGGTAGGTGGGGGAGGACTCGAGGAGCCAGAGGGGGGCGCACTTATCCACCCGCAGCGTTTCCGGCGAGGTGGTTGTACGGCAACGAGCCCCTGTAGCGGTTTGAGACCGAGGAATAGGGCGGGGGGAGAGACCGGTGCGAGGGGGGTAATTGGGCTGGCAATGGTGGGTTAGGTGGGCCGACCTAGGTTGGTTCGGTCGAGGGAGGGGTTGCTCTCTCTCTCCCTTTCCTATTTCTTTCTCTTTTTAACTTTTGCTTTTTTCTTTTAACAACTTTCTGTTATAGCTATCTTAGGCCATTTCGACATTTGCAAAAATGTTGGTTCACCACCAATATTACCAGAAGAATATGTTCTACCTGATGAACATTTCAGTTTTCATGTCTGAGCATTTTTGAATTTCACACATAAATTCAAATTGAATTCAACTGGAATTTGAAATGGAATATTGATCAAAGTGACCAAGCACTGTTATAGCAAAATATTAGTTTGATCTCAGGGATACTGTAGCATCATTACACCGGGGTGTTACAGTTATCTTTGCAAGTCTCTTCGAATTATTAGTTTGGTTTGGCTTACTAGATTGATCTTTCTTGCAATGGGAGAAGTGCTTAGCTTTGGGTTCAATCTTGCGATGTCCTTTCCCAGTGACAGCAGGGGCAGCAAGGCATGTATTGTATTGTTGCCATCGAGGATAAAAAGATGGGGTTTATATCATATTGCATGAGTTTATCCCTCTACATCATGTCATCTTGCTTAATGCGTTACTCTGTTCTTATGAACTTAATACTCTAGATGCAGGCAGGAGTTGGTCGATGTGTGGAGTAATATTAGTAGATGCAGAATTGTTTCGATCTACTTGTTGCGGACGTGATGCCTATATACATGATCATGCCTAGATAATCTCATAACTATGCACTTTTCTATCAATTGCTCGACAGTAATTTGTTCACTCACCGTAATACTTATGCTACCTTGAGAGAAGCCACTAGTGAAACCTATGGCCCCCGGGTGTATCTTTTATCATATAAGTTTTCCATCTACTTTTATTTGCATCTTTTACTTTCCAATCTATATAACAAAAATACCAAAAATATTTATCTTATCTTATTATCTCTATCAGATCTCACTTTTGCAAGTTACTGTGAAGGGATTGACAACCCCTTTATCGCGTTGGTTGCAAGGTTCTTGTTTGTTTGTGTAGGTGCGTGGGACTTTTGAGGAGCCTCCTACTGGATTGATACCTTGGTTCTCAAAAACTGAGGGAAATTCTTATGCTACTTTGCTGCATCACCCTTTCCTCTTCAAGGGAAAAACCAACGCATGCTCAAGAGGTAGCAAACCACCTCAAAGATATTTTTTCCGATCGATCTATCCAAGAGTTTTTACTAAAATAACACCAAAGCAAATTCAGATTCATAATACTCAATCCAACACAAAGAACCTCAAGGAGTGCCCCAAGATTTCTACCGAAGAAACAAAGACAAGAACGTGCATCAACCCCTATGCATAGATTACCCAAATGTCACCTCGGGAATCCGCGAGTTGAGTGCCAAAACATATATCAAGTGAATCAATACGATACCCCATTGTCACCACGGGTATTCATAGCAAGACATACATCTAGTGTTCTCAAATACATAAAAGAATTCAATCTGATTAAACGAAATCTCAAAGGGAAAACTCAATTCATCACAAGATAGAGAGGGTGAGGGAGTCCTGGACTAGGGGGTGTCCGGATAGCCAAACTATCACTATCGGCCGGACTCCAAGACTATGAAGATACAAGATTGAAGACTTCGTCCCGTGTCCGGATGGGACTTTCCTTGGCGTGGAAGGCAAGCTTGGCAATACGGATATGTAGATCTCCTACCATTGTAACCGACTCTGTGTAACCCTAGCCCTCTCCGGTGTCTATATAAACCGGAGGGTTTTAGTCCATAGGACGAACAACAATCATACCATAGGCTAGCTTCTAGGTTTAGCCTCCTTGATCTCGTGGTAGATCCACTCTTGTACTACCCATATCATCAATATCAATCAAGCGGGAGTAGGGTTTTACCTCCATCGAGAGGGCCCGAACACAGGTAAAAACATTGTGTCCCTTGTCTCCTCTTACCATCCGCCTAGACGCACAGTTCGGGACCCCCTACGAGATCCGCGGTTTTGACACCGACATTGGTGCTTTCATTGAGAGTTCCTCTGTGTGCGTCACCGTTAAACTTGATGGCTCCTTCGATCATCAACAACAACGCGGTCCAGGGTGAGACTTTTCTCCCTGGACAGATCTTCGTATTCGGCGGCTTTGCACTTCGGGCCAATTAAGCAGCCATCTGGAGCAGATTAAGCTACGCCCGGGCGTCGAGTTAGATTTGGAAGTCTAAACTTCACGGTGACATCGCGGATACTTGATCTTGATGGATTCGAGCCACGGCCGAAGCGCGCCGCCTTTATCACGATGGGCACGATTTAGCTCTGCTGCCGGACAGTGTCCCGGAGGCCGCACACGAGTCCGCTCCGATCCTCAATTTGGAGCCGGCTGCGTAGATTGAGGACGGGTGGCTAGACACCGCCTCGGGGGCTGCTACATGTACGGCGATGGAACCAAATACCGACCTTGTCCTTTGTGAGGCTCGTGACTCCGAGGTGCCGGACTCCTCGCCGGACTCCGAACCTCCCGCGCCCCCTCCAATCGAATCCGGTTGGGCGCCGATCATGGAGTTCACCGCCGCGGACATCTTTTAACACTCACCTTTCGGCGACATCCTGAATTCGCTAAAGTATCTCTCATTATCAGGAGAGCCCTGGCCGAACTGCGGTCAGGACGGTCGAGCTCCACAAGGTAGCCGAGCAGGCCATGATGGGCCTCATAGTCCGGCTGTGGCCTGGAGAGGCCATGCCTGGGAGCTACTTCGGCCTCATGCGGCGGCTGGTGGATCGTGCCTTGTTGGAGGTCGTCAGCGCTCACTTTGTATTGAAGGTGCTCGTCGGGCCCTTGCCTACGCAAAGGTGCATTAGGGCAGGATGGATGCGGAGAAGCTTATCATTGACGCGCCGCCAGGTAGTAAAAGGAGTATCGTCGCCGAGATGTACTATAAGACTGTCTGAAGGGTGCCCGCAAGATTGCGGATGAGTGCCCCGAGATGTAATTATTGAGTAGACTCGCTATGTATTATCCTGTCTGCGCTGAAAACTTTGTTCATATCGCTAAGCAACGCTTGTTTGATTTAAAATATTACCTTACATGCGGCCGTTTATAAAATCTGAGAGATGGCAAGTCGTCGGCTTCAGCCCCCAAGCCACGAGTGCTGGGGTGTTCGGGATAAACTTGAGCACTCTTGTTCCCATTCTTGGGTCCATCTAGGGAGGCGCTCAACACAACGAACAAGGCAACCGGAGTTATAATGCTTGAACACTCTCACTTAGCCATAGAATTCTATAATTTTAAATTTCGGCGAAGCCCCTAGTATTTGGAAGACCGAGTTGGCGGCGCTATCCACGCGTTGGCCGGACATTATCCGGTTCTTCGCTTGACGCGGCATAAGTCTTTAAGGACTCGAAAAGACCTCTTGAACAGCGACCAGTCTCTCGCCTTATCATGACACTCAGTTTTAGCTTTCTCCACTGAGGCGCTCGCCCAGCTCAACCGGGGCGCAATCGCAGTGGTTCTCCCAGTGCCACCTTAGCCAACGAACGAGCGTAAGGTACCAAAACGTGGGAGCCGGGCAAACCCAACTATTGACCCAAGACATGATTCGGAGCCGATTCATATAATGCTATAAGTTCGGGGTGCCGCACTTGTGAAAGTGCTCGGACTTATCACACCATAATGCGGGGAACATAAGCCCCTAGTGTATTCGGCCGTACCAAAATATACGGGTGCAAGATGTCATTAGTGAACATATATGTAAAGTAATGCAATAACAGGCAAAAAGTGCTGCATTATGTATTCAAGGAATTCTGCTATGAGTGCGGAATAATACAAATAGTGCGGTAAGCAAGGGATTAGACTAATTAAACATGTCCCCCTCCAGGGGTGGGCTGCAGACTGGTGTATATAATCAAATTTAATGCTCGTAATGGAGACTGCCTGAGTGTTCATCGCAGCCTTCTTCCCTCCCTGGCTGTTGCATCGTGAGTTGGCGGCCGCCCGTCGGACGGCCGAGCCTCCGTGAGCGAGTCTGTGTATACAAAGAAGGAAAATAATAATAAAAAGAGCGACACACTTGTGAGCCCCGGTGTGGTTGAGCCGCACTGGGTCTGTTGTGGTCGTGCCCCTCCCCTAGGCCCATGGTATCTCCAGGCGTAATGATGTACGCGGAGGGTTGGTCTTGCAGTCATGCAAGGGCTGGGGTTGGGGCCGCATTGCTATGCTTGCTCGGAACGTGCCAGGTGGTCTTGGTTGATGTTGCTCCGGGCGCGTTTGGCCGTGTCCGGCCGTTTAACGTCCGGACTCGAAAATTGCCTTAGAAAGCTGCTCAGACTTACGCGAGTCGTTTGTATGTTCCTCCGTTCGGAGGGCGTTCGTATTTCCATTGACCGTGATGACTCCACGAGGGCTGGCATCTTGAGCTTGAGGTATGCGTGTCGGCACCGCATTGAATTTTATGACAGCGGTTCGTCCGAAAGCGAGCATGATAGCCGCTGCGGAACGGGACTATGTCGAAGATTAACTCCTCGCTCCGGAAATTGTCCGGGGATCCGAAGACCACTTCCAGTGTGACTGAGCCTATATGAAAGCACATTTGCTCCCTAGGTGGTTTTGGTAATTAATGACAACATACTTTGTGGTTGGACTAATGCTTTCAATAAGTATGTTTCAGGAAAGTCAATCACTCTGGCATGGCAAAAGGACTGAAGAGGTGAACCCCTAGGATGCTAAGGAAAGGATTGGCAAAAGCTCAAGACTCCATTTTTGGTTTAGTGATCCAAGATCACATTGAGTCCATAGGAAAGCCAATACTATTAAAGGGGATGAGGTTATGATGATGATCTGGTTGCTCAAAGTGCTTAGTGATTTATCTCTCAAACTATCGACAATCTTTCACTCCAACATAAACCCATAAGTAATCTCGGTCCCACCGATTCCAAACTCATCACACCGAGATGAACCACCTCAGCCATATACCCAAACCCTAAAATTTGGATTTTCCGATTCCAAACTCGGTCATACGAAATTGGTGTTGCCAAGCTTCAGAACCTACGTACTCAAATCGGTGTCACCGAGATGAGAAAGTCGGTCCCACCGAGATTGGCAAACCCTAGACTTTGGAAGAATCGGACTAACAGAGATTGTATTTTCGGTCCCACGAAAATCCCAACGTTCACAAGATTTGAACTTTCGGTCTCACCGAGTTGTCAACTTCGGTCCGACCGAGATTGGTCAAATGTGTGTAGCAGTTGGATTTTGTGTGGAGGCTATAAATACCCTCCACCTCCTCTTCATTAGTGGAGAGAGCCATCGAAAGAACTACCACTCCTACCTTACATTTAGAAGAAAACTACCTACCCTTGTGTTGAGATCAAGTTGCTCCACTCCCACCATATGAAACTTGATTTCTAGCCTTCCCAAGTTGCTTTCCACTCAATCCTTTATTCCACCACAGCCAAATCGGTGAGGAGAGTTGAGTGTTGGGGAGATTATCATTTGAAGCACAAGAGCAAGGAGTTCATCATCACCAACACCATCTATTACCTTTTGGAGGTGGTGCCTCCTAGATTGGTTAGGTGTCGCTTGGGAGCCTCCGTCAAGATGTGGAGTTGAACCAAGAAGTTTGTAAGGGCAAGGAGATCGCCTACTTCGTGAAGATCTACCCCGAGTAAGGCTAGTCCTCCGTGGGCGTAAGCCATGATGGCATAGACAAGGTTGCTTCTTCGTGGACCCTTCGTGGGTGGAGCCCTCCGTGGACTCTCGCAGCCGTTACCCTCCGTGGGTTGAAGTCTCCATCAGCGTGGATTGGCGATAGCACCACCTATCGGAACCACGAGAAAAATCTCCGTGTCTCCAAATTGCGTTTGCTCTTCACAATCTCTCTCTTACTATTTATGCAATTTACTTTCCGCTGCCCCATACTCTAGAATTGCATGTGTAGTATGTTGCTCGACTTGTATGCATGATGCTTGACTTGATCTTCATTGTGAACTTGCTAAAAACTTATGTTAATCAAAAGGCATAAACTTTTATCTTGTCAAGTTGTCTAATCACCCCCCCTCTAGACACTCTTGCCTTCAACGATCCTACAATTGGTATCAGAGCTTTGGTCTCCATTGCTTTGGTTTGCACACCATTGGAGGAAGATGGACGTGTCTACGTTTGGGAGTGTTAATCATAGAGTGCCTATTCTTGATGAAGTGTCCTATAACTCGTGGAGGATTGAAATGCTTGCTATCTTTAAGATGTACAACTTGCGCAAATATGTTGAAACCCCATATGTACCACCATTTGACCCCTTGCACCCTTCTATGGATGAAGAACTTGATTTGCTTCGTAACCTTAGAACTGTCAATCTTATCATTAGAGGTTTGCCCGATAACTTACTTGAGCTTGTCACAAACTTTGAGTGCGCCCATGCTATGTGGAAGTTCTTGGAAGAACTTTATCCGGACTACTCTTTGAGAGGTCTTGATGAAATTCTATACAAGACTGTTGAATTTGATATGATGCGCCCCAAAGATCCCAACTTTGATAAATGCTTCTTTGAGCTTCGTGATCTTATGAAAAGAAGGGTGATCCGGTTTTATCAATGTTGAATAAGAAATGCTCTTGTATTGCATTTCGATGATTATCGTCACTCGACAAAACTGATGCAAGTCATTGTCAAATTGACCTAGGTATTGATGATGAATTATCTATGGGTCAATATGATGATGAGCATGAGCATGATGACGATTACTCGATTCGAACACCGAGCTAGACAAGGTCATGAAGAGTCTCGATCTTATGGCAAATCGAGAGACTACATATCCGGTGGAAAAGAGTGGATTCTTGATAGTGGATGCACCGATCACATGACGGAGATGAAGACATGTTTCGAGAGCTTACAAAGAGCGATGGTCCACATAAGTATGTGACTTTTGGAGACAACTCCAAGGGTAAGGTACTTGGCCTTGGTAAGGTGGCCATATCTCATGATAGCTCCATTAAAAATGTCATGCTTGTTGAATCACTTGGATATAATTTACTTTCCGTGTCTAGATTAGCTGACTTTGGATTCAATGTGCTATTCACCAAAGTAGATTGCCAAGTTTTTCGTCGTGACAATCATAACATGGTCTTTACCGGTATCCGTAGAGGTGATTTGTATATCGTTGATTTTACTAAGAAAGATCAACCTAGAACTTGCTTTATTGCTAAATCTGCTAAAGGTTGGCTTTGGCATAGAAGGCTTGGACATGTTGGTATCGTAATCTAGATAAGCTAATCAAAGGTGATCACATTCTTGGTGTTAAAGATGTTTTCTTTGACAAAGATAGACTCTGCGATGCATGTCAAGCGGGAAAACAAGTAGGTGGAAGTCATCCCGAAGAACATCATGACTACAAGGAGACCGCTTGAGCTTCTTCATATGGATCTCTTGGTCCCAATGCTTATAAAAGCCTTGGTGGTAACTCCTTTGGTCTAGTTATTGTTGATGATTTTTCCAGATTTACGTGGGTATTTTTCCTTGATGACAAATCACAGGTTCGAAAATCTTCAAAACCTTCGCTAGAAAGGCCCAAAATCAATTTGAGGTGAAGATCAAGAAAGTTCGGAGCGACAATGGAGCGGAGTTCAAGAACGCCCATGTGGACTCCTTTCTCGATGAGGAAGGGATTCTACATGAGTTCTCGACTACGTACACACCTCAACAAAATGGAGTTGTTGAGAGGAAGAACGAGCGCTCATTGAGATGGCGAGAACAATGCTTGATGAATACAAGACACCGAAACACTTTTGGGGTGAAGCCGTCGAGACAGCTTGTCATGCTATCAACAGACTTTATCTTCACAAGCTCCTCGGCAAGACTTCATACGAGCTCCTTACCGGTAACAAACCCCAAGTGGGATATTTTCGTGTCTTTGGTTCAAAATGCTATATCCTTGATAAGCATCGTCGGTCTAAATTTGCTCCTAAAACTCATGAAGGCTTTTTCCTCGGTTATTGATCAAACTCCCACACCTACCGTGTCTACAACAATTTCACCCGAAAGGTTGAAGAGGCGGTAGAGCGTGAGTTTGATGAATCTAATATTTCATAAGTAGAGCAAATGCCTATTGATGTAGGAGACAAGGACCCTTGAAGCCATTCAAGATTTATCCATTGGGAAGATTAGTCCCATGGAAGTGAAGGAGAGTACCTCATCTACATATGTGGAGCCCCCTACTTCACGGAGAGATGAACCTCAAGGCGACATGGAGGCCTCCACAAGTGGAACTCACCAAGATGAGGAAGTGCGACAAGAAGATCCACCACAACCTCATTCTCCACCACCTCAAGACAACACCAACAACAATGATGAAGAAGAAGATGAGGATGATGAGGAAGCTCAGCCTCGACCACGACAAAAGCTATCTCGAGTTCGAGCAAGAGTCAAGAAGGACCATCCCGTGGAACAAATGATGAATGACATCGACTCCAGGAGAATCACTCGCTCTAAAACTCGTTTAGCTAACTTTTGTGAACACTACTCATTTATCTCTAGTCTTGAACCTATGAAGGTAGAAGAAGCGCTTGAAGACCGGATTGGGTGAGCGCTATGCATGAAGAGCTACACAACTTTGAGAGGAACAACGTTTGGACTTTGGTAGAAAAGCCCAATGATGACCAAAACGTCATTGGAACCAAATGGGTGTTTCGGAACAAGCAAGATGAAGATGGACAAGTCATCCGCAACAAGGCTCGTCTCGTAGCACAAGGTTACACACAAGTCGAAGGTATGGACTATGGTGAGACCTATGCCCCCGTTGCTAGACTTGAGTCCATTCGCATTCTTCTTGCTTATGCCAACCACCATGACATTACTCTCTATCAAATGGACATTAAAAGTGCTTTCCTTAATGGTGAAATTGAGGAGGAAGTATTTGTGAAACAACCTCCGGTTTGTGAATCCTAAAAACATAATCATGTTTACAAGTTGCACAAAGCTCTTTATGGTCTTAAACAAGCTCCTAGAGCTTGGTACAAATCTTGACTAGCTTTCTTCTTGAAAAAGGATTTGAGATTGGTAAAATAGACTCAACGCTATTCACAAAAGGGTTGACGGTGAACTATTTCTATGCCAAATATATGTTGATGATATTATCTTTGGTTCAACTAACCCTGATTTTAGTGAGAAGTTTGGAAAGCTTATGTCGAGAAGTATGAGATGTCCATGATGAGTGAACTCAAGTTCTTCCTTGGGTTGCAAATCAAGCAATCTAAGGAGGTACTTTTGTCTCACAAACAAAGTACACCAAGGATCTCTTCAAGAAGTTCAACATGCAAGAGAGCAAAGGTATGAAAACACCCATGGCTACTAGTGGACATAATGACTTGACTAAAGATGGAGAACACATCGATCAAAAGGTTTATCGATCCATGATTGGTTCTCTACTATATCTATGTGCTTCTCGTCGACATAATGTTGGCGTATGCATGTGTGCTCGATATCAAGCAGCCCCTAAAGAATGTCATCTTAAGGCTGTTAAAAGAATTGTGAGATATTTGATACATACACCTAACTTTGGCATTTGGTATCCTAAGAGGGCCTCTTTCGATCTTGTTGGCTATTCCGACTCGGACTATGCGGAGACAAGGTTGATAGAAAGTCAACTTCGTGCGTGTCAATTCCTCGGTCGATCCCTTGTATCTTGGTCATCCAAGAAACAAAATTGATATCATTATCTCTGCGAAGCTGAATATATTGCTGCTGGTTCGTGTTGTGCTCGATTACTATGGATGACACAAGCGCTTAAGGATTATGGGATACATGCGAGACATGTTCCTTTGCTTTGTGACAATGAGAGTGCGATTAAGATTGGACACAATCCGTGCAACACTCTCGCACGAAACACATTGAAGTTCGTCACCATTTTATTCGTGATCATATTGCTAAGGGTGACATTGATCTTAAGCATGTTAAATCTTGACAAACAGCTTGCGGATATCTTCACAAAACCACTTGATGAGAAAGTGTTTTGTCGCTAAGGAGTGAGTTGAACATCATTGATGCTTCAAACTTGGAGTGAAAACTCCATTGGTGCATCAAGGCATGAGCCTAATTGACTAATCCTTGATATTTCTCTTATGATGATGATCATATGTCTTGGATACATTTGCCCCTTGTATTGCATCGACTTCTTGCAGGTACTTGGATGGTCTACATTCCACAAGATTATCACACACTCAAATCTTGAGTAATCTTGTCATTGACCAAGTATCTAGCTCTTTGGGATGTTGAGTTCAAGGAACAAAATTCCACATATCCTTTTTGACACCATATACTTCTAGTACTTCACTCATGTCATCTTGGATATTCTTGAGTATTTCCTTGCTTGCCTAACCCATGTAGGAAGATGAACTATACAATTGGAAATGGTGCTCCAACTTCACATTCTATGAGCATCAACATCAAGTTCACCTACATGAGTCTGACAACAACAAGCCCAAGGTATGTCATTCACATCTTGAAGAAGCTTTGCTCAAAGTCATGAGTACAAGCAGCTTCAAAGATGTGATCACATTAAATGCTTAATCAAAAATGGCAACCCCATTTTGAGCTTAAGCGATGAGTATGACCTATGATCAAATGATCTCATTTGACTCCTAAGTCAATATACTCAAACATAGGTGACCTAATCACCGACCCTGTCTAGATGAAGTACATATGTTTTGGAGTTTTGCTATTGTCTCTTTTGATTCTCTAGCTGAGTTTTTCTTTAAAAAAAAACTTCGTCTAGCAATCTTTTTCATTTCTGTTTCCTCTGTTCACGTGTATATTCCTTTTGGCTCTGATCAATTCCCTGAAAATCTTTTACAAACTCATTGCAAATCTTTTGAAACATTTCCTGCAAAGAGAGCTGAATTATCTCTGAATTTCCTTGGAATTAAACTCGGCGTCACCGATTCACATACTTCGGTCTGACCGAAAAGGATCTGCCCTAAGTCTCTGACTTTCGGGCTCACCGATCCACATCAACTCGGTGTCACCGATTTATATTCACCTGGATATCATCTTCTGCAGCTTACCTAAAATGATTTTCTTGAATACTCAATTTGCTCGGTTGTGATTCTTAAGGATCCCACTTCTTTCCTTCCATTTTTCCTGCCCTTCTGGTTTCTTGTCCTTTTCGCATTTGATGTCAAAGGGAGAAGATTTAGGGGAGCTAGGGGAGATTGGAGGATAAGAGGAGAAAAGAAAATTTAAAGGAAAAGAAAAACAATCTTACCTTAAGGGGAGAGGATCACATCAAAGTTTTGGCATTATTCTTCTGATTTCTTTTGCTTCTCTTGCTCTCACAATTGATATCTTGAATAGTACAATTGGTATCTTATACAATTGGTATCTTATGAAAAGCAAAATCTCTCGAGCTCATTGAAAATCTTTTAGTCTTGGGAGACATGTTTGCTAATTCAAGCTAGTGCTCAACATGAGACACTTTTTATACATGTCATCCTGGCTTGGTACTCTTGATGTTCTTGCTGTTGGTTGAAGGAATACTCTTGTGTTATCTAACCTTGTTTTCTCAAGCTTATTTCTTGGTACAATGCCAAGGAACCTCAAGGTAAGTATATGCATCTTGCGAGAATGTGCATGATGGTGACTTGCTTGTGAATACTTGTTTGCAAGAAATCACCATGCACATATGCATCATCAATCACTTATCCTCATCTGCTCTGATGCATATAGCCAAGCTGCATGTAGCACATCTTGCTTTTCTCTCATGTGTGCTTGTGGTAGTCCAAAACCATAATCTATGAAAAGCTTGCACATTTGTAGGGGGAGCCTATGTACTACATGTCTGTCAAAGCCTTAATGATAATCCTGTCTTTTTTTAGTAAGCTTTGATATCTTATTTTGTGTGTTGCCATCAATTACCAAAAAGGGGGAGATTGAAAGCACATTTGCTCCCTAGGTGGTTTTGGTAATTAATGACAACATACTTTGTGGTTGGACTAATGCTTTCAATAAGTATGTTTCAGGAAAGTCAATCACTCTGGCATGGCAAAAGGACTGAAGAGGTGAACCCCTAGGATGCTAAGGAAAGGATTGGCAAAAGCTCAAGACTCCATTTTTGGTTTAGTGATCCAAGATCACATTGAGTCCATAGGAAAGCCAATACTATTAAAAGGGGATGAGGTTATGATGATGATCTGGTTGCTCAAAGTGCTTAGTGATTTATCTCTCAAACTATCAGCAATCTTTCACTCCAACATAAACCCATAAGTAATCTCGGTCCCACCGATTCCAAACTCAGTCACACCGAGATGAACCACCTCAGCCATATACCCAAACCCTAGAAATTTCGGATTTTCCGATTCCAAACTCGGTCATACCGAAATTGGTGTTGCCAAGCTTCAGTAACATACGTACTCAAATCGGTGTCACCGAGATGAGAAAGTCGGTCCCACCGAGATTGGCAAACCCTAGACTTTGGAAGAATCGGACTAACCGAGATTGTATTTTCGGTCCCACGAAAATCCCAACGTTCTAAGATTTGAACTTTCGGTCTCACCGAGTTGTCAACTTCGTCCGACCGAGATTGGTCAAATGTGTGTAGCAGTTGGATTTTGTGTGGAGGCTATAAATACCCTCCACCTCCTCTTCATTCGTGGAGAGAGCCATCGAAAAGAACTACCACTCCTACCTTACATTTACGAGAAGAAAACTACCTACCCTTGTGTTGAGATCAAGTTGCTCCACTCCCACCATATGAAACTTGATTTCTAGCCTTCCCAAGTTGCTTTCCACTCAATCCTTTATTCCACCACAGCCAAATCGGTGAGGAGAGTTGAGTGTTGGGGAGATTATCATTTGAAGCACAAGAGCAAGGAGTTCATCATCACCAACACCATCTATTACCTTTTGGAGGTGGTGCCTCCTAGATTGGTTAGGTGTCGCTTGGGAGCCTCCGTCAAGATGTGGAGTTGAACCAAGAAGTTTGTAAGGGCAAGGAGATCGCCTACTTCGTGAAGATCTACCCCGAGTAAGGCTAGTCCTCCGTGGACGTAAGCCATGATGGCATAGACAAGGTTGCTTCTTCGTGGACCCTTCGTGGGTGGAGCCCTCCGTGGACTCTCGCAGCCGTTACCCTCCGTGGGTTGAAGTCTCCATCAACGTGGATTGACGATAGCACCACCTATCGGAACCACGAGAAAAATCTCCGTGTCTCCAAATTGCGTTTGCTCTTCACAATCTCTCTCTTACTATTTATGCAATTTACTTTCCGCTGCCCCATACTCTAGAATTGCATGTGTAGTATGTTGCTCGACTTGTATGCATGATGCTTGACTTGATCTTCATTGTGAACTTGCTAAAAAACTTATGTTAATCAAAAGGCATAAACTTTTATCTTGTCAAGTTGTCTAATCACCCCCCCCTCTAGACACTCTTGCCTTTAACGATCCTACACTATACAATTGGCCTCAGAACCTGGTATGACGCCTTTGAAGGTCGTCTTTTATGTTTAATCCTTGAGGGGTCTATGCCCATCTTGCGCACTGTATCCTGATAAAGCAGGTTCAGGATACTGCCGCCGTCCATCAGGACTCTCGTGAGGTGAAATCCATCGACGATTGGGTCTAAAACAAATGCGGCGAATCCGCCATGGCGGATACTGGTCGGATGGTCTCTTCGATCGAAAGTGATCGGGCAAGAGGACCATGGATTGAACTTAGGGGCGACTGGCTCCATCGCGTATACGTCCCTTAGTGCACGCTTCCGCTCCCTCTTGGGTATATGGGTTCGTATATCATGTTCACCGTCCGCACTTGTGGGGGGAAACCCTTCTGTCCTCTACTGTTCGGCGGTCGGGTCTCTTCCTCGTCGTTGCTGTGCAGCCCCTTGTCGTTGTTTTCGCAATTAACTTGCTGCTCGCTTAAATACCCAACAATCTCTGTTGGTGTGGTTAGCTGGCTTTTGAAGTGCCATGTATCTGGCATGAGCGGTCGAGTATTCGGTCCAAATTGGACGGACCCGGAGTGGTTCTTTTGAATGGCTTCTTCCGCTGACCGGGTTTAGAGCCTCGGAATACAGCGTTAACTGCCGTATTCTCCTTGTCGTCGCCGTTAACGCGGCGTTTATTTTTGCTTCGACGCGACCTGCCATTGTGGTCCTTAGTGTCCGGACTACCAGCATTTTTGCCGAGGTTGTTGCTTCGGGCTAGCCAGCTATCCTCTCCCGCCTGAAGCGGGTCATTAATGATGTGAGGGCTGCCATGGATTTGGCTTTTCTGTCCTAGGTGCGGGCTAGCCACTCGTCGCGGATGTTATGTTTGAAGGCTGCGAGGACCTCTGCATCCGGACGGTCGAACAATTTGATTTTTCTTTGTTAAGAACCGTGTCGAGAATTATCCGGCGATTAAATCTGGCTGCTGGATTATGTGGCTTAGGTCATCGGCGTCTGGTGGTCGCATGTATGTGCCCTGGAAGTTGTCGAGGAATGCGGCTTCCAGGTCCTCCCAACACCCAATCGACTCTGCGGGCAGGCTGTTAAGCCAATGCCGTGCTGGTCCTTTAAGCTTGAGCGGTAGATATTTGATGGCGTGGAGATCGTCACCGCAGGCCATATGGATGTGAAGGAGATAATCTTCGATCCAAACCGCGGGCTCTGTCGTGCCATCGTAGGATTCAATGTTTACGGGTTTAAACCCTTCAGGGATTTGATGATCCATTACTTCGTCAGTGAAGCATAGCGGGTGTGCGGCGCCTCTGTATTGAGCAATATCACGACGTAGCTCCAGGGAGCATTGTCTGCTGTGTTCGGCCCGGCCGGAGTTATCGTATCCGGCTCGACGGTATTCGTCGTGGGTCGTGGGGCGCCCACGTGATCCATAAATAGATCTGGATTGTCTTGCCTTATCCTCCAATATATCCCGCAAGTCCGGTAGCGTTCCCGTGGCTTCATACTTTTCGAGCGATGCGAGTGCGGTCTTGATGGAAGGCTGGATGCCTCTCGCGCGACCACGGGGTGGTCGGTCGGCCGTATTGTGCGCTGGTGATGAAGGTATGTATGCTTCCTCTTCTAATCGGGGGAGCAACTTGCGTTTTGGGTAGCTCTTGGAGGGGCGTTCGAGTTCATACTCTTCGGCCGCGAGGACCTCGGTCCATCTGTCGGCCAGCAGGTCTTGATCAGCTTGAAGCTGCTGCTGCTTTTTCTTTAGGCTATTTGCTGTGGCCATTAGCCTGCGTTTGAAACGCTCCTGTTCGACGGGATCGTCGGGCACGACGAATTCGTCGTCGTTGAGGCTTGCCTCGTCTCCGGAGGGGGGTATGTAATTATCATCCTCGACCTCTTCGTCTGCCGCTCTCTCGTGAGGGCTTGCTTCTGCATCCTCCTGCGCTGAATCTTGCAGGAGGGGATTGTCTTCGGCACTCTATGGGGTGTTATTATCCCCTGTGCTGGAACCTCCATTCTTGCTGTGGCGGGATTTAGAGCGGCGCCGCTGACGTCGGTGCTTGGGCTGTTTCTTTAAGGAATCTTCCTCCGCTGCTTCTTCCCCGTCCCCATCTTTTGGGGTGTCCACCATGTATATGTCATATGACGTCCTCACTAACCATGTAATATAACATAACTAGTTGGGCACTTGTCTGATAAAGCACTAATGACCCCTACGCCTGGTCTCCATGCATACCCCGGTTTTTCATAACCGAGAGGGTATTCGGTGTTGAGGAACGTAGTAATTTCAAAAAAATTCCTACGCACACGCAAGATCATGGCGATGATATAGCAACGAGGGGAGAGTGTTGTCTCGTACCCTCGTGAGACCGAAGCGAAGCGTTGGCGCAGCGTAGAGGAAGTAGTCGTCGTCCTCCCGTCCGACCGATCCAAGCACCGTTACTCCGGCACCTCCGAGTTCTTGACACGCGTACAGCTCGATGGCGCACCCTCGATCTCCAATCCAGAGAGGCGCCGAGGGGAGTTCCGTCGAGACGACGGCGTGGTGGCGATCTTGATGTTCTCTGTTGCGGGGCTTCGCCTAAGCACCGCTACAATATGACCGAGGTGTAATATCGTGGAGGGGGCACGCTGCACGGCTAAGGAACGATCAATGATCAACTTGTGTGCTCTAGGGTGCCCCCTACCCCCGTATATAAAGGAGGGAGGGAGGAGGTGGCCGGCCCAAGGGGGGGCGCGCCATAGGAGGAGGAAACCTACTCCAAGTAGGTTTCCCCTCTTTTTCCTAATCCATGTTGGAGGGGGAAGGAAGGAGTACTAGTAGTAGGAAGGAAGAGGGGAAGGAGAAAGGAAGGGGGGCCCCCCTCCCCAATCGGATTGGGCTTGGGGGGGCGCGCCCCCCTCCTTTGCTCCTTCTCCCTTCCTCCCACTTGGGCCCAATAAGGCCCATATACTTACCGGGGGGTTCCGGTAACCTCCCGGAGCTCCGGTATATTCCCAAACTCTCCCGGAACCTTTCCGGTGTCCAAATATATCTGTCCAATATATCTATCTTTATGTCTCGACCATTTCGAGACTCCTCGTCATGTCCGTGATCACATCCGGGACTCCGAACAACCTTCGGTACATCAAAATACATAAACTCATAATATAAGCATCATCGAAACCTTAAGCGTGTGGACCCTACGGTTCGAGAACAATGTAGACATGACCGAGACATGTCTCGGTCAATAACCAATAGCGGGACCGGATGTCCATATTGGTTCCTACATATTCTCTGAAGATCTTTATCGGTCAAACCGCATAACAACATACGTTGTTCCCTTTGTCATCGGTATGTTACTTACCCGAGATTTGATCATCGGTATCAATACCTAGTTCAATCTCGTTACGGTAAGTCTCTTTACTCGTTCCGTGTCGTCATCTCATAACTAACTCATTAGTTACATGCTTGCAAGGCTTAGGTGATGAGTATTACCGAGAGGGCCCAGAGATACCTCTCCGACAATCGGAGTGACAAATCCTAATCTCGAATTATGCCAACTCAACATGTACCTTCGGAAACACCTGTAGTACTCATTTATAATCACCCATTACGTTGTGACGTTTGGTAGTACCAAAGTGTTCCTCCGATGGCAGGAGTTACACAATTCTCATAGTTACGAGGAACATGTATAAGTCATGAAGGAAGCAATAGCAGAATACTAAACGATCAAGTGCTAAGCTAACGGGATGGGTCATGTCAATCACATCATTCTCCTAATGATGTGATCCCATTTAATCAAATGACAACACATGTCTATGGTTAGGAAACATAACCATCTTTGATTAATGAGCTAGTCAAGTAGAGGCATACTAGTGACTATATGTTTGTCTATGTATTCACACATGTATCATGTTTCCGGTTAATACAATTCTAGCATGAATAATAAACATTTATCATGATATGAGGAAATAAATAATAACTTTATTATTGCCTCTAGGGCATATTTCCTTGAGCTCCCACTTGCACTAGAGTCAATAATCTAGATTACATAGTAATGATTCTAACACCCATGGAGTCTTGGTGCTGATCATGTTTTGCTCGTGAGAGAGGCTTAGTCAGCGGTGCGCAACATTCAGATCCGTATGTATCTTGTAAATCTCTATGTCTCCCACTTGGACTTGGTCCCGAATGGAATTGAAGCATCTCTTGATGTGCTTGGTCCTCTTGTGAAATCTGGATTCCTTTGCCAAGGCAATTGCACCATATTGTCACGAGAAGATCTTCATTGGTCGATGCACTAGGTATGACACCTAGATCGGAAATGAACTCCTTCATCCGCACTCCTTCATTTGCTGCTTGAAGCAGCTATGTACTCCGCTTCACATGTAGATCCCGCCTGACGCTTTGTTTAGAACTGCACCAACTCACAGCTCCACCGTTTAATATAAACACGTATCCGGTTTGCGATTTAGAATCGTCCGGATCGGTGTCAAAGCTTACATCGAAGTAACCATTTACGACTAGCTCTTTGTCACCTCCATATCGAGAAACATATCCTTAGTCCTTTTCGGTATTTTAGGATGTTCTTGACCGCTGTCGATGATCCACTCTGGATTACTTTGGTACCTACTGCTGCTTATTGCTAAGCATCGTCAGTCTGGTACACAGATTGCATACATGATAGAGCCTATGGCTGAAGCATAGGAACACCTTTCATTTTCTCTCTATCTTCTGTTGTGGTGGGGCATTGAGTTTGACTCAACTTCACACCTTGTAGCACAAGCAAGAATCCTTTCTTTGCTCGATCCATTTTGAACTTTTCAAAATTTTGTCAAGGTATGTGCTTTGTGAAAGTCCTATTAAGCGTCTTGATCTATCTCTATAGATCTTGATGCCCAATATGTAAGCAGCTTCACCGAGGTCTTTCATTGAAAAACTTTTATTCAAGTATCCCTTTATGCTATCCAGAAATTCTATATCATTTCCAATTAATAATATGTCATCAACATATAAAACTAGAAATGCTCTGAGCTCCCACTCACTTTCTTGTAAATCAGAGCTTCTCCAAAAGTCATATAAAACCATATCTTTGATCACCTTGTCAAAGTGTTTATTCCAACTCGAGATGCTTGCACCAGTCCATAAATGGAGCGCTGGAGATTGCACACTTTGTTAGCACCTTTTGGATCAACAAAACCTTGAGCTGCATCATATACAACTCTTCTTCTAGAAATCCATTCAAGAATGCAGTCTTGACATCCATTTGCCAAATTTCATAATCATGAAATGCAGCAATAGCTAACATGATTCGGACAGACTTAAGCATCGCTACGGGTGAGAAAGTCTCATCGTAGTCAACCCCTTGAACTTGTCGAAAACCTTTACGCAACAAGTCGAGCTTTGTAGAACGATAACATTACCATCAGCGTCGATCGTCTTCTTAAAGATCCATTTATTCTCAATGGCTTGTCGATCATCGGCAAGTCAACTAAAGTCCATACTTTGTTTTCATACATGGATCCCATCTCAGATTTCATGGCCTCTAGCCATTTTGCAGAATCTGGGCTCATCATCGCTTCCTCATAGTTCATAGGTTCATCATGGTCAAGTAACATAACTTCCAGAATAGGATTACCGTACCACTCTGGTGCGGATCTTACTCTGGTAGACCTACGAGGTTCAGTAGAAACTTGATCTGAAGTTTCATGATCAATATCATTAGCTTCCTCACTAATTGGTGTAGTTGTCACAGAACCGGTTCTTGTGATGAACTACCTTCAATAAGGAGTAGATACAATTATCTCATCAAGTTCTACTTTCCTCCCACTCACTTCTTTCGAGAGAAACTCCTTCTCTAGAAAGGATCTGAATTTAACAACGAAAATCTTGCCCTCGGATCTGTGATAGAAGGTGTACCCAATAGTCTCCTTTGGGTATCCTATGAAGACACATTTCTCCGATTTGGGTTCGAGCTTATCGGTTGAAGTTTCTTCACATAAGCATCGCAGCCCCAAACTTTAAGCGACAACTTTGGTTTCTTGCCAAACCATAGTTCATAAGGCGTCGTCTCAACAGATTTTGATGGTGCCCTATTTAGCGTGAATGCGGCCGTCTCTAAAGCATAACCCCAAGCGATAGCGGTAAATCGGTAAGAGACATCATAGATCGTACCATATCAAGTAAAAAATACGATTCGACGTTCGGACACACCATTTCGTTGTGGTGTTCGGTGGCGTGAGTTGCGAAACTATTCCGCATTGTTTCAAATGTAAACCAAACTCGTAACTCAAATATTCTCCTCCACGATCAGATCGTAGAAACTTTATTTTCTTGTTACGATGATTTGCTACTTCACTCTGAAATTCTTTGAACTTTTCAAATGTTTCAGACTTGTGCTTCATCAAGTAGATATACCCATATCTGCTCAAATCATCTGTGAAGGTGAGAAAATAACGATATCCGCCACGAGCCTCAACATTCATCGGGCCACATACATCTGTATGTATGATTTCCAACAAATTTATTGCTCTCTCCATTGATCCGGAGAACGGTGTTTTGGTCATCTTGCCCATGAGGCACGGTTCGCAAGTACCAAGTGATTCATAATCAAGTGATTCCAGAAGTCCATCAGTATGGAGTTTCTTCATGCGTTCTACACCGATATGACCTAAACGGCAGTGCCACAAATATGTTGCACTATCATTATCAACTCTGCATCTTTTGGCCTCAACATTATGAATATGTGTATCACTACTATCGAGATTCAATAAAATAGACCACTCTTCAAGGGTGCATGACCATAAAGATATTACTCATATAAATAGAACAACCATTATTCTCTGATTTAAATGAATAACCGTCTCGCATCAAACAAGATCCAGATATAATGTTCATGCTCAACACAGCACCAAATAACAATTATTCAGGTCTAAAACTAATCCCGATGGTAGATGTAGAGGTAGCGTGCCGACCGCGATCACATCGACTTTGGAACCATTTCCCACGCGCGCCGTCACCTCGTCCTTAGCTAATCTTCGCAATCCATAGTCCTGTTTGAGTTGCAAATGTTAGCAATGTAACCGATATCAAATACCAGTGCTCTGCGAGCATTAGTAAGGTACACATCAATAACATGTATATCACATATACCTTTGTTCACTTTGCCATCCTTCTTATCCGCCAAATACTTGGGGCAGTTCCGCTTCGATGTCGATCGCTTGCGGTAGAAGCACTCGATTTCAGGGCTTAGGTCCGACTTGGGTTTCTTCTCTTGAGCAGCAACTTGTTTGCTGTTCTTTTGAAGTTCCTTCTTCTTCCCTTTGCCCTTCTTCTTGAAACTAGTGGTCTTGTTGACCATCAACACTTGATGCTCCTTCTCTATTTCTACCTCCATGACTTTCAAAGATCGCGAATAGCTCGGAATAGTCTTGTTCATCCCTTGCATATTATAGTTCATCACAAAGCTCTTGTAGCTTGGTGGCGATGATTGGAGAATTACATCAATGGCGCTATCATCCGGAAGATTAACTCCCGGTTGAATCAAGTGATTATTATACCCGGACATTTTGAGTATATGCTCACCGACTTGTGAACTGTTCTCCTCCATCTTGCAGTATAGAACTTATTGGAGACTTCATATCTCTCAATCCGGGCATTTGCTTGAAATATTAACTTCAACTCTGGAACATCTCATATGCTCCATGGCGTTCAAAACGTCGTTGAAGACCGGTTCTAAGCCGTAAAGCATGGCACACTAAACTATAGAGTAGTCATCGACTTTGCTCGCGGACATTCTTAACGTCGTCGGTTGCATCGGCAGGCAGGCACGCACCCAGTGGTGCTTCGGGGCGTAACTCTTCTATGCAGCAATGAGGATAATCCTCGAGTTACGGACCCGATCCGTGTAATTGCTACCATCATCTTTCAACTTTGCTTTCTCAAGGAACGCATTAAAATTCAACGGAACAACAAAGACGAGCCATCTATCTACAAACAAACATAGACAAGCAAAATACTATCGGTACTAAGTTCATGATAAATTTAAGTTCAATTAATCATATTACTAAAGAACTCCCACTTAGGCGACATCTCTCTAGTCATCTAAGTGATCACGTGATCCAAATCAACTAAACCATGTCCGATCATCACGTGAGATGGAGTAGTTTCAATGGTGAACATCTCTATGTTGATCATATCTACTATATGATTCACGCTTTCGACCTTTCGGTCTCCGTGTTCCGAGGCCATATCTGTATATGCTAGGCTCGTCAAGTATAACTTTGAGTATTCGCGTGTGCAACTGTTTTGCACCGTTGTATTTGAGCGTAGAGCCTATCACACCCGATCATCACGTGGTGTCTCAAAGATGAAGAACTTTTGCAGCGGTGCATACTCGGGAGAACACTTCTTGATAATTAGTGAGAGATCATCTTAAAATGCTACCGTCAATCAAAGCAAGATAAGATGCATAAAGGATAAACATCACATGCAATCAATATAAGTGATATGATATGGCCATCATCATCTTGTGCTTGTGATCTCCATCTCGAAGCACCGTCGTGATCACCATCGCCACCTTGGCGCGACACCTTGATCTCCATCGTAGCATCGTTGTTGTTTCGCCATCTATTGCTTCTCGACTATCGCTACCGCTTAGTGATAAAGTAAAGCAATTACTGTATGCGTTGCATTTCATACAATAAGCGACAACCATATGGCTCCAGCCGATTGCCGATAACCGGTTACAAAACATGATCATCTCATACAATAAAATATAGCATCACGTCTTGACCATATCATATCACAACATGCCTGCAAAAACAAGTTAGGCGTCCTCTACTTTGTTGTTGCAAATTTTACGTGGCTGCTACGGGCTTAGCAAGAACCGTTCTTACCTCGCATCAAAACCACAGCGATAGTTTGTCAAATAGACTCGTTTTAACCTTCACAAGGACGGGCGTAGCCTTTTCAGTTCAACTAAAGTTGGAGAAACCGACACCGCTTGTCACTGTGTGCAAAGCACGGCGGTAAAACCAGTCTCGCATAAGCGTCTGGCGTAATGTCGGTCGGGCGCTTCATCCAACAATACCGCTGAACCAAAGTATGACATCTTGGTAGGCGGTATGACTTATATCGTCCACAACTCATTTGTGTTCTACTCGTGCATATAACATCAATGCGTAAAACCTAGGCTCGGATGCCCTTTGTTGGGGAGCGTAGTAATTTCAAAAAATTCCTCGCACACGCAAGATCATGGTGATGATATAGCAGCGAGGGAGAGTGTTATCTATGTACCCTCGTGAGACCGAAGCGGGCGTTGACGCAACATAGAGGAAGTAGTCGTCGTCCTCCCGGTCCGACCGATCCAAGCACCGTTACTCGGCACCTCCGAGTTCTTGACACGCGTGCAGCTCGATGGCGCACCCTCGATCTCCAATCCAGAGAGGCGCCGAGGGGAGTTCCGTCGGACGACGGCGTGGTGACGATCTTGATGTTCTCTGTCGCAGGCTTCGCCTAAGAACCGCTACAATATGACCGAGGTGTAATATCGTGGAGGGGCACCGCACACGGCTAAGGAACGATCAATGATCAACTTGTGTGCTCTAGGGTGCCCCTACCCCGTATATAAAGGAGGGAGGGAGGAGGTGGCCGGCCCAAGGGGCGCACCATAGGAGGAGAAACCTACTCCAAGTAGGTTTCCCTCTTTCCTAATCCATGTTGGAGGGAAGGAAGGAGTACTAGTAGTAGGAAGGAAGGGGGAAGGAGAAAGGAAGGGGGGCGGCCCCCTCCCCAGTCGGATTGGGCTTGGGGGCGCCCCCTCCTTCTCCTTCTCCTTCCTCCCACTTGGGCCCAATAAGGCCCATATACTTACCGGGGGTTCGGTAACCTCCGAACTCGGTATATTCCCAAACTCTCCGGAACCTTTCGGTGTCCAAATATATCCGTCCAATATATCAATCTTTATGTCTCAACCATTTGAGACTCCTCGTCATGTCCGTGATCACATCCGGGACTCGAACAACCTTGGTACATCAAAATACATAAACTCATAATATAAGCATCATCGAAACCTTAAGCGTGCGGACCCTACGGTTCGAGAACAATGTAGACATGACCGAGACATGTCTCGGTCAATAACAATAGCGGGACCTGGATGTCCATATTGGTTCCTACATATTCTCGAAGATCTTTATCGGTCGAACCGCATAACAACATACATTGTTCCCTTTGTCATGGGTATGTTACTTACCCGAGATTTGATCGTCGGTATCAATACCTAGTTCAATCTCGTTACGGTAAGTCTCTTTACTCATTCCGTGTCGTCATCTCATAACTAACTCATTAGTTACATGCTTGCAAGGCTTAGGTGATGAGTATTACCGAGAGGGCCCAGAGATACCTCTCCGACAATCGGAGTGACAAATCCTAATCTCGAATTATGCCAACTCAACATGTACCTTCGGAAACACCTGTAGTACTCCTTTATAATCACCCAGTTACGTTGTGACGTTTGGTAGTACCCAAAGTGTTCCTCCGGTAAACGGGAGTTACACAATTCTCATAGTTACAGGAAGATGTATAAGTCATGATGGAAGCAATAGCAGAATACTAAACGATCAAGTGCTAAGCTAACGGGATGGGTCATGTCAATCACATCATTCTCCTAATGATGTGATCCCATTTAATCAAATGACAACACATGTCTATGGTTAGGAAACATAACCATCTTTGATTAATGAGCTAGTCAAGTAGAGGCATACTAGTGACTATATGTTTGTCTATGTATTCACACATGTATCATGTTTCCGGTTAATACAATTCTAGCATGAATAATAAACATTTATCATGATATGAGGAAATAAATAATAACTTTATTATTGCCTCTAGGGCATATTTCCTTCATTCGGACACACTCCGGACTCTAGGGTCCCGAGGTTGAAGCGAAAAGGTCTGCAAAGACAAATGATCTACAATCCGGCTAGAAGGCATTTTACATGTCATTTTAAAATACATCGTCAAATTGACTGACTGTACTCCTCTTCAATCCCGTCTAACAGGCTGTCTAATTTACAGTCCCGTTGGGAATACTTAGCGGCCAACTCTACTTGGCCGTACATTAAGCTCACATGGATCTCCTTCCCATCGGGCCCCACAGGTCCGACCTCGGCCTTGTGGTTCGGATCCGCCTTCTTGTACCGCGTCTTCACCATAGCCCAGGCCTCCCTAGTGCCTTGACGGCAGGCCGATATCTTCCACAGACGGAAGCGCTGCCGTGCTCCCTGAAGCTTCTCCGCAAGCCCTCCAAGGCCCTCGGGTAGGGAGATGGACAGCCATAAGGCCTGGGCGACGCCACTCATCGCCTGCCAAACACGTTCGTGCAGTTGCACCAGCTCGGGAAGTTGGTCACCCGTTGAACCGGGCATTTGCTCCGCAGGGCGACCTGTGAGCACACCTACAGACACATTTCTGTCAATCGATTTCCTCGCCGGATTCTTCTTTTCAAAAGAGTCTGCTCAAGCACTTACTATAAATGCCGGCAAGCGCTGATTATCCTTCACGGGCAGCTGCAGTGGGCCCGAACACCTTTAGCTCTTCTCCCAAGCGGGTGTGGGCATCTTGGAGTTTGTTCCTCTCCTGCTGCACCTTCATAAGCACCCTCTCGCCGGCCTTCTGCTGGCGTAGTAGCTGTTGCTTGTCCGGATCAAGTCCGGCAACATCTGCAATATTATTGTCAGCCTTATACGCACGCAGCACACCTCTTATCTTTTTGAAATATGTGTTACCGGAGGCGGTCTCTGTGTCTCCTCCTGCGGCGGCTAGTGCGGCCTCAAGTTGGGCCTTGCACTCTTGAAGCTCCTGGGACAATTGGGTATTCTTCTCCGTAAGATCCTGCTTATCATATGATCCTTAAATCAGTTATTCTAACTACTTTAAGTCTCGGGGGCTACTTGCATATATAACTATTAAAATTTCTTACCCGTATGTCCTTCACATACTGCTCCGTGGCTCTGGTTAAACCATCTTGAGCGGCACGAAGGTGCGCGTCTCCCGCATTAAAGGCATTCAACACCTCCGGGGAGAAACGCGTGTCACGAAGAACTGTCCGGCGGCGCCTGTGATTCATGGCGCTCTCCACCTCAGACCTGGTGGTGGACAGCCTGTCGGCATCCTCCATTGGAGGAGCATCCGGCTCGCGCCTTGCGCTCGCCTCCCCCTCCGGACCAGGTGTTAGAGCCTGGCTGGCGGAGGCTTGGTTGGCAACCTCTCCGGGCACAGTCCGGCGAGCGCTCTTTCTCCTGGAAAAGTCTTGAGCATTAATATATCTCACAAGAGTCTTTTCCTTTAAAACTGTGGCGTACCATACCGTTGCAGCGACGTTTCAATTCGCACCGCACGCCTCTTCCGCCTGCTAGGCGAGGCGGCGCTTGTTGGTCGGGCGCGCGGATCGACTTCTGCCTTGAAGGCACCTCCTGCGAGACACCATTGGTATACGGCGGTCAAAAATAAGCACGGACGAAGTAATGGTGTCAAGGGCCCGGTCATAGTTACCTGGGAAGCCAGAGATAAACCGGGGTAGTCAGCCGTAATGGCGACTAGAGCATTATCCATGCTAAGTTGGTGGAACACCCCGTCAATCAGCTCCACCTTTATGTCGGATCCTCTTGGAGGCGGATCTAGGATCTTCTCGGATCCTCGGGTTGTGGGCCGATTGTATATGCCCTCCACATCCCGGCGCAGTTCCTGCGTCGAAATCATAAGGTAAGACATTTAACTTTGAAAGCACGGATCGGGTAGATAAACGTCCGCTTACCCAGCTCCAAGGGTTATTTTTTTTGACTATGAACAGTAGGGTAAAACCCCACTGTAATTTTTATATTAATAATTAAATAAACAAAGGTGTCTTGCAGGCTTGAGGTAAGCCCACATAAAGAAATAAGGGAAAAACTAAAAAAGAAAGGAAAGAAGGAAGGAAGGAATAAAAGAAAAGAAAGTAGAAGAAAAAGCAAAAGAAAGAAAAAGAAAAGAAAAGGGAAAAAGCTATGAATAAGTACAAATAGAAATTACAACAAGGCCTCCAGCCATTGGTTGAATTGGTTCGAATGCTTCTTCTTCATTCTGAATCTTAAAAGCTTGAGCTCCTCCAGGAAGATGAATCTCCAACCTTGAAAGGATGGTGTAATGTTTTCGAATATTTTGTTGTTTCTGCTTATCCAAATTTCCCATGCTCCTAGGATGATGATCTCCATGTAAAAAGGGTATTGCAGTTTGTCCTTTAGATCCTGAAATGCTTCCAGAACTGACAGGTTTTGTGTTCTAGTTGGACAAATATAGTCCCAGCATTGTTGCACAAAAGGGCATCCCGAGCAGGTGATGAAGTGTTTCTTCTGTTGACAATCATTGATACTGCAGTTGTAAGCTTCGGCACAAAATTCTTCCTTCTAAGCAAATTTCTAGTGTTAACTCTGTCATGCGATAGTTGCGGAAAAAAACTTTATGTTTTGGTGACATGAGCTTTGCGGATCCAAGCTGAAATGGGGAGGTGCTTGCTTATGGCCTATTAGTACCTTATATGCTTAGATGGAAGAGTATGTGTCTTTACCCCAGATGTAACTCCAAGTATCTAAAGATTCGAGAAATTCAGATTGTCTCATTGAGATGCAAATATCCTCCATTTCCATGAACTCCTCATATGCCTCTGTTGTCAATGGTAAGAAGAATAGGTCTGAAGATACTCATGCTGCGATTACTGCTTTGTATGTTCATTTGTGGATTTCTCACAAAAGAGTGCAATGGTGTAACTTGTGCTTGAGTACAGCCTGGTGCCAAAGATCATCCCAAAATAAGCACTGACCCCATCTCCCACATTGCATCTAGCAATAGCTTTGTAGTGATCGAAAGTGCCAAGTTTGATTTCCACCAAAATGAACCCACCATGTTGTCCCACAGTAGCTGTCCATCAACGTAGTATGTTTCCCATATTAAGTTGACCCATGGTATATCATGCTGTTGAAAAATTTGTGTAGGTTCTTCATTAGCGGTGTTTTGTTGTGAGTGAAAATATCCAGTACCCCAGGCCTCCACGATCCTTGGAGTGCAAAGCGATAGTCCAAGCAACTAGAGCGAGCTGCGGTCCTCCATATCTGGGCTTCTCCAAAGACAGTGCCTTAGGTATTTTACAATCTGGTTTTTTATAGTGATAGGAATGTCCAGACATGTCATGAAGAACACAACTAAAGAAGTTAGCACTGACTTTACCAGGCATTAATTTTCTGCTGAGTCATGAAGATGGATAGTCACCCAACCTTTTGCAACCACTGTTGACTAGAGGCAAACATTGTTCCACAGTGGGCTTATAGATACCTAATGGGAGTCCTAGGTAATTGAAAGGGAAGTGTCCTCTTGCACATTGTAGTGTGTTTGTGAATAACTCAACCCTATCTTCATTAATGTTTAGAGGAACCAAAAAGACTTCCCATAATTCACTTTGAGTCTTGTAGCTGAGGCAAAAGTGTTGATAAAGCTTTCGAACGAGCAGTTGCCTAGTATCCGCTGCATAATCACAGTGTCATCGCATATTGCACAATAGGGAAATGTGGGCAGGAGTTCACTTGTAGTGGTGCGGATAGTAAATTCAACCTCATTGCTCTGTTTAAGATAGATTGTAACATATCTGCTGCCAAAGACAAAAATTAGTGGTGAATAAGGATCTCCTGTCTTACTCCCCTCTTGATGTAGAATTTCTTCCACAGTACTCCATTTAGAAGTCTGAAAGATGTTCTTTGTGGAGAATAAGCTTTTCATCCAAGAGATCCACATGTGACCAAAACCTTTAGCTTTAAAAATATCCAATATTGCTTCATGCTCAATTGTATCAAAAGCTTTTTCAAAGTCCAGTTTAACAACTAAGATTTCTTCCCTGGATTTATGACATTGGTGAAATGTATTCATAAGCCCATTCTAGGCAGTCCTGAATCACTCTGTCTTTAAGGAAACCATACTGATTGATATGAACCATCTGCAGAATTACTCCTTGTAACCTGTTTGCCAGAATCTTTGTGATTATCTTGAGTACCCCATTAAGCAGAGAAATTGGTCTGAAGTCATTTGGAGTAAGTGGCACTTCTTTCTTAGGAATAAGTGTGATGAAGAATAAGTGGCAGCTCCAAGGGTTATTCATGGAGAATCCATTCAGTGGACTCATTTGGAGGAAGTCCTCTTTCTCTCCCTTATACAACCCGGACAGGATCTTCACCAGATCTGCGGCCGATCCCGGCCCCTTGCGGCCATGACGGGTGGCGTCATTCTCCCCGTTGAAATCCCACATGGGGTGGCCCCTATATTGGAGCGGCTGCACTCCTCGCATAATGCACGTGGCCATGACTCCAATCATGGTCAATCCGGAATGAGCCAACAACCTTATCCGGCCCATCAGATAATGAACGCTCCTGTCATCCTCCTGTTGAGGACTCCGCGGGCGCCAACTCAGGCGTTCCTTCAGAGGAGCGTTGCTGAACTCCGGGAGGTCGATTCGAACTGGGTCCGGCAGTGGAGCATCTTCCACATAAAACTATTCCGAAGGCCAGTCTTCGGACGCCTTCTTTGGGGTTCCGGATAGATATCCGGCCCCGGCGATGCGCCATATTTCGGCTCCGCCCACTTGATATATCGACCCCTCGTGAGAACGGGGTAAGAAGCAAAACAATCTCTTCCACAGTGAAAAATGGGGCTCGATGCCCAAGAACAGCTCGTAAAGAGCTACGAAACCCGCAATGTGCAGAATGGAGGCGGGCGTAAGGTGATGAAGCTGGAGTCCGTAGAACTCTAGAAGCCCCCGGAGGAACGGATGTATGGGAAATCCGAGCCCCCTTATTAGATAAGGGACGAAGCACACCCGCTCTCCTTTGGTGCCTATATAAACCGGAGGGTTTTAGTCCGTAGGACGAACAACAATCATACCATAGGCTAGCTTCTAGGGTTTAGCCTCCTTGATCTCATGGTAGATCCACTCTTATACTACCCATATCATCAATATCAATCAAGTAGGAGTAGGGTTTTACCTCCATCGAGAGGGCCCGAACCTGCGTAAAAACATCATGTCCCTTGTCTCCTGTTACCATCCGCCTAGACGCACAGTTCGGGACCCCCTACCCGAGATCCGCCGGTTTTGACACCGACAGAGGGGAAAACACTATATGATCCAACTATATTAACAAATCCCCCGATACGTCAAGATCGTGCCATCAAGAACATGAGAGAGAGCGAGAGCGAGAGAGAGAGATTAAACACATAGCAACTAGTACAAACCCTCAACCAAGAGGGTGGACTACTCCCTCCTCATCATGGTGGCCGCCGAGATGATGAAGATGTATACCGGTGATGATCCCCCCCTCCTCCGGCGGAGTGCCGGAACGGGGTCTAGATTGGTTTTTCGTAGCTACACAGGCTTACAGCGGCTGAACTTCTGATTAGGGTCTCTGCGAGTGTTTTTGGAATATTTGACGATTTATAGGGCGAACAGGAGGCCACTGAGGTGGGCACAACCAACCTGGGCGCGCCTTGGCCCCCAGGCATGCCCTGGTGGGTTGTTCCCCCTTCGGGACACCCCCAGGTGCTTCTCTGGCCCATTGGATGTCTTTTGGTCCAAAAAAATCTCCAAAAAGTTTCGCTGCATTTGGACTCCGTTTGATATTCATTTTTTGCGATGTAGAAAACAAGTAAAAAAAAACAGCAAGTGGCGCTGGGCACTACGTCAGTAGGTTATTCCCAAAAATGATATAAATTTGCTATAAAATGATTGTAAACCATCCAAGAATGATAATATAACAGCATGAATACTTCATAAATTATAGATATGTTGGAGATGTATCAACATCCCAAGCTTAATTCCTACTCGTCCTCGAGTAGTTAAATGATAAAAGAAATAATTTATGAAGTGTGAATGCTAGCAAAGTGCATAGGTTTGATCAATGATAATTTCAATCACTTTCCTTAGCATCATAACATCAACTCTTTCTCATAAAACTCATCATGACAAAGTAGCAACCAATTCACATGTTAAGGTTCAAACAATGAATTCTCTTGAAACTCAACAACCTATATTCTTAGTCACCAAACAATTGCAATTCAACTTATTCAACAGGGTATAAGTAAGAGCTCCACAACCATCATATAGTCTTCTATGATTGCTAACACTCACCGCATACACATGAGCAAAACGTTTCAACCGAACATATAGAAAGATAGGGGCTTATAATTTCGCCTCCCAATGTATTCACCTCAAGGGTGATCTCAATAATAATAACTCATGCTACCCATATCCAACTGGATATATGTGCCTAGATCTTTCCTCACCACATGATGCTTGCCAAAAGAGAAAAATAAAAAGGAATAGAGAGAAAAACTTTGACTCTTGCATGAAAGTAAATACATAAAAGTAAAAGGTAGGCCCTTCGCAGAGGGAAGCAGAGGTTGCCATGCACTATTTGTTTGTATGCTCAATCCCTTAGTGCAAAAGAACATCACGTTATATTGCCCCTTATGATAGCAACCTTTATTATGCAGTCAGTCGCTTTATTCTTTGCCATCACAAGTTCGTACAACGCTCAATTTTCCCTTACACTAAATGATCTAACACTTTTAGAAGCAATTTTTATTGCCTTATTGCACCAATGACAACTTACTTAAAGGATCTTACTCAGTACTTAGGTAGGTATGGTGGACTCTTGAGAATAAGATTTGGGTTTAAGGGTTTTTGGATGCACAAGTAGTATCTCTACTTGGTGCGGATTTTTTGGCTAGCGAAGATAGGGGGCTAGCACCACATGTTGAAGGATCTATGACAATATAACTTCTATGTGAATATGAACAAACATAAATCATTACATTGTGTTCCTTGTCCAATGTCAACAATTTTGGCATATAACATTTTGATGGGGGCTCACAATCACAAAAGATTTCCAAGATAATGTATTTGCATGTGAAAGTTCTCTTCCTTCTACTAATCATTCATGAATTGCTTGTATGACCAATATTGTGATTGTCAAGCTAACCCAATGTGAAGCTACCACTAGGCATGATATGAACATACAATTTCAACTTCATGATATTCAATTCACTCAACAATTTAATCATAGGATATAAGTGAAGCACAAGAGCAAATGACAAGCTACTCCAAAAAGATATAAGTGAAGATCAAGCGAGTAGTTAAGAAAATAGATAGCTATGTGAGGACTCTCTCTTATTTAAAACTTTCAGATCTAAGTATTTTATTAAAACAACAATCAAAACAAAATAAAATGGCATTCCAACAATATCACACATCATGTGAAGAAGCAAAAACTTAGGATCAACCGATACTAACCGATAATTGTTGATGAAGAAAGGTGGGATGCCTACCGGGGCATCCCCAAGCTTAGATGCTTGAGACTTCTTGAAATATTATCTTGGGATGCCTTGGTTATCCCCGAGCTTGGGCTTTTGTGTCTCCTTAATTCTTTTTATATCATGGTTTCCCTAAATCTTAAAAACTTCATCCACACAAAACTCAACAAGAACTCGTGAGATAAGTTAGTATAAATCAATGCAAAAACTTTATCATTATTTACTATAGGAAATCACTAAAATTATTATTCAACATTGCATGCTAAATGCCTCTGCATATTTAATAGTCCTATACTCGAATAGAATCATTAAACAAGCAAACATATGCAAACAATGCAAACATAACAGCAATCTGCCAAAACAGGACAGTCTGTAAAGAGTGCAATATTCATCATACTTCCCTAACTCCAAAAATTCTAAAAAATTACTGTATAAAATTTATCAAAGATTATTGTGCAAAATGTTTCAACATTTTATCACATTCTGAATTTTCTCAGGAATGTTTGCAACATCGATAAACTTTCTGTTTTGAAACAGCAACATGTAGACTTGCAAAATAAGCATGACAAAGGCTATACTTGACAGTTTTGTTGAAATAAAGATGCAAAACGTTATTATATATAACAGAAAACAAATCCTAGTAAAATGAAATTATGCTCCAAGCAAAACACATATAATGTCTGAATGAAAATATAGCTCCAAGTGAGGTTACCATAATGTTGGAGACAAAAGAGGAGATGCCTTCCGGGGCATACCCAAGCTTAGTTGCTTGGATCTTCCTTGAATATTACCTTGGGGTTCCTTGTGCATACCCATGGTTAGGGTCGTGTCACTCCTTATTCTCCTCATATCGATATCTCACCCAAAACTTGAAAACTTCAATCACACAAAACTTAACGTCACTTCGTGAGATAGGTTAGTATGATAAAGAGCAAACCATTTCACTTTCGTACTGTCAAAAACAAGATTCATAATTGTTTCCACACAATGCCTACTATAGCATATCATTTCCACAATTTATATTGAGCAATATAAGCCATAGAAACTAGGAAACAAGCAAACTATGCATTGAAAACAGAATCTGTCAAAAATAGAACAGTCTGAAGTAATATGTACTCTAACCATACTTATGCTACTCCAAAAGTTATGAAAATTAGGAAAACATAGATAATTTGTATGTCTATCACTTGTAAAAAATCAGATCAAAATCACATTCCAGTGAAGTTTGAAAATTCCTGGATTGAGCACAAAAGTTTCTGGTTTTGCACAGATTCAAGTCAACTATCATCCACACTATCCCAAAGGCTTTAGTTGGCACTTTATTGAAACAAAATAAATAAAACATGATTAATATATTAGCTTAATCATGTTAGCACACAAAAATAGAGGGGTAAATGTTGGGTTGTCTCCCAACAAGCGCTTTTCTTTAAAGCCTTTTAGCTAGGCATGATGAGTTCAATGATGCTCGCATAAAAGATAAGGATTGAAACACAAAAAGAGAGCATCATGAAGCATATGACTAGCACATTTAAGTCTAACCCACTTCCTATGCATACGGATTTTGTGAGCATATGTGAGCAAGAATCAACTAGAATAGGAAGGCAAAACAGGTATAACTTCAAAATTTTGAACACATAGAGAGGAAACATGATATTATTGCAATTCCTACAAGCATATATTCCTCCCTCATAATAATTTTTAGTAGCATCATGGATGAATTCAACAATATAACTATCACATAAAACATTCTTTTCATGATCCACAAGCACAGAAAATTTATTGCTCTCCACAGAAGCAAATGAATTCTCATCCATAGTAGTGGGAGCAAACTCAACAAAATAACTATCATGTGATTGAAAATTAAAATCATGATGACAAGTTTCATGGCTATCATTATTCTTTATAGCGTGCATGTCATCTCCATAATCATCATATATAGCAACTTTTTTTATCATAGTCAATTGAAACATCTTCCAAAGTAGTGGATCCATCATTAAATGAATTCATGACCTCTCTAAATCCACTTTCATCATTATAATCATAATAAATAGGAGGCATGCAATCATTATAACAAATTTGCACATCAAATCTTGGGGACTAAAAATATCATCTTCATAAAAAATAACATTCCCAAGCTTATCGCTTTGCATATCATTAGCATCATGGATATTCAAAGAATTCATACTAATAACATTGCAATCATGCTCATCATTCAAAGAGTTTTTTTCAAACATTTTATGGAATTGTTCTTCTATCAATTGAGCACTATTTTCCTTTCTATCATTTTCACGGAAGATATTATAAAGATGAATAATATGATGCAACCTCAATTCCATTTTTGTTGTAGTTTCCTTTTTATAAACCAAAAGAGTGATAAAGCAAGAAACTAAAAGATTCAATTGCAAGATCTAAAGATATACCTTCATGAACACACCTCCCTGGCAACGGCGCCAGAAAAGAGCTTGATGTCTACTATGCAACTTTATTCTTGTAGACTCGTGTTAGGCCTCCAAGCACAGAGTTTTGTAGGACAGTAGCAGTTTTCCCTCAAGTGGATGACCTAAGGCTTATCAATCCATGGGAGGTGTAGGATGAAGATGGTCTATCTCAAACAAACCTGCAACCAAATACAAGAATATCTTGTGTCCCCAACACACCTAATACAATGGCAAATTGTATAGGTGCACTAGGTCAGCGAAGAGATGGTGATAAAAGTGTAATATGGATAGTAAAAATATATTTTTATAATTTGAATAAATAAAAACATCAAGGTAGCAATTGATAAAACAAAGCACAAACGTATTGCAATGCTTGAAAACAAGGCTAGGATTCGTACTTTCGCTAGTGCAATCTCTCGATAGTGCTAATATAATTGGATCATATAACCATACCTCATGTGCGATGAAGAATCACTCCAAAGTTATTATCTAGCGGAGAACATAAGAAGAAATTGTTTGTAGGGTACGAAACCACCTCAAAGCTATTCTTTCCGATCGATCTATCCAAGAGTTCATACTAAAATAACACCAAAGCAAATTCAGATTCATAATACTCAATCCAACAGAAAGAACCTCAAGGAGTGCCCCAAGATTTCTACCGAAGAAACAAAGACAAGAATATGCATCAACCCCTATGCATAGATTACCCCAATGTCACCTCGGGAATCCACGAGTTGAGTGCCAAAACATATATCAAGTGAATCAATACGATACCCCATTGTCACCACGGGTATTCATAGCAAGACATTCATCAAGTGTTCTCAAATCCATAAAAGTATTCAATCCGATAAAACAAAATCTCAAAGGGAAAACTCAATTCATCACAATATAGAGAGGGGAAAATACCATATGATCCAACTATATTAACAAAGCCCCCGATACATCAAGATCGTGCCATCGAGAACACGAGAGAGAGAGAGAGAGAGAGAGAGATTAAACACATAGCTACTGGTACAACCCTAGCCCCGAGGGTGGACTAGTCCCTCCTCATCATGGTGGCCGTCGGGATGATGAAGATGGCCACCGGTGATGATCCCCCCTCCGACGGAGTGTCGGAATGGGGTCTAGATTGGTTTTTCATGGCTACAGAGGCTTGCGGCGGCGAAACTTCTGGTCTAGGGTCTCTGCGAGGGTTTTGGAATACTTGACCATGTATAGGGCGAAGAGGGGGTCCGGGAGGCCATTGAGGTGGGCACAACCCACCAGGGCGCGCTTGGGCTCCCAGACGTGCCCTGGTGGGTTGTGCCCCCTTGGGGCACCCCCCAGGTGCTTCTCTGGACCACTGGATGTCCTCTGGTCCATAAACATCTCCAAAAAGTTTTGCTGCATTTGGACTCCGTTTGAGGTTCATTTTTTGCGTTGTAAAAAACAATCAAAAACAGTAACTGGCATTGGGCACTATGTCAATAGGTTAGTCCCAAAAAATGATATAAATTTTCTATAAAATGATTGTAAAACATCCAAGAATGATAATATAATAGCACGAATACTTCATAAAGTATCGATACGTTGGAGACGGATCAGCCACCCCCGACCATCCCTCTAAACGGTGCACCAACGGATTCTTTCTCGGTGAACCTTGACACAACCCCTCCCACGCCCATCGGGAGAATATCCCTTGATAGCAACTCTCATAATTCTGTATGCTCCCATTTAAAACGTATGTGAATAGTTACTTTTTTGCTTTTGTATTTTTGTAACACTATTTATGCTAGATTTATCTTTTCGTTACTCAATGCATCTTTTAAATTTGGATTTTTTAGAGATTGTAGGCATATGCATTGTAAAAATTCGTAGATACAATCAGAAAACTTTAAGACATTTATATTTGTTTTTTGAAGTAGGATAATGGAAGCATTTAAGGGATAGTATCACTTGATACGTACCCCCCCTAAAAAAATATGCCCTAGAGGCAATAATAAAGTTGTTATTTTATATTTCCTTAATTCATGATAAATGTTTATTATTCATGCTAGAATTGTATTAAATAGAAACTTGATACATGTGTGGATACATAGACAAATACCGTGTCCCTAGTAAGCCTCTACTAGACTAGCTCATTAATCAAAGATGGTTAAGTTTTCTAACCATAGACGTGTGTTGTCATTTTATGAACGGTATCACATCAATAGGAGAATGATGTGATGGACAAGACCCATCCGTCAGCTTAGCATTACGATCGTTCAGTTTTGTTGCTATTGCTTTCTTCATGTCAAATACATATTCCTTCAACTATGAGATTATGCAACTCCCGGATACCGGAGGAATGCCTTGTGTGCTATCAAACATCACAACGTAACTGGGTGATTATAAATATGCTCTGCAGGTATCTCTGAAGATGTTTGTTGAGTTGGCATAGATCTAGATTAGGATTTGTCACTCCGAGTATCGGAGAAGTATCTCTGGGCCCTCTTGGTAATACACATCATAAGTAGCCGTGCAAGCAAAGTGATTAATGACTTAGTTGCGGGATGATGTATTACGGAATGAGTAAAGAGACTATTTGTTATTAGTTATTGACCGGAGAGATGTCTCGGTCATGTCTACATAGTTCTCGAACCCGTAGGGTCCACACGCTTAACATTCGATGATGATATAGTATTATATGAGTTATGTGATTTGGTGACCGAATGTTGTTCGGAGTCCCGGATAAGATCACGTACATGAAGAGGAGTCTCAAAATGGTCGGGGGGTAAAGATTGATATAAAGGACGATGGTATTCGGACACCGAAAGTATTCTGGAGTGTATCGGGTATTTATCAGAGTACCGGAGGGGTTACCGGAACCCCCAGGGGGATGATATGGGCCATATGGGCCATGAGAGGGGAGCACACCAGCCCACAAGGGGTGGCACGCCCCCGCCCCTTATGTCAGTAGGCCGATTGGGAGAAGTAAAAAGGGGGCGTTCGCCCCCGTCCTTTCCTTTCTCTCTTCCCCTTCCCTTTCTTCTCCGGTGAAAAAAGGCAGGGGGCGCCACTTGGGGAAACCCCAAGTAGGATTTGGATCCTACTCGGGGCGCCCCCTGGCTGCTCCCTCCTCCCCTCCACTGTTTACACCCCCGGTCATATTGTCATAGTGCTTAGGCAGAGCCCTACGAGGATCACTTCACCATCACCGTCACCACACCGTCGTGCTGACAGAACTCATCTACTACCTCGATGACTTGCTGGATCAAGGAGGCGATGGATGCCACCGAGATGAACGTGTGCCGAACTCGGAGGTGTTGTACATTCGGTACTCGATCGGTGGGTCGTGAAGAAAGTTTGACTACATCAACAGCGTTGTGAAACGCTTCCGCTTACAGTCTATGAGGGTATGTAGAAACACTCTCCCCCTCGTTGCTATACATCTCCTAGATAGATCAAGCGTGACCATAGGAATTTTTTTGAAATTGCATGCTATGTTCCCCAACAGTGACATCATGAGCCAGGTCTATGCGTAGATGATATGCACGAGTAGAACACAAAGTGTTGCGGGCGGTGATCGTCATACTGCTTACCACCAATGTCTTATTTTGATTTGGCGGTATTGTTTGATGAAGCGGCCCGGACCAACCTTTGATGACCACGTTCATGAGATCGGTTCCACCGACAGATATGCAACTAGTTTTGCATAAAGGTGGTTGGCGGGTGTGTTTCTCCTACTTTAGTTGAATTAAATTTGACTGCGGCCGGTCCTTGTTGAAGGTTAAAACAACAAACTTGATAAATCACTGTTGTGGTTTTTGTTCCGTAAGTAAGAACGGTTCTTGCTAGAAGCCCGTACAACCATGTAAAACTTGCAACAACAAAGTAGAGGACTTCTAACTTGTTTTTGCAGGGAATGTTGTGATGTGATATGGTCAAGACATGATGTGATATATGTTGTATGAGATGATCATGTTTTGTAAGTTATCGGCAACCGGCAGGAGCCTTATGGTTGTCTCTTTATTGTATGAAATGCAAACGCCATGTAATTGCTTTACTTTATCACTATGTATTAGCAATAGTTCTAGAAGCAATAGTTGGCGAGACGACCACGACGCAACGATGGAGATCAAGGTTTCGAGCCAGTGACAATGGAGATCATGACGATGCTTTGGAGATGGAGATCAAAAGCACAAGATGATGATGGCCATATCATGTCACATATTTTTGATTGCATGTGATGTTTATCCTTTATGCATCTTATTTTGCTTAGAACAGTGGTAGCACTATAAGATGATCCCTTCACTAAATTTCAAGGTAAAAGTGTTCTCCCTGAGTATGCACCGTTGCTACAGTTTGTCATGTTGAGACGCCATGTGATGATCGGGTGTGATAGACTCTATGTTCACATACAACGGGTGTAAGCCAGATTTAGACACGCGGAATAATTGGGTTAAACTTGACGAGCCTACACTACAAAAAAAATACACTTCCGTGATGATACCTGTTTGTCACAGTAGGTCGCGTTTTTTGTCATGCATGTACATCCATGACAAATTTATGACAGAATCAAGATAGTCATACCTGTGTTGTCGCAGAAGTGTTCCATGACATTACCAAAATTATCATCACGAAAGTGACCACTTCCATGACGATAAATCACGCGTCGAAGAAGTGTTTTCGTCAAGGGTGACCGACACGTGGCATCCACCGTAACTGTAGGACCTTGAAGTATGTCTAGAGGGGGGTGATTAGACTACTTGACCAATTAAAAACTTAACCTTTTCCCAATTTTAGAGTTTGGCAGATTTTAGCTATCTTTGGACAAGTCAAGCAATCATCACACAATTCAAGCAAGCATGCAAAGAGTATATGAGCAGCAGAAATTAAAGCATGCAACTTGCAAGAATGTAAAGGGAAGGGTTTGGAGGATTCAAATGCAATTGGAGACATGGATGTTTTTGTCGTGGTTCCGATAGGTGGTGCTATCATACATCCACGTTGATGGAGACTTCAACCCACGAAGGGTAGCAGTTCTTGCGAGTCCACGGAGGCTCCACCCACGAAGGGTCCACGAAGAAGCAACCTTGTCTATCCCACCATGGTGGTCGCCCACGAAGGACTTGCCTCACTAGCGGTAGATCTTCATGAAGTAGGCGATCTCCTTGCCCTTACAAACTCCTTGGTTCAACTCCACAATCTTGTCGGAGGCTCCCAAGTGACACCTAGCCAATCTAGGAGACACCACTCTCCAAGAAGTAACAAATGGTGAGTTGATGATGAACTCCTTGCTCTTGTGCTTCAAATGATAGTCTCCCCAACACTCAACTCTCTCTCATGGGAATTGGATCTGGTGGAAAGAAGATTTGAGTCGAAAGCAACTTGGGGAAGGCTAGAGATCAAGATTCATATGGTAGGAATGGAATATCTTGGCCTCAACACATGAGTAGGTGGTTCTCTCTCAGAAATGGTAAGTTGGAAGTGTAGGTTTGTTCTGATGGCTCTCTGCACGAATGAACAGGAGGTGGAGGGGTATATATAGCCTCCACACAAAATCTAACCGTTACACACAATTTACCAAACTCGGTGGGACAGATTCAACAGACTCGGTCGGACCGATTTAGTAAACCTAGTGACCGTTAGGATTTTCGGTGGGACCGACATGCAACTCAGTAGGACCAATATGGTTAGGGTTAGGGCATAACGTAATCTCGGTGAGACCGATTACACAAACTCGGTGAGACCGATTTTGGTAATAAGCTTTCCATAGAGTTGGTCAGGTAAACTTCGGTGGGACAGATTAAGCTCATTTGGTGAGACCGAAGTGTTACGAAAGGAAGCAGGGAGTTTACATTGCAATCTCGGTGGGACCGATCGCTCACTTCGGTTAGACCGAAACGTTACGAAGGGAAACAGAGAGATTACAGCCCCATCTCGGTGAGACCGAGATCCCTATCGGTAAGACCGATTTGCCTAGGGTTTGTGGCAGTGGCTATGACATTTGAACTCAGTGGCGCCAGATAGAAAGAATTGGTGGGACCTATTTTGACTTTGGGTTTAGGTCATATGTGGATGTGAGAAAGTAGTTGAGGGTATTTGGAGCATATCACTAAGCACATGAAGCAAGAGGCTCATTAAACAACACCTCATCCCTCCTTGATAGTATTGGCTTTTCCTATAGACTCAATGTGATCTTGGATCACTAAAATGTAAAATGAAGAGTCTTGAGCTTTTGAGCTTGAGCCAATCCTTTGTCCTTGATATTTTGAGGGATCCACTTTCATCGTCCCTGCCATGCCATTCATTGAGCTTTCCTGAAATAATAGTCTTGGAATAGCATTAGCTCAATGAGCTATATGTTGTTATGAATTACCAAAACCACCTAGGGATAGTTGCACTTTCAATCTCCCCCTTGTTGGTAATTTATGACAACATATAGATCAAAGCTTTGACAAATGATAATAAGATTGAAAAACATCGTCACTTTGAGAAGTATGTGATAAGCAAGAGCTCCCCCTAAATTTGTGCATAGTTTAAAATTTGCTTTGGACTGCAAATGCACAAGGAATTAGGCTCATGGGTTACTCTTCCATGTCACATACATCTTGGTGGAGCGCTCAAAATAATAAAGATTGAATACATGCACTCATCACCAAGCAAAGTGAATGATGATATAAGGATAGGTAAGATAATATCATCTAACAAGCATAAGTGTAGCTTATGATCAAACATATGATCATCAATGTCTCATAGATAACAGCATAGTATCTCAAGCAATCAAAAGCAAACAAAGTTTAACCACCAAAGCAAGAGAGAGCAAAAGCAACACACACACACTCTCTCTCTCTCTCTCGAAGCCTATGATCTATACATTTTTCTCCCCCTTTGGCAACAAGTTACCAAAAAGTTCATAGAAAATGCATAGTGCTAGATCGACTCTCAGGCTTGATCTTCAGGTGGTGGTGTAGAGATGGCTCCTTGGACGAAGGCTTCTGTTGAAGTGGATGGAGATGGAGGAGTTGGTCTTTGGAGCTGGTTGCCTTTGGACTGTAGGAGCTGTAGCTGGTGCGGATGATGTGGCTCTGGAGTCATCACGAGCCTGCAGGTGACCTATGAGCTCTAGGCACTCTAGCAAATGCATCGATGGTTGTCTTGCCCTTCCTCTCCTGCATGTCATCCTGGAGCTGCTCCAAACCGGTGAATCTCGATTACTTTGACATCTAGATCATAGAATTTTTGTTCCATGATTCTTTCCAGGCTCTCCTGGTTTTGAGTTTTGGGTGGCCAACCCTTCTCAATCCTCAGTGTTGATGCTATCAAGTAACCAAGCTGCTCCTGCTTGTTCTTCAAAAAGTACTCAGATGCCTCCTCTTGAGTTGGCATCTTGGCAGCCTTCTCTCTCTTTGCTTTCTCCTTCTTCTCTTGAGCTTGCACTGATGATGGTTCATTCTCATTCATTACAACTTGATTGTCCTCAAAGTCTAGATAGATAGCAAAATGTTCCTTATCCAGCAAGTATGTTCCTGTGCCCATCTTTGAGTTAATCAACTCCTGAATCTGCGGGGCATACCCACAACTTCTCTTCTAGTCTGCTGCTGTCCTCTTAATGGTCTCAACAATGAGGCTCATGACCTTGAATTTTTGTGGCACATCAAACAAGTGCAGCAAGTTGATAGCATGCCCTCTAATAATGTTATGGTCACCTAACTTGGGCAAAAGAGTGTGCCTTAGGAACCAGTTGACTGTTGCCACCCCTGACAGAAGGAAGTGAACTGACCCAAACTTATGTGTCTCAACTGCAGCATCAGGAATTTCCTTGTACATATGAGCCATGGTATTGTGGTCCATCTTCTTCTTGGCATAGACATCCAAGTCATCTTGACTCTCCTTTGGGGCATTAATCAGGCTGGCCCATTCCTCAATTGTTGACTGGTACCTTGTACCTTCAGACATCCAAACTATCCTGCCATCTGGATAGAAGTGTGCTGTGGAGTAGAATTGCATAATCAGCTCATCATTCCACTTTGTGAGGTTCTGCCCAACAAAGTCTGCAACTCCACAAGCAACAAAACTATCTTGCACTCCAGGATAGTGTTCCTCATTTTCCTTCATGTAGGTCCGGTCGACCCACCTCATATCACACACTATTGGTTTCTTGTCCAACAGCACTGTCTCATAGAAGTCCCGTTGTTCCCTAGTGTGGAACCTGTAATCAACAGCAGTCCTTCTCCTGGTAGCATATGGATCTGACAGCCTCCACAATCTGAGTCCTGCATCCTTTCTCAACTTCATGTTCTCAGCCACAGGATGAGCGTCATTGTGGTCTGGAATCTTGGGCTATAGCTTCCTCAGGATTTGTCCTTCATCATCTTCCTCATCAACAGCTTCAGGCACTGGGCCTTGTTCTTCTCAGCAGCTGGAATACTCTTGGTATTCCTCTTTGGTGCAATCTTGGGCTTGGGGGCAGCTTTGGGTGCTTCCTTGGGCTTTGATGTTGCAGCCCCTGACTTTATGGCATCACCCATTAGCTTTTGTGACTTGGGTGCTGGTGCAGCAACCTCTTCTTCCTCTTAAGAGTCTCTCCTCATAGAGGGATTTCTAAGAACCTGGGCAGTAGTGGTTCTGGCTCTCTTCTTCTTCTTATCTTGACCAGCAGCTTCATCTTCTGATTCAATGGTAAACTTCATAGTTTCTCCAGTGGGAACTTTCTTGGGTTTGGAAGTTGTGACTCTTCTTGCAGGTGCCTCTTTGGGATCACTCTTTTCAGGCACATGAGTTGATCCTCTGACCTTCAGCATGGGTGTCCTCTTGGCAGGAACCTTCCTATTGAGTCCAGGCTTGGTGTTCTTTGCTGAGGCATACTCCTTTTTGAGCAGTACCTTCTTGGAGGTAGCCTCATCTTCTTCTGCCATATAATCCTCATCCTCAGATTCTGAGGTTCTCTTCTTCCTTGTCCTGGTGGCAGCTTTAGGAAAATTGCTTGGGGTGCTCATGCTGCCATCATCTGAAGTGCTAGAGGGACTAGTGCCCTCACTCATGTGATTGTGCTCTTCTGACTTGTTCTGACTATCACTTTGGTCTGACATGCTGCTAATCACTGACTGCTGACCCTGTGAATAGTTATAGATGAGATAGAATGGATGAGCATCACAAAATGCAGAGATTTTTGCAAAAGAATGATTCAAAAACTCAGTTTTAGTTTTCCACTGAAAGCATTTCGGATCAACCGATTTTCAAACTTGGTGATATCGAAGCAGTTTTTGGAACCTAAACTGGTGAACTCGGTCGGACCGAGTCACAGTTCGGTGGCACCGAGACTGCTAGGTTTTCACAAAGTCCTAAAATCGGTCACACCGATTAGCAATTCTCGGTCAGACCGAGAGTTACTAGTGCAATGGCATTAGCCAAATTGGTGGGACCGAGTTTTTCAACTCGGTGGGTCCGAGATGGTTTCGTCGGAAACCTAACCCTAAATTTTCAAATCGCATCTAATCTAAGGATTGTATTGACTGGATAGGAGTGTTTCAATCGTGGCAAGAATCATAATGAACACAATGTGCTAGGAATCGGACGAGGATAGCACTGTGATCGATTCCATACCCTAGCTTGGCGATGAACTCGCTACGGCAGCAACAGCGGGGGTGAATTCCGTTGACGGTGGCGGAGACCAGCGACAGGAGGCAGCTGGCGATGAGGAGACGATCCGGAGACCCTGGAGGCAGAGCGAGCTATGCGCGGGCGAAGAGGTTCGGAGAAATTTCCAAATTTTTGGCCTTGAGTATATATAGCCCGACCCTGTCGGTGTGACCGAGTGGAACAACTCAGTGGCACCGAGATGCATAACTATATACAGTTACTGCAACTCAGTGTGACCGAAAAGTTCAAATCGGTTGCACGAGATTGAAAACCTAGATCGACTTAGTGATCTCGGTAGGACCGAAATGGAGGAATCAGTCATACCGAGAATCACAAAGAACTTTTGAAAGTTTAAGCCTATGACGAATCGGGGACTCCGAGTGCTCCTCACACAGAGTGGTTCGAATCTGACTTGATCAAATTTTGTGATGTAGCATGCATAGAGTTTGAGACAAGAAAAGCATAGATAGCTAGAGAAGGTTCTTAGGCATTCTTGTCCATCCACTTGGCAAAAAGAAAAAGACCCCAAACAATCAAAGCAACAAGTGGATGTCCTCGAATGAGTAAAATATGCAACCAACATGCTCACACAATAGAATGGCAAATAAAATATGTGGCAAAGCATGCTGTCGGTGTACTAAGGTAGGGGTACCTCAGTACCCCAACTTGTGCACGGGCAGTTGCAGCTCCCCGCGGCTGGATCTACCACATGCTTGCCGGAGACCATTCCTGCTGCATATCAAGCCATTCAAGAACAAAGTGTACAAGACAGAAGATCGAGACCCCGGCAAGAGGAGCTTGCCGGGAAGGCCGTTCCAGGCTCAAGATTACATCACTCACGCAAGGTCCTGGCGAGAGGAGCTCGCCGGGGAGACTAGAAGACTACATCATAGAAGACACGCCTCGGCGCTATACGCGTCCGGCGAGGGCCCGGGAGCGGCAAATTCTGAGCCCGACAAGCTCCGGGCCGCAAGATCAAGACCCGGCAAGGTACTTGCCGGAGAGCTCGCTGCGTGCCGCCTCCAGCTCATCTGCCCACGTCGCCTTGAGCCCTCTCCGAGGCGCGTGGCGGATGGCTGTGCAGCCTAGGGGGTGCGGTGGCACTCCACGGTGGTGGATCCATCGCCGTGGCAGACGGAGACGCAAGGGCGGGAGCTTTTGGGGTCGACGGCGACGGGCATTAAATGCTCTTGTCCCCCTCTGTCAAAAGTAGGTAGAAACCACGGTTTAAGCACTGTAGCTCCACTGTTCCCGCACTGTTCCAACTACCACCTCTTTTACATTTCTACCCCTTTCTCCTACGTTGACACCTGTTGGTGACCCCTTGGCACTATAAAAGGAGGCCCATGCACAACGTAGGGGGGGTTGGAATCCTTCGCTACTCCCACACTCGGTGTAGTTGCTACTGTGGCTCTTCAAGCTCCCGAGCCCAATACAACACAAAGCAGCAGTAGGGTTTTACGCGTCCATCGCGCCCGGCTGGGTAAAATCTCCGCCCAGCGCAAGACGCCTCGATCTGCTCTCTGTGCCTCCTCCGCCCTCGTACCGAACTCACGAAGGGGCCCTCCGGCCCCATAGGTGTCCCGCGGCGGGCGGCTCCCCCTAGCGCCTCCGCCGCGCCCTCCGCGACATCTATGGCGCGCCAGGTAGGGGGCGTCGAGGTTGTGCGGACCTGATCCGGCGTTCGCGCGGCCGCGTTCTTCATCAACCGCTCGGTTTAAATCAAGAACTTCGCCGACAATCTGCGCCATGGCCCCAAGACGAGGGCTTCAAGGGTTGCAGAACCGTCTGCGTCTCACCCGCCGCCACCGGAGCCAGCGGTGGGCGGAGAAGACGCCAGCGGAAGGGTGGACCCCGGCGAGGGCACTCGCGGCGCCACGAATCGAGGGCAGGGCGGATGACCGCGCCTCGGTCTCCGTGGATCCACGTCCATCTCAGCGCCACGACGACCCAGCAGCGCCGTGCCACGGGAGGTGGTACTCGCATGCTGGGGCAAGAACGTGCCGGAGGCTCGCGGGATGCTCCGGACTGCTGTCCGTGCACGAGCAAAGCGAAAGCGTCGAGGCAGGATTCTGCTCCTCCTATCGCTACTAGGAGTCCGAGCATATCCTGTTCCTCGCGCCGTTCGCCCCCGCTCCCCCTCCGCTCCGGCAAGAGCACCTCCCTGGAGCGCTACGTTGTCGTCGAGGACGCGCCATCGAGCTCCAAGTCCGGCTAGGACAGCTCTGGTGCACACTCCGACAAGCGCCGCTCCTCGGAGCGCTCTAAGCCCGGCGAGGGCAGCTCTGGTGGTCGTTCCGGCAAACGCATCTCTCCGGAGTGCTGCGCTGCCGTCGAGGACGCGCCATCGAGCTCCACCGGCAAGAGTAAAAAGGGAATGGCCGCTCCGCCGGCAACCAAGAAGGTGTCCGCCAAGGAGGACGGCACTGGTGGTACCTTCACCATCGATTGCCACGCTGACAACAAATAGGAAGCGGCTCGTTGCCTTCCTGCGGCGAATGTTGATGTGTTTGCATGGCAACCATCGACATCCCGGTGTTCCTGGGAAGGTAATTGAGCACAAGCTTGCCGTTTGCCCTCATCTTGTGACCCGTCAAGCAAAAAGTGAGGAAGCAAGCCGTGGGCGCCAAGAATTCATCGTGAAGAAATCAAGAAGCTAGAGGCAGCAGGCCTAGTTAGAGGTGTGATCCATCCGGCGTGGTTAGCAAACCCGATCGTGTGGCGCAAGGCCAGCGGGAAGTGGAGGCTATGCATAGACTTCACGGATGTAAATAAAGCATGCCCCAAGGATCCATTCCCTTGCCGCATCGACCAGTTGTTGACTCCATCGGGATGTGAGCTACTCGCTTTCTTGATGCATACTCGAGGCTATCACCGGATCTTTATGGCCAAAGAGGATGAAGAAAACTGCGTTTATCACTCCATGTGGCACCTATTGCTTCATCGCATGCCATTTGGATTGAAGAATGCAGGATCAACATTTGCAAGGGTAGTGTATACTGCTTTTGAGCCACAGATCCATAGAAATGTAGAGGCTTACATGGATGATATCGTGGTGAAGAGCAAGAGCAAGGATCGCTGATTCAAGATTTGGAAGAGACATTTGAGAACTGCGCAAGATCTGACTAAAGTTGAACCACGAGAAGTGCGTCTTTGGAGTTCCCTCCGGCAAGCTTCTCGGGTTCTTTAATATCCTGAGAGAGGATTGAAGCCAACCCGACAAGATTAAAGCCATTGAGCAAATCGAAGCCCCGAGACGAGTTAAGGATGTCAGAAGGCTCGCAGCTTGTGTGGCCGCCCTCAGTAGGTTCATTTCAAAGTCTGCAGAGCGCGCCCTACCTCTCTTCAAAATCTTGAAGAAGGCAGGCCCCATGAAGTGGACTCCGGAAGCAGAGGCAGCGCTGCAAGACTTGAAACGATACCTATCCTCCACCCCAATACTTGTCGCACCTAAACCACAAGAGAAGTTGCTGCTGTACCTAGCGGCGACCAACCAAGTGGTTAGTGCTGCGCTAGTAGCGGAGAGGAAGTCCGACGAGGAGGCTACACCACCGGCAAGCGAGCCCAGCGACAAGCAGGAGGCTGCTCCGACAAGCTCGCCCCGACAAGGACAACTCAGCGCAGAATGTGGTGAGGTGCGGAAGAAGATGGTGCAGCGCCAAGATATTTTGTAAGCTCCCTTCTTGAGGGGCTAGATCAAGATACTCTGGTGTGCAAAGCTGCTTTTCGCCTCCTCATGGCCTCGAGAAAGCTGCGCCATTACTTCGAGCACACGAGATAACAAAGGTCACTCGCTTCCCGCTGAAGAGGATATTGCACAACCCGGAAGCAGCAGCAGGATCGTTGAGTGGGCCTTTGGAGCTGTCGAGCTTTGGACTCAAGTTTGAAAGTACTTCAACCATCTGAGCCGGGCTTTGGCAGAATTCATAGCAGAATGGACCCCAACACCTGATGAAGAAGTCCAAGAAACGAGTACACCCGTACAAGAAGCGACAAGTGAATGGGTAATGTACTTTGATGGTGCCTTCTCGCTGCAAGGCGCCGGTGCCGGCGTGGTGCTCATCGCGCATGCGGAGAGCACCTCAAGTACGTTATCCAGATGCACTTCCCAAGGGAGCAAGCGACAAACAACACTGCTGAATATGAAGGTTTGCTCGCCGGTCTCAGGATTGCGGCCGAACTTGGGATTAGGAAGTTAATTGTGCGGGGAGACTCTCAGTTGGTGGTCCGGCAAGTTAACAAGAGTTACCAGAGCCCTTTGATGGAAGCTTACGTAGATGAAGTGAGGAAGCTTGAGGAGCGCTTTGAAGGCTTGCGGATGGAGCATGTCGAGAGCTCGAGAATGAAATTGCAGATGGCCTTTCAAAGTGTGCCTCGATGAAGTTACAATGGAACCGAGGACCTTCTTGCTCAAGCTGACTCAACCATCATCACGCCATCAATTGGACAGTCCAAGAAAAGAAAGTTGGTCTCCGCGACTACTTGCCGGCGGGTCTCCCCGAGGCCGCCGCCAAAGTCCCCAAGATCAACGACCGGACGCCGAGGAACAGTTTGCTCCTGCAGATCCTCGATCTGTCAGCAGTTGAAGCAAGTGTTCCCGACAAGCCTCGCCCGGCGAGCTTGCGGGGACCTTCAGCTCCACAGAGCCGAGGGTTCTTGCCGTAGAAGCTCGAGGTTCCTTGCGGCCCTCATGCCTTTAGTCCTTGCCGTCGAGCCCCAAGCTCCGGCATGGGCGCAGCAGATCGTCCGTTTCTTGCAACCGAGAACTTCCGACAACCCGGAAGAAATAGAAAAGATAACCGACAGTCAAGTATGTACCAATTAAGTGGACAACGAGCTGTGCGTAAGAAGGCTCAATGGTGTCGATGAAGTGCATCTCCGGGGAAGATGGGCCGAAGCTGTTGGCGAGATACATGGAGGCATATCGGCCACCACATTGGCGCAAGGGCACTTGCGGAAAGCTTTCGGCAAGGGTTCTTTGGCAAGAAGCCCTCAAGATGCAAGCGCACTAGTAACCAAGTGTGAAGCGTGCGATTCCATGCAAAGCGATTCATCGGCCAGCTCAAGCTCTCCAAACAATCCCTTTATCCGGCCCTTCTCGATGCAGGGGCTCGATATCTCGGCCTCTTCCCCAGCGCTGTCGGGGCTTTGAGTACTTATGCGTAGCAATTGACAAGTTCACAAAGTGGCGGAAGTGGAGCCAGTGAGAAAGGTGACAAGACGGTCGGCGATCAAGTTCTTGGTCGATTGTATGCCGTTTGGGATCCCTAACAGATTATCACCGACAACGGTACACAATTCACTAACCGCACCTTCATGCGATCGTCCAAGACCTTGGCGCCAAGGTCTGTTTAACCCATTGCTCACCCAAGGAGCAGCGGTCAAGCGAAAGGGCCAATCTTTGAAGTCTGCGCGGACTCAAGACAAGAACTTTCGACGAAGCTCTTGCGAGTGCGGAAGAAATTGGATAGAGGAGCTACGGCGGCTCTTTGGTCAATCGAGCGACACGAATCGAGCCACCGGACGGACACCCTTTGCTCTAGTTTATGGAGCGAAGCAGTTCTCCCCACGGAACTTCGTATCACGGATCTCCTCGAGTGCTCGCTTATGATGAGCTCGAGCAAGAGCAAGCTGCGGCAAGATGGCGCATTGCTCCTCGAGGAGGGGCGTCTCGAGCTCTTTGACGAGCTGCTCGATACCAGCAAGCCTTGCGCCGCTACCATAGCCGCAAGGTCAAAGCCGAGTCTCGAGGAAGGCGACCTTGTTCTTGGCGTGTTGATCCGCCAAGAATTCCAACAAGTTGACACCGAAGTGGGAAGGCCCTTATCGGGTGAGACAAGTCACGAGGCCCGGCGCTGTCCGCCTCGAGACCGAAGAAGGCCTACCAGTGAGTAACTCCTGGAACATAGAGCATCTTCGCAAGTTTTACCCATAAGGCGCGGTTGCCGTGATCCGCTCCGGCAACCACCTTTTGTACAAAGCTTTGCCGTCGTTGCATGTAACCCTTTGTACAAAGCGGTATGCAGACCCGTGCAGCAATAAAGTTTACGTGTTTTGCGCTATTGCCTTTTCCCATGCTTTTCTTTGCTATTTGCATGAGTTATTTGGCATCTTTCGTACGACACACATATCCGGCAAGCAATAGCACGCCGAAAGGCCATACGCTTGTTTTCCTTCTTCTCTTTCCTTGTCTCTTAAACAGAAGAAACGTTCCTCGTGCACAAGTTTGCCGGGGGGGAAGGAAATGGAGGATGAACCAAGTGCTGTTCAAGAAAGAAAAACTTGCCGGAGAGTGCATAGATCACGAAAGCTGAGTTATCAGGATTTGAGCAGCTCAAAATTTTAAAATTTTAAGTTGCCTTCCTTGAACAACCACACTTTGTATGGGAAACTTGTGCTCGGAGGAACCTACCCATGGATAGCCGCACCCTTATCTTGTTTTCGAGCACGCTCAACGATTTAAGTGAGCTGCGACAAAGTGTTGCGCCCTTGTTTAACTTCGAGTCCGCTCGACAAGCTAAGTGCGTTCTGACGAGCCCGGCAAGGTTGCTGCGGTAGGACCTTGGCCAATGGGCTGCTTCGAGTTCGGCACTCAGCGCTCGCGGCAAGGGCTCCTTGCCGGCGAAACTCCTAGAAGCATAAAGTTGAAGCATGCGAAGTTGAAAGTCAAAACAAGGGAGATAACACTGCATCTGCTGATCAAAATAAAGGTAATATCTTACAAGGAATAACTTGTCGCAATGACTAATAAGTTCATAGCAACCTGTGCAGCAACAAAAAAGAGATAAAGATAAAGGAGGCCTAGTCTACGTGGTCGCCCTCCATCCTGGAGATCTTGTTCACTTTGGCGATGATGTGGGCGACCTGCTCCTTTAGAGCCTCCATGTTCGCGTCGGCCGGCAAGCTGCGAAGAACGTTGGCAAGGTTTATGCCGGGGTTGCGGTATACGATCTTCGTCAGCACGCGCTCCATAGTTCCCGCGCACAGCCGGCGCGTCTCCTCGGCAAGTTGCGCGGGGATCTTCTTCCGCAGGTTTGCAAGAGCCGGCGCGATCCCCCTGAAGAAGAGGCTGAGCTTGGCGCTGTGGGCAAGGTTTGGATCCGGAGAATAGATGAGGTGCTCCACTTGGCGCCCGGCGACTCTGGTCAATGGCGGGGCGCGAAGACACCAAGTCCTCGGTCCATACCTCGGCGATCTGGCGGAAGTCCTCGGCTGCTTTGTTGGCGCCGACCACCAAGGTTCGCTCCTCACGGAGCTCCTCCTTCAACCTGGTTTCCCGATCCGGGCAGCGTCAGCGAGTCCCTCGGTAGCGAGACTTGTGACTCAAGACCCTCGATGGAGTCCTTGGCGGCCTTCAACTCGTCGCCCTTCTTGGAAAACACGCTGAGTTCCGAGTTGGTGTGGGCGTCCTTCTCGCGCTCCGTGTTGGCGCGCGACCCTCTCCTCGCTTCGCCTTGAAGCAACTCCTCCAGCTGCGCGACCTTGGCGGCAAGCTCCTCCTTGGCGGATTCGCGGCAGCATGGCGTCTTCGCCTCCTTGATTCCCCGCCAAGGGCCTGTTCCCGGCGGCAAGGTCTTCCTCATGAGCGTCGAGGTTGACCTTCCGCTGGATGAGTTCCCCTTCTCGCGGGACAGCTCCACCCGGCGAGCCGTTCTGCTCTTGGCCTCGGCCTTCTCCGGCAACCACTCTTCATACTCCCGGCGAGTCGCTCACGCTTCTCCGCCACTTCGCGGAGAGCAGCCTGATTAGCGGCGCTGAGCTCCGCCCGCGCTTCTCCATCTCCTCGGCGGCCTTGGCGGCGAGGCCTCCCGAAGCGAGCCGCTGCTGGCCCGGTAAGGGCCGAGGGCTGGTGAAGCAGCTTCTCCTCCTCGGGCCCGCCGCTTCCGCCGGGCCCTCGGCGATCTTCAAGCCCGTGGGCGAGGACCTCCCCATCAAAGGCCTCGCCCTCGCGGAGTCTCATGACGAGGAACCCCACGGCACTGGATGAAGACGCCGTTGGGGGCTTCCAAGTAGTAGCCGGGCCGCTCCTCTCCGGCGGACGGGTCGGCGACCGGCGTAGCACTTGATGCTCCCGCCGCCTCCGGGCCGGCGGAGCGATCGCCATCCCCCTCTCCGGCCGCTGCGTGCTGCGGCGCGATCTCGCACATATGGCCCGGCGGCTCCCGCCGCGTCCTCGACGACAGGGGCGTCACCACCGCCACCCTGCACGTCCTCCTCCTCCTCAATGACGACTTCCGTCTCCATCTGCTCGGGGGGAGGAGGAGGATCTAGAAGAAGAAAAAGCAAAAGAAGTTCAAGCAAATATCCAAAAAAGAGACAACGCCAAGAAGACAAAGTTGCAGAACTTACCTTGGCGGGCGTCGTCAGCGGCGGGCTCTCTTGCCGGGGAACTATCCCTTGGCGGAGTAGCCGCCCTCGCCGGGCTGCTCGCTCTTGGCAGGGTACTCGCCCTTGGCGGAGTACCCGCCCTTGGCGGGACGCTCTCCCTTGCCGGGGAGTCCAACCTTGGCGGGGATGGAGGGACTGTCGGCTCCTCGAGGGCGACCTCCGGATGCTCCTGCCGCTGCGGCTCCATCTCTGCACATGTCAAGACAAACACGTCAAGATATTGGAACAAGATGAAATCTCTAGGCAGCGCCCGACAAGCGAAGGTGCGGGACCCAGACTTCTGTTGGGGGGCTGCGCTGAGGCTGCTCCTCGGGACAGCGCTCGGGTCCGGCAAGCTTGGATCCGGCGCATCCCCGGTCGCCTCGGCGGGCGAGTCGTCCGCGACCTCGACCACGGGCACCTTGGCTTTCTTCGCCGCCCGCTCGGTCAAGGTCCTGAAATCAACGCAAAAAACAAGATTAGCCTCAACAATGGTCAAGGCGAAATTTAAGAAGATGAAGATCTCGGGTACTTACTCCTGTTCCTCCTCGTCGTCTTCGCTCAAGGCGGAGAAATCATCTCGCACTGGTCGCGTCGGCGCGAGAGGCAGAGGCGAAACCCTCTCGGGCGCTTAGCGGTCCTCGGGGCTGGGGGCTGCGAGACCCAGCCCATGGCGGCGGGACCCGAGAAGCGGGCGGAGCCGCTCCGCTCGAGAAGACCCTGTCCGCTCGGCGCCGACCTGCGGCGCCTTTGCTGTGGCTCGCACGGGTCGCTTCCGCCATGTCTGGTGCACGTCGCCCTCGGCGGCTCGACTCCCAGGAAGCTTGCGCTGCCGGCCGAGCAGTAGTTGCCGGGGCTGCGTACTCGCTTCCGTCGCCGCCTTGCGGGCGCTTCAGCGAAGCACGCAGGGGCTCACCGGGCGGGGAGGTTTCCGACGACGAGGAGAGGTCGTCGTCGTAAAGGTCCGTGGACCCGCCGGCATCTTCGGCGGCCGCGGCATCCTCCTCCTCCTCCTCGCCGGCTGGCTCGCCGGACCCAACGCCCTGCGCTGCGCCCCCTTTTCCTCTGGCGTCTCCGCTCCCTCCGGCGCTTCCGCTCCCTGCGGCGCCTCGGCTCCCTCCGGCAGCGCCACCTCTTGCCGCGGCCTCGGCCACGATTCCGGGGATCCCGGAGTGCCTCAGGGAGGGGACCCCGGCGAGCGTGCCGGGAGGAAGTTGCAGCAGTCTGCAGATCTCCGCCGCCTCCGCTCGGCAGGACTCCTCTGCAGCCTCTGCCTCCTCGGGCGTACAGCCGAACGCTCCTGCCGCTGCAGCTGCAGCGGCCTCTTCGGCCCGAGAAGCTATGTACGCGAGCTCCTGGTCCGTGGTGTCCCGTGTCAGCCCCCGGGTCTCGTCCTTGTTCTTCGCCACCTCCTCAAGGGTGTCGAAGAAGTTGAGGACGTCTATTGGCTCGGGCGGAATCCATGTGCGCTCCACGCCGTGCGAGTCGCACGCGGGCATCATGGCAGGGCGATCGAGCTGTCTTTGTTGCGGAGGGCACCACTCCCGGGAAGTCTGAACCACTGGATGGGCGGGTCATATTTGAAGAGTTCGGACCATCCCCTCGGCTCCAGCGTTGTGAAGTTAAAGTTCAGCCGGGCGCAGCCTCATTATATCCCTGCGCGCCCGTACTCCCAGCCGGCCTTTTCTGTCTTGGAGAGGGCAATGCGGCGGCGGAGGAAGTCGGCGCCTACCTGCAGCGGACAGCCTCGCTTCTCGAAGGCGAAGAATCCGGATGAGAGCAGCGTCGAGCTTGATGTCGTCCGAATCCAGCTCGCTCCGATCTCTGCCCGCGCCGCGATAGGCGTTGTGCGCGCGGATGAAGGGCTGCGGCTCGTCTTGACGATCTAGCACCGATCTGCCGCCACTCTTCCCACTTGCCGCGGAGCTCCCGGCAAGTCGACTCCTTCAAGTTCGGACGGAAAACCCAAGAAATCCCTCCGGAGAGGGGGGAGCCGGGCTCTGCTCTAGGAGTGAAGAAGTGCCTGAACAGAGCTACATTTGGGTGTATCCCTATAAAGTTTTCGCACATATGTGCGAAAACCGCCATTGTGAGGATGGCGTTGGGGTGAAATCAAGAAGGTGGAAGCCGTATGTGTTCATGATGTCGCAGAAGAATTGAGAAAAGGAGGACAAAGACCGCGGTGGAAGAAGGCTGCGAAGAAATAGTACCCGCCAGATAGTTGTCCATGGTGGCGGCGGATGAGCTCTGGTCGAGGATGCGCCGTGGTCCTCTTGGCCCGAACAAGAAATACTTGCCCCAGAGTTCTTGCACGCCGAGCAGCGGCGGGAAGGCGACGTTCTCCCTCCGCATCTGGGCGAGCTTTTGGCTGCTCGGTTCTCCTTCTTGGTCTTCTCCGCCTTCCCTTCCCTTCCTGGTTTTCGGGGCCATGGCGGAGGCGGCGAGGAAAGGCGGACGAAGAATCGGCAGCGCCCGCAAGCGCAAGAAACAGCGGAGGAGATGCGGAGGCGGGCGCAAAGAGGATTTCTGGAGGAGGAAGAAGAAGCAATGAAAGCGAAGGAGGGAACGCGCTGCTTCCTCTGTTTTATGGGAAAGTGGGGGGCGTTCCGTCCTTCTTATTAAAGAACGTGGGCACGTCCCATCCCACGACGCCGCAAATCGGCGCGTCTTTGTTGCGGGGAGGCGGCAGAGGCGGAAGTGGATTCGACGCGCCGTGGGCCTCGTGTGCCGTGCCTTTTTTGGGCTGGCCCAACAGCGCTTCGGCACCGTGTGTAACCCAGCCGGGGCTCTGTCGGTGTACTAAGGTAGGGGTACCTCGGTACCCCAACTTGTGCAGGCGATTCAGCTCCAGCGGCTGGATCTACCACATGCTTGCGGAGACCATTCTGCTCCATATCAAGCCATTCAAGAACAAAGTGTACAAGACAGAAGATCGAGACCCGGCAAGAGGAGCTTGCGGAAGGCCGTTCGGGCTCAAGATTACATCACTCACGCAAGGTCTGGCGAGAGGAGCTCGCCGGGAGACTAGAAGACTACATCATAGAAGACACGCCTCGGCGCTCTCGCGTCGGCGAGGGCCCGGGAGCGGCAAGTTCTGAGCCGACAAGCTCCGGCCCGGCAAGATCAAGACCCGGCAAGGTACTTGCGGAGAGCTACGCTGCGTGCCGCCTCCAGCTCATCCGCCCACAGCGTCGCCTTGAGCCCTCTCGAGGCGCGTGGCGGATGGTCTGTGCAACCTAGGGGTGCGGTGGCACTCCACGGTGGTGGATCCATCGCCCGTGGCGAGCACGGAGACATAAGGCGGGAGCTTTTGGGGTCGACGGCGATGGGCATTAAATGCTCTTGTCCCCCTCTGTCAAAAGTAGGTAGAAACCCTTTGTTTAAGCCTTTGTAGCTCCACTTGTTCCCTTTGTTCCAACTACCACCTCTTTTACATTTCTACCCCTTTCTCCTCGTTGACACTGTTGGTGACCCCTTGGCACTATAAAAGGAGGCCCATGCACAACGTAGGGGGGGTTGGAATCCTTCGCTACTCCCACACTCGGTGTAGTTGCTACTGTGGCTCTTCAAGCTCCCGAGCCCAATACAACACAAAGCAGCAGTAGGGTTTTACGCGTCCATCGCGGCCCGAAGCTGGGTAAAAATCTCCCGCCCCGCGCGCATCGCCTCGATCTGCTCTCTGTGCCTCCTCCGCCCTCGTACCGAACTCACGAAGGGGCCCTCCGGCCCCATAGGTGGCCCGCGGCGGGCGGCTCCCCCTAGCGCCTCCGCCGCGCCCTCCGCGACACATGCACAACCAATTCTAGCATCTATCAAACAATTGGCGATGACTAGGTCATCTATATATGGGTATATTGACTTAGGAGTCAAATGAAAACATTTGATCATAGGTCATACTCATCGTTTAGGCTCAAGTGGGGTTACCACTTTTACATAATGCATTGATGTGTTCACACCATTAGAGTTGCTTTGACTCAATTCTTAGAGTTAAGCTCCCCCTAGATGTGAGATCCCCTTTTAGAGGGATGAACTAACCTTGGGTTTTGTCGATGATGACTTCATGTAGGTGTTGAAGATGTGGGTGCTCAATGTTGATGTAGATCATTTGGAGCAATCCTTTGGAGTGAGTTGCACTTTCAACATACCTACATGGGTTAGTCCCACAAGGAACAAACAAAAATATCCATAGACATAGACTGATGCACACACACAAGATGATGTACATGAAATCATTAGGTTACCTTGTCCCTTGCCTTACCAACATGAGGGTTTGTGACTCCTTGAACTAGTGCAAGATGTGGAAGTTGATTGCACTTGTCCTTGCCATAATCATATGAGTGAAGAATGTTGGCGGAGTAACCCTCAAGAACTCTCTAGTTCTTCTTCGGGATCCACATCATCTTGATGGGAATCCTTGGAGTTGTAGTTGTACTTGATGAAGTAGAACTTGACGTAGTCTTGGGAACCCACTTGACTAAGGCCTTAGGTGCTTCTTCAAATGCATCAATCTCCTCTTGAAGATTGTCCTTGCCTTTGTTCTTGTGGTCTTGTGGTGGAAGATCATCTTGTGCTTGTGTTCCCTTGAAGGAAGTAGGATCATACTTCTCTTGTTGAGGAACAAACTTCGTCATTGATCTTCTTCCCACTTAACTCCACTAGCATTGAACTTTCGTTCAAAACCAACAACTTGATTCTTCCGGTGCCTTCCTTGCTTGCATACAATTTCCTCGAACTGCTTACTCCTGGAAAGGCTCTTGTATACACCTTTCTCTATAATTACCTTCAATAAGCTATTTTCTTGCTCAAGATTGAGCTTTTCAAAGCGTAACTTCTCATGTGCCCTTAAAAGTTCTCGATGATCTTCGAAGATAGTTTCATGAGCTAGCTTAAGAGTGTTTAGTTCTTTAGTTAGAAGCTCAATCTTCTCCTTATCATTGTCATTCGTTTTATATTGATTAGCATGATGAATTGACGTTTCACCATAGTATTCATCACTAGAGTTGTCAACAAGTAAATCATCATCACCTAGCAAGTCATCTTCATCACTATTGAAATCAACATACTCGGGATGTGTTACCTTTGGACCTTTGGCCATGAAGCATCTTCCAATTCCTTCATTTGGTGAATCAAATATGTTGTAGGAGTTGGTTGACACAAGTGCTAGACCGGCAACACCTTCATCTTGAGTATATTCGGAGTCGGAGTGATAGCTTCTTTCGGAGTGATTGTTGGAGTCGGAGCTGGATACCCATTCACCAACATGAGCTTGATGTCTTCGTTTTGTGTAGCTCCTTGATGACTTGTCCTTACTTGCCGAATCCTTGCTTCTCTGTGAGGGTCTTCGTTCATAACGATCATCTCTACTCCTCCTCTCTCTTGGTGGTGATTCTTCTCTTTTGCTTCTTCTTTTTGGAGAATCTTCTCTTCTTTTGTAGGGTGCCGTACACTCGTTGGAATAGTGTCCGGATCTCCCACAATTGTAGCAATTGCGCTCTCGACTAGAAGATCTTTTGTCATTGTAGGACCTTGACTTAGAGCTTCTTTCTTTGCTTCTACTCTTGTAGAATTTGTTGAAGTTCTTCACCATTAAGCTCAATTCTTCATTGAATGTTTGTTTCTCACTTGATGATGTGGGGGCTTCACATGAGGCTTTGTAAGCACCACTTGACTTGTTGTGAAGTTCCTCCTTATCCTTGAGTGACATCTCATGAGCAACAATTCTTCCAGTGACTTCCGTTGGCTTGAGATCTTTGTAGTTTGGCATCATTTGGATCAATGTGCACACGTATCATACTTTCCATCTAATGCTCTTAGGATCTTCTTGATGATGAATCAGTCGGTCATCTCTTCACTCCCTAAGCCGACAATCTCATTTGTGATAAGAGCAAGCCTAGAGTACATTTCAGCGACACCTTCACCATCCTTCATTTTGAACTTGTCAAGCTGACTTTGGAGCACATCCAACTTGGATTCCTTGACGGAGTCGGTACCTTCATGCATATCAATCAAAGTATCACAAATTTCCTTTGCATTCTCAAGACGGCTGATTTTGTTAAATTCTTCGGGGCACAAGCCATTGAAGAGGATATTGCAAGCTTGAGCGTTGTATTGCAGCATCTTCAATTCTTCTGTGCTAGCTTCACGGTTTGGCTCTCTCCCATCAAAGAATTCACCTTGCAAGCCAATACACACAATATCCCAAATGGCGGGGTTATCTCCAAGAATATGCATTTTCATCTTATGCTTCCAACTAGCAAAATTAGTACCATCAAAGTAAGGACCTCTACGGTGATAATTTCCCTCGCTAGACGCCATACTCTCCTAGGTTGTGAAACTAAGGCTATGACCACCAAAAGCTATGGAAATCAAAGCAAATGGAGACCAAAGCTCGGATACCACTTGTAGGACCTTGAAGTATGTCTAGAGGGGGGTGATTAGACTACTTGACCAATTAAAAACTTAACCTTTTCCCAATTTTAGAGTTTGGCAGATTTTAGCTATCGTTGGACAAGTCAAGCAATCATCACACAATTCAAGCAAGCATGCAAAGAGTATATGAGCAACGGAAATTAAAGCATGCAACTTGCAAGAATGTAAACGGAAGGGTTTGGAGGATTCAAACGCAATTGGAGACACGGATGTTTTTGTCGTGGTTCCAATAGGTGGTGCTATCGTACATCCACGTTGATGGAGACTTCAACCCACGAATGGTAATGGTTGCGCGAGTCCACGGAGGGCTCCACCCACGAAGGGTCCACGAAGAAGCAACCTTGTCTATCCCACCATGGTCGTCGCCCACGAAGGACTTGCCTCAGTAGCGATAGATCTTCACGAAGTAGGCGATCTCCTTGCCCTTAAAAACTCCTTGGTTCAACTCCACAATCTTGTCGGAGGCTCCCAAGTGACACCTAGCCAATCTAGGAGACACCACTGTCCAAGAAGTAACAAATGGTGCGTTGATGATGAACTCCTTTCTCTTGTGCTTCAAATGATAGTCTCCCCAACACTCAACTCTCTCTCTCATGGGATTTGGATCTGGTGGAAAGAAGATTTGAGAGGAAAGCAACTTGGGGATGGCTAGAGATCAAGATTCATATGGTAGGAATGGAATATCTTGGCCTCAACACATGAGTAGGTGGTTCTCTCTCAGAAATGGTAAGTTGGAAGTGTAGGTTTGTTCTGATGGCTCGCTCCACGAATGAAGAGGAGGTGGAGGGGTATATATAGCCTCCACACAAAATCTTACCGTTACGCACAATTTACCAAACTCGGTGGGACCGATTCAACAGACTCGGTCGGACCGATTTAGTAAACCTAGTGACCGTTAGGATTTTTGATGGGACCGACATGCAACTCGGTAGGACCGATATGGTTAGGGTTAGGGCATAACGTAATCTCGGTGAGACCGATTACACAAACTCGGTGAGACCGATTTTGGTAATAAGCTTTCCAGAGAGTTGGTCAGGTAAACTCGATGGGACCAATTCGCTCATTTCGGTGAGACCAAAAAGTTACGAAAGGGAATCAGGGAGTTTACATTGCAATCTCGGTGGGACCGATCGCTCACTTCAGTTAGACCGAAACGTTACGAAGGAAAACAGAGAGATTACAACCCCATCTCGGTGAGACCGAGATCCCTATCGGTAAGACCGATTTGCCTAGGGTTTGTGGCAGTGGCTATGACATTTGAACTCGGTGGCGCCAGATAGAAAGAATTGGTGGGACCGATTTTGACTTTGGGTTTAGGTCATATGTGGATGTGAGAAAGTAGTTGAGGGTATTTGGAGCATATCACTAAGCACATGAAGCGTGAGGCTCATTAAACAACATCTCATCCCTCCTTGATAGTATTGGCTTTTCCTATAGACTCAATGTGATCTTGGATCACTAAAATGTAAAATGAAGAGTCTTGATCTTTTGAGCTTGAGCCAATCCTTTGTCCTTGATATTTTGAGGGATCCACTTTCATCATCCATGCCATGCCATTCATTGAGCTTTCCTGAAATAATAGTCTTGGAATAGCATTAGCTCAATGAGCTATATGTTGTTATGAATTACCAAAACCACCTAGGGATAGTTGCACTTTCAGTAACGGAATGTCGTTAAGCTATCGGGTCGGGTTTTGGACCCGATAACCCGTTAACAGCCCCGACCAATGGGGATTTTCCACGTGCAAAATCATCATTGGCTGGAGGAAACATGTGTCGGCTCACCATTTGGATAGATGCCATCCACTCATTGGACGGAAGACGCCTATGGTACGACGACACGTGGCACGGCCCAACAGAGGCCCATTCATGTGAAAAGGCCGGCCCAGTAAAAAATAGCAGGCCAGCCCATATAAGGCCTACTTGTGTCAGGTCCATTTAAGCCCACAGCCCATACGAGATGAACCAATTCGGACCGTCAACGGCCCATTAAAGATTTGACACCATTGCAGCCCATCGTCAGTTCGAGCCTGTTAACGGCCCGCTATATATCTGGGCTCAATATCGGCCCGATGAGATTTCGGCCTGTTAACGGCCCGTTTAATGGATGGGCCAATTTTCAGGATGTACATCTTTCGGCCTTTTAGCGACCCAGTAAATGTTGGGCTAGTTCCGGCCCGGTGTGTCTTTCAGCCTGTTGACGACCCATAAATCTAATGGGCCATTTGTTGTCGGACCTGAGTTTTGGTCTTTTAGCGGCCCATTTAAGTGTTGAGCCAATTTTCTGGCCCAGTGTCACTTTCAGCCTGTTGACAGTCCATAAATCAGTTGGGGCATTTTTAGTCGGACCTGAGTTTTGGCCTTTTAGCGACCCATTTAAGTGTTGGGCCAATTCCCGGCCCTGTGTGACTTTCGGCCTGTTAACGGACCATAAATGAGTTGGGCCATTTGTAGTCGGACCTTAGTTTTGGCCTTTTAACGGCCCATGCCCTTCATGGTCCAATACCAACCCGGTTTCTCTTTCGGCTGCTAAAGGCCCACAACCTGATTGGGCCATTTACAATCTGACGACTTTCGACCTCTTAGCGGCCCATGGTCTTCATGGTCCAGTACAAGCCCGCTGTCTCTTTCGACCTGCTAAAGGTCTATAGTATAGTTGGGCCATATGTAGCCCAAAATTAGTAACGGCCTATTAACGGCCCGTGAAATAAACTGGGGCCACCTATTGCCCACTTCGATGTCGGCCTGTTAACGACCCGGGAGGTAAGAGCGCCATAACGGCCCATTAATTTAATGGGCCCACTAAAGTTCGTACATGTCTTTAGGCCAAATTAGATAATTTGAGCCCATTACGACGAGCAATTATGCACAGCACCAAAACCGATCATGCAAAGGTACGGCATACAGGGAATAACGTTGCACATCCGGCATATATTACGAAATTACATCCTTTGGGCAATCAAAGATTGATGCGGTGCAAATAAATGAGGAGAACCTAACCATCTACAACGTCACAATCTGCAACCTCGGCCGAGATGGCGCCCATAAGCATGTGGGCAAGTTCTTTACGCTTTGCTACTTGTCTCTGAAAACATTGATCGGTTGTTGTGTCGCATGACTCTGCACCTCTGATTCATCCACCATTTCCATCATTGCTTCACCATTAATTGGTTCACAAACATACATTTATTCCGTTGCATTGAGAGCGGAGGATCTTGAACAAATTCAGATGGCAATTTTGGCGGGCATGTATTATTGATAGTGGAGAGTGTCTCGACCATCTTTGCATCATAACATAAATTAGGATGGGAACCAAGCAGTTAATCATGAGTTATTTCCATATTACGGCCTAGATTCTTTGGAAAGAAACAATGGGGTTGCCTTGCTGTTTTTCGAGTTTGTCTTCTTATCTTCACGGCGTGCACAAAATTAACACACTAGCATTGCTATCATTGGCCAAGTCGGATAATAGGAAAGCAACATTGACTGTGAGCGTTTGGGCAAGTAGCCTACACCAAATTAACACAATATGGCACAACTATCATCAGCCGGGTAAGGTAGGTAGTCGAAAGCAACATTGACACAATGAATGAATGGGCAACGGAGAAGCACTAGAATTCATGCGTCGTCATATGAGATAGTACATTCATGCAGCTCAGTATGCAAAACTACCAGGCAGTTTTCTTTACAAAAATCAACATTGGCGCCTTGACATTTTGCTACAACTAATTTTAGATCAGATAAAGGTTAGATTCACGCCGATTAACAAAATACATCTGATGTAAAAATATAGTGATATACAACAGTACTTACATCGACATTGGAGCACGAGAGAATTCCCATAAGATATTTTCCTCGAATCTGATCCCAATGGAGGAAGTCTTCTATTGTTTAACCTTATTTTCTAAAGAGAGATGGGTAAGAAACATGTAGAAAATATGATCGAAATGCTATAAAATTTCATGATGCGAGGATACGCTGCGCTTCTTAGAATGGAGTTGACATTCTTTTCTTTGGACATGAGCGGACTAGTTCTTTGGCCTTGGAATCGCTTATTATCGATGGGAGTTGGGTTTCTCCGTGCTGGAGCTGTATCTATGAAAAATGGAGTTGGTTTATTATCTCCTGGCATTTGGATCTTTTGCAAAGACCTTGTTTGTAACCCTTCAGATTCTAACAGAGTCGTCTTCCCCTTGCATGCCTTATATAGAAGAATGGTGATTCAGTTATAAAACAAGCTGCAGCAGAGATGGAATAGGTACTGAAGAATAGAAAGGCATGACATATTGACATGTATTTCCTCCATCCATAAATAAATGGACGGGTCTAGGCGTATTTCAGTTCTAGATACATCCAGTTTTATCCATTTCTGCTACACTTAATCTGGACGGAGGGAGTATGATGTAAGAGCTAGGGATACGACAAGACAACACAGTAAAAGAACACTGAAAAACCCACTGCAGAACCAAAGTATTCAAACCCACTAATATGAGATAGTACACTCATGCAGCTCAGGATGCAAAACTACCAGGCAGTTTTCCTTACAAAAATCAACATTGTGGCCTTTAATCATACATTTTGCTACAACTAAATTTAGATCAGATAAAGGTTGGATTCACGCTGATTAACAAAATACATGCTGATGTAAAAATATAGTGATATACAACAGGTACTTACATCTACATTGGAGCACAGAGAATTCTTGCAAGAATCTTTCCTCGTAAACGATACCATTGCAGAAATTCTTCTATCTGTTAAGCTTATTTTCTAAAAGAGAGATGGGTAAGAAACATGTAGAAAATATGATCAGCATGCTATAAAATTTCATGATGCAAGGATACGCACACGCTTCTTACAATTGAGTTGACATATTTTTGCTTGACTGGAGCGGACTAGTTCTTTGGCCAATGGAATCTGCTTATTATCAGTAGGAGTTGGGTTTCTCTGTGCTGGAGTAGTATCTACAAAAACTGGAGTTTGTTTATTATCTCCTGGAGTTTGGATCTTTTGCAAACGCCTTGTTTGTAACCCTTCAGATTCTAACATAGTCGTCTTCCCCTTGCATGCCTTGTATAGAAGAATGGTGCTTTAATTATAAAACATGCGACATCAGAGAGATGGAATAGGTACTGAAGAATAGAAAGGCATGACATATTGACATGTATTCCTCCATCCGGAAAAAAATGGATGGGTCTAGGCGTATTTCAGTTCTAGATACATCCTTTTTATCCATTTCGACAACATGTAATCCGGACGGAGGGAGTATGGTGTAAGAGCTAGGGATCTGACAGACAACACAGACAAAAAAACTAGTTGAATGTAAAACTATATGCTAGCGGAATACGTACAGAAATAACTAAGGCAACATACACGTGTATGATTGGGAAAATAAGACGGAATTGCAACAGAGCACTAGAACAACACTTCAATGTAAAAAACATGGTACGGCAGACAAATGAAGTACATACTGATGAATAACAATGCATAAGATATTCAGAAGCATGATGTCCAAATTAAGCATATGGCATTGCGATAGAGTAGAATGACAGTAGTTGAATTTGAAAACATTTTATCATGAATGGAATAGGTACTGAAAAACAGGAAGGCATGACATATTTACATGCATGATCAGCATGCTAAGCACATGGCATTACAATAGAGTAGATACACTCCAGGACATTATATGCATGTTGTACCCATATCACAGGCCAAGTTAGAGCAAGGACCTTGTGGGGTGAAGAGGATTCATCATTTTTCTGCAAGTCTTCTGAAGAACTGCCTTTACATGTTCCATCATATTGGGTATCATTAACATCAAATTTATTGGCCTTTACATTGCTCCGTGAGGTTCTTGTGGATATATCAGTGTGTGCAATTATATCTAACATGCATGGAAGATGACTAGTAGTTAGATTTATGTAAATGAGTGCATGTAGGAGATGACATAAATAGTAGGACTGGGGTTAACTAGCAACAACAGGTCTCATAAACTAAAGGGAGAACACAGATGAAAGCTACAGAATATGTATCGTTTGTACTCGAGATAACTAGATGGCACACAAAAGTATTAAAGATCAACATAGGTAATAATAGAAGTGGTATAATACTATAATCACCAGCCTGTGGGATAGCATTGGCTGATGGATGATAACTATGGAACAACATTACCTAAAGAACAAGTATCTTAGCTGAACTATGGAACAGCGTGAACTCCTGAACAAGACCCGTAAGAGATCAGCATGAATATACAGTGAAATGTGATGATCTATTTTCCGTGCTTAGATGAATAACAAAGCCATAAATATTACACACAAGTAGGATGAGGGTACAACCTATCTGGCTGCCATCCATAGGTGTGAGCATCATGTGCTAACTTGTCGATGGCCTTGTAGTTGTTGTGGCTGTCCATGTCGGGCACGCGCATTCGATGCAGGGAACTGTTGAGTGGGGATTGTAGCTCCCTTCTGGTGTATGCTTCCCTTGTTGGAGCAGCTGCGGTGAGTCGGAAGATGGTGTGTCTGAAGATGCAGATAACACATAATGTTAAGAACGACATATCTCTTTGATCCGAAGAAATACACTAAGAGATCAACAACAAGGTACGAGAGTGGTCACACGTCTGTTGAATGAAGACTAAATTGGGGTCACACGATTTTATTTTATTTTAGTCTTGTCCGATCTCGCGGATGGCTTGATGGCCGTCTTGTGCCTCTGGTGACACTGTTGGAATCTTCCCGAAGAGCCAGCGACCAGCAGCGAGCAGCCTGCCTCCGCCGTCGTGGCCCGTCCCAAAACCCGCTCCCGCCCACCGCCTTTGCCGTGGTTGCGCCGCCCGGGCCAATCCACAAAGACTCCCGTCATCGGATCCGGCGGCGGCGATACCTTCAACCCACGCAACTCTAAAGATAGCCATCTAAGCGCTGCTTCGCGATGAACTTGTGGCCCGCACCCTTACATTAGACACCAGCCAACCGGCAGCCTAGGAGCTCCGCCGCCTCGGGTGCTGCTTCCCATTGGGAATCGATTGGCCTAGAATAAAAATCCGGACAACTGACGCCTAAATAAAGTGATTTGAGATGAGGATGCGACCTATCTGGCGGCATGGTGAAGTAGGCACGTCCAACTGCCGAGTCGGTGAGGCCAGCGCGGTTGCGGTGGCGACCGACGGCAGGGAAAGAGCGATGTCGCGATGGTCAGCGGCTATGCGGAAGCAGGGCCAGGACTCTGGACTGATCCGAAGTTGGAGCCGCTCAGGTGCCGTGAACAACAGCGGGGGTGAATCGGCTCCGGTACGGTTCACGCGGCCGTCATCGAGGCAGCACCAGCAGCACGGAGTAAGAGGCACACGGCCTAGTGCACGATGGCAATTGGACAGCGTCTCCGACATTAGGGAGGAGGGCGGTTGTGAAATTGGTGCGGTGGGGGCGCCATGGAGGTGGGGCTGAGGTTTCACGGCTCCGGAGAAGGGAGCTTCCTGGGGAGAAGGTGATTTGGCGCCCACAAGGTACGAATGGGGGCGGGCGGGGCGAAATTGGGAGGGGAGTTGAACCATGTCTTACGGACGCATTTGTCTGAAATGTGAGGGGGAGTTACAGTTCTACCCTTGCCTATAGGCTTCTTGGCTTGGGTCTGTGTCTTGAGGTCGGGGATAGTAGAGTAACTTTGCTTCTCCCCAAATAGTGGGCGGGAGCGATTTGAGGCGAGGAGGGCATGTTTTGAACTATAGTGGGCGTGGCGAATTGAGCGAGAGGCGTGTTTTGAAATAGTGGGTGCAAGCTATTTGGCGAGGAGGCGTGTTTTGCCGACCATGGTTTATGAATTATTCGGCACATGTCATTTCGCCGAGGAGAAGGCGCTTGGATGAAGTTCTGAACCTACCCTCGATGTACAATGGGCCAATTGATCGTGTCCCACATAGGGCGGTAATTTCGCGTCTCCCATTTATTTGCTCGGCGAATTCCACCGGCGAGAGAGGATGTTTAACAGTTCGTTCAAATTTTGGGAGAACGAGCATCCCGTCTACCTTACCAAGTCGATTGAATCAATTTTGAAATATTAGCTTGCCACTTCTTTTTAGATGGAGAGATGATGCTCGGGAGTAATGTGTTTTTACATGCTCGTTGCTAGCGATTTACTATATGACAAATAGTTGACCCACTCAAAAACGCGAATCAAACCCAAAATGAAATATCTCCATTCAATGAACTAGCTCATTCAGTAGGTCAAAATAGTGAACTAAATCCAAAATTGAACACCTCAATCGAGTAGCATGTTGTACAGCATTATAGTACTCCATGAACATGTTGAAAGTCAAATGAATGAACTTGTTTGATATACGCATATATCCGTTCATGTGTGGATTGTAGACAACATGTTCTCCAATTTAAATATTTGAATGCAAGTTTATATCGAAACATGGTTTATATCAGTCTTTGATGCATAAAATGCGACCTCCCCCTCTCCCGGACTCCTGTTCTCTCTCTCTCTCTCTCTCTCTCTCTCTCTCTCACTCACTCTCTCGCTGACAATCTTCAATTCTATCGCACGCATCTGACACAAAAACCTTGTTGGTCCCTCTCCCTTTCTTTCTCTCTCTCTCTCTCTCTCTCTCTCTCTGTGTGTGTGTGTGGGGGGTCTTTCTAGTCCGCATTCATATATACACCATCTATAGGTCTCTCTCGCACACTATGTATGATACTCTAGCAAGTCCAAGCTAGATATCTTTGGTGCACTCATCGTACGAACACAAATTCCTTGGCTCTTTGCCCGTAACTCTCTCATGCTCCACTATGTCGTCTCGGAGCTCTTCCCCCCTCTCTCAAACTCTCCATCCACCTGGGTCACAAATACACATGCATATCTCACTCGCACTCGATAGGCCCATCTAAAACTCTATCTCTCACCATCATTATCTCTCCATCTCACACGCACACACACACACACAATCTCATGCCCAGCTAGCCAAGTATGATGGTCTCTCACTCAATTGTAGGTACACGCAGTCCCCCCTATATGTATATGACTAGCTAATCTTAGTCTCCATCACAAACATGTGCATGGTCTATCTCGATTTGTCTCGGGGCATCTTTCTATCGCGCACGCACTCCCTCGATCTCCCACCCATATAGTCCCCTCACGATCTCGAGGGGATCTCTCTATCACAAACACACCCTCTCTCCCTCCCCATGCGTCCATGCCATCCATGTGCCCCTCTCGACCTTTTTCTTTGTTGGCCAGACCTCTATTGGACATGTGCTACAGGGGTGTCTCTCTCCGTTGCAAACAATCACACACTAGCTATCTTCGTGTATCTCCTCGCCTCGCTTTTCCATCTCGGAGATGCATGCGTGATATGTTCGCATAAGAAATGAAAAAACACACTCTCTCTCTAATTTATTGTTTGTTGTCACTTTCTCTTTCACACACATACTCTTTTTGCAAACTTACTCATTCTCCTTCACACGCACTTGATCTGTCTCGACTGAGGCACTCACCTCCGTCCATAGCACATAGATTTATTAAAAAGTCAAACATCACAAAGTTTGACCATGTACGTGGAGAAAAAGAATTACATCTAGTATGGCAAACATATACCATTATATTACCATGAGATGTAGTTTTGCATGATGTATCTTTGTATTGTCGATATAAATAACATTTGTGTAAACCTGATCAAAGTTTCCAAAGTTTGTCTTCTAAAAAATTTACATGCACTGCATTATCGAGCGGATGGAATATCTCTTTCCCCTCTCAGCTATCGGCGCACCACTCAGCCTTATCGGGGCTCCTCAATCTCTCTCAAACTTTATTGGTCGGTTTGGTTCGTGACTGACCCTCATGCCTTGATGGTCGGTCTTGCTGGTGTGGGCGTGAGATGTAAAATATTTCTGCTGGCCGGGCTTGTGTGGTCTTGAAGCGTTTGGTTCATGCAGGCGAACAAAGCATCAACATCCATCAATCAATCCATGCATCAATTATTTAATGCTAATATCCATCCATGTTGCTATTAGCCTCGTGGCCGCACGACCGAACACGGCCAGCGTTCAAATCGATCGCTTGGGTCAGCTACTTGCGATGTCCGGAGTTCAGCCGAGCTAATTAAAGTGCAAGGAACCCAGCCAGCGGGCTTTCTTTTTCACGGTGGCAACCAAACAAGCGTGCATGAAATCTAGCCACAGCCCCAGGCCACGCAAAAGATGCTCACGACGCAAGCCAAACGGGCCTTATATCTCCCTGGTTCACACATACACATATCTCGCTCGCGCTATACATATAGACCCATCCAACACTCTCTGCCCTTGTTCTCTCTCCATGTGACACGCACCCCCCTAAGTACCATAATCCCTCACTCCATCATAGGCTCTGTTTGGATCCATGGGTTAGAGTTAGTTTGGGTTAGTTTGGAGTCAACTAACCCAAAAAGGTCCAAATAGGAGGGTTAGTTTTGGTTAGATGCATCTAACCCATCCAAAAAAACTAACCCGTCCAAGAGGTGCTTATTTGGGTTAGTTCTTCTCAGGACCACTAATAAACACTTTTTTCTCTCGCTCTCCATGCAGCAGATCCCTCCCCACTTCCTCGAAGCTTCTCGTCCTCTCCCTCCCTCCCTCAGGCACCTCGCCGTATCCGTGCTCCATCTAACCCTGCCATCCAAACACCTCTTTACTTAGAGTTAGTTCAGGGTTAGAATCTAACTCTAACCTCTAACTGAGTTAGAGTATCCAAACAGGGCCATAGGCGCAAGCACTCCCCCCTCCTAAGTATGATTATCTCTTACTAGCCATCAGGAACACACATATTGTCTCCTTCCATCCATACGTCTATCTCGATATCTCTCAGGGCATCTTCTATCGCGCACACACCTTGTCACTCGATCTCCCACCCATGTAGTCCCATCACGATCTCCAGGGGATCTCTCTATGACAAACATACACTCTCCCCTCCCCATGTCTGCATTTTCTCTGTACGTCTCTCTCGACCTCTCTCCCTTGTTTGTCAGACCCCTCTTGGCCACGTGTTAGGGGTCTTCCTCTCTCGGTTCCAAACAACCACACACTATGTCCTCACCTTGCCTCCGTTGTCGAAGATGCATGTGTGATATGTTTGCATAAGACACGCACACTTTTTCTCCACTTTTATCGTGTGTTGTCCATGTCTCTTTCACACACGCACACACACTTTTTTCACTCTCTCTCTCCTCTCTCTCTCTCTCTCTCTCTCTCTCTCTCTCTCTCTCTCTCTCTCTCTCTCTCTCTCTCTCTCGTCAGGGACTCTGTCACGTCCATAAGCATATGGATGTTTTGAAAAGTCAAACCTCAGAAAAGTTTGACTAGGTATATGTGGAGAAAAACATTTACATCTGGAATGATCATTAGATTCATCACAACATGTACTTACTTCATACTATCATTTATCTTTGGTATTGCCGATATAAGTAATTTCTTTATAAACTTGGTCAAAGTTTCAAAAGTTTGACTTTAAAAAAATTTGTAACTACATTATCGAACGGGGGGAGTAGCTCTTTCTCTCTCTCTCTCTCTGCTATCTCTCACGGGCCTCCCCTCTCACTCAAAGTCTCTATACCGATGGATTATACGCTCACTGTGTCAATGTATAGCTCAGTATATTGTTTAGTTGACCGGTCAACCAATCCACATGCTGCGTTGTCAGCTCGTGTTCTGTATCTTGGTGTCTTTGGCCCATGTGGCGATGGGTGAAAATAAGTAAACTAGAGGCCCATCGACACGCGGTGAAGGAAACAAAGTTGAAACCACTCGGTAGCACCCATGCGCTAGTAAATTGAGGCGCGTGAGGACAAACTTCTTGCGCGAAAAGGGCCTTTTCGCGCACAATTCACCACTCTGCGGCGGCATGCACGTAAGGGCCTTTTCGCGCACCCAAACACACAACACACACCAGCACACGTGTACACCAGCGTCGCCGCCGGTTGAGATGAACGGCAAGGCAACCAACAAGAGGAGGCCGCTCGAGCCAAAACCGCATCCGGCGAGCGTGGACTTCATCAGCAGCCTCCCCGACGACATGCTGCTCGTCATCATTGGCCTCCTCCCCACCAAATCTGCCGTGCGGACCGCCCTACTCTCCCGGCGGTGGCGCCCACTCTGGCGCAGCATCCCCCTCAACCTCACCGTCGACAGCTACCTCTGCGACGGGTATTGCAAACGCATGGCCGCAGTCTCCAAGATCCTTTCATCGCACCCTGGGCCAGCCAGACGCCTTGACATTTGCATGTTCAGTACCAACTGCAAGGTCCAAGCCAAGTTCGACGAGTGGTTCTTATCCCCTGCCCAAGATCAGCTCGAAGAGCTCAGCTTTGAAGCTGGACGATGTCTCTCTCTGCCGCCGTCCGTGCTGCGCCTCACGCCAACGCTGCGCCGCGCCAGCTTTAGCTCCTGCTATCTTCCCTAGATTAATGCCGCGCCCGCCCTTCTTCTCCCTCAACTCAAGCAGCTCGACCTCTTCGACATTGTCATCTCGAAAAAGGCTTTGGAGCACCTGCTCCGCAACTGTACTGCGCTCGAGTACCTTCGTCTTGAGCAGATCCACGAGTTCATTAGCCTCCACATCGCCTCGACGAATCTCCGATGGATTTATGTGTCTTGCTGGCCCCGCAACAAGACATCAATTGGGAAGAGATCACTCCAGCTGGTCCACGTTATGGTCATTGAGAATGTGCCTTTCCTTGAGAGATTGCTTGTATCGGATCTAGAAGGTCCAACAAAAATCTAGGTCATTGATGCGCCAAAATTTACAGCGGTGGTGTACTTGTCTGCCAAATTCTCCGAACTCTTTATTGGATCCGTAATCGTTCAGGTACAACACTCATCTTCTTCTCTGTCTTCTTGAAATTAACATTTTTAAATTTCTTCTTGATGTATTTACGACCGTCTTCGAGAAAAATGATTCCCACAAGCTTGACCCAGGTCCATGCGCACGGTGAAGATCTTAGCACTAAAATCTATCGGCCCCAACTGGATCAAGTTGTTGGATTCCTTACATGCTTTCCATGCGGGAGAAGCTACTCATCGAGGTGAAACTTCTTTCCTATTAGTAAACGGTAATCTGGCGTAGCTCAATTTTTTCGTAATTTTCCCAAATTACGATGACAAGTGTAGTGTTCAAAACTACATCTCGCACTTCACCGAAAGAAATGTTTTAGTATTTTTCTCACGTGATCACTGCATCATTTTTATCTTTGTACTACTATAGTAGCCTAGGCTAGTCATAGTGGAAAGTAACTTAGACTACTCCAAGAACTCTATGGTTACCCTAAGGGCAAGTACTACCTCCCCTGGTTTACTCTTCCAATTTTGTAGTATCAAAATTTGACCATAGATTTAATCGACAAAATGTTAATGCATGTCACTAAGAACTATATCGTTGGATTAGTATTTGAACATAATTTCAAATGGTGTAATTTTTAGTGACATGCATTGGCATTTTCTTAGGTAAATCTATGGTCAAAATTTTATACTAAATCTGAGTAGTATTCCTCCGTCCCAAAATTCTTGTCTTACATTTGTTTATATACTGATGTATCTAACACTAAAATGTAACTAGATACATCCATATTTAGACAAATTTAAGACAAGAATTTTGGGACAGAGGGAGTACAAAAGTGGGCTATGTAGGCCAAAACATGTGCCAAATTCACTTGTGATGCATTTGGCATCGATGCCCCTCCATTGCTCACCTGGTGCCCCAATCTGGAGCACCTACTTTGCTCCGGTGCTAAATTAACTCACGCAATGAAAAAACACTGCGTGGGAGAGAGAGGACTGAGGCAATAAAAAAACACTTGTTTGGGAGAGTGAGAGGCTGGTGTAGTTGGTTTGATTGATTTGTTTATACATGTGGGTCTGTGTGCACAGCAGTGCCAACTCTCTCACATCGCTAGAGCGGTGCCAAAATCTTTTGATTTGACATCGATGCGTATTATGTGGCATACTTTTGCGAAATATGGCATCGGCCACATAGTGGAAGGCAACAAATGCCCAAGCTCTTCACGTGCTCCAAGTTAAATGAGAGGAAACAGAAACAGAGAGAGAGAGGGAGAGAGAGAGTGAAAAAATATCACTAGCCAGCCAACCCTATCGTATAAGCGAATGATATTGGTACCTCTTGATGACATGGCAAGCTTATGCAGCCAGCTGCTCTAATATGTTCTCTTCTTTTGCAGATAAAAAAGACCCGGAAGTGAAAAATGTGCTGCACTATAACAATCTCATCGAATGCCTTGATCTCCATCTTACAGAAATTGATTTGATCGACTACCGAGGCAACACATCTGAGATTAAATTGGCGAGTTCTTTGTTACGGAGGCAAGTGTGCTCAAGGTAATGAGGTTTGGCGTTCTCTGGCGCAACAATGAATGGCGTCTTGATCACATAGCGTCTAAGCCTAAATGACAAAGTCTCATGAAGCTGAATTTGTTTTGAAACATCAAGTGGCGGAGACTCAAAAACTTATTTGCCCATTAGTGACTTGTCAGGGGGTGGATTTTAGTTTGTACGATAATGCTACATCCACCTAAAGTAACGAAAGTTCTTATGTGAACTTCCTAGTAATTCCCTCTTCCTAGGTGCAGCATTACTCCTAACATTTGTAATACCAGTTTGAAGCTTGTAATATTGCCGTGTCCTATTCCTGCATTTTCAAAATCCTGCGAATCAAACAGGTCCTGAGTTTGTGATGATGTTGTGCCTCCCATCTTTCACCAATAGCCGTCGGATCTAGATCGGCGCGCCTAAACCAAGCTTCTCCATTTTGCAAAAGATGCTTGCACTTGTTCCCTATTTACAAACAACTCCTTGTCTCTCACAATCAGCCTTATCTCCTCCCACCACATCTAGAAGGCCGTGGAAAAATCTGGCGCGATGGCGGCTGCGAGCAGATCCACCCCAATCTTGGTGTTAGTGCAATTGCACGGCATCTCTGCACGGGAAATTATGTCAAGCAGGGCTAGTTGTAAGCAGGCTAGCTCTACAGCCATGATGATAGTATTTGCGAGACGGTGAGGCTGACTATGGTATGCCAAACACGGCGCCTATACTCAGGTGTCATCTCCGGCGCAGGGTCTTGTCACTTCACTGTGAGGAGGAGCACGTAATAATTTGACCAACGGGTAGTATAGTGCTAGTACTTCTAGGAGTACTACATTGGTAGTACTACTACTAGTACTAGTAGCACCACCGTCTGGATTTAGGAGTACTACCACGTCCATCTGGATTTTAGTATTTGACTAGCAATATCTAGTAATGCATGTCACAAAAAATGTACTACTCCCTCTGTAAATAAATACATGGTGTTTTATTCCTATCGGCGAGAGAACTTAATGTTTTCTTGCTAACTAGACTCTTAACAGGATTACACGCAATGAACTAAACACTGCATGTCATATTTGGTAGTCTTAAGTCATTGAAAGCATGCACGGCCCACATCTCTCATTGGTTGATATGTCGCGAAATAAGAAACAAGGAGCGAGTTAATGCATCGTGCCTAAGTGTTTTGGGATTATTTGCTTTTCGTAATGTAACTTACACAACATTTTTGTTTACATGCATTAACATTTTATTAGTTAAATCAAAGGTCAAAACTTGGTGCAAAATGCAAAGGGGACCAATAAACCAGTAAGCATCAAACTTCTCTCGTTTGGCCCCAACTAGAGGTCCGGTGAGATGACTATACTGCACCGACACGGAGGGGGCGCAGCTTCATTGACTTACGGCAACTGCCTTTGGGTGAATGACACGTGGGCCCGGGGGGTAGCTGACCCACCTATCATACAGCCAAAGGCAGTGCGATGAGGCCGAGGTAGTACGTAATCCCTCGCACCTCATACGCTAACCAAGGGCAAGAGTGATCACTTGAATCGCAAGATCAGTTGACTACTACTACCTCCGTCCTGGTTTATTAGTCTCCTTTGTAATTTGTGCTAAATTTTGACCAAAAATTTAACTAACAAAATGTTGATGCATGTCAACAAAAATTATATTTGTGGATTCATATTTGAACATAGTTTTTAGTGTTATAATTTTTAGTAACATGCCTAAACATTTTGTTAGTTAAATCTGTGGTCAAAATTTGACACGGATTACAATGGGGACCAATAAACCGGGACGGAGATAGTAGAAGCTAAGCTAGACCCATGGAGGCGATGAGCGCGAGCATCAGCCGGCTGTGCCAGATGGTCCACGACGCCGGTCTGCGGCCCGGCAACGAGGAACTTCTCCAGGTAGTATTGCTTGAGGCCGGCAGGGCGAGGGGCCGCTTGGACGACAGCTTCGTCTTCTTGTTCGACGAGGTCCTCGTCGGTTTCCTCGACAAGTTCACCATCGTCAAGAAGCTCGCGGGCGACTTTGGCGTAAGCCTTGACCGATGTGCCCGAGCTCTGCGATGCCGCCACCCTCAGCGACCACTATGGTGACAACCTCTTGACGCCTTGGTGGCCTTTGATGCCCGCCATCGCTACTGGAGAATGTCCACCTTGAGGTCGCTTTTCGCCAGCGCTGGGGCGCAACAAGACACCATGGACATAATCACCCACGTCTAGGCGCATGCAAGAGGAGGGCGATAGGGCGCTAGCCTTCTTGGACCGTAGGGCAACCTTGGGCGGCCTTGTTGAAGCACGTTGAGCTCGCGCCAACGCCAATCTTCTTTGCTCCTCACACGTCGGTTGGTGACCGGCGCACTAGGGCGTGAGGATGTCGTTGATGGATCCGTATGTATTTTTATCTTTCCGTCAAATCCATGTAGTAGTATATGATACTACAGTAATTATCTTACCTTCGCATCAAATTCATAATTTTCGAATCGTACTCCATGCATGAGCGGCGCGAACCAAACTTCTCATTACTCTAGGCAAAATCGTTATTTTCTATCTATCGATCGCGCCATTGAGCAGAACCAAATTTTACAAGTTACGAGTTCAAAAGGAAAAGCATGTCGTGTTCGCGTCGCACCCCCACACGGTTGGTCCAGCACGCCGCTCAAGCGAGAATGCGTGCGGTGTTGCATTTTCACTTACAAGTGGGACCGTAGTTGAGCAAACCGACTATCGACAAACCCCCACCCCGCCCACCGCGTGATGGCTGAGAAAACATGAGGGAGAAGAGATGGCTGTAGCACGGACTCCAAGAAAATTGGTGTCGGATGGGACTCCTGTGGGTGGCGTGTGCCGTACTGCTAGACCTGAATGCTAGTTATGGCCCATGCCACCCCACTATATCGAGCCTATATCGAGTGCATCGTAGAACAAATTTCCTGCAGTCCGTGCTCGGCCTCCTCTATCTCTCTTCTCAGCCAGCCAGTAGCGCTTGAGAGCCATCGTCTATTTGCTCACATGTGGTCCCACATGTCGTTGAAAACGCATAAGCGGACCCATCGAACACGCACATCTTTCACCTCGGCGTCTTTGGTGATGAAAAACATATCAAGTAAGATCTTGGTGGCGCTTTTGGAGTTACTCAAGAGTAGTAAGATTTTATTCTGATTTAACCCAAGATGCACATCTTGTGACTTCAACTACCACTCTATTTTCTTTCATCACACGACACGGATCTTTGGATGTCCCACGTTAATCGGCAAAGGAGGAAGAACCCAACCAAATCTTCGGTTGTGCTCTCGGATTAGACTAGTTGTGCTAACTTAAATTTTTCACTGTGTACTCCCTCCGTTCCAAAATACTAGACTTCCATTTGTCCAAAAATGGATGTGCCTATATACTAAAACATGTCTAGATACATATATATTTTGACAAATAGAAGGCATGTATTGTGCAATGGAGGGAGTAGAATGGATGCAATTTTTTGTATTGGGAAGAAGAGTACATCCATATATTGATAGAGCGCAATTTAGTAGATGTTCTATCACTTTTAGCTAGCACAGAGGCTATAGATGAGATTAGTGCACTTGTTGATACTCCTACTTGGTATGCGTGTTGCTGCTTAGACGCAGAGAAAAACGAACCGGAGGGAGTACTAGAATAGAGGCTAGACATGAGATTAGATGCGAGGAAGCAACGTCTACTTCTTTACACTCGAATAAGAAAGAAGCATGCAAGATCGAGCCTCCGCAGATCAACAATGAATGCATCGAGAAGGCACTAATCCAACTTACAGGAGTAGTAAAATGTATTCTTGTGGTTCTTGTTTTCTTTGGTCTTGCTTTTCTAGTCAAAATGATCGTTGGAGTTCGTGCAAAACGGAGGTCCGTTTGGGGTCGTGCATTGCAGTTGGCCTTACAAGTGGGACCGTAGTTAAGGAAACCGACTATCGGCAAACCCCCACCTCGCCCACCGCGCGATGGCTGAGTTAGAGAAGCAATGAGGTTGAAGAGATTGCTCTAGCACGGACTCCAAGAAATATGGTGTCAGATGGAAATCGTGTTGGTGGCGTGTGCCGTACTCCTGGACGTGAATGCTTGTTCTGGCCCATGCCACCCTACTACTCCTACTACTTAGTACTATATAGTACTACTAGTATTGAGGATTCGAGGTGCTGGTTACGTAGTACAGTATGGCTGCAGTAAAAACACCCGCACGACGTGCAAAGCATGTGAAGCTAGTACAAATAGTGTACTACTATTGTTGATTGGCCTCATCCGATAACCTATTGCAATGCACGTACAATTATGTATTCGGAAAATATTTCTTTCGCCTCGTCGCACAACTCACTCACAGAAGCAACTCGAAAGCCATTCATAAATTTAGTAAGTTTATCACAGGCATATCATTTTATTACATACAACATGTCATCAACCCACATCGACAACGAGGATACATTATAAATACTAAGGCTTTCACCACACGACAAATAACAAGCAATGAAATGAACTTCAACTCAACCATTCCTCAGCGTTGGAAACGCTTGCTTTGAACTAGGACTGATCATCCAGGCTGAAGCGGCCTACTATATCAGTACCAGGGTAGGGAACCACCCAAATGTCTGAGGTATAGACACAGTTGCTTCTCATAAATGGTAGTAATGTTGTGTCAACAGCAGTTGGATCGTCTTTCACCATCATTGGATAGTTTTGTCCAAGGAAGGCGAGTTTTCTCCAAGACTATCAATTACATGCGGGAGAAGGAGTTGGCACTAGCACACTAGTATCCATCCGAATACCATGCAGCGGGTGTTGGAATAGGTCGGAGAGTGCGACCATGGGAGACTACACCTGCTTCCTTAGCGATAACATCATCGATGGGTTGTATACACACGAGAAGAGGTGATCCATCGAATTAGTTGCGGGCGCCAAATAGTATATAGGCGCTGCTCGTCCTCATGCTCGTGATCATCACCATCATCATCTCCCCCTTGGTTATAAAAATCTTCAAGTATAGGTGGTGGAATGTTAACGGGACCTTGGAAAACACAAGAAGAAGGTTAATTAGTAAGGCTGGCCATAGTGGGGGTAACATAAGTAGTATCATGCACTTGGGACTACATAAACATGCTTATGTGGCGAGCAATTAAGGAAGAGAGAGATGGTTATAGTAACATAGGTAGATACCATAACATAATAAATGTGATGCTACTATGTGTCATGCATGGCAATAAATGAGACCACCTATGATACTAATCTAAGATACTATACACTATAGAGGTAGTAACATAAACTTGTAACATATGCATGTTACTAGTCTAAGTTACTCCCCACTATGACCAGCCTTGCTAACCTGCATGCATGTGGATGAAACAATTATAAAACAAACGTACCGAAACAACGAGGATGCCATGCAAAAATAGTGCCACGAGTGGTGGCAGCAAACAAAAGGCCGTCGTATTGAATTTCATCATAGTACTCATCCGTGTACAGAAACTGATTTTTGAGCAATATCCATCCAGTCAAACCACTGACGACGGCAACAAACTTGTCGAAGATAGCAACAACTTCATAGTTGTTGTAATTCCAAGAGCGGTTGGGGACTCAAGAAATTGCTATCTTCCATAGAAGGCGGTCACCATGATTGTATTTGAGCGTCGTACAATCTTGGTGTGCTCAACCTCTGGGCGATCTGCTGAGATTTTGGAAGTGGAACCGGTCACGAGTGTACACATTCACAAGTTCCCACTCGCAGATTGGACCCAATGTAAACAACCCAATCTCCATTTGCTTTGCCTAAGCCTTGCCCTCAGCGATGGCATCTTAACATCATACGTATCATTATCAAGCGGCATCAACTTGCAGGCGAGGCCCGGTCGTGGCGGCGCCGATCATCGAGGTCACGGCAAAGAAGATAGGGGAGATCAAACCGCTCCTTGACTCTTGGGTTCCTTGTAATGATGTTATTAGTTGAGTCGAGAATGGGCTTGAGCAGAACCTGCCATGCTAGCGAGGTGATGGCGTCGCACCGATCAATGAGTTCCTCCACCACGTCATCTTTCGGATCGGGCAAGAATAATAGGTCGTTTCCGTCCTGTTCCTCCATGGAGAAACGATCGAACAATGGCGAAGAAAGGGTGAAGGGCTGAAGGAAAATGGAGGAGGGAGAGGAAGAGCGTGCAACAGCGAGTTCCAAATCGAGAGGAAAAGCGAAGAGTCGGTGGGCGGTTGCGATTTTCCACAGTTCCGAAGGCGTCCGGCCTACGTCGGTTCGGAAATACTCCTACTACTCGCCGTCGTCTCAGCGATATGTGGAGCAGGACCACATGTCAGCGAAACATGGTGTGTAATTTCTCGTGCAAAATGCGATCTAGCGCGTTGGCCGAGGTGCCGCGTGGTTATCGGCCTTTATTTTTTAATGGCGTGCCGTTTAGTTTTGAAGCACGACTAAGCTGATGCTGTCTGCGAGAAAATATAAACTACTCTGCCACTACTCCACCTCGATACTAGTAGTATAAAAAAGATATATAGGCTGGAGCTTGAGCTTTCTTACCAAGGGCTGCCCACTTGCTTCTCACACTACCACCCTCTCTCCAGATCTAAAAAACGGCCCCTCTCTCCTCCTCACGGTGGTCACAGATCTGCCGGGGAAGAAAAGGGCGTGCAGCGTCGGCCTTTTCGTCGTCGGCGGCGAGTCACTTAGCAGCGACAAGGCCGTCCTCTCGGACCTAAGCGCCCAGCGGGATCGCTGCCGTAGTGTGTGCGGAGGGCGGCGACCACGGCGAAGCCACTTCCCGCCGACCCTCGGTATGCTACCTCTTTTGAACCATACCCTTGTTCTATTGCCCCATCGGCACGTCGTTGCATGTGGATCTTTTCCACTCCACCATCTTCCCAATTTGCTATCCTCTGCTCTGCTGGCCATGCGAGCGAAAACCATAATTTGCACTATTAAAAACCCTACTCCATGCGGACTAATGCATATGCAGGTTGAATAAGGAAAGGAAGGAGATCTGTCTTGTCCAAGAGAGTAGGCATCGAACCGCATCTAGGTTGAAAAGGGAAAATCAGTAGCTAAGGAACGGGTCTCGTGTCTCTTGGTTGAAGAAGGGTAGAAAGGCATGACACCGCAATAGAGAATGACCAGGTCGATCGTTTTGTTGTCCTCACATAGGAAAATGGCTAAAGTGAACAAAATGGGACGTAATCCACATATGCTGCCTGGATATTTGTTGCTCTGGGCAACCATACCTCCCTCTCCACTCTGCGTCCGTGGAGGTACATCGTTACAGTGCGCCTTGTCGAATGGGCCTCCCATGCTCTTATTGCCACTTTTTTTTCTTTGTTACTATAACGCCGGAGTCAAGTCAAGCAATGCTCTTGCTAAAGTGATGCCACATTTAACTAATGGCGCTCTTAGTCTAATGCCACAGATAAATTTAAGCGGTGCCATTTAATGTCCTTTGGATCATTTCGAGGTTAGTTGTTGATTGTGGATGTATTAAAGATTTTTCAGCTAAGGCATTCTAATCTTGTTGCACAGCCGATATACCAATGATGAAACTTGTTACTACCTTGATTTTTGCCTTTGTTAATGCTTATAGATTACATACCTCACTTTCATGAGATAAGTTAATTTTTTGTATAGTGTCACCAAAATGCCAAAGGCTGATGTCATTTTATTTTGGTTAAACTACACGAGACAATTATGAAGACAAGAGGAAAGGTCAAGTGGGCACCTCCTCCTCCGCTTGTTCTCTTGATTCGTTTGATCAAGTTTTTATGTTTGATCGATTATCAAGATTGGGATAGCAATTTTAAGGCCCCCGAGTTGAAATGATATTTACCTTGGAGGTACATGGTTTGCAATTTTTTATCTTGTCATTAGTTAATAATGCTAGTTACCTTCAGACTTTTGTATTTGGTTTAATGCTCATGCACAGCTAGTATACCAATGTTGAAACTTGTTACCTTTACATTTTGTATTGTTAATTCTTATAGAAACCTTCCAGTGCTAGAGTTTATTGAAATATGTTCAGTAAAACCATTGTACTATACCCTGTAATAAACTAACTACTCTACTATTGCACTAGCCACTGGATTAGTGTATATTTGTAGTATTCGAATGGTGTTGCATTAGCGTATGGACATAAATAAAGTGTGGCAAGCTTTCCCGGATATGTTCTCAAGAAAACTACTACTGTTTTTCTAAATACTAGGCGTTTGGGTACTTTAAATTGAACCGCGCAAACGTCTTATATTAAGGAACGAGAGGGTGTAGAGTTCACTCAAATTATCCGGTAAAGCTAGTCACACCTTTGTTAAAATTAATGTTCATTATGTTATCGGAGGAAGTCGTATGTTTGTCTCTAATGCATCTACTACATACCCGACATCATGATGTAATGTTAAGTCATTTCCTTTTGTACAGTGTAACTAAATTGTCAAGGCGGTGATGGCATTTTATTTTAGTAGAACTGCACAAAATTTGCTTAAAAGAAGAGGAAAGCTCAGGAATGGCTCAGTTTTTCAGAAAAAAACTATGTATGCCTTCCTGACATCAGCCGATGTTGCTTTATTTATTCCTTCAAACAGGTGATTAGAAACAGTCTTGCTACCTTTTCCCATTAAGAAATTGGAATGCTTATATTTGTGAGTCTATGCTTCAACTAGTGCCACTTTTATAGTAATCACACTTTCAATATCTATGCAAACAGGGATGCTCGATTTTAGTGGAGCTGCACAAAAAGTCCAACTGGTCCAACATTAGGAGCATGTTTTTTTAAAATTGGTGGCACTATGAGCTGTTCATTACGAAGGTACATGGTTTGCTACTATCTTGCTACTCTTTTTGTACTGTCATTAGATAGTAATACTAGTGGTTTGCATGTGAATTTATTGGCAGGGTGGACCTACATTGGAGGTGCGGGACAGGATTCAATGATTGGATGCTCAATTTTGGTTGTATCGATTTCACCTCTTCCATCAGTACGAACATGGAGTGGTATATGTTTACTAGCTGCTTGATATTTGTGCAGACAGAGATGTCTGCCCGTTGCTATTTGGCAAACAAACAAAGTGTCCGCAATTTTGGTTGAGCTGCACAAGAGAATAGTATAGTCACTGCATGCAGTGCCATTTGAAAATAGACACAAAGATTGGATAGTCACTTCATGGACTGCAAAAAAGTAGAACTGTACTATTTACTGGCCAAAACTTGGTGCTTCATTGCTTTGGTCTGATTATACAAGGGGCATCATTTTCCCTAAGTTAAAGTTTGTATTCTGAAAATAGTCTCGCGGTATGGTCGAGAGAAGAACAAATCATATTGCAGTGGATGTTCCTCCATAATGTGTGGTTCATTCTCATGGTTCCAGCTGTTGGTGAAACCACTTACGTTTGCAAGAGGAATTGTAGACTTCACAAACAAATTTGTCTTTCGATCATCTTGAATGTTGGCCAAGAAGAAGCATCCATGTTAGTAGGAAGAACAGATGTTTTTCTAGATCTTTGCTTTTGGAGCTACATATTTGTATATGATCATGAATCATTGAGATGCATTAACATGTTGTTCTTATGTATGGGAATCGTACTAGTTAGTTTTAGTTGCAGCATAAGATCCGAAGTGGCTGATCTTTGCTTTTGGAGCTACATATTTGTATATGATCGTGAATCATTGAGATGCATTAATAGTTACTTATTTACATTAGCTCGGTGTTTAGAAATTCTTGATCGATCACTAGCTAGCCTACAAATCGCTTTTGGCAGTTTTATTTGCGACACAAGATGCGAAGTGGCAGTTTTTGAATAAAATGCCTACCTCTGAAAAAGCGACAAGCTACACTATCGATCCTACGGATAAAAATGCCTACCTCTGAAAAACCCGACAAGCTACACTACTCGATCCTACGGATAAATAGCATATCACGCACGTACTACCTCCTTTCCGGTTTGTAGGGCTCAATTCAAGAAACGGCCTACTCGATCCTACACGAATAAATAGCGGATCACGCACATACTAGTACCTCCTTTCCGGTTTGTAGGGCTTAATTCAAACCTCTCACCAACCAAGGTACTCCCTCCGTCCGGGTTTATTAGTCCCGTGAGCAAAGCAGCAAGACCAAGGCATGGCAATAATTAATGGCATGCAGAAGTTTAAGCCTAATTACTTCCAACGATTTAAGTGGTTGCATGCGTGCCCTCGGCTGCGACTCGTTGCATCTTTGCCGCATAATGCTGCGGCGATTACGAGTACGCATGCAGCCGGCCGTAATTAAGGCAGCTAAGCGATCTTGAAAAAAGATCGCTTTAATTGTTGCGGGCTTTTTAAATCCGTGAAATCATTATTGACAAGGAGGGACCCGCCCGGCATGGAAAGAACCAGCAGCGTGAAGCAACAGCCCTATCGCACTCAGCAAGTCCGATCGGCGTGGGGCGTCGGTGCCGGTGTTTAGCATGTACCGCCCGGCATCGTCTAGTTAGCTAAGAGTAAGTTAGTACTTGTCTAGTGGGAGTAGATAGTTAACTTGGCTATGATGGTTGTCAACGTGGAAGTTCAGTACTCTATATGTGGATCAGACCTCTTACTTTGCTCTGAATGTTGAACTTTCCGTTTGAACGTATGGAATGGGCTGTTATTTTTTTAAATGGGTTGTATTTGTCCTCCACAGGTTTAGAGGCTGACTTGTGGGCCTAGCAAGTTGACGCGTACACAATCAGGAGATGGTTGTACATGGAGAGGATGACGAGGGACCCGCCAAGGTCATGGCGATGCATAAGCAATTTCCTCCTTATTTCAAGCCAATAAAATATGGCTCCTCCTAGTGGATTCGACATCTGGGTCCCATGCCATTGTCAGCGTAGTCAATAAGCGAGAGAATTACTGTGGCGGTGACACGAGGACCCAACAGCTCGCCCAATTATTTTTGTTTTCGGTTAATTTGATAAATGCCTCAGAAATGCCACTGCAATTTCAAACTTTGAAAAATGCCATTTCATGCCATTTCTAGTGGCAGTTTTTGAAGTCAGGGTGGCGTTTTTCAAAGTTTACAAACTGCGATGGCGTTTTCAAAGTTTGCAAAAATTGCGTGGCATTTTCAAAGTTTGGAAATTGCAATGACATTTTATGAATCGCCATAATTGGAGTGGCATTTATCTAATATGTTTTTGAGGCAGGCGAGGGTGTCAAGTGGGCTGTGCGGGACACTCTGGCCTGTCTAGACAGCCTTTTCTTTTATGTTTACCACAGGCCAGCCCAATAGTTTTTTTTCTTTTTGAAAATGGATAGCCTAGTTTTTTTTGTGATTTGTTAAGTAAGTCATTTTATCGGGCTGTTGGGCTAGGCGAGGAGAGCTTCATTAATTTGGCGAAAATAACCTATCGATAATGAGAAATGGGTTGTACATTTTTAAAACACATCAAACCAGCAATTAGTTTCAAATATCTTTTTTTCATTTCGAGATTTTAAATTGCATTGATTTTTATGTGTGGACAATTTATTGGATTTTATATTGATATACATTTATTTTTAAAATCAGTCTGAATGTGACTCAAAATTTTGGGATTAAAAACAGTTCAGACCGCACTGACATATGCAAAATTTCATATAATTTTTTAACCGTGGCCACAATATGGGTTGTAATGCTAACAAAAAGAATATGGGCTCCAAAAAAACCCGTAAGAATTAGCAAATGGGCTGTAAACTATTTGAAATAATGGCAGATGGGTTGTATGCTGTTTTCCACAGATTTGAGGCTTTCCACAGATGGGCTGTATACTGTTGGATGTCCATCCAATGGCCGTCGTGCTTCTTCAATCTCTGCTCTTCCTGCTTCAACCACTCAAACAAGCGTCGGCGGGACTGCCTGCTCCCTCCTCCCCGCGGCCGGCTGTGCTGCCGCGCAGGCCTCACCGCCCCACCGTACTCCCATCGCTGGCCTAGCTATCCCTCTACTCACCCTCAGTCCAGGACATGCTATTATTCTCCGGCTACGGCAGATGAACTAGTAAACCCTCGTACTCCTCCGCGTGGGAAATAACTACCGAGTATTCCCTGGCTCCGTGTCGTTCCCTTCCTAGGCCTGCGCCGTAGTCCCTTTATACTGGTGCTCTCGGCGGCCTGGTCGGCGTGGTCGATGAGCGACATCCATCGGAGTGGGTATGTCGTGGAGAGGCTGACAGCTGGGTCCACGGCCGCACGCAAGGAAATGCCTCCTTATTACACGAAAAATAAGGACTCCTCCACCTAAGATCTAGGATCCATCGAAAGGGCCTTATTATTTCGTGAAAAAAAACATTATCGCCGCTGACAACTCGGACCCACCAGCTATATCTTCGCACACAAGGAAGTGCCTGCTTATTACGCCCAAAAAAAAGAATACTCCCCCTGCTAGCTGGGACCCACTATAGTGGGCCTACTAAGTTGACAGGGACGAAGGGCTTTGTCGGCTTAGTCAATATCTGCGATTCTAGCTCGACTGACCGTATGATGTCCATCCAACGGCCGTAGTGCTTCTTCAACCTCTGGTCTTCTTGCTCCAGCCGCCCAAAGCAGCGCCGGTCGTGCCGCCTGCTCCTGCCTCCCGTGACCGGCTGTGCTGCCGCGGAGGCCTCACCGTCCCCATACTACTCCCACCGCTGGCTAGGCCATCCCTCCACTCCACTCACCCACACTCCCTGTTATTCTGCGGCGACGGCAGCGCAGCCGAACCAGTGAACCCTCGTACTCTCTCCGCGTGGGCATCCACTGCCGCGTCTTCCCCGGCTCCGCGTCGTCCATCGCCGTGGTGCTCTTGGCGCAGCGTGGTCAATGTGGTCAACGACCGAATTCCATCGAAGAATCTTTGTCGTGGAGAGGCGGCGGTTGGGTCCACGGCAGCCGCAAGGAAGTGCCTCCTTATTCGCGGAAAATAATTATTCCTCCACGACAGCGAGGACCCACCGGACGGGCCACGGTATTTCTCGAAAAACGTTTGCCCACGATTGTTGGGACCCACCCGGCAGACCACCGTATTTTGCGAAAAAATGTTCCCCACTATCAGGCTCGGACCCACCGGAAGTGCCTCCTTATTACGCACAAAAAATGAATACCCCGACAAGATGGGACCCACCTTGGTGGGAGGCTGACTTAATGGGCCTACTAGTTGGCGGGAGCGGAGGGCTTTGTCAACTTAGTCAATATCGCGATTCTAGCTCCGGTGACGTCGATGTCCATCAAGCGGCCTTAGTGCTTCTTCAACCTATGGTCTTCTTGCTCCGGCCGCCCAAAGCGGCGAGTCGTGCGCATGCTCCACGCCTCCGTGGCGGATGTGCTTTCTGACGGAGGCCTCACCGCCCTACTATTCCCACGGCGGCGAGGCCTTGCGGTGATGGCAACTCACACACGGCGAGACGGTGAACCCTCGTAGTCCTCTCGGCGCGGGCTTCCTCTGCCGCGTCTTCCCCGGCTCCCTGTCTTCCCCTTCCTAGGCCTCGCCATCGTCCACCGCCCTGGTGCTCTCGGCGCTGCATGGTCAACATGGTCAAGGAACGATTTCCATCGGACGTGGACTGTATGTGGAAGGGCGACAGTGGGTTCCTGACGCGGCAAGGAAGTGCCCCCTTATTACGGAAAATAATTATTCCTCCACCTAACAGCGGGGACCCATCGGACGGGCCACCATATTTGTAACGTTTCCCCACATTGTTGGGACCCGGCTACTACACCTTCGCGCGCAAGGAAGTGCGTCGGGCAAAAAAATGATTTGCCCCAGGTATTGGGACCCACCAGCTACATATTAAATGCATGAGAAGTGCACGGCGGTCGGGACCCACTTGGTGAAGCGTGCGTGGCGTTGTCATTCAGTCGCGAACATGCGTTACATATATCTTGGTGGATGTAAGTAGCGCGACGCGTCGTAGTAGTAAGCGCCGCGTAGCATGTACTGCGTCGTCTGTGGCGAGTGCAAGAAAGAAAATATGGCCCGCGTCACGTACATACGGGTGGGGCCTCTAACGCCTATCGCGCATCGTACATGGCTGGGTCGAGCGGAGAAACAACATCGTCGTCATTTTCATGGGAGCCAACCGGTGGGTCGAAGCGGAATCGTGGTTGTGTTCATCGGGAGGGCTTGGGCGAGCGAGCAATGGAAGCGAGGCTGGCGTGTCGCTGGCGGAGAAGCGGCCTTGTGTTCGACCGGCCACGTTCAAGCAGCGCCTGTTGATCTGGAGGGCTGGCGTGCCGCAAAAGCGGAGAAGCGGACCTCCTACGGTGAAGCAGGGGTCCCTATTGATCGAGGTGTGGCGTCAGCAAAAGCAGACGAAATGGACTTGTGTCGGGCCTTCTGGTCGAAGCAGGGGGGTGTGGCGTGCCGCAAAATGGGACTCCACGGGATCTTGTTCATCTCCACCGTCGACCTCCTCCGGCCTCCACAGGCTACCGTAGACCTCCTCCGGCCTCCACGGGCTCCTGTTCATCTAGCCTCCACCGCGCTACTCCACAGCTCTTGTTCAACCACCCCTCCACGGGCACCCCTCCACCGTGTACTGTTCATCCAGCCCTCCACACCACGGGTTCCTGTTCAACCACCCCTCCACGGCCACCCCTCCACCGTCTACTGTTCATCCAGCCCTCCACACCACGGGTTCCTGTTCATCCGAAGGCAACGCCACCGCTCCTTTATTCATCAACCCCCCCCGCCCCGCAATGCTCACTTTGTTCATCAATAGATCGACTTGATTAGCGGCGATGGCGAAGAATCGCTCCATCGGGTTCAGTTAACAGCCATCGATCAATCGCTCGGGTTCAGTTACAGCCCAACGCCTCGCTCGGCTTCAGTTAGAGCCAACGCCTCGCACACACGCGAGTACCAGTACGAGAGAAACGTGCATCACTCTCCCACCGTAACCGGCAACTCCCCGAAATTTTCCTCCCCCTCGCTTCTACCACGGTTTTTTCCGTCATGGACAACCCAAAGAATGTCATGCAACTGCGTCTCCGGCCCGCCCATGGCGAAAAGCCCATTTTCTGTCATGATTTTTTGTCATAGAAGTAGGAGCCCACCACATCTATGATGATACCGGGTTTGGTAACAATTATCATCATAGAAGTGTCATATGTATGACAGAAAAAAAAATTCGTTCGGCCCAAAATGTCACGGATGTGTCTTTTTTTGTAGTGCTAGCATGTACAGACATGGCCTCGGAACTGTTGAGATCGAAAGATCGAACGTGAATCATATAGTAGATATGATCAACATAGAGATGTTCACCATTGATGACTACCCCATCTCACGTGATGATCGTACATGGGTTAGTTGATTTGGATCACGTATCACTTAGATGACTTGAGGGATGTATATTTAAGTGTGAGTTCTTAAGTAATTTGATTAATTGAACTTAAATTTATCATGAACTTAGTCCTGATAATATTTGCAAATTATGTTGCAGATCAATAGCTCGCATTGTAGCTTCTCTATATTTTGATATGTTCCTAGAGAAAACTAAGTTGAAAGATGATAGTAGCAATGATGCGGACTGGGTCCGTGATCTGAGGATTATCCTCATTGTTGCACAGAAGAATTGTGTCCTTGATGCACTGCTAGGTGACACACCTATTGCGGGAGCTGATGCAGACGGTATGAACATTTGACAAGCTCAATATGATGACTACTTGCTAGTTTAGTGCGCCATGCTTTACGGCTTAGAATTGGGGCTTCAAAGATGTTTTGAACGCCATGGAACATATGAGATGTTCCAAGAGCTGAAATTGGTATTTCAAGCTCATGCTCGTGCGAGAGGTATGAGACCTGTGACAAGTACTTTGCCTACAAGATGGAGGAGAATAGCTTAGCCAGTGAGCATATGCTCAGAATGTCTGGGTAGTACAATCGCTTGAATCAAGTGGGAGTTAATCTTACAGATAGATAGTGATTGACAGAGTTCTCTAGTCACTATCACCAAGCTACTAGAACTTCGTGATGAACTATAATATGAAAGGGATAACGAAAACAATTCCCGATCTCTTCGTGATGCTGTTATCAGCAAAGGTAGAAATCAAAGAAAGAGCATCAGATTGTTGATGGTTAATAAGATCACCTTACCATCAACGTCACCACGTCGTCATGCTGACGGAACTCATCTACTACCTCGACGACTTGCTGGATCAAGGAGGCGAGGAACGTCACCGAGCTAAACATGTGCAGAACTCGAAGGTGTCGTACTTCAGTACTCGATGGGTGGATCGTGAAGAAAGTTTGACTATATCAACCACGTTGTGAAACGCTTCCGCTTACGGTCTACGAGGGTACGTAGACGCACTCTCCCCCTCGTTGCTATATATCTCCTAGATAGATCTTGCATGAGCGTAGGATTTTTTTGAAATTGCATGCTACGTTCCCCAACACCCCCTCGCCTTGAACCATCAACTTTCAAAATTGTCACGGTCGGCTCGCTATTGACTACTGCTCATTTTTGGTTGGGGCTCATTTAAGGGGTAGCGTTGGGCATATTTACTCTCTCCTTGATGCTGCGCCATGTGTCGGTGGGAAACGACACCTATGGGATCACTGGAATCCCTTCTACGGTTGTGGGGCACGGGGATCGTGAGAAGAGCGGGACTAGCAGGCAACACAAAGGGGATTTACCCAGGTTCGGGCCGCAAAGATGCGTAAAACACTACGATCCTGCTTTGATGGATGTATTTAGTTGTTCTTGAGCTCTTGAACTATCTCGGGGTGCTTCTAGGTTCCAAAGAGCCGAATCCTTCTCCAGGGTGCCATGGGCCTCCTCTTATAGGAGAAAGGGGCTGCCACAGTGGCACCAGGAGGTGGAAAGCGCTACAGTGCTATGAGCTTATCGCTGGTATTACAGGACAAAGCGCATTTAATGCAAGGCTTAGGTGTCCCTTCGCTTTATCGGGGGCGGGAGCGAGGCCTGTCCCATCCGTTGCCGCTCCTCCTTGCTTTGACACGCGCCCTGGCCAGCTGTGCATGCGGTGCCATGTAGGCAGGAAGGCAGCTGAGGTGGCGCGGTGATGGAGCCTCCACGAATGGCTGCATGTTGCCATGCAGGTGCCTACCCAGCTGGTTGGGTCGGCGGTGTGTCTGACAGGCGGAGACTTAGTGGCGTGGGCTGGCGGTGGCCCATGGCGCGCTTGGCGAGGGTCTTGTCGGGTGGCCCGGCAAGAGTCTTACCGGGTGGCCCGGCAAGGGTCTTGTCGTGGCGCGCTGGCGTCCCCCGGCAAGATCCCGTTTCTTCGGTGAGGATGGTTGCCTTCCTATCCTCATTTGATCTTGACTATTCTTTGTCTTCACAAAGATCTGCATGCCACCACGGAGGTGCCTCCCAAGCCTTGTCCAATGCGTTTGTTTTAGCGTTGATGGGCTCAAAGGTGGCTCACTCAACTGGTGTGGGCGAGCTGCCCCGGCGAGGGTCTTGCCGGGACCGCTGAGGTTGCCCCGGCATGGGTCCTTGCCGGGGAAACCTGCTTCGTCCATCCCATCTTTGTGGTCTTGGTCCTTGTTGTTGCTTTGTTTGTCTTGTGCCTTCGGCTTCTCTCCGGCCTCGCTTTCCTACCCTGTTATGCGCGGCTGTGGCGGGAGGTTCTGACTGACCGTGCTCAAGTAAACGGGTCAAAAGCAAAGCCCCTACTTTTGTACACCGACAGGAGCCCCGGACCTGGGCCACCCATAAGCGCAGCATGTTGTTGGACCAGGCCCAGAAAGGTGCACGGGCAGTTAGGGCGGATTTTACCGCGGTAACTGCTCCGTCCGCTGCACTTCCCCACGACATGCTTGAACGCGAAACGTGGGGGTCGCGTGCACATATGACGGAAGCATGCCGGCGTCACCTTGGGGTGGACAGTAAAGATGCGGCTTGCGTGTCTCTTAGAGACTAGGGGCCGCCTCCCATTTACTGCCCTTGCTTGGGAACCGGCGCTCCACGCATCCCACTGCGCCCGTCCCTTGCGCCACGTTCGCTGCATGCATAATGCAGAGCGAATGACATGCGCGCGGGACGTGGGAAGTCGTGCACGTGCGCGGGTTGATTCCCACGCGCCTTCAATGGAGCGGGGAGGGCGGTCCTCGGCCCCGCTTGCTGTCACTCCAATGGGCCGGATTGGCCGAGAGGGGGCGGCCGAGCCTCGCCCCCGCCCCTTTATAAAGAGGGGAGCGGGAGGAACGGTGCCTCTCAACCCTTCGCCATCTGCCTCTCCCCATTCCTGCTTCCTCCTTTATTTTGCCATGGCGAGGGGGCGTGGCGACGCTTCATAGGTGGCGGCGAGGGTTTCGGCCAGACAGCGCATCGCCACTCCCCAAGAGCTCATAGTGGCGGAGCCGGCCGCTAGAGGAAGGGGGAGGGGTGAGGTCGAGGTCGTCGTGGCGCTCGAGGGAGAGGAGGACGGGGCGGTAAATCAGTCTCGCCTCCGCCAACAACTCCTCCTCCGATGGAGGGCCACTCCGGGGACAACCCTTGCGAGTTCTTCGCCAGGCTGCGCCAGCCACCACGCCGTTGCCTTCGCCTCCCGACTCCATTTGCGTGGGAGATGGAGCTGGATCTGCCGCAGGCATTGTGGCTGCACATGAGGGGTTGCGGGAAGAGCGGCACATGGGCCAACGTCGAGTTCCCCGCCCATCACGTCATGTACCATTGCCGAGGGTGGAAGACCTTCGCCCGTGTCCACAACTTGACGGTGGGGCTTGTTCTCTTCTTCAAATTAATGGAGAACGGCCTGCTCTCCGTCAAGGTCTTTGGAGATCTTGGAACCCGCCTGAAGTGCTGCGTGGAGAGCTCCTCCAACGACGGGAACGCTTCCTCGAGCGGGAGTGATCACGGAGGGCGAGGGGGCGGAATGGCGGGGACGAGTCCGACTAAGCGTCAGACGCCCGTGCACTGGCGGATCTGGCGGCAAGCATCTGCACCTCCTCGTTCCTTCGGCGGGGCCCGCCAGGGGAGGGCCAGCTCCTTGGACTCCTCGGGGCCGCCTCCTTGGGCGGCTGGCATAGGGACACCCGGGAAAGCAAAGAAGGCGGGTGGCGGGCCGTCAAGTCAGAGTACGCAGGCACCGACGCCTTCATTGACGGACCGTTGCCTCATCTTCCAGCTCTTTTCCCGGTGCCGCCACCGCCAACCCTCTCCTAGGCGACCACCGGCATGTTCCCCTGGTGTCTTCTTCCACCCGTAGCTTGCCTAGGCGCCCCTTTGGCCCTTCTGCTTTCTTGTTCCATTTCCTGAGGAGAGGGACAAGAAAGGGATTACGGGCATCTTATATCTTTTTAGTCTTGTAAGCCTTCGGGATGAACTGTACCTGTACGGGATGTTTTTTAATTAAAAGGGGATGTTTGCCGAGATTTTCGTTCGCGGGTGAAGCCCACGACAAGGAGTGAATCCTTGTTATTTTTTAATATAAATGCATTTCGCCCAGCAACAGGCCTTGCCGTCTCCCCACTTTGCTCGACCTTTCTCATGCCCTTGGCGGAGGCAGGTGTTACGCCCTCGATGCGGCTATATCTCCCACGTGTCGAAGCACGACTTAGAGGCATAACCGCATTGAAAGCAATATCGCAAGTGAGGTAATCTTCACACAACCCATGTAATACATAAGGGAAAGAGATACATAGTTGGCTTACAATCGCCACTTCACACAAATACATGAATAAAGCATTACATCATCAAGATACAATCAAGGTCCGACTACGGAACCAAAATAAAAGAAGAACCCCAAATGCGACAAAAGGTCCCGATCGACCCCAACCCAGGGCTCCACTCTTGATCAACTAGAACGAAACAACACAAAGGCAAGATCTTCATCGAGCTCCTCCTTGAGCTTAGTTCGTCACCTTTTTTCGATAACATAGGCACCTGCAAACTGGTTTTGGAAGTATCTAGTGAGCCACGAGGACTCAGCAATCCCATTACCATGGGTATCAAGACTAGCAAAGCTTAATAGGAAAGGAAGGGGTAAAGTGGTGAGGTTGCGGCAGCGCTAAGCAAGATATGGTGGCTAACATCGCAAATCGAGGCGAGAAGAGAAACAAAGGCGGTTGTGAAGCTAACAATGATCAAGAGGTGATCCTGAACACCTACTTCGTCAAACATAACCCAAAGACCGTGTTCACTTCCGGACTCCGCATGAGAAGAGACCATCACGGCTACACACGCGGTTGATGCATTTTAATTCGGATCTGGTGTCAAGTTATCTACAACGGACATTAACAAATTCCCATCGCCACATAACCGCGGGCACGGCTCTCGAAAGTTTATACCTGCGGGGTGTCCCAACAGCCCATGACAAGCTCTCGCGGTCAGCGAAGGAATAGACCTTCTCCCGGGAAGACCCGATCGGTCTCGGAATCGGTTTACAAGACATTTCGACAATGGTAAAACAAGACCAGCAATACCTCCGCGTGCCGACATCCCGATAGTAGCAGCACATATCTCGTCTCGAGCCACGACCGGATGAACACTACGTCTGGCGGTAAGCGATACCCCAAGTTGCCTAGGGGCGGCACATAAGTGGCTCTGGTTTGGACCAACACTTAGACATGCATTGGCCGGGGGCTATAATAAAGATGACCCTTGGGTTAATTACTCCCAAGGAAAAGTAGGTGGTGGTGAGGCAAATGGTAAAACCAAGGTTGGGCCTTCTTTGGACAAGTTTTATTCAAAGCGGTGTCGGGGGTCCCATAAATCACCCGACCGCGTTAGGAGCATAAAATCCGGGAACATAACACGGTATGACGGAAACTAGGGCGGCAAGAGTGGAACAAAACACCGGGCATAAGGCCGAGCCTTCCACCCTTTACCAAGTATATACATGCATTAGTAATATAAGAGATATTGTGATATCCCAACAAAATCCATCCACCATGGAGAAATCTTCAACTTCACCGCAACTAACAGCGCTATAAGAGGGTCTGAGCAAAAGCGGTAACATAGCCAATCAATGGTTTGCTAGGAATGGTGTCAAAGGTTAGAGGTTCATAGCAATTTGGGATGGCTTGATAAGCAGGTAATAGGTAGCGCAGACATAGCGATAGAACGAAGCAACTAGCATAGCAATGATAGTAGTGAGATCCGGTAGCGGTCATCTTGCACGAAATCCCGCAAGGAAGAAGAACGAGTCCATGAAGAAGATGAAGCCACGAAGCGAACCACACATAGGCGAGCGAATCCTCACGATCATAGCGAAGCAGGAACTAACAAGAAGAAGCACACAACATAGGTAAACACACCACACATGAACAAGACATGATGCACAACAAGCATGATGCATGACAAAGCTAGATGAAGCTACTCATGGCAAGAGATGATGCAAACAAGAACAACACATCAAGGCAAGTTTAAATGAGGCCGGAAACAACATATAACAATGCCGGTAAGTCCTCATATGCAAATTTCGAAATTGGTCCAGAACTGAATAATCATTAAGTTGAAGTTGTCAAACAGCAAGTTAAGATGCACCAAGATGATCTACACGAAATTCTAGTCAAGTTACATATAAAGTTCATTAGATTCGGAGCTACGGCCTAGAAGATATGAGCAAAACAAGTCAAACATGGCATTGATGCAAAATGCACCCAAACATCAAGCAAACACACCAAAACAAGGATGCAACATGATAATATGAAACAACATGCAAAATCAAGCAAGTTTCAAATAGAACACACTCAAAACGGAGCAATGGTGCAACACACACACACTATACAAGTCATAGCAACAATCTGACCATAACAGCAACTAGGCATCTTACAAGCATCAAAACAACAAGCTACAGCACCCCAACATAATAACAAAAGACATGGTCATGAAGTACAGGTAAATCATAACAAAACATGAACACTGAGCTATCTCCAGAAACAACTAGAACATGCTCAAAATGACATGGAGATATTGCAAATAATAACAGTTTCAGACTTTGCAGAAATAACATCAGGTTCCAATGTTTAGAGCTATCAGACAACATGTTACAGGAACTTAACATGGCAAACAAAGGCATGGCATGAATCTACTAAAAGCATAGATCAAAAGTCCCTTACTGACCATGAGCCAAAAAGGCACAGAAAATATGATGGCACCCATGTAAACATGGCAAGTTATATTACAGATTCATACATGGCAGGAACAACAATAAGTAGGCATGTTCGTGAGCTTGAACCACTCACCACAGAGCAATACATGGCATGGCAAAGCAACCAACAGTAAGTAGGCATGTTTATGAAGCTAAGCATGGCAAGAACAAGTTCATAGGATACATGGATCACTAAGAAAACACATGGGAACAAGTGAACTTAATGTTAACAGGCTGACAGCAACATTTTCAAGCAACTTTGGAGCAAGATTACAACATATTCCAGCAGTCTATAATTGCAACCAAGGGCATGAATGGATAGAGCAAGACATGTAGATCAAAACATGTTTATAGAGCATCTCCAGATTATGCATAGAATGATTAGTAGAAGCATGTTAACATAGCAACAAAATATATCGAGAATCATCGGAAAACAACAACAACTACCCTACTTAACAAGCTTGATACACTCAGCACACAACTCACAAAAATACATGGTTGGCACCCACGGAAAGATGGCATAGCATAGATCAACATTCATGTAGACATCAACCTCATAGGATGCACACATCAATCATGGCAAAAATGATAAAACAGCAAGTTATAACAGTTTCAGCAGATTAACATCAACATGCACTCTTCCAACAGCATTTCGGGCATCAAGATGAGCTCAAATTAAAATGGTGCAATGGAATGATATGATCTACTCGTCGAGACGAACAATTTGAGATATTACACGCGCAAAAAGGAGCTACAGATGCAGAGATGTGATGCGATGAACATAGCATGATGATGACAAAATTTAGGGACTTAGTCATCACGGGTTGACCTTGGGTTGTACGGTTTTCGATATTCGCGGAGTTGGAGGAGATGGCGGAGATGGTTGGGGAGGACGCCCGCGGAGGTCGGGGGCGGTCGGGGCCACGGATATGGATCGCCCTTGCGGATCCGGCGGCGACGGAGGAGGCGGCGAAGCGCTTCGAGGCGGTCGGGGGCGCCACCGCCGCATGCGCCAGCAGCGCGGCAGCGGCTGAGGCTTCGCCATGGGGCAGGCGAGGGCGGCGGAGCAGGAGAAGCGAGCGTAGAGGCAGCGGCGAGTCCGGCGGCGGGCGGCGAGGCACGGCCAGCGAGGTCCGGCGCCAGCGCCAGCGAAGCGCGCGGCAGCGCCAGGCGTGCGCAGCGGCGCGGCGGCCGGCAGGCGGCGGCGGCGCGGCCAGGGGGCGGCGGAGGCGGCAGGCTGGAGCTGCAGATGGGCTACTGAGCCCAGCAGCCAGCGGCGCGATGGCGGCGGCGATGCCACGTGGTACATCGGGATTCGCCCGGTAGACGGCGCGACGTGTCCGGCCAGGACAGCGTCGTCCGTATGAAGGAGAGATTTAGGGTTTGGGATCCGGTTTGGAAGGGAGGTGTTTATATAGGTAGAGGAGCTAGGAGAGTCCAAATGAGGCGGTTTTTGCCTGTGATCGTGATCGAATGATCGAGAGCATGGAGGGAGTTTGGTGGGTTTTGGGCCACTTTGGAAGGGTGTTGGGCTGCAACTCAAAGAGGGCTTCGGTTACCGGTTAGCCGTTGGAGTATCAAACGACCTCCAAATGGCACGAAACTTGACAGCGGTCTACGGTGCTATACCAAGGCCGCTTGGCAAACCTCGAACCATTCGAGAAAGTTTAACACCCGCACACGAAAAGAGAGAGAGGGGCGCGGATGACATAGGGCGCCGGATTGCAAAAGCAGACAGCGGGAAAATGCTCGGATGCATGAGGCGAACACGTATGCAAAATGAAATGCACATGATGACATGATAAAATGCAAATGATGACATGGCAAAGTGCAACACGCAAGCAAATGACATGGCAACAACAACGAATAACTGGCGGACACCTGGCGCATCGGATCCGGGGCGTTACAGCAGGGATGAGGTGGGCTTAGGCTCCTCGTTCCTCTTCCTTGCTGCCGCGGCTACGACCAAATTCAAACCCAGGGGATAATCCTTGGGTGCCGAAAAAGGGGAGCACGGTAGCTTAGGGATAGAACGGGGTTTCACGTATCCCAGTCCACAACGAAATGCATGATAGGGGATAGAGAACTTATCTAGATCTGCAGCCCCCGGCAACCTCGTCTTGCCGCAGATGAATCCTTATCCTTGCAGCCCCCGGCAACTTTGGCTTGTCGGGGCTCGGACATCGGTCCGTCCCCCTTCTTCCAAAATAGCTCGGCAAGGATATTTAGGTGCCCTGCGAACCAAAGAAGACAGAGAAGAACAGAGAGACGCCCACTCAACCTCTAAGCTAGGGGTTAGCCGCCGCTAAGCACTATCAACCCTAACCAAGGAAGAGACTCAACCTAGCATGCATGCTATAACTTAAGGCGCCAGCGCTTCATTTATTTATGCTCAGGGTCTGCACCTTGCTTTGTACAAAGGGTTACATGCCTTGCCGGCAAGGCTCATACAAAAGGGTGGCTTGCCGGGAGGCCCGGCAGCCGCATATATAGGTAAACTTGCGGAGATGCTCGATGTTCGAGAATTGCTCCTTTGGAATGGCATCTTGGTCTCAGTGTGGACTGCGCGGGCCTTTGATGACTCATGTTACCCAATAAGGGCCTTCCCACTTGGCGTCAACTTGTTGGAATTCTTGGCCCGTGAATGTGCCAAGAACAAGGTCACCTTCCTCAAAGCTCCGGGCATGAACCTTGCGGCTATGGTAGCGGCACAAGGCTTCTTGGTAAGTCTTTGCTCTCCACGGCCGCCGGAGGCGATCTTCCTTAAGGAACATTGCGTCGTCTTGGCGCAATCGCTCTTGCTCAAGCTCATCATAAGCGAGCACTCGAGTGACCCGTATATGAGTTCTGTGAGGAGAACTGCTTCTGCCCCGTAAACCAGGGCAAAGGGTGTCTGGCCGGTGGCTCGATTCGGTGTCGTTCTGATCGACCAAAGAACCGCCAGCAACTCATCAATCCAGTGCCTTCCACTCTTGCGCAGCCTATCAAAAGTCTTTGTTCTTAAGCCTCGCAGGACTTTAGCATTTGATCTCTCCGCTTGGTTGTTGCTCCATGGATGTGCCACGGAGGCAAAACAGACCCTCCTGCCGAGATCCTCAATGTATTGCATGAAGGCGTGGCTCATGAACTGTGTGCCGTTATCGGTGATGATCCTGTTGGGTACCCCAAAATGGCACACTAGTCCCTTGAAGAACTTGATGGCTGACTGTGTTGTCACCGTCCTCACTGCTTCCACCTCTGGCCACTTTGTGAACTAGTCGATTGCGATGTACAAGTACTCAAAGCCCCCGACAGCACGGGGGAAAGGGCCCAATATGTCGAGCCCCCAGAACGAGAAGGGCCAAGAGAGAGGGATAATTTGAAGGGCCTGAGCTGGTTGATGGAGCTTCTTCGAATGGAACTGGCACGCTTCACACTTGGTTACTAGTGTCATCGCATCCTGGAGGGCGGTGGGCCAGAAGAAACCTTGCCAGAAAGCCTTGCCGGCAAGGGCCCTCGACCCTATGTTGGAGCCACATATGCCTCCATGTAACTCTGCCAACAGCTTTAGTCCTTCCTGTCGAGAGATGCACTTCAATTTCACCCCATTCGGTCTTTTTCTGTACAATTCGTTATCAAAGAATTGGTACAAAGCAGACCGGCGGGCTACTCTTTCCGCCTCTTCCTGCTCCTTAGGAAGCTCTCCTTTTTGAAGGAATCGGATGATGGGTTGCGCCCATGCTAGAGCATGTGGCTCGATGATAAGGACCAAAGGCGTCTCTTCTACCACGGGAGCGGCCGCCTCCACGGCCATGACCTGAGGTCCTACCGGAGTCGGCTGTCCCGCGGCAGGATCGACATCTACGGCAACATCTTCGCCGGCGGCTCCGGGGAGCTCGGTGGGGAAGTACTTCCCGGAGCCTAGCTTCCTCCGCTTGCTCTGCCCGGTTGACGGCTCAACGGATGGTTGAGTTAACTGAAGCACAAAAGTACCTGATTCCACAGGTAGCTTGAGGGTAGCGTGCTTTGACAGGTAGTCAGCGATGTTCTCCGCCCGAGGGACATGCTCGGCTTGTATACCGTCAAAGCGCTCCTCCTGTTTCCTCACCTCATCTACGTAAGCTTCCACCAATGGGCTTTGATAATCTTTGTTGATCTGCTGACGGCGAGTGTGAGTGCGCCCTAACGATGAGCTTTTTAACTCCGAGGTCTGCGCGATCCACGAGACCGGCAAGCAAACCCTCGTACTCGGCGGTGTTGTTGGTTGACATCTCCGGGAAAGTGCATCTGGATGACATACTTGAGGTGCTCTCCGGTGGGTGCGACAAGCGGCACACAGGCCTGAGCACCTTGCGGCGAAGGCGACATCAAAGTACATGATCGATTCGCGGCTCATTTCCTTGCCGGGGAGAGTGGTCTCCTGTACCTCTTCGTCAGGCGTCGAGGTCCATTCTGCAACAAACTCCGCCAAGACTCTGCTCTGAATCGTCGAGGTACTTTCGTATTTCAAACCGAAACTTGACAGCTCCAGGGCCCATTCCACGATCCTCCCCGTTGCATCTGGGTTATGCAACATCCGTTGCAATGGGAGGCGGGTGACCACCGTGATCTCGTGCGCTTGGAAGTAATGGCGCAGCTTCCTCGAAGCCATAAGGAGGCCGAAGAGCAGCTTTTGCACACCTGAGTACCTCGACCTAGCCCCCTGCAACAAGGAGCTGACGAAGTAAACTGGGTGCTATACCATTTTCTTCTTCTGCGCCTCTTCACTCGGTCGGTCGTCTGGGTCTGTCGTACTAGCGCCCGATCTTCTTGGGACCGAGTCTGCCGGGGACTTCGATCTTGCGGGACCGAGCCTGCTAGGAGGTTACGGCCCGCCGGCCCGTTAACTGCCTTGCTCTTTGCCTCCTCATCAACCTCTCTCTGTGCCACTAGTGCGGCGCTAATCACCTGATTTGTTACCGCTAGATAGAGCAGCAACGGTTCTTGTGGTTTGGGCGCAACCAGCACTGGGGTAGAGGAGAGGTATTTCTTCAAATCTTGCAGCGCTACCTCGGCCTCTGGGGCCCACTCCACTGGCCCTGCCTTCTTCAAGATCTTGAAAAAGGGAAGGGCACGCTCTGCGGACTTGGAGATGAACCGGCTCATGGCGGCAATGCAGCCAGTGAGCCGACGCACGTCCTTGGTCCGTTTGGGTGCCTCAATCTGCTCGATGGCCTTGATCTTATCTGGGTTCGCTTCCATCCCGCGCTGGGACACAAAGAACCCGAGAAGCTTGCCCGACGAGACGCCAAAGACACACTTCTCAGGGTTCAACTTGAGACTGATCTTGTGCAGGTTTGCAAATGTTTCCTCCAGATCTTGCACAAGGGTTGCTTTGTCCTTGGTTTTGACCACTATGTCATCCATATAAGCTTCCATATTTCTATGTAGCTGGGGCTCAAAACCAATTTGGACTGCTCTTGCAAAGGTTGAGCCAGCACTCTTCAACCCGAAAGGCATCCGTAAAAAGCAATACGTACCACATGGGGTGATGAATGTTGTCTTTTCCTCGTCTTCTTTTGTCATGAAGATCTGGTGGTATCCTGAGTAGGCGTCGAGGAATGACAAACGGTCACACCCGGCCGTGGAGTCAACAATCTGGTCAATGCGTGGCAATGGGAAGGGATCCTTTGGACAAGCCTTATTAATGTCTGTGTAGTCAATACACAGCCTCCACTTCCCATTTGCCTTGTGCACTACTACCGGATGGGCCAACCACGTCGGATGGAGTACTCATCTCACCAAGCCTGCCGCCTCTAGCTTTCTGATTTCCTCTGTGATGAACTCCTGCCTCTCCAGAGCTTGCTTCCTGACCTTCTGCTTGACGGGCCACGCATGAGGACAGACAGCAAGGTGGTGCTCAATCACCTCCCTGGGAACGCCGGGGATGTCGGAGGCTTGCCATGCAAACACATCGACATTCGCCTGCAAAAAGGTGACGAGCTCGCTTTCCTATTTGCCGTCGAGGGTGGAGCTTATGGTAAAAGCTCCCCCCGTGCCGTCCTCCTTGACGGGCACCTTCTTGGTCTCTGGTGGTGTGGCTCTCGACTTCTTGCTCTTGCGGCGGAGCTCTCAGCACGTTCTCAGCAGCGCAACACCCGAAGAGGTGCGCTTGCGGAGTTAGTGCGAGGGTCTCGCCGGTCTTCTTCCCCACAGGGCTCCGTTGGCGAGGCGGTGCCTTAGCGGCAGCTGCTGCAGCTTCTTCCAGTAGAGTTGGTGGTAGCAGATCAATGCATCTTTCTTGTCGGAGGGGACGGTGATGATGTTCATTGGCCCGGGAATCTTCAGCATGTTGTAGGCGTAGTGTGAAGCCGCCATGAACTTGGCTAGTGTCGGGCAGCCAAGGATCCCATTGTAAGGCAAGGGGATCTCGGCTACATCGAAAACAATCCTTTCCATCCTGTGGTTCAGCTCGCCTCCGAATGTCACGGGCAGCGTGACCTTTCCCTTTGGCTGGCTCCTCCTCGAGTTAACCCCTTGGAACGTGCCCGTCTCCTCGAGGTCTCCATCGGGGATCTGCAGCCTTTTGACCACAGCAGGCGATATCAAGTTTAGGCCGGCCCCGCCGTCAACCAACACCTTTGTCACCTTGAGGTTGCGGATTGTTGGTGACACCAACAACGGCAAGCACCTGACCGCAGTAGTGCGGCCGGGGTGGTCCTCGGTGACGAAGATGATGGGCGTGCTGGACCATTTCAGCGGCTTCCGTGCGTCGAACGATGGCTCCACCGCCATGACCTCACGCACCCACTGCTTGAGTTGGCAGTGGGACGTATGCAGCGAGGCGCCACCATCGACGCACATGGCCTCTGTGGCTTTCTGGAACTTGTGGTCGCCGGACTCGTCGTCCTCGTCATGATCATCATCTTCCTGCTTCTTGTCGCAGCCTCGAGCGGGCCTCTCCTGCTGATTATCCTTGCCGCGGAGTCCTCCTTGGACGCCACGTTTCTTGCCAGATCCCTCGGCACCATCTGGGCCTTTCGCCTTGTCGGTAGAACATCATCATCATCACTGCGCCCGTCGTCTTGTGGAACTCATCTCGGAGCTTTCTTTGGATCGGAGCCGGAGATCGTCATCGAGCTGAACATGTCTTTGAACTTCGGAGGTGCCGTCGTTCGGTGCTTGGATCGGTCGGATCGTGAAGCGTCGACTACATCAACAGCGCTGTCATCGCGCTTCGCTTCACGGTCTCACGGTACATGGGCGAACACTCTCCCTCTCGTTGCTATGCCATCACCATGATCTTGCGTGTGCGTAGGAATTTTTTGAAATTACTCGTTCCCCAACGATCGTCTCGGCGTTGTTGTGGCCTTGGGTAATCAAGCTCTGATAACCCTCTGGTAATGATGCCCGTCACCTCGATTATTGTTGATAATCTCGCATTAGTTGGAATCGATCCAAATTCAAATTTGAATTTAAGCCAAACAATAAAAGTTGTCAAACATTAAAAAAATGTTTGGTGTGTACTAAATATTACCAAGGTAATTATGGTTCAATGAGACCCTTTTTTATAAAATGCCTAAGTAATTTAAAATGATTTAAAAAGCAGAAAAGAAATAAATAAAAGAAAAAAATACAAAAAAAAGAAACGAAAAAAAAAAGAACCCCCATGGGCAAACCGACCCAACAGGCGGCCACCCAGTCCACCTAACCCACTACTAACCCCCCACTCTCCGTAACCCTAACCCACGACCGCACCTCCCCCTCCCCCTCGGTCTCTCCTCCTCGCTCGACACCACGCCGCCCGCCACCGGTGCCGCACCTCGCCCACACCCCGCCGCCACCCTAGCTCCAGGCGCCATGCTTGACCCGTGCCGCCCGGCGACCCTCTTGTGTGGTGGGCGAGCCGCCCGCCGGCGACGACTCCCCTCGCACCGTGTCACGGCCCCTCGCCTCGATGATCACGGTTCAGCGCCGTCGCCGGTCTTGCCTCGCCGAGCTACCTTCCCCCATTGGATGCGGATCGGCACCGAGCGATCCCGGTGCCAGCCTTCGCCGCCGTCCAGCGTCACCTCGCCCGAGTCGCCCCGACATCGTCGCCAGCCTTGCCGCCAGAGACCTCGCCGGACTCCATCGGCGGTGCCCTCTACCTCGGGCCCTCCCGAGCACCACGATTACTGGCAGCGAGACTCGATGTGAGCCTCTTCCCTCCTCCTCTCTTCCCGCATCGCCGCGCCCTCTGCTCCCACATCGCGTGCCACGACGCGTCGGCACAGCCGCCTGTGCGCGGCGTGTGTACCACGCCCCTGCTCCTCGGCGCTGGTTGCCCGCGGGTCCTCCTCGCCGGGCTCCCGTCCACCGCCGCAGCGCCGCCCCCCACGGCTGCTCTTGCCCGCCTTGCCATAGCCCCTCGCGTGCTCGGTTCCGCCCTAGTCAAGCACCGCGCCCGCCCTTACTTCTATGCCGGCGTCCCCATCCAGCGACCCGTGCCTCGCTTCGTCCCGTTCGGTGCCGCTCGTCAAGGCAGCAAGCGGCTGCCGAGTTACGCCCGTTGGCCGTGGCAAACCGTGCCGCGCGCGCCCGCTAGAGCCCCCAAGACCCTTGACTAGGGGGCCCCGCCCAGAACGTTTTTAAAAAAAAAGAGTTTTAAAAAAATTAATAAAAATAATTAAATAAATAATAATAATTAAATTAAGGAATTAATTAAGTTAATTAATCATGATTAGGTTAACCTAATTAAACTAATTAGTTTAGTTAAACAATAATTAGATTAGTTAAATCTTAATTAGCATAATCGAGTATGACATGCGGGTCCCACTGTCGGGTTGACCAGTCAGCAGTCGGCGTTGACTCTTGGCGTCATCTTGACATCGGCAAACACTATTACGGATAATGTTAATTTAATTAATAATTAATAAATTAGAAAATGATTAAATCCTTTTAAAATAAATATAAAATAAACCGTAGCTCGGATGGAAAAACTTTGTACATGAAAGTTGCTCGAGCAGCGAGATGATTCGGATCGCAGCCCGTTAAATCGCCACACATTTCTAACATATCAAACTCGCAACTTTTCCCCTTCCGGCTCCTCTGCTCGAAAACATGAAACACCGGGAAAACTTTCCCGGATGTTTCCCCCCTTCACCGGTATCATCCCATACCGCGTTAGGGCACCTCTAACGCCGTTACTTGTCATGTCATACATCACTATACATCTGCTTGCTTAAATATTTCTGTTTCTCCCCCTCTTCTCTCGATGAACAAGAGACCGCCAGCTGCTGCTTTGCCCGGTTCGACTACGGAGTTGGCGACCCCTCTCTCTTGCCAAGCAACCAGGCAAGCCCCCCTTGATCACGGATATCGCCTATTCTCCTCTATCTTGCTTGCATTAGAGTAGTGTAGCATATTCTTTCTGATTGATCCTATTACGATGCATAGCGACATTGTTGCTACATCTGTTGATACCTTACGCAATCCTAAATGCTTAGTATAGGATGCTAGCTTATCATCATTGGCCCTACATTCTTGTCGATGCGCCTTGCTATACTATCGGGCCGTGATCACTTGGGAGGTGATCACGGTATATACTACATACATACATACTATCTGAGATGGTGACCAAAGTCGGGTCACTCGTTGAGTACCATAAGTGATTACGATGAAATTTGAAAGGACAGTGGCTCCATCCGGTAGAGGTGGGCTGGGTTCTGACGGCCCCGGATGTTACTTTGTTGCGGAGCGGCAGGCGAGTTGAGACCACCTAGGAGGCAGTGGGCTGGCCTGTTCGGCGTTCGTGGATACTTAACACGCTTAACGAGATCTTGGTATTTGATCTGAGTGCGGCCATTTGGTCTATCGCACTAACCATCTCGTGGGAGTAGTTATGGGTATCCGGCGTCGTGGTATCGGCCGAAGCCTTCTTGGCGTCGGCGGAGGGCGGCGCCCGGATTGGACTGCGTTAACGCAACTTCGCTGTAATGGAGGTTGCTAGGTGCATTCCGGCCGCCCTACTTAGCGTCTTGGTGTGCTCGAGGCGATGGGCCCGGACCCTGGCGCTTAGGTTTAGACGGCGTGTTTGACCTCTCTGTTGTGCCTAGGTGGGGCTGCGGCGTGTTGATCTTCGAGGCGGGCATGACCGGAAAGTGTGTCGGCCAAATGGGATCAAGCGTGTTGGGTTATGTGGTGCACCCTGCGGAAGTTAATCTATTGAATAGCCGTGATCTTGATAACAGGGCGACTTGGAGTTGTACCTTGACCTTATGACAACTAGAACCGGATACTTAATAAAACACACCCTTCCAAGTTCCACGAACAACCCGGTGATCGCTTTTCCGCAGGCGGCGAGGGAGGATCGCGGGTAGGATTATGCTATGCGATGCTCTTGGAGATGCTACTTGGTGATGCTACTTGGAGATGCTACTTGGAGGACTTCTATCTACTCTCTTCTACATGCTTGCGAGGCGGAGGCTGCGAGCGTAGTCTTGACGAGATTAGCTATTCCCTCTTATTACGGCATTACTGCGATTCGGTCCTTGATATGGCCTCCTTACACATATACCCATGCATATGTAGTGTAGTTCCTTGCTTGCGAGTACTTTGGATGAGTACTCACGGTTGCTTTCTCCCCTTTTCCCCCTTTCCCTTCTTTACGGTTGTCGCAACCAGATCTTTGGAATCGAGGGCGAGCATACCGTCGATGGCGACTACTACACTAGAGGTGCCTACTACTACGTGCAGCCGGCGGCGACGACCAGAGTAGTTTAGGAGGATCGAGGCGGGAGGCTGCGCCTCTTCGATCTGTATCCGAGTTTGTGCTAGCCTTCTTAAGGCAAACTTGTTTAACTTATATGCGTACTCGGATATTGTTGCTTCGGCGACTTCGTCTATGATCGAGCACTTGTATTCGAGCCCTCGAGGCCCCTGGCTTGTATTATGATGCTTGTATGACTTATTTATGTTTTAGAGTTGTGTTGTGATATCTTCCGTGAGTCCACGATCTTGATCGTACACATTTGCGTGCATGATTAGTGTCACGATTAAATCGAAGTGTCTGAAGTTGATATCGAGCCCATTGCTGTAGAATCCTTCCCAACTCCTTGGCGAAGTCGAGTCTAGACTTTACAAAACTTTTACTAACATGGGTATGCGGCCCATGGGCCCACGTCGCCATTAGGTGGTATTAGGATCTTTTACTCCTCGATCTTTACTCAGGGATTACGAGCTCTCTTTTATTCGGGTTAAATGATTTTGCTAAAAACAAAACTAACCTTAGGTTCTATAAGTACTTTCTCCGGAGAGCCCTTGTTACCGATGACCGCCCTCTTGCACGGAAGATTCGAAGATACTCTCGATGTGCTCTCGAGACTATGTGCCATCGCTTTTGCATTTCACTTCCATCGATAAATCCCTCGGATAACTACTTACACCTATCGTTCATATTGTCATCCCGGTTGCTCTTGTTATTACAAGATGTCTGAAATACTCTTCGATATTCGAGAATTCTTTATGCTTCTCGCCTGCGGTTCCTTGCTGCATGAATACCCCTACGGATAATTACTCGCGCTTGTCGAGTATCCGTTTGTCCAAAGTTGTTCATGTGTTTCACAAAATACATCCAAATACTACCCGATCTTCGAAAATCTGAACAGCCTATTGCTCTTGAAATTCTTGCTTACTTGCATTATGGTTAATCCCATAAGTCTCGTAATCTTAATGGCATCCCTTGTCATTATCATTTTGAGTCTGTTGACTCAATATGTTTCTTGAATACTGCAATCACCATTAATCCTTATAAATTACCTTTACGGTTGAGCTGCCATTCTTTTAAGCTGGAATTGGTTCTCGACCAACCCAATTGCCGTTGATCAGAGCATTACTTCTGATCCTTCGATATGGATTCATAATTCCTTTGCATTTATGCTTCGAATTAGTCAGATGATTCTATAACCTAATGCATTTGCATTCTTTCCTTTTCTGGTTAAGTAGCGATACTCACATCAGATCCTTTGTGGACCGTCAAGTCCTTTGTTGGATTATTATCCGACAGTGTCCTTCATATTCAAATAACCTTGTGAGCCTTTCCACGGATATATAAAGCCTTTGGTAATTTGTATCCTCTGTTTTTCTCAACCATGCTCTGCTTTCGAGCTGGTGATATTTACTCTTGGAACTTGTGGTATATGTTTCTAAGATATCCCGATGGGTTGAACCAATGCCTTCCCTAACCCGTGTGAACCCGAAAGATTTCACGGGTCATACTTATCTGGTATTGCACCAGGTAAAACGTTCAACAACTAATGTCATTTTCGAAATACGAGAAGTGAATGGAAGGTTATACATTGAATAAGTGGGGGTCGACCTTGAACTTGTGTTCATGCCCATGGACACGATGTAGATCCTATCATGGAAGCTTCTTGTAATAATAACTATTGCCCTGATATAATATCATCTGGTATATGTGAAATGATCCTTTGCAATCATGGTTTCGACCATATTTTCTACTTGATCCCATTTCTCAAGCAAGTGAAAACACTTGTCTTCTGCGGATCAATACCTCTCCATAACCCTATGTCAATCTTCCTTCGAGCAATACCCTCCAGTATCTCGAGAATATCAACGAACTGTGTTGCTTCCAATGAGTTCTTCATCAAGTGTTACACTCTCATTGATTCCAATTTTTCACGGGCTTTGAGTTATTAAACACTCAAAGACACCGATAACTGACTCAAGTCCGCATCGTGATTAAGCAACTCTTGGTAACCTCCATTACTTACGAGTTTGAACTCAATCACGTCATTCCTAACCTGTTTGGCTATATCCTTGTCGTGCGATTTTAAGCGTGCTACGGTCCTCTTCCCGAGCATAATTTTTGACGATGAGCTAAGCTTACGTCGATCTTCATCATCATATCATTTCGCTTTGGACAACAAGCTTGATTTTGAGTTTGTGTAAATGCGCATGGTTCCAATAACCTTTTGCTTCATAATTCCTTTGACTTGATGTTATCGCGATCGATTACATCTTCATGAAATCTCTTGACAAATGTGTCGTGATCATCATCAACATTTTAACTCCTTCGGGATACCAATCGAATTCATGATGGGAAATACCACCCTTCCCTCGATGATTGTGTTATCATCGACCACTTTATTGCCTTCCGTTCAGCACAAACTTTTTCGTGTTTTGTGTATACCTTGAGATCCTTGCTCCCCAGCATTTGTTCTTCTTTACCTTGGAGTATTACCTTCTTTTATGTCAAGAATGTCATGAGAAATTCACCACGTCTTGAGAGTTCTTGGTATTGTGATAACTTCTCACCCTCACCATTCTTTCTTGGCCCTCGTGTTGATTCCAACCGGGGTACCCACAGGTGAACGGTGTTGTTTGGATTCGGCCCTTCTAGCAACCCTCTTGGTTGAAGTTAATGGTTGACCATTCATCCTTAGCCTATTGATTATTGAATCACCATTCCGACATTGGTCGTGCAACCCAGCCGATATTCGGGTGCACCTTTCAACCAATGTTTAATTGTGTATGTTTTCCTCGAGCATACATCATTATACCATTTGATCTGACAAATGTTATCTCCTTGTTCACATAATTGTGGAAATCCATCTTTTGTTAAATCTCGATGAATTGCCGATGATTCCGCCGAACCCAATGCTAAATGTTTCTGCTCAATTATCCAAACATAGTTGTATGGGTAATGTCATGAGATTCATCCCCATTACCTAAATGGGTTTCTACTTTATATCTGTCTTGGATATCATCCTCCGCTTGACTTTGGGGAGGATATACCCTGATATATGTGTTTAAACACATTTTCCTTGCCATTATCTGATTAATTTGATAATCATATTATCCTTTCCATTGTTTAGTTTAACCTTTCTTGAGGTTTATATGATCTAAGCGATAATATTTTCACCTTACGAGAACACCTCGGTGTACCACCTTATGATCGAGACCACATTACTTTTGTTGATGACATTCCGTAACCACCGATGGGCGAGAACTTTGCCTATTGGTCCGCCTCGTTCAGCGAGCAAGAAAATGGTTCTCTTCATCCCTCGCCCTTAGTACCGATGATGCGATCAACATAAGCGATAAACTATCCTCGACATGCCTTGCTTGCATGATCGTGCAAGGCGTTAACACCCTTCCTACTTTTAACCCACATGGTGGGCCCATAACCACAGTTTCACGGGATCGAAACACGACTCACTGTACAATCCTGTTTCTAATGGTTATTCCCCATGCTTGGCTTTGTAATTAATTCACGAGCCACCTTCCTAGTGCTCTATTACGGTATCGGGCGCTATACTTACTCTCATTGCTCTGAACCCCTTCTCACTCTGGTTCGGACTTGAGCAACTATCTATCTGCTTGGAACCTCTTATTGTACCTTGAACCTCACTCTCGATGTGTTTTATTTGTTCAACTCGAGAGGTACACATATACTCATTCATGGGTTAATCCCAGATTATTACCCTTATAGCATTACGTAGTTACCGATCTGCCTGTTACCTATTAAATAAATACGATGAAGATCCCGAAGAAAGGATGTCGACTTCATCATGATGACCGGAAGCAAAGGAATGAAGACATCAATGTATTGGACGGTCTCTTGAGAAGAGCAAGCGAGAATGAGAAGACCCGCTAGATTAGTTACCTAACCTTTTCCCCTTTCACTACCTCTTAAATCTCGGGCGAGATTTCTTGTAATGGAGGAGAATTATGGCCTTGGGTAATCAAGCTACTGATAACCCTCTGGTAATGATGCCACGTCACCTCGATTATTGTTGATAATCTCGCATTAGTTAGAATCGATCCAAATTCAAATTTGAATTTAAGCCAAACAATAAAAGTTGTCAAACATTAAAAAAATGTTTGGTGTGTACTAAATATTACCAAGGTAATTATGGTTCAACAGACCCTTTTTATAAAATGCCTAAGTAATTTAAAATGATTTAAAAACGAAAAGAAATAAATAAAAGAAAGAAAATACAAAAAAGGAAACCAAAACAAAAGAAAGAACCCCCATGGGCAACCGACCCAGCAGCGGCCCACCCCGTCCACCTAACCCACTACTAACCCCCCACTCTCCGTAACCCTAACCCACGACCGCCTCCCCCCCTCGGTCTCTCCTCCTCGCTCGACACCACCTTGCCGCCACCGGTGCCGCACCTCGCCCACACCCCGCGCCACCCTAGCTCCAGGCGCCATGCTTGACCCGTGCCGCCCGGCGACCCTCGCTGTGTGGTGGGCGAGCCGCCCGCCGGCGACGACCTCCCCACCCACCGTGTCACGGCCCCTCGCCTCGATGATCACGGTTCCGCGCGTCGCCAGATCTTTGCCTCGCGGAGCTACCTTCCCCCATTGGATCTGGATCGGCACCCAAGCCGATCCGGTGCAGCCTTCGCCGCCGTCAGCGTCACCTCGCCCGAGTCGCCCCGACATCGTCGCCCAGCAGCCGCCGAGACCTCGCCCGGACTCCATCGGCGGGCGCCCTCTACCTCGAGCCCTCCCGAGCACCACGATTACTGGCAGCCAGACTCGATGTGAGCCTCTTCCCTCCTCCTCTCTTCCCGCATCGCCGCGCCCTCTGCTCCCCCATCGCGTGCCGACCCGCGTCGGCCGCGCCTGCCTGCGCGCGCGTGTGGCCCGCCCCTCCTCGGCTGGTTGCCATGGGTCCTCCTCGCCCGGGCTCCCGTCCACACTGCGCCGCCCTGCCACGGTACTCTCTTGCCGCCTTGCCATAGCCCCTCGCGTGCTCGGTTCCGCCCTAGTCAAGCACCGCGCGCCCGCCGCTTCTTCGCGGCGTCCCCATCCAGCGACCCGTGCCTCGCTTCGTCCCGTTCGGTTGCCGCTCGTCGGCGCCAAGCAATAATTCGCCGAGTTAGCCGTTGCCGTGACCGAAACCGTCGCCGCGCACCGCTAGGCCCCAGACCCTTGACTAGGGGCCCCGCCTGAAACGTTTTAAAAAAAAAAGAGTTTTAAAAAAATAATAAAAATAATTAAATAAATAATAATAATTAAATTAATTAATTAATTAAGGAATTAATTAAGTTAATTAATCATGATTAGGTTAACCTAATTAAACTAATTAGTTTAGTTAAACAATAATTAGATTAGTTAAATCTTAATTAGCATAATCGAGTATGACATGCGGGTCCCACTGTCGAGTTGACCGGTCGGCAGTCGGCGTTATTTCTTGGCGTCATCTTGACATCGGCAAACACTATTACGGATAATGTTAATTTAATTAATAATTAATAAATTAGAAAATGATTAAATCCTTTTAAAATCAATATAAAATAAACCGTAGCTCGGATGGAAAAACTTTGTACATGAAAGTTGCTCGAGCAGCGAGGCGATTCGGATCGCGCCCGTTAAATGCGCCACACATTTCTAACATATCAAACTCGCAACTTTTCCCCTCGGCTCCTGCTCAAAACATGAAACAGGGATAACTTTCCGGATGTTTCCCCCTTCAGTATCATCCCATACCGCGTTAGGGCACCTCTAACGCCGTTACTTGTCATGTCATACATCACTATACATCGCTTGCTTAAATATTTCTTGTTTCTCCCCTCTTCTCGATAGACACCGAGACCGGCCTTGCTTCTTTGCCCGGTTCGACTACGGAGTTGGCGACCCTCTCTCTTGCCACGGCAACCGGGCAAGCCCCCTTGATCACGGATATCGCCTATTCTCCTCTATCTTGCTTGCATTAGAGTAGTGTAGCATATTCTTTGCTTCTGATTGATCCTATTCGATGCATAGCGACATTGTTGCTACATCTGTTGATACCTTACGCAATCCTAAATGCTTAGTATAGGATGCTAGCTTATCATCATTGGCCCTACATTCTTGTCGATCGCCTTGCTATACTATCGGGCCGTGATCACTTGGGAGGTGATCACGGTATATACTACATACATACATACTATCTGAGATGGTGACCAAAAGTGAATTGACTCATTGAGTACCATAAGTGATTACGATGAGGGGCTGAAAGGGCGGTGGCTCCATCCCGGTAGAGGTGGGCACGGGTTCCCGACGGCCCCGATTGTTACTTTGTTGCGGAGGCGGCAGGCGAGTTGAGACCACCTAGGAGGCAGGTGGGCTGGCCTGTTCGGCGTTCGTGGATACTTAACACGCTTAACGAGATCTTGGTATTTGATCGAGTCGGCCATTTGGTCTATCGCACTAACCATCTCGTGGGAGTAGTTATGGGTATCCCGCGTCGTGGTATCGGCGAAGCCTTCTTGGCGTCGGCGGCGGGCGTTGGCCGGATTGGACTGCGTTAACGCAACTTCCTTTGTAATGGAGGTTGCTAGGTGCATTTCGGCCGCCCTACTTAGCGTCTTGAGTGTGCTTTCGAGGCGATGGGCCCAGACCCTGTGCGCTTAGGTTTAGACCGGCGTGTTTGACCTCTCTGTTGTGCCTAGGTGGGGCTGCGGCGTGTTGATCTTCGAGGCGGGCATGACCCGAGAAAGTGTGTCGGCCAAATGGGATCAAGCGTGTTGGGTTATGTGGTGCACCCTGCGGTGAAGTTAATCTATTGAATAGCCGTGATCTTGATGTAAGGGCGACTTGGAGTTGTACCTTGACCTTATGACAACTAGAACCGGATACTTAATAAAACACACCCTTCCAAGTTCCACGAACAACCGGTGATCGCTTTTCCGCAGGCGACGAGGGAGGATCGCCGGGTAGGATTATGCTATCGCGATGCTCTTTGGAGATGCTACTTGGTGATGCTACTTGGAGATGCTACTTGGAGGACTTCTATCTACTCTCTTCTACATCTTTGCGAGGCGGAGGCGCGAGCGTAGTCTTGACGAGATTAGCTATTCCCTCTTATTACGGCATTACGCGATTCGGTCCAGCGATATGGCCTCCTTACACATATACCCATGCATATGTAGTGTAGTTCCTTGCTTGCGAGTACTTTGGATGAGTACTCACGGTTGCCTTCTCCCCTTTTTCCCCTTTCCTTCTTTACGGTTGTCGCAACCAGATCTTTGGAATCGAGGCGAGGCGCCACCGTCGATGGCGACTACTACTGGAGGTGCCTACTACTATGTGCAGCCCGCGGCGGCGACCGAGGAGTAGTTTAGGAGGATCGAGGCGGGAGGCTGCGCCTCTTCGATCTGTATCGGTTTGTGCTAGCCTTCTTAAGGCAAACTTGTTTAACTTATATGCGTACTCAGATATTGTTGCTTCCGGCCCGACTTCGTCTATGATCGAGCACTTGTATTCGAGCCCTCGAGGCCTGGCTTGTATTATGATGCTTGTATGACTTATTTATGTTTTAGAGTTGTGTTGTGATATCTTCCGTGAGTCCACGATCTTGATCGTACACATTTGCGTGCATGATTAGTGTCACGATTAAATCGAAGTGTCCACGATTGTCGCGATGAACCGGCGCTGGGATGGCGGGATGGAGGAGGAGTGCACCGTGGCTACATCGCCTCCAGCCACGGTCTCCGGCATCTGGTGGCCAGTGGAAGCGTCGGCCTCTGAGTCTGCCGGCGCAACTCATCATTGTTGGCGATGACGACGAGGCTCCGGACGGTGGCTCTCCATTCGTCAAGCTTCTCCGCGGTGGGAGGAAAATCGAGGAGCAGCTATGCGCGCACTAGGGCTTCCGCTGGCGTGGGTGGCGGCAAGAGCTGGGTGGACCGCGATGCGCCTCGACTTCTAACCACGTTAGAGGGAGCTGCGTCATGGCCCCGCAACCATTCACCGCCTCCGTCAGCACCTCGGCGCGCATGCTGGCCCTCATCATCATACGATGGGCGCGCGGGACTCTTCCCAGGGCGGCGCGCGGGGTCACCGACAGGGTGATGCTGCTCATCACGCACAACTTGAGAAGAACACGCTGTGAGCGTTGGTGTTGGCATCTTGGAGGTCGCCGTGCTGCCGCCTGGCGGGATGGCGGCGCCCCTGGAGGGCCCCGCGCCGCCTGCAGGGGGCCCGACTCCACCTCTGGAGCCCGGGACTGATGGCTCGTCGCCTGGCGCGCAAACGACGCCACTCACCAGGCCTGGACCATCAGGGTGATGTGGATGTTCGCGGGCCGCGCCACGGGTCCTCTCCGCAACTGGCCCACTACCGGCCGCACCGGTACCAACCCGGTCCCGGACGAACCGATCGCCGTGGTCATCTTCTTCGTAGGAGCCATGGCGATGAAGAATAGCTAGGTCAACTGCTAGATCAGAGTCTCACAATTGTGCCCCCTACCTGGCGCACCAAAGATGTCGGTGGGAAACGACACCTATGGGATCACTGGAACCCCTTCTACGGTTGCGGGGCGCAGGGATCGTGAGAAGAGCGGGACTAGCAGACAACACAAAGGGGATGTACCCAGATTCGGGCCGCAAAGATGCGTAAAACCCTACGATCCTGCTTTGGTGGATGTATTTAGTTGTTCTTGAGCTCTTGAACTAGCTCGGGGTGCTGCTAGGTTCCGAAGAGTCGAATCCTTCTCCAGGGTGCCATGGGCCTCCTTTTTTAGGCGAAAGGAGCTGCCACAGTGACACCAGGAGGTGGAAAGCTCTACAGTGCTATGAGCTTATCGCTGGTATTACAGGACAAAGCGCATTTAATACGAGGCTTGGGTGTCCCTTCACTTTATCGGGGGCGGGAGCGAGGCCCGCCCCGTCCGTCGCCGCTCCTCCTTGCTTTGACACGCACCCTGGCCAGCGGTGCATGCGGTGCCATGTAGGCAGGCAGGCAGCTGAGGTGGCGCGGTGATGGAGCCTCCGCGAAGGGCTGCATGTTGCACGCAGGTGCCAACTCAGTGGTTGGGTCGGCATTGCGTCTGACAGCGGTGGAGACTTGGCTGGCGTGGGCCTGGCAGTGGCCCTGCTGGCGCGCTTGGCGAGGGTCTTGTTGGGTGGCCCGGCAAGAGACTTTCCAGGTGGCCCGACAAGGGTCTTGTAGTGGCGCGCTGGTGTCCCCGGCAAGGATCTTGCCTGGGGTCTTGTGGGTTTCTTCGGTGAGGATGGTTGCCTTCCTATCCTCATTTGATCTTGACTATTCTTTGTCTTCACAAAGATCTGCATGCCACCACGGAGGTGCCTCCCAAGCCTTGTCCAATGCGTTTGTTTTAGCGTTGGTGGGCTCAAAGGTGGCTCACTCAGCTGGTGTGGGCGAGCTGCCCCGGCAAGGGTCTTGTCGGGACCGCTGAGGCTGCCCCGGCAAGGGTCCTTGCCGGGGAAACCTGCTTCCTCCATCCGATCTTTGTGGTCTTGGCCCTTGTTGTTGCTTTGTTTGTCTTGTGCCTTCGATTTTTCTTCGGCCTCCCTTTCCTGCCCTGTTATGCGCGGTTGTGGCGGGAGGCTTTGGCTGCCCGTGCACAAGTAAATGGGTCAAAAGCAGAGCCCCTACTTTTGTACACCGACACCATGTCATTTGCTTTCTTCCCCCACGGATTCAACATACCCAAATTCAAAAATCGCACAACTTACATTAGGTGATTCGAGAAAGAAAAGAATGTGTGGTAGCAAAATAGTTTGGTTATCGAGTCGCATGCGAGGTCGTCAAGTCATGGCTGGTAGCGACACATGTTGCACGGTGTCTCTCGTAGAGGTATCATGTCTAGCCTGTTGCCGCTGGATCGAAGGTGGTGCGATAGTGGCGGGAAGTGGGCGGTATGAGGCGTCTATCTTCTGGTGTCTTCTCTAGAGGTGTCCGCAACGACTGATTGTTCGTACGAGCGAAGGAGCGAGCATGCTTTACCCTTAGAGTGAAGTTGACATTCACAGGTCTTGTGGGAACTCCTTCAGTTTAGGTAGGCAAGACAGAATAGCAGGAAGGAAGGTTGCTAGGTACCGCTCCGTGGTAACATCTATCGATTCCGCTTAGCCTGGCTTTCACTTGGAAAAATAGGAGATTTAGTTCCACGCTTTGATTGGTAGCATAAGGGAGGGCATGTTGCCAGCCTTCATTTTTCGTTATTGAGGTGTCGATAGACCGATAAGGGATGATGGTACATACGGCTTCAACGACAACTTTATGCACTCTGGTGAAAACATGTGATTTGTGATTAGTCTATGTCGAGGCGCGCCTACATCATGTCCTGAAGTTTTTGGATTGAAGCTTGGCTTCGGGATGAGAATTCGGAGTCTAACCTTGTGTTGGACTTGCCATCAACGGCGTACATGTGGCAATTCCGTCTTGAAGGTGTATCCTAGGAGTTGTGTATTTTTCGTTTTGATTTCGTCTTGTATCATAGGGTTAGTGACTATATGATGGAGTTCATGTCGCGAGGCATATGGTCTCGAGTTTTTGCTTCGCTTTTTCTTCGGGTCGATGTTGTTCAGCCACTAGATTTTGCAAGCGTGTGCATCGACTGATGGAGAGGACGGGGTTCCCCTATTTTTTCAAAAAAAAAAGCTAAACAATTTGGTGATAGTTGCAACTCTCATCTCCTCTACTGGTAACCTGTCTTCTATGCCAATAAAATTGCTAAAAAATTAAATAATAGATTTTTTTATTAATTTTCATAAATATTACGTTGGATACATAATTTTCAAAAATAATGCACCATCGGCCCGCTGCTGGCCGATTGGGCCTAGTCAGCCCACAGCAGGCCGACAGCTGGCCCGTCCGCCATGTGTCGGCCATGCATTGGCTCAGCCACGCTGCGAGGGGGAGCGAGGGGGCTGTCGGCGTGGGCTGATCATGGGGCGCCCCTGTCAGCCTGTTGCCGACCGATCGGTCAGCTGCAGGGCGACAGGGTGCGGGCCCCATAACGGCTGGCTCCTTCTCCTTTCTCCTTTCTCCTCCTTCTTTCTCCTTGTCCTTTCTCCCACGCCCAGATCCTCTCTGTTCGTTCTTTCTCCTCTTTCCTACACCAAATGCCTCCAATTTCTACAACAAAATGAGCCTGTTTTTTTTACGAATTTGGCACCGTGAATGGGTTCTACGTAGTTAGCGGAGCCAAGGGAGACCACGATCTACTGATGGGGTAGCTCATGGTGGTCGTGGTGAGAATTTTGTTGGAGCTTTTTTAGCACATTTGTGGAGGTTGTGGCGGCGGTGGAGGTGGAGGTGGTGGTGAAGCTGGGGCAGTGTGGTGGAGGTGGTGAGGTGAAGCTTCGACAGTTTGGTGGAGTTTCTGGTTCCGGTGATTGAAGGCCACCATTTGTCGTTCGCTCGCACGCTTCAAGGGTATATTTCGACACGCATTATATTTTTCGTAGTTGCTCCGGTAGTATTCGGTAATATGTTTCGATGTGAAATAAATTAGGTGTGCGATTATTGTTATTTGCTTGGTTAGTATCTGTAATATATTTAGATGTCAACTATTTAGTTGTGTGAAAATTTGAAGTTGCTCCGGTAATATCCGCAATATATGTAGATGTCAAATATTTAAATATGTCAATATTTGTAGTTTCTCCGGCAAATATTCGTACTATACGTATAGGTGTGGATTTTTTTAGTTGCCCCGTTAATATTCCGTAATATATATATATATATACATGTCAAATATTTAGTAGTGTGGATATTTTAAGTTGTTGCTTAATACTTGTGTGTCGTTATTGAAAAAAATAGGTGAGCCGAGATGTCTGATGTAGTGAAGTTCATATTTTACTAAGGTCCTGGTACTGTCCAAACAACTGAGATGGGAGCTGATCTAAGTGAATTTACTCACGTGGAGGTGCCAATGAGTGCACCTCAAACATGGTCTGTCAGTCAGTTGAAAGAATGGATTACAGAAAGTTTAGGGCTTGATACTGAAACACACACCGTCGGTGTTCATGCAATGTGGACACGGTCAAGTTCAATAATTTACTTTTATTTGAGGCCAATAGAGCGAGATTCCGAGTGGGTGCGATGGTTACAAGGTTGTGAACGCAGGGGACGCAATCCTATTGCCTTAGTGCTTCCCGTCGGGAAGGAGGTATGTCGGTGTTCTGGGAACGGGGGTCCCCAGACTTGCCTGCTTGCGGCCTGTGGCGTGGCTCAAGTGGGGGCCCAGTGCAGCCCAGCTTCATCAGCTCAAGACCCTCGCGAGGGGCCAAGCCTCGCGGGGCGGACGACAGGAAGCTTTCTCAGGAACAGCCTCATCAGGCAGGCTCGCGAGGAGGCGGAGAGATCAAGGCAGGGCACCTCGCGAGGAGCCCGTGACGCAAGCCATGACAATCGAGATCATGCGGGTGCCATGCGGGCGTCGGGCTGCGCAGTGTCCTTGTTTCCCCTTTGGTGCAAAGGGGGCAAGCACATGCCAAGGCATCACGCAAAGGTTACCGTTTTGATGCAACAAGACCAAGACCAGCAGAGCGGCAGGACGGAGGTCATCATGGAGCCCGGGATGGCGTCATCATTAGAGTCTTTAGCAGCCGAAGACCAACTTTAGTCAGGATAAGTGTACCAGATGTTCCCCTTCAAAATGGCCAATTGTTGGCGCCCTTCCCGCTCATTATTTGGGAAGAGGCCCAGGGCCTCCCTCTATAAATAGGACTAGCCACCACAGAGTAGAGGCATCTAGAAAACGAATCATTCAGAGAGGGAGAGAAGCGACTGAACTCGCCCAAGCAGTTCATCGCACCAGCTCAAGAACAGCCCCTCGCGAGGCTGTTCCCCTTTGTACTATTCATCATTAGCCCCTGAGGCAATCCACCACACACTGGAGTAGGGTATTACTCCACAATGGTGGCCTGAACCAGTATAAATCTCATGTCCCTTGTGTGTTCTTCTTTCTAGCTTAGATTCCTTGCGAAACATCGAGATGTGAGCTGGTAGGGGAAAGATCTTCGTGCGCACCCCAGAGTTCGAACCTCAAGGGTCTGCCGGAACCCGAAATCTGACAAGGTCACTGCACATGAGCCGAGGGTGGCTACGATCCTGGGCAGAGCAGTGGAGGGAGGCGGTTATCTATGTCAAATCTGGAGATTATGGTTACGAACCAGGACAGAGCAGTCAGGTAGAAGGACGAAATGCTGATGGTTACGAACCAGGGCAGAGTAGTCAGGTAGAAGGAGGAAATGTCGATGGTGATTACAGTGGCAAGGTGGACGCTGACGAGGTAGATGGGCACATGCAGGACCATGTAGAAAAAGAAGACACCGATTTTGATAGGGGTCACGCCGATGATTCTGACGAGTCGGATGAAGAAGAAAATGCAGAGGAGATCCCAAATCCTGCATCATGGAATCATAACTTCTCATCTGCAATGATCATGGACGATGGACATGATTCTGCCTGGCAATATCACTAGAACAATATTGCGACGGGTGCTATGTATCCCAGCAAGCAAGCTCTAAAGGATGCAATAATTAATTGAGCAATGCCCATGCAATGGGTTTTCACAGCTCAGGTGTCAAGTCATAAATACCTGACAATGGTATGCAAGAAATCAGATTGTCCCGCCAAGGTGCACGGCTATCTCCCTAAGTATGGCACAAGTTGGGTGATCAGTGACTTAGTTTATCACACTTGTCTTATTCCCTACATCCCTCAAGATCATGCCAAACTTTCATCGATGCTTATTGCTCGGTTGTTTTACAAAGATATAGTGGAGGGCAAAGCTATGGAAGTGAAGGAAATCCAGACAGAAGTCTTCGCTAGGTTCATTTACAGAATTTCTTATATCAAGGCTTGGAGGGCTAAGCATACGACATTTGAGAGGAGATTTGGTTCTTATTTTGATGCATATGACTCTCTTGTCCATCTCCTCCACACACTGCAGCAACAGAATCCAGGCACCTATATCGATATCCAAGACCTCTTCATGCCAGAGTTCCCAACTGTGAGGGTGCTGCATCGTCTCTTCTTCTCTTTTGGTGTATGCACCGAATCTTTCAGGCATTGCCGACCGGTGATATGTGTAGATGGTACTTTTCTCACTGGCAAGTACACGGGTCAGATCCTAACAGCCATAGGTCAAGAGGGCCAAAATCATGTTGTCCCACTCACATTTGCTTTTGTGGAGAGTGAGAACATTGAAAGTTGGACGTCGTTCTTCAGGCAGTTGAAAATATCAGTTGTGAAGGAGAAGCCCAATGTGTGCATCCTTCATGACAGGCATGCATGTATACTCAATGCGACAAGGACACTAACAAACCCAGGCCCCGAGGAACAAACTCCATGGCAGGACCTGCAGAGCCGTTGGTGCATGCGCCATCTGGGGGCTAATTTTCTCTCACAATTCAGAAATAAGAACTTGATAAAGTTGTTCAAAAAACTCTGCAAGCAGAACCAGTTATGGAAAGTACAATTTGATACGTGACAGACTTAATGTGTGCATGCAGAGACACATTAGGGACAGGAAAGCCGCAAGAGATGCAGCGGTCAGGCACATGTTGAAGCAGTAGTTGTAAAGTTGGCAACAGGAACAACGGCCGTGGAGGAGGAGCCTGTTGGGCTATGTGACTTGCCAGGCTTTGACCTACCTGGTACTAGGAGAAGGCTCGGGAGGTCGATTAAAACCTTCCAGCAGTGGATAGAGCATGAGCCTCTGGAGAGGTGGTATTTGCTACATGACACACATGGAGCAAGGTACGATGTCATGACAACCTGGCGGAAACATAGAATTTTGTCCTTAGAAAAACTAGGCATTGCCACTTACAACCATCATTGAGGATATTTTCTATGGCAGCATGAAGTATTTCAGAGATAGATGTCAAAAAGCAAAGCAACATATCTTGAACAACCCGAATACACGTTACTGTGAAAGAGTCACAAAGTACATGGACAACAAGATGCAAAAATCTAGATCACACACTATAGTCGCCATCGGTTATCAGGAAACAAGGTTTGAGGTCCGCTTAGCCAACAACAAATTCGGATGTGCAAATGAGTTGAGGATGCATGCGGTGAAAATTGGAAATGAAGCCTTGCCAACGTGTGAGTGCACATGCAACAAACCGAAATTGCTTCACCTACCTTTCTCACATGTACTTGCTGCTTGCAGGCAGCTTGGAATGGACGCAATATCGTTTGTGTCTCCATTTTTTCTGAAAGGGTCTGTCCTCAATACCTGGACAGGTGAGCTGATGGGTTTTCGATCAATGGGTAACTTTAACAACGTCAACCCTGATGAAAGGCATTGCATTCCAAACCCAGAGCATATGCGTACAAGTAGAGGCAGACGGCAGTGTCAGTGCATCCGGAATGATATGGATGAATCTGAAGTAGAAGGTCCGACTAGGCAATGCATTCTATGCAATGAATTTGGCCATAGGGACACTAATTGTCCCACTTTCGTCACTGTCATTGGTACTAGGCATGGACGAGGCAACCGGGGACGAAGAGGAGGTAGAGGAGTAAGAGGGAGAGGAAGAAGCTAAGCTAGCAGTACTATGTTCTAAATTTGTATTAAGTGTGGCACTATGTTCTGAATTTGTATTAAGTGTGGCAACTATGTTTGAAATTTGTATAAGTGTAGCACTATGTTCTGAATTTGTATTAAGTGTGGCAACTATGTTTGAAATTTGTATTAAGTGTGGCACTATGTTCTACATTTGTATTAAGTGTGGCAACTATGCTTGAAATTGGTATGTGTAGGAATGGCGGGAATATGATTGCTGAATGGGGACATTGATAAGGGTCATCGAGCTGCGCAATGGTATGAACGCAAGCTTGAGCCTCTGGTCACTCGCACTCCTAAGAAAAACTGGATGATACACCCAGGATGGGTTCAACGGTACGTGCTTTATTTATTTGCACACTGACATGCATATTAATTGGAGACACTAACTGAAATGTTCTGTCATGAAGGTTGAAATGGGCCGGTCTTTTACCTTTCGCGCGTTTGGTTGAGTCTATACCGGGCTGCAAACGCCTCGCCATCGACTCCTCCTTGTTGAGATGCTTAGTGGATCATTGGACATGGTGGCACGCAAAACACTATGGTCCCACGTCGAGCTTCGTGTTTTCTCCACAGCCACATCAGCAGGATCCTTTGTCAAGCTTTGTGTTACAGCCAGAGCAGCCGTCACAGCCAGCAGATATGTCTCTTCATATTTATCATTTTCAATATTAACTGAGGTGACCTCATTCTTCATGACTTAACATTCCATCATGCAGGAGCCTACGGATATCAAGCGTGTATGTAAGCATCACATGATACGTGGGGGAGTGATCAATATCCCGAGGAGAACATACATGCTCAGATGTCGCAGCACACCTAGTGGATGAACATGTTTTCGACTCCTCCACCTGGCCCCACACAGGATACACAATATGACCAGGGCGAGTCTGAGATTCCTCCTCATAACATTAGGGCACCCCACGGGTTGGGATGGACGACGCCTCGAGATCCGCCTGCACGCCAGGGCAGACGTCCTCAGTGACACTTCTATCTATCAGTAGAGACATGACCATCTACTTCTGTATGAGACTTATGTCTATTCTATGTATGAGACAAATGACCATGTACTTATGTATGAGACATATGCCTACTCTATTTTAGTACTCTGTTATCCGAATTACAACATCATATTTAGATAGAACATAATGCTCCTACAATAAGACAATACAAACAATTGATACAACTACATCTAAATTAAATGGTACGTACGACTTAACTTACAACATACATCATAAAAACTACATGAAGTCATCATCGTCATCCTTCATCGATGCAGAACTTTTGCCCTTCAACGATGAAGAACTCTTGCCCTTCGACGATGCATAACTCTTGCCCTTCGACGATGAAGAACTCCCGCCCTTTAACGATGCAGAACTCTTGTCCTTCGACGATGCAGAACTCTTGTCCTTCGACGATGCAGAACTCTTGAACGACGGCATGAAGATATCGTCTTCATCCTCGTTGTCTTGAGTCCATAAAAAGTATGTTTAGCTGTAAACTTTAGGTATGTTTCACTCTTAGATTGTTGCTTCATCCATCTTCCCTGTAACCTCAGAAGTTCTTCCCGTATCTCCTCAAAGGTCCTGGAAGGCCACCCGCAAGCGTGAGCCAGCTCATTTAGTAGGGTGTCAGTACTGATGAGTTTGTCCCACATAACTAATATGTTGTCTACCCTGAAATCGGCGGCTAAATCCAGAAGACATTTGGACATACTAGGGTAAAAACTACGATCAAAAGGATATCCGGACATCTTGGCGAGACTATGAGACTACACTAGAATGCTTACCAACGTTAGTGCCGAGAGTGTTTTATAGATTGAGAACACAAAGAAAGGCGGGAACTCGGAAGCGGGAAAATATGGCGGAGATATCGGCAGGAACTAGAGAGCGGGAAAATATGACGGGAACGAGCAAAGCGGGAAAATACGGCGGGAAGTAGAGAACGGAAAATATGGCGGGAACAAGCAAAGCGGGAGATGGCAGCCTGAGATATAAGCGGGAAACGTACGGGGGTAGAAAATGGGTGCATGCACCTGTCGGCCCATAGATGGCCAATTAGTACTAATTGGCCTACAAATGGCCTCCAATCGGCTACCTCCAGGCTGACTGGATCGAATCAGCCAGCGGCAAGCCGATTGTGTATTATTTTTGAAAAATGATGCATCCGGCGTAATATTTATGAAAATTAAAAAATGTACTCCCTCCGTCCGAAAATACATGTCGGAGAAATGGATGTATCTAGATGTAAATGGATGTATCTAGATGTATTTTAGTTTTGGATACATCCATTTTTATCCATTTCTTCGACAAGTGTTTTCGGACCAAGGGAGTATTATTTTAAAAAAATGGCAATAAATTCCGTCGACCAATATACGGAATCAAAGTATCAAACCATGCATGATGCGCGTTCATCGCTATGCAGAGCCCTGCCATTGAGGCAGCGTCTTGGGTCAGACACCCATTACTGGTCATGGGCACGAGAGGCTGCAGGCTATAAAACGAAAAACCGCACCCATACATAGGCAAACCTGCTCGGCAAACCTCTCCGTAATCCATGCCACGCCCGTGAACGGAACCAGCACAGCAGCAGTACGCGACCTCGACGATTTCATCCATTTTCACGGGGCAGAAGGAGGCGCGGGGAGCGCGCGCGGCGCCGCAAGCGGCTGCCCGATCGATGCGCATCCGACGAATCTGCCAGCGGGAGCGACCGGAGAGGCGGGGGGTCCGGACGCGGGAGCGCGAGACCCCGCGCGGGCGACACTGTACATGTCTGGCCGGAGAGTGTGCGTGCGTGCGTATGCGCCTTCGTTTGGAGACGGTGCACATGAAAAAGAGGACCTCTGTCTGTCGGGACGAGCACTGGTCATGTCGTGTGCTGCTCCTCCGCGGCCATTTTTTATTGGGCCTCCGGCGGCGTTGGATACTCTGCGTTTTTTAATGCTCCAAGATTTATTGGTGATTGATTGGCTGCCATGGGCTGAGCCATGTCGTCCAAGTCTATCCCACTGACCACATGACCAGTCCATGCGTGCATACGGCTGTTGGCAGCTATGACCGGCCCCGGATCTATGCACATTTCGCAACGGTTGCACCGGGAACTTGTGATTTCGGCCACTTAAATGTGCACAGTTTAAAAGGTTTGCCCGTCATGACGGAGCAGCGGCGTGCTACAGGACGCAACCGAACAAACCGGTCAGAAAGGAGAGATCGTCGTGGTTGTTGTTGGGAAACCGGGGCCACCACGATGGTGGCGGCGCCGAGCGCGAGTCGCTCGGGATAGCCCCTCCCGTTCCCCTCTTTACGATAAAAAGTGGGTACTTATCCCTTGACCCCCTGGTCCCTATATAAAGCGGCGAGGCCATCGTCAGAACGCGTGATCGTTGATTAATAAAGTTCTGGTCTCCTCCATATCTCTCTCGTCATTTACTTTCGCGTGTACGACTACTTCGACTACTTCCTCTCACGGCGCTTTCGCTCTCGCTCGCAACCTCGGGCCGGACTCGCGGCGGAGTTGCGGAACACGTTATCGGCCGCTTCGCTCCATCAACTCTCCATCAAGCTGCGTCACGCCGCATCACGCGAGCTTTAAATCGATCCCGCGGAGGTATAAGATCCGATCCCTCTTTGCAAAATGGATTCCTCTCGTTACTACGATTCCGTTTTGCGATTAGATTATTTTTCGATGAATCTACCTATGGTGTGGATTTCTCTCCCAAAAAGCGGCGACGAATCGTCGCCGACCAATGTCGATGTTTTGGATCACGAGACTTGTTGACTACACTATCACGAGAGTCGATGCGGTCGTGATCGGATGATTCTGATACCGCCCTTACGCCTTGCCATGTGCCGCTACCGCGTCGATGTTTCCGATGAACACGACGAAGACTAGGAATCACGAGACATCGCATGCCCGTGCTTTGGCGGCGACCCGGCCGTCGTCGCCGGCGCCGCGCCAGCGTCTGGCCGACGCTTGCGCTGCGTGCCCCGCTAAGTCGCTGCCGCCGCCGCCAGAAGCTCACCTCGGTCGCGTCGCGGCAAGGTCGCGCGCTACACGCCAGCCGCCGCCGTGCCACTTGCACCTCATCGCTCGAGGGCCGCCGTCCTGCGTGAGCTTCTTGGACACGCCGCCCGTCGCCATGGTCGCGCCTGCGGTAACGCGTTCGTCGCCAGCGTCTTGCGTGGCTGCCGCCGCCACTTGGCCGACGCCTCGCCACAGACTAGTCATCGCCTTGCCGTGCCATCGCCGCTGCGGTCGCGGCTCCGGCATGCGATGCTGCGTGGGAGCTGCGTCTGAGCCGCCGCCGCCGTCGGCGCATCACGAGGCGGCGTCTTGTGAAAGCGGCCGCCGCCACGCCGCTCGGGCGCTAAGGGAAAACCTAGCGACCGGTGATCTTGCGGCCTTGGGCTAGCCGGGCCACCTCACGGGTTCTTGGGCCCAGGCCCATCTGCGTCGCGCCTCCTGTATAAAAAAAAGAGAGAGAGCGGTGGCTGGCGCGCCCTAGATGGACCGACGGCCCATTTCGCCTGCAAATTAACCGACTGGTATTTGGAGAGTCTTGTGTAGATCCTTTGCATTTAGCCCTACAGTTTTTACATTTTTACCGTATTATATTCTCGCTGTAATATTTCGCGTAGAAGTCCCTAAAACTGTCTGTTTTCGCTGAAAAATGCGTATTTTGGCTTAAAAATGCCTCGGGAATTCACTTTTTGGGCTATTTTTTTTACGTACGAAATGCGCTTAACATGCTATATTCTGTAAACATGTATTATTGTATGATTTTACTGTTGTAGATTAATTGTTTAGCACTCTTAATCATTTAGTAAGTCATATAATAGCATGTTTTAAATATTGGAACGTCTTTTTATTGAATAAGTTTATCAACATCGCTTTGTGCAAAAGATTACCTGTTGTAATCTCATGATTTTTGCATAAATCGCAGATGGCCGGAATTGCTCACAAGGAGTTTCCTGAGTTGGCCCAGACAGGGCTGAACTACCTGTCATGGTCCTCGGACTGCGAGATTTTTCTCCAGGGCAAAACCCTCCTGAGGGCGATCGGTAAGGGGGCCCAGCTGGCCGCCACTGATCCTAAGTTCAAATCGAGAATCGCAGGCTCAGACTTTCTCCGTCATCACCGTCACCTACTCGAAAGATGAGTATATGGTGGCGCAGATGCTTACGGCCTTTGGACCGCTCTTAGCGGCGGTTTGAGCGGTGAAGTACACCGTGAAGCCACGTCTTGAGGCAGAGTGGATCCGTCGAGGTTTGCGGACTTCAAGGCGGTTGGGGAGTACAATTGCTCTGCCGGTTTGTACGACTCTTGATTGTGTGGTAATGAGATTACCGACTTCTTAAGATTGAAAACCCTATCCACTTTCCACCCGACGCGGTCCAGTCCTCACGGAACTACCGCGAGAGAACTACACGAGTATTGAGTTGATTGGCGTCCTCCTGTGGCGGAGGCGCAGGATGAGGTTCTCAAAAAGAACTTTGTCGCAAGAACCGCTTGGGGAGTTCTCGCCAGAGGTGAACGCTCTCAAAGTCCGCAAGCCTCAACAGAAGAAGAGGGCCGCAAGGGCAAGAAGAAGGGCCTCACCCTCCCCCGCCTGCCAAGAACAAGCCGGGCAAGGGAGGGCGTGACCTCGGGGCTGCCTCCGTTGTGGCTCGGTGGAGCATTTCTCCCTTGATCTGCGCACCACCGAGGTCGTTAGGCGTACAAGGCTCGGAAGGCGCGTGAGACGCACCTCGCCTTGGTTCAGAGGGAGCACCACCGGCGCCCATGGCGGCACCCGTGATGATTGCTACGCCCCCTGCTGCGCCCATAGAGGCGAACCCCGTGGTGCCCATCGCGGCAGCTTTGGCGGTCTCTACCGACGCCCACATCTCCATGGAGGTTGACCACATGGTCGCCTCGGCGGCGGCGCCGCCACTAGACATTGATGCAGCCTCCAAGATGATTTCTAAGGAGGATCAATTCACTAGTATGGAGATTGCGGCTGAAGTTGATGGCTTCTTCACCGAGTCCACTTAGCATACCTCTTTGGTTATCATGATTCCGTGATTTGATACAATAAAATTGAATAAATTCGATTTGGTTGTAAGCTCTATGAGAGCATAAACTTATTCTTTACTTTGGCGATTGGATGACATTTATTTCATTCATTTATTCCACTATTTATACATGATAGCATGTTATGTTCTGAGATGTGTGCATTTATTTTTAATGTATTTTCTTCCTCCTTACATTAATTAGATGTCATATTTTAGAACGCGTGTGGCGCCCGAATGGAGGAAACGTGCCTTGCCGATAGCGCCACCACTCATACCATTTTACGAGAAACTAAGTACTTTGAGTCCATTAAAAAATCTCCGGGAAGTATTATGACAATCGCCGGCTGCGGTTCTCACATAGTTGGCTCCGGACGAGCCACTATTATACTCCCTATGGGAACAACTTTGATCATTAATGATGCGTTGTTGTACCCGGTCGACTCGTACTCTTTTGAGCTTTAGAGACATCCGCTAATGGTTTCCATCTTTGAGACCGATGATGAAAACGGCAAGGAGTGCCTACTCATCACAAAGCGGGATGCCGGTGGTAAACATGTTATCGAAGGCTTCCTTCATTTGACACGTATTATACTACACTAAGATAGTAGCACCGCCTGTACACTACCCTCAAGACCGTCTTTAGAAGCTCGAACTCTTACGCCTCTGCACGATAGGTTAGGCCACCCGGACTTAGGATGATGAGAAATATAATTAACAACTCGCATGGCCATAATGTTAACGTGAAGAACTTCCGAATCCCGATGATTTCGTGTGCTCGCATGCGCTAAGGGAAGTTAGTCATTAGGCCATCGCCCCTCAAGGTGAGGATGAAATCGCGTTCTTGGAGCGTATCCAAGGGGACATATGCGGTCCAATTCAGCCCCTCACAGGCCGTTTGGTACTTCATGGTGCTCATTGATGCTTCCTCTAAATGGTCCAATGTTTGCTGCTTGTCAACACGGAACCATGCCTTTGCAAAATTGATCTCACAGATCATACAAATGAGAATAATTTCCGGATTATCGTATAAAGTCTATTGAATGGACAACGCCGAGAATTTACTTCAAAGGCGTTCGATGATTATTGCATGGCAATGGAAATCAAAGTTGAGCACTCGGTACCTCATGTTCATACACAAAATGGACTTGCCGAGGCATTGATTAAAAGAATTAAATTCATTGCCCGACCGCTCCTTGAGGTTGTAATTTACCAACTACATGTTGGGGTCACGCAGATGTTACACGCGCCCATCTCATCAACTTTCGACCGTCGGCCTACAACATCCACTCTCTGTTCAACTTGCGCAAGGGTCGGCACCGAAAATTTCCCACCTTCGTGAGGTTCGGTTGCGGTATATGTACCAATACCACCCCTCGGCGATCGGCGATGGGCCCGCTCCGTAAGTCGGGGATATCGTTGGCTATGAGGCGTGTCCATAATCGTATCTGGACCCCATGACACGTGGTCGCACACGGCTCGTTTTGTTGATTGCATTTTTGACGAGGATCTTTTCCCGACTTTAGGGGAAGAATCAACCCTTGATGCTAAAAGTCGAGAAATCACGTGGCAAACCACGGGATCCACGCTCATGACCAGCGCCTTCTTGAGGCCGAGAGAAGTCAAAAGATAATAGATTTGCGGTCATTAGCAAATCAAGCGCTGACCACTTTAGTGACTTAAAGATCGTGACAAAATCGCATGTGCACGCGCGCAATGCACCGGAAAGGGTTGAAATACCAAAGAAAAATGATGGTGTACCGCTCCGTCCAAAGGCCTAAAAGGACGAAAATCCGCTTCTCAAATCCCAAGTACTCGGGGCGCTGACGAAAAGGATAAGAGAGATTTATCGCGACACATCGCTAAAGTACCCCAAATTGAAGCGGGAGCGATCGAGACTGCACAAGTCGGAAAATTCAATTGCACGAAATTCGGACTTAAACTTTCCCATAGAAACACCAGCGGAGATGTGGCGCACACATCGGCGCGGAAATCTAAGGACCTTGCTCCCATAATGGGAAATTTGGTAGAAGCAAGTGTTTGCGCGGATCGCTCCATGACGAAATGGCCATAAATTATATTTATACGGGAGTCCACTGAACCGAGCAGCGGTGATTGTCGACATCAACTTTGCTACAAAATTGCCTCAATCATAGATCTTGACCACGAGCCTAACACGCTCGTGATTGCAAGAAAAGGTCGATTGGAAAGATTGGCGGCGAGCAATTCTTGCCAATTATTATCTCTCAACAAAAGAAAGGTGTTCGACGGTTTGTGAACTCCTCCCCACATTCGCCTGTTGGCCATAGATGGGTTTTTGTTGAAAGAGAGATGAAAATAATAAGGTAGTACGGTACAAAAGCAAGGCTCGTCGCTCAAGGGTTCACTCAACGACCGGTGTCGACTTTGAGGAGACTTATTCCCGGTCATGGATGGAGTTACCTTTAGATACTTGATCTCGATGGCGTAAACATGGGCTTGAAAATGAAACTAATGGATGTTGTCACTTTGCTTACCTATATGGTAACTTGGATTCAACATATACATGAAGGTTCGGAAGGTATCCTGTTCAACCATGATAGAGCAAACAGGGTCTATCGATGTCCAACTTCAAAAGGCATTATGCGGACTCGAATACGATCGGTAGAATGTGGTACAATCGCTAAGTGATTTCCTTCATGAGAAGGGCTACACGAGCGATAAAGATTGCCCATGTGTTTTTATCTGGCGATCCCAAGATGGATTACAGTATAATCTCGGCGTCGTGGACGATTTAAACATAATCGGTACACGAGGATATTGAGGAAGCGAGTTCCTACGATGTCGAATTGAGATGAAGGATTTGGGTAAAACCAAGTTACGTCTGGAGTGCGCAACTTGAACATTCCCCGATGGGATTCTAGTGCACCAATCGGCCTACACCCGAAGGTGTTGGAAAGATTTGGTTTTGATAAGGCATATCCTTCTAAAACCCGATGGTCGGGAGGTCTTCTGACCGGACAAGGACCCGTTCAGCCAAAGGAAGAGGAGAAACTCGGGACGAGAATTTCCTTACGAGTGCGATTAAGCGCACTCATGTATCTCGCGAAGCTGTACGGCCGACATTGCGTTCGCCGTCGGTTTGCTTGCGAGGTACTGATTCGAACCTACCAAAAGACATTGGAAAGGTGTCAAGGGCGTCTTCCCAGACTGCAAGGGACCAAAGATCTTAGCCTATTTTATAAAAGGAATCAAGACCTATCTATTATAGGCTATGCCGATGCGGTATCTATCGGACCCGCATGATTACAAATCATGATGGATATGTTTTCCTTTGTGGTGGAATCGCGTTTTCTGGAAATCGTCCAAGCAAACACTTGTGTCGACTTCCACAAACCACTCGAAATCATGGCACTATTCAAGCGTCGAAAGTGTGTATCGCTTGGCGGATGATCGACCACATTCGGCGGACATGTGGGTGAACACCGTACAAACCCCTACCATTATCTATGAAGATAATGTTGCTTGTGTTGCACAAGTGCGGATGGGTTATGTGAAGAGTAACCTCACTAAGCATATTAGTCCCAAGTTCTTCTATGCACATGAGCTGCGGCGGTTGAATGAGGTGAAAGTTTTGCATACTAAGTCTTGTGACAATCTTGTCGATATGTTCACTAAATCATTACCGCATCAACCTTAGAGAGGTGTGTGCGTGGAATCGGTATGATGAGACTTAGAGATGCAAGGTTCAGGGGAGAAACTTCACAAACTCGTCGCTAAAATCTCAATCCCGATGATCGAGTACTCAACTTAATGGTTGAGTGGATTGTACTCTTTTTCCCTTGAGTGAGTTTTCCTGATGTTTCTCACACGAGGTTTTTGACGAGGCAATTCGTGCAATACAACAACGTATATTATGTGCTCTTTCTCCATATTTTTTCCCACTGGGTTTTTCGGAGTTTTGAGGCATGGATATACGGATAACTACCCAAGGGGGAGTGTTGGGAAACCGGGGCCACCACGATGGTGGCGGCGCCGAGCGCGAGTCGCTCGGGATAGCCCCTCCCGTTCCCCTCTTTACGATAAGTGGGTACTTATCCTCGACCCTGGTCCCTATATAAAGCAACGAGGCGGTCATTTAGAACGCATGATCGTTGATTAATAAAAGTTCTGGTCTCCTCATATCTCTCTCGTCATTTACTTTCGCGTGTACGACTACTTCGACTACTTCCTCTACGACGCTCGCTCTCGCTCCGCAACCTCGGACCGGACTCGCCGGCGGAGTTGCGTAACAGTTGTTGCACAGCTGGTGCCTCGTTGGACATGCAGCGCGGCAGGTGGATGACAGCACGCCGACCAGTCCTACTCGGAGGTCGGAGCGGAGGCATCGGTCAAATCCGGACGACGCAGTCGTTGGCTCAACCGCTCCCTTCACGCCACCTCCACTGCGCGTAGCAACTCCCGCGAGAAAATCTCATCAATAATGGCGGCGACCCGCCATTAATCCCAACAGTAACACGCCATATTCTTCGAGGAGCGAGCACCGATTTTCTTCCGATCGCGAGCTAATCTACGCAAGCACGTCACATGACCGTCCGTAATCTCCCGGCTCCAAACGTTCGTCCTACGTACCCTCGCGAATAATAATCATCATATTTCAACTGCTGCGCCGGTCCATTGCTCGGGCAGCAGCAGCACTGACACTGTGCGTGATCGCGCTGCATGAGGCGAGGCAGGACAGGGCAGGGCGAGGCGGACACGCCAATTAGGGCCATGCCAAGCCCCCATCCATCACCACCAGCAAAGCTTAGCTGGTGTTACCCACCACCATCCCTTTTCCTGTTCAACTCTTAAACTCTTCTCTTTCTCTCTCCCTCGCTCTCTACTCTTTTTTGCCTAAGCATATAGGGCCACGGCAGGTGGGTCCGTTTTTCCGCCGCGAGACGACGGCCCTACGCGTCACGGAACGGGCCAGCTCAGCGTGCGCGGTGCGACCCAGCTAAAGTGGCCGCACAAATCGCATAGCGCGCGGCGTAGGATGCGATGGGTGGCCTCTCCCCGCCCGGTTCCTTCTGAGAGTGGTACTACCGCGTATATAACCGGCGGGCGAAAGGTCATTAGGCACAACCCGGGGAGCGCGTGAGGTTTTGGTTCTTGAATCTCGAGAGGCGGAAGAGAAAGAGAGAGCACCAGCCAGCACAGACTGCGCAGTAATGGTGATGAAGGCGAGGTTCCTGGCGGCGTCGCTCGCGGCGGCGGCGACGTGCGTCTGCCTGGCGGCGGCGGCCTCCGCCTTCGACGTGCCGACCGTGGCCTTCGAGGAAGGGTTCTCGCCGCTGTTCGGGGACGGCAACCTCGTCCGCGCGCGGGACGACAGGGCCGCCCGCCTCCTGCTCGATCGCCGCTCCGGTAATCCATCGCTTTTGCTTGCCTGAAACCCTTCCTTTGTTTCGCTCTGTTCTTCCTGTTCTTATGGCGCGGCGCTCGTTCGATCACATGCAGGTTCGGGATTCATCTCCTCGGATTACTACCTGCACGGCTTCTTCAGCGCGTCCATCAAGCTGCCCAGGGACTACACGGCCGGCGTCGTCGTCGCCTTCTACGTGAGTGCTTCGATCCCGCTCCGATTAATTATCTCGCGAACGTTTCCTGTCCAAGTTAATTAAGCAACGGTTTCAGCTTTAGCGTATTATCATCCGTTAATGTTAATCCATGGCGTTGTTCCCAGCCGTTGGGTCTTTGCTTCGTCAATCGTCACATGGCGTGTCAGCTATAGTAGCTGAGATTTACTACCTGCCACTGCTCATCTTAAAGAGGAAAAACCATGGCAAGTTGCACACCCATGCTCTCTGGCTGTGGTGGCGCAGAGTAGGCAGGCAGGCAACAGGGCGTGCCACATGGGCTTGTTCGTTTTCGGACCTTCACGGCCACAAAAGGCTGCGCCGCCTGCCCGCCCGGAATAAATGTTGCCATCGTCCCTGTCACGCGCTCTCACCCGCCCGCATTCATCAGCCTCACCTAATAATAAACAAAAACAATACTACTACAAAGTTATTACTAACACGTCAGAGCATACGAGGGAGAACGAGTCAAATAGTAACAGCACGTTATTTGTGCACAAGAAGCCAGTGAATAATCGTGGTATTTGGTAGTATAGATTGCAGCAAACACGTGACAGTTCTAAAGATAGTACTGCTGTTAGTATTGTCCTACTGTGTATGTATAACAAACTTAATAATGGTGGTGTTTTGTTCTTGTGGCGTTGCAGCTGTCGAACGGGGACGTGTACGAGAAGACGCACGACGAGCTGGACTTCGAGTTCCTGGGCAGCCGGTGGGGCGGGCAGTGGCGGGTGCAGACCAACGTCTACGGCAACGGCAGCACCAGCCGCGGCCGGGAGGAGCGCTACCTCCTGCCCTTCGACCCCACCCTCGAGGCCCACCGCTACTCCATCCTCTGGGCCCCCACCCACATCATGTACGCATCATCACTCTACCACTGCCACTGCACGTAGTAGAATACAAAGTGACTGACGATGTGCGCGTGCGTACGTGCAGATTCTACGTGGACGACACGCCGATCCGCGAGGTGGTCCGGCACCCCGGCATGGGCGGGGACTTCCCGGCCAAGCCCATGGCGGTGTACGCCACCATCTGGGACGGCTCCGCCTGGGCCACGGAGGGCGGCAAGTACAAGGTCAACTACAAGTACGCGCCCTTCGCCTCCGACTTCTCCGACCTGTCCCTCCGAGGATGCCACGTCGCCGACCCGGCGGTGCTGCGCCTCAGGAGCGACGACGCCGCCGGCGGGTGCGACCTCCTGGGCCTCATGACGGCCGACTACGCGGTCATGACCCCGCAGAAGCGCGCCGCCATGCGCGCGTTCCGGGCGCGCCAGATGACCTACACGGTGTGCTACGACGCGGCGCGGTACGCGGCCGGCCCGTTCCCGGAGTGCGACAACTCGGACGAGGAGAGGGCCACGTTCTGGGCGTGGGGCGAGTCCAAGACCGTGGTCATGAAGACGCGCGGCCGCGGGCGCCGCGGCCGGGGGAGCCGGGCCGGCGCCGGAGCAAGGGGGCGCGCCGGCGCGGCAAGCAGCTGAGCTCTTACTTGACAGGACACTAATGGCTATGGATTTGATTGATTTTTGGGCGGCGTTATATGATTTCGGTGTCTCTGTATAGGTTGGTCGTAGGGATTAGTAGTTCATTGTTTCTTACTACTAGGAGTATTACTATTCTTTGATTCGTTGGATGGCAGCTAATAATATGATCAGATTATTACTATGGCTACTTTCGGCTTCTTTTTCCTCCAAAAGCACCATTTTCAGGAAGATTTTGTTCCGGTGCTCGACAAAATAACAACTTCACAATAGCCTATACAGCTTAATCAAATCATCTCGCCCCCTATACCTATGGAAGGTACCCGACATTTCAAAGCATGTAGAGCAATATTAATCACGGGATTTCGAGGCCTGTGTAGCTGGTGCTTGGACGATCACGGACAGCACGGTGACAACCCGGAGATGTTTGGTGTTTTGCGCTAGCTTTATTCGCCCGTTCAATTCATGCATAGCACAGTGTGTCCCGCTCCTGCTGTTAGCCCAACTCCACCGCGCGACCCCAAACGAACGTCCGTTTTGTTCGGATTCTGTCCATTTGGGTAGGGGTTTGGGGCCGTGTCCGGGCGTGTCCTGGGATGCGGTGGCCGTGCGCTCAGCGCGCGGCCGCATCCATTTGCCCCAACCCGTCCGCGTCCACTTAAAAAACTAAAAGCAGCATTTCAAATGCCGCGCCCCGGTTCATCACGTCGAATGAGCCAAGACCTACACGCCCATCGCCGGCATCACCGGTGACCGCAACACAGCCAGACCTCCAAAATGAATAGTTCTCCTCGCCCGGCAACACAACCAATGCCGGCGGCAACACCCGGCCAATGGCGGCAACACAAACCGGCCTCCAAAATGAATGTTTTCTCGGCTGCATCGCCAATGCCCCGACGGCGGGCGGCACCCATGCCAACCTCAAAAAGAACGGCCACGCCGATCGGATGACCTAGTTCAGCCTTGGCGTCGAGCATCTCATTCGCTCGGCCTCGAACCAGGCCCTCGTCTTGTCGCTCATTTTCGACAAGTCCACGCCATGATCGCAAGGGCCACCTCCTTCGCTTTGGTGGCGGCATTGGTGGCCTCGATGTCGATTTGTCTCGCTGGCCTTGACGTTGTCGGCCTCGATGTCCATTGCCTTTGCGGGCCGCCTCCTCCATGTCGAGTGCCTTTTGGGCCGCCTCCTCCATGTCGAGCTTCCTCCTCTTGGCGCCTCCTCCATCTCAAGCTTCATCTTTGAAGGTCTAGGTATTGCTTCATTTGCTTGTCCTTGCTTTGCCGCTTCTTCTCGTCCTCACATCCTTTTGGGACATCATGCCATGCAAAGTCTCATGCAAGGCCATGGATGAGGCGTCACGATGTCGCCCACCTTGAGTTGGTCTTGCCCTCGGCCTCTTCAACGCCGCCATCCCTACCTCCGTGAACTTGGCCGTCTTCTTGCCTCTCTTTCTTTGAAGTTCACGGTATTGGTCCTTGAACTTGGGGCAATTGTTGACGAGCGTCCAACAATGCGTAAGAGTAAATGGCTTGTCATTGTGCCGGGCCTTGAATGCCTCCAAAGATTGGAATGCCTACACCACATGATCAACAACAAATGAACATGCAAACATATACACGGTCGAAGCTTAATGGTCGTAGCAAGGAAAGAGCTAGAAAGAGGAGACCATACCATGTCCCCAACGCCGAGATCACTCATGAGCCGTGCTTCAACGCTCTCAAATGCGGCGCAATACTTGTTGCACTCTTGTTGGATGAACAACCATCTTTTTTGAATCGATCCGATGCTACGGTTGCTTGTAATTTGGTAGAGCTCAAACATCTTCCTTTCATGGAATGTTTTGTGGACTCTCGTCAAAAAAACAATGCCCTTTTGTTGCGCGACGGTCCTCGGATCTTGGCTAATCTCCATGCAAGCTTGGCAAATCAACTTGTCCTCTTCTTGTGTATATGAACCCGTGCGAATGCTCTTCCTCTTCTTTTGTGCCTCGGCTCTTTCGGTGAGCTCGTCGATGAACAATGGCGCACCACTAATATCAACGTCATTGCTTTCTTCTTCTTCTTCATCACCTTCGACATAGATGTCATCGTCTTCATGCCACGAGTCACCGTGGTCGTAGTCAGCACGGTCGTCGGCCTCTTCATCGGGGATGTACTGGGCACGGCCATCCTGACTTTGGGTCTCATCGAGGTCGTAGGTACGGCCATGGCCACCGTCGAAGATCACGTCCTCCATGTACCGGTTGTAGAAGGGTCGTCGACCGCGGCGTTGGGTTGGCATTCCACAAACAAGACACGGGGGCGGCATGGTGCCGTGAACGGTGCCGTGCACCTTTCTTAGCATCTTGACGGACGGACGGCCGCCGCTTTGAACCGGGCGTGGCGTTGAGGTCGATGACGGCGCGGGCGCGGTGTGGGCGGCGCGAACAAGCCCACCTCCGGCGACCCGAAACGGGTCATCCGTCGTGCCTTGGCGAGGGAAGCCGGGCGACATGGGCGTGGTCGCGACGTCGGCGGCGGTCGCGTAGGCAGCAAGAACCGACGAGCTGGTGCTCGCCGGGCGGCGGCATTGCAGGAACCCGGCGGGGCGGCCCATGCCAAGCATGAGGATGGCGTGAGCTTTATTGACGAGGTCCTCCTTCGCCGGCGGCAGCCTTGCGCTTGCCGACCTCCAGCTCTCGCGCATGGCGGCTCTCTTGGCAGCGGCAACATTGAGCTTGACGACCGCTCTCCGTTCCTCCTCTTCGCCGATTCGCGTCCAACTTGGCGATCTCCTCCGGCGTGCACTCGACGCGGCTTCCTTGGCGCCTTCTTCTTCACCTTTGCGGCGGGTCGACGGCGAGCCGCCGGAACTCGGCGGGCGTCGGCCATGGACGGAGGAGAGAGGGGGCGGCGGGAGGGAGGCGGGAGGCTTTGGGGCAAATGGCGCCAAATGGGCGTGGGGGGTTTCGTTTCTCCACCGACAAAGGGCGGAGAGGACAAGCGCGCGTCCCGCCTGTTCATGTCTGCGTTTCACCCCAAAACCAGCGCAAGTTTGGGCCGGGGATGGGTCGAAAGCGGACACAAAGTCCGTTTGCGCCCGCGCGTTGGGCCGTCTCTTTTGTCCCTTTTACCCCAAACGGACGGGGGCGGACATGATAGGGTCGCGCGGTGGAGTTGGCCTTACTACTAGTGGCAACTAGGGGTTGGATTGTCCACTGCCTCCTGTATCCGAGAGATTCGTCACTGCAAAGGCTCCTTTGAATCAAACGAGCCCGGTATCCAAGAGATTTTTTGTTACATTGGTCCTTTGATTCATAGGATTGAATCTCAAACACACGACTCGCAGGGGGCGTGGCTCTCCTCTCCCCTCTCGCTCCCTCTCCCCCCTTGCCCGAGCTCCCCGTCCTCGATCTCGTCCCGGTCTAGCCCCCTTCCCTCGCCGGCGCGGGCTGTGTGCAGGATGGGCCCGACCCTAGCTCTCCTCGGCGCAGCTCCTCCGCCCCTCCCCTTTCTCTGGTAATCGGTTTTGTGCTCTGGATAACAACGTGGATGCCTCTGATTTTGATTCCGATCCCCCCTGCTACGCGGGCGGTGGTGGTGCCCTTGGTGGTGGGGAAGGCGATGGCCCGGGCCAGAAAATTCGCTCCTGGGGGCAGGGGACGGTCGGTCGTCATCCTGTTGGGTGAGCCCGGTTGGTCTTCCGTTGCTCGCCGGAGCCAAAATTCGGGCAAGTTTCTGCTCCCATCTCCGGCGCGTGGTGTTCTTGGGGCAGCGCCTGTCCGTGGCGTGGTCGCGGCCTTTGGGCCTCTTGCCTCATCTTCCTCGTCGTCGCGATCGTATTCTCCTCCCCCTGGGTGCAGCATCGCTGCCAGCGGTCCGGTGCGGGTCGGGGTCTGGGTTGGCGGCGGCCTCGCGTACCCTCGATCTGTTTTCCCTCCCAGTGGCTTGTGGGCTCATGGGATCTGTGGATCTTGGGCCGGCCTTGGTTTGGCCGCCTGTGGCCCCCTCTCTCTCCTCGATCTCGCTTTCCCCCTGTTCCTGTCTTGGGCCCTGGGCCGCCCGCGACTCTCTTGTCTCATCCCCCGCCCCCTCCGGCCCGCTTGTGAGACCAGGGCTCGTCCTGCTCGGGGTATTTATGGGTGCGCAAGGGCTCCCTTACCCCATTTCTAGGGTTCCTGGCGTCCAGATATGACTTGCATCGGTGCCGCGCTCCCATCCGCACCTTCTACAGAGCTAGTCCACCACCTCCCCTTTCCCTTTCCTTCGCTGAGATCCTTGCCATGGACAAGTCTAGGGGTTCATCTAGTGAGGCGGTGTCCGGGAGCAAGCGTCGTCGAGATGACTCGGCGGTGGAGGGTGCGGATCTATCCTACAAGGCATCCCTCCGTTCCAAGCTGGAGGCCGAGCAGGCGGCCCGTGAGCAGACGGCTCGGGACCGCGAGGCTTGGACTGACGGGCCAGAGTGGCTCCAAAGGGATAAGCGAGCGCGGGCGATGGATGGCACTGGATCTATGGCGCCCGGATCTGGTGCCTGGGCGGCTGTGGCTTTGGCGGTGGATCCCTGGGAAGTGGCGGCGGCGGGTGGTGCTGCGGGATCTACATCCTCTAACCCCCACCTTCCTTCTCCTGGGGTCCAGTGGCTCCTCCTCGCCAACCTTCTCGTGCGACTGGATCTGGCTTCGTTGGCCGCCAACTTCAACGCGGCAACTATGGCCCTCCTCCCCAACAGTCTAAGTCGCTCCGCTTCTTTGCATCTGACCCTCGTGCCTCCTCCCCTGGCCTTGGGGACGGCATGCTCCCTCCTCCCCTCCCCTTCCGTCGCGCCCTACCCTGCTTGCGTCCAATTCCCCTTCCACGCTCACTTGCTTTGCCTGTCGCCAAACGGGGCACTTCCAGTCAGAATGGTTCAATCCCCCGTTCTGTCTCATATGCAGGGCCAAAGGTCATCTCACTGTGGATTACCAAAACCATTTCAAACCCCCATCCTTTGCTCACTACAGGATTGGGCTCCCGGGTTGCTCTTTCTTCGCCCTTGACAGTGAGGTGCCTATGGTGATCGTTGCTCCCTCACTCTCCAATGCTGCTATTATCACTGTGAAGGATCAAAAGATCTCCCCCAAGTGCTACTAGAAGAGCTCCATGTGTGGGACATGGATGGGTGGGATTGGCAGGTGCACCAACTCTCTGATCTCGAGTTCGCTGTTGTGTTCCTGTCCAAAGAAAGCCTCAAAATGATCTTTTTGTGCACTAGTTTCACCCTCTCGCTCAACCAACTCGTCGTCTCTGTCAAAGCTGCGGCCAGTTGCACCAAGTCGGTTGGACCCCTGTCTGATGTTTGGGGTGCTCGTAGATGATATTCCTGCTGGTCTTTGATCTGCCCCCTTCCTCATGGCATTTGTTGTTCTGCTCGGCAAACCAATCAAAGTCGACCTTGAATCCGTGGATAAGCTTGGCCTAGTCTGTATCAAGGCTTGGTGTGTGGATCTGATTTGTCTTCATGGCGTGGTTGATGTTTTTCACTCCTCTAATGGGTTCCACCTTCGGGTCCAGGTCAAGGGTGCCGAGGCTCATCATGCCCCTCCTCCTCCTCCTCCTTCCCCTGGCGCCCCGCACCCTGATAAGCGCGGAGATGGTGCATCTGGAGAACATAATCCTAGTGGTGGCACCGATGCTCATTTTACTTGTTCGGGGTGGGAAGGAATGGAATCTAAGGTTAGTGAGTTGTTCAAGGACAATGCCCTCCTGGGGAATGCTCCGAAAGGGGAGACGAAGGCTTCCCGACTGTTGGGGATATAACCCCATGGTATAACCCGCCCTGTGAAGGACGAGTTAAACTACTGGCAACTCTTGGAGCTGGACTTCAGAAGGACCAGGGTGATCAAGACGCAGGACCGGATGGGCGGCTCACAAGATGGGCCGGCTTAGGGCCCGAAGCAAGGCGGCAGGCGGCCCAGAGGTGTAAGCCGCCGTATGGTGACTTGTCATGAAAGGCAAGGCGACTTAGAGTTAAGTTTGGTCATGGGTGATGACCCGATCCGGACTCTTGTAAGCCGGAGGCCTCGACCTGTATATAAAGGAGAGTCCCTCGCACAAAATAGGACAAGTTAGAATCAATCAATAGCTAGCTAGGTCAAGCAAATCCACTCCCTTGTAACTGATACTCAAGAATTAAGCACCAAGAGCGGGAGTAGGCTTTTACCTCCACCGTGAGGAGCTGAACCCGGGTAAACTCATGTCTCTCGTCCCGCTCAACCCGGACAAGTTAATCACCGTTGCGATGGCCTCATGCCTAAGTCCTTGCACTACGACATCTGCCATGACAAAACCACCACAGAGGGCCTACTCCGGGGTGACAAGGGTGCAGCGGCGCCTGCTGGCACTCTGGTCTCAGGCGTTTTCTCTAACCTGTCGGCCCGGCCTATTTCTCCTACCACCTCAGGGATTGAAGACCTACCTCTCTCTCCCGTGTGCATGGATATTGCCCCTACTAGCAAGAAGAAGACCTTGGTCAGGAAGTTCTCCGCCAAAAGCAGGGCGTCGTCGGGCTCCAAACAGTCTGTGGCTGGGTTGTGTCGTCATCTAGAAGCTGATCTTGGGGCGGCATCTAGTTCTGCCTCGGGTGCTGTTGCGCCTTCCCCTGCGCCTCGTTCTTCGCCGATCCGATTGCCCACCTCCACAGCTTGCAAGGGTCTATGAGTTTGGGACTCTGGGGAGCCAGTGGCGGTGCGCGTGGAGTGTCGTGCGATGGCTAGGGATCTTCCCTGCCCAGGTACTCCTCCCCAGCCTACCTCTACTTCTTCCTCCCCTATGCAGTTGGTTTTGCTTGCGTTCTTAGATGATCATTTATTACATGTGCTTTCTGATGTGGGGGTTTCTCTCAAATCGGGATTTGGTTCTCCTTCTACTACCCTCTCTCTAGTCCGGGCGAATGAAATGGCCCAAGCTGCTATTGCTAAGGCAAAGGAGGCCGCAGCGACGGATGTGGTCATTGCTACTAAGGACTTCGTGGGGGGCGACCCTGGTAGGGGCTAGGTTCGTTCTACCACTACCAAGCGGGGTGCTCACAAACACGCTAAATCCTGTGCTGCCCCGTGCAAGTCAAGTCTTCACATTAAAAATCTATCTTTCAAATGAGAGCTTTGTTCTGGAATATTAGGGGTTTCCATGCTAGGGGGCGCCGTGACCAGTTGAAGATGTCGTGATAGGAGACAATATTGACATTATCGGACTGGTTGAAACGTTCAAGGAATTTCTCTCCTAACGAACTTTTCGCTGTTGCGTGGATGGATATATTTGACTAGAACTTTCTTCCTGCTTCTGGCCATTCAGGTGGGATCCTTATTGGCACTAAACATGATCTGTTTGAATTCGTGACCTTCGACCATGGAGTTTTTGGGCTAGCACAGTAGAGCATCATCGGCGTCTTAACATCCTTTGGGAAATTATTGTTGTTTATGGGCCCGCTTATTATTCTCGGTTGCGCTCTTTCTTGATGAGATCACAACCAAAATCGAGTCTTGTACCTTGCTTATTCTGTTGGGAGGGGATTTCAACCTTCTATGCTCTCCTACGGATAAAAGTAGCCTTAATTTCTCCTGGCCTCTTGCTGACGCGTTCAATGGGTTCATTAGGGACTGTGCCCTTCCCTAACTCCCTCGTGTGGGAGCATGTTTCACCTGGACTAATCATCAGGTTAACTGAGTTCGTTCGGTGTTGGATCACATTTTTATTTGCTCGAACTAGGACTTCTTATTCCCCCGTGCGTCCTTGAAGGCTAGAGCGATCGTTGGTTCTGACCACGCTCCTCTCATTTTAGACGCGGGCTTGGACAATCCTTCTATCTCTTCTCGTTTCTAGTTTGATGCTTCCTGGCTTTTGATTGATGGCTTCGGCGAGCTGATCACTAACAAGATCTCATCGTTGCTTTCTTTGTATAGTCGTTCCTTTGGGCCCATGGATAGCTGACACAAATGCTCATACGCGCTCCATAAATTCTTTCGAGGTTGGGCTCGTAATAGGGCATCATAAGCCCGTAGTGAGAACGTCAACCTGGAGGCCCAGATCACTGCTTTTTGGATGATGCGGCTGATGATCAAGGCCTCTCGGAGAGGAATTGGCTTGATAGATATGGTTTAGAGGAGGGCTTGATGCAGTTGCATCGCCAGGCTGAGATTTACTAGCATTAGAGGGGCACCCTGAACTGGACCCTTAAGGGCGATTCCCCGACCGCGTATTTCTTCGCTATTGCCAATGGCAGGAGAAGGCGGTGCTCAATCGACAGCCTGGTTATTAATGGTGTTAGAGTTTCGGATCAGGCTCTAATTCTTTCACATGTGGTTGAATTCTTCTCTTCCCTCCTCTCTGCCAAGTCGGCGCTCGGCCTTTCGATCTCATCCTCTTTGTGGGATGCTTCTTCTAGGATCTCCAGGGCTGACAACGATGCCCTAATTCTTCCTCTCTCCGAGGAGGAGATTTGGGAGGTGATTCACTCCGCCAATTCAAAATCGACCTCGGTCCCAGATGGTTTCTCTATTCCTATTTTTAGGAAGTTTTGGCCGCAACTTCGGTCCCTGGTGTGTAAGATCATTCAGGGCTTTTGTTTGGGGACAATGGATATTTCTCGCCTTAATTACGTTGTTATTACTCTCATCCCTAAGGTTAAAGGGGCCGATTTGATTTTGCAGTTTAGGCCTATCGCCCTCATTAATAATTCCGTGAAGTTTCCTACTAAGTGTTTCGCTACTCGCCTCTCTCCTGTTGCCCACAGAACCCTTAGCCTGTACCAATCTGCGTTCGTCAAAGGGAGGTTCATTCTAGACGGAATCCTATGCTTGCACGAAATTGTTCATGGTATCAGAATGCGTAAAACTAAGGCGGTGATCTTGAAATTGGACTTCGAAAAGGCATACGATTCGGTTAGTTGGTCGTTTCTTAGGCAGGTTCTTCTTGCTAAGGGCTTTGATGGAGCCTATGTTCACAGAGTAATGCAGTTGGTCTCGGGTGGCCATACCGCGATCTCGGTAAATGGCCAGGTTAGTAACTTCTTTGCCAACAACAGGGGCATGAGGCAAGGGGACCCAGTCCCTCCTCTTCTGTTTAACTTTGTTGCTGATGCCCTTTCTCGGATCCTGTCTAGGGCTGCCTTGTGTGGCCACATCTCACCTATTATCTCCCACCTCATTCCTGAGGATGTCACTCATCTCCAGTATGCGGACAATACAATTATTATGGTAGAATTGAATGATACTTTCCTTACCCACCTTAAATTCATTCTGCTCTATTTTGAAGCCTTATCTGTCCTTAAGATCAATTTCTCTAAAAGCAAGGTCATTGTTACTGGTGTGGATAATACGGAGGCCCTGCGGGTTGCCCAACTTCCTAACTGTTCCCTGGGCTCCTTCCCCTTTAAATACATGGGCCTTCTGATTTCCCCGGATAAATTATGTGCTAAGGAGTTCTCTCCTGTGGTTGCTAAGGTGGGTAATAGGGTAATGCCTTGGAGGGGCAGGTACAACACAAATGCTGGTAAGGTTGCTCTCATCAATGCATGTCTCTCCTCCCTTCCCATATTTATCATGGGAGTCTATCTACTTTCTTCTAGTACTCATGATGGTTTTGATAAGCATAGGGGTGCTTTCTACTGAATACGTCAGATAATAGGCGAAAATATAGGTTGGTTAAGTGGAAAACTATTTGTAGAACCCAAAACCTTAGGGGTTGGGGATTCTTAACACTGCTATTATGAACAAGTGATTTATGGTCGAATGGTGGTGGAAAATTATGTCCATAGAGGTGGACGCCTTGTGGCTAACTATTCTTAAGGCTAAGTATTTTCCTCTTTCTAATCCCATGTTTGCTTCCTCTCGTGGAGGGTCTCAACTTTGGAAAGATCTCGTCAAGGTTCGCCCCATTTTGAAGGACCACGTCAAGTTTGTTGTTGGTAACGGTGCTTCGATTCGTTTTTGGCTCGATTGGTGGTGTGGAGATTCTACTCTCTCATGGCTTTCCCCTCTTTGTTTTCGTACTGTCCGAACCCGGATATCTCCATTGCGGAGCTGTCTGCCAACAACTGGGACCTGGCCTCCCGTCACTCGCTATGTCCTGCAGAGTTGGATGATTAGCAGCGTCTTGTTGCCTTCTTCCCCGTGTCTCAGAGAGAGTTGACTGGGTGGTCTAGCCCCACTCTTTGTCTGGTCTTTTTCTGTTAAGTCGCTGTACTCCAAGCTAAATGTATCGTTGCTATTAAGGATAACAAAATGGGGTCTATTTCTACATAAATAGATCTTGTCTACATCATGTCATCGTTCTTATTGTATTACTCCGTTTTTCCATGAACTTAATACACTAGATGCATGCTGGATAGCGGTTGATGTGTGGAGTAATAGTAGTAGATGCAGGCAAGAGTCAGTCTACTAATCTTGGATGTGATGCCTATATAATGATCATTGCCTGGATATCGTCATGATTATTTGAAGTTCTATCAATTGCCCAACGGTAGTTTGTTTACTCACTGTATGCTATTTTTCTCGAGAGAAGCCACTAGTGAAATCTATGACCCCCGGGTCTCTTCTTTATTATATTTGCCTTTGAGATATATTTTTATTTGCTTTTATTTTCATATCCATTAATCCAAAAACACAAAAATATCTTGCTGCAATTTTTATTTACTTATTTTATCTCGCGTTCCTGCGAGATCTATTTATCCAATCTACTATAATTTTACCTATCCTTTTACCCGTGAGGGATGATAACCCCTTTGTTATGTCGGGTTGCAAGTATTTGTTCTTTGTGTGCAGGAGCTGTTTACGTGGTGCTGAGTGGTTCTCCTACTGGTTCGATAACCTTGGTCTCATCACTGAGGGAAATACCTACCATAGTTGTGGTGCATCGTCATCCCTTCCTCTTTGGGGAAATACCGACGTAGTTCAAGCCGCATTAGTGACCATGCACACAGTTGCTGTTCGCAAAGCGTGTGTGATGTCACACAATATCACAAACGGTGCGAGAAAAATAAATGTGTGTGATTGTCGCCTTATCGCACACGCTTTACAATCATGAATTGTTTGTGATGTGGCGCGCGTCGTAAATGTAGAGCCTGTTTGGTACATGTATGGAAAAATCCTGTGCCTGGAATGTGCCTGGCCTGCGCCTGGTATAAGGTAAAACCACAGAAGTCTGACTGTGATGGTAATGCAAAGCACAAACGAGTAGCAAGGATGGAGCGTTTGGGATAGGTGCGGGCATCGCATACGCTTTGTTCTGGAAAACTTATGCATTCCTACTCCCTATCCCCGATGGTTTCTGGGTCGTGTGGGAAGGACCCCCTATCGCTCACTAGGCGACGGTTTAAAATGCCGCCGCAGAAAGGGGTTAAAAACCGTTTATATAGCAGCTCGATGTACCAGTGACATTCTGATCATGAATCTTTGAAACAAGGTAAAAGTCAAGCAAATCTAAACCGTAGACATGCTAAATGGTTTGAATTCATTGAGACTTTCCCTTATGTCATTAAACACAAGAAGGGTAAAGAAAATGTTATTGCCGATGCATTGCCTCGTCACTATACTATGCTTTCACAATTTGACTTTAAAAAAATAGGTTTGGAGACCATCAAAGACCAATATGTGCATGATGCTGGTTTTAGAGATGTAATGCAGAATTGTAAAGAAGGAAGAACATGGAACACGTTCGTTATTAATGATGGATTTGTGTTACATGCTAAGAAGCTATGCATTCCAACCAGGTCCATTCGTCTTTTGTTGTTGCAGGAGATGCATGGAGGAGGATTAATGGGACACTTAGGCATGAAGAAGACAGTGGACATACTTGCTACACATTTCTTTTGGCCAAAGATGAGACGGGATGTTGAGCGCTTTGTTGCTCACTGCACTATATGCCAAAAAGTTAAGTCACGACTCAATCCTCATGATTTATATATGCCATTGCCTGTACCTTGTGTTCCATGAAAGAACATATCTATGAACTTTGTTTAGGTTTACCTCGAACAAAAAAAGGGGATGTATAACATATTTGTTGTCGTGGATAGATTTTTGAAAATGGCACATTTTATAGCAAGTCATAAAAGTGATGATGTTGCTAATTTGTTCTTTCATTAAATTATTCCATTGCATGGTGTGCCAAATACTATTGTTTCAGGTCATGATACTAAATTCCTTAGCCACTTTTGGAGATGTTTATGGGCTAAGTTGGGGACTAAACTGCTTTTTAGTACTACAAGTCACCCCCGAACTGATGGACGAAGTAAAGTAGTCAATAGAACATTGTCTACTATGCTTAGGGCTTTTTTGAAGTATAACCTTAAAATATGGGAAGAATCCTCGCCTCATATTGAATTTACTTATAATCGTTCGCTGCATTCTACTACTAAGATGTGCCCTTTTGAGTTTGTGTACGAATTCCTACCTTGTGCACCCATTAATTTGTTGCCTCTTTCATCTTCAAAGAAGGTTAATTTTGATGCTAAACAACGTGGTGAATTGATTTTAAAAATGCATTAGTTAACTAAGGAAAATATTGAGCGTATGAATGCTAAATATAAACTTGATGGAGACAAGGGTTCAAAACGTGTTGTCTTTGCACCTAAAGATCTAGTTTGGTTACATTTGCGTAAGGATAGGTTTCCTGATTTGAGCAAGTCAAAGCTAATTCAATGTGCTGATGGTCCTTTTAAGGTGTTAGAGAAAATAAATGATAATGCATATAAACTTGAGCTGCCTATGCAGATTTTGGGGTTAGTCCCAATTTTAACATTGCAAATTTGGAGCCTTACTTGGGTGAGGAAGATGAGATTCCGTCGAGGACGACTTAAATTCAAGAAGGGGAGGATGATGAGGACATCAGTACCACAGTTACACCCACAACCCCTGCTGTTACTTACATGGGACCAATTACTAAAGCTCGCGCACGCCAATTAAATTATCAGGTACTTTCATTTCTTGGTAATGATTCTAATGTTCATGAGAATATGATGCTGCCTAAATTAGATATATTTTTTGCTTACAAATTAAGGGCCTACTTTGGACAAGAAGGATGAACATTGAAGCATGATCAAGCATGAAGATGATGGCATGCGCAAGGGGAGCAAGAACAGAGTTTCTGGTGGAGTTTTCAGCACTTGGGAGTCACCATGATGTCGTACAAGGACATGGACGGAATATACAAGATGCCCTTTCATAAATTTCGTCCAGCTTAATATAGGTGTTGCGCCACCTTATTTTTGTGCCAGACACATATAATTTCAAAATAGTACTTATAGGCTATTTTAGAGTCCGTTCTGTAGGGAAAACGACTCATGATGTGTTTTAGTCCCACATTGCTCGGGGGGCGGGGGGGGAGGAAATCCTCTCCCCTACAAATACAGCCCTTAAGGCACCGTTTAGAGTTAGGATTTTGTTTAGATTAAAAGTTCGTCATAGCTGCAACTTTGCGTACTTCATTTGTGTTGTACGACAAGAAAAAGACGTCACAGAATCTCACCTTCATTAATAAACCTTTCCTATTAATATTCTCAATATCAAGATTGCAATTTCAGTTTCTTGCTTGTTCTTTGTTTGCGTGCAGGAAACAGACCCTTGTGGTCAGGTTGATCGTGCTCCGGCGTGGTCAATAACCTATCGGAGTTGGTTTAGAGATTACTAAGGCGCGATGTCCGCGCATTTTCGTAGTCGGATCATCAAAGTCTACTCCATAAAAAACGATAGCCACCATCTTATTGAAAGACGGGACACCTTTGCCTCTATCATTTTCTCTATACACATTTAACATTTTGCAAATGCTTGATTAGCATTTTTTGAATACTTTTTCAAAGGCTTGATAAACATGTTCATATACATTATCAAAATTTTCATCAATTCTTAACACATGGTCAACATTTTTTCCATACATATTTAATATTTTCAAATGCTTGATTAACATATTTGAAATACTTGTTCAACATTTTTCAAATGCTTGATTAATATTTTTGTATACATGATCAAAAGAATTCATTATTTTTAATACATGGTCAACATTTTTCCCATCCATGTTTAAAATTTTCCACATGCTTGATTAACATTTTGGAAAAAACTTGTTCAACATTGTTTCAAATGCTTGATTAACAATTTTATATACTTGATTAAATTATTCATAGTTTTTAATACATGGTCAATTTTTTTATACACATTTATCATTTTTAAATGCGTAAGATTTTGAAATACTTGTTGATTTTTTGCAATGCTTGATTAACATTTTCATATACATGATCAGAAAAATTCATCATTTTGTGAAACATGGTCAACATTTTTTATACACATTTAACATTTTTCAAAACATTATGCATATATATATATATATATATATATATATATATATATATATATATATATATATATATATATATATATATATAAGTATTTGGAAACGTAAACGGAAGTAAAAAGGAAATCAACAAACAAAAAAAATGAGGTACCTGCATCCCGCACACTGAGCCGGCACGTACGCTCGTGCGCTGGAGGCGTTCAACTATTCAAAATTCGTCCCCTAAAATAACTAGTCAAAAGTCATCTCGCGTAACGCGAGACATAGTCGCGCCCATGGTGTGAACACTACGTCCCGAGCAACCAGCTCTTGTGGGACAGGCCCAGGAAGCCTTCGTGTAAGCGCCGCCGAGGAGATCCGACGCTAAAGGTGCCATATAGGACCTCTCGAAGGGGATCTACTATTTGCTCTGCGGCAAAAGACCGCCCTTCGCACCGGCCCATTCGAGAGTAAGTGAAACGAGCTGTCGGGCAAAAAATGCATAAAAACATTTTGGCGCGTTAACAGGGATTCAAACTAGAAACATACTGCTTATAGATCTATGTAGCTAACCAGTCCTCCTAATGAGTGCTGCTGACATAATTAGTAGAGCGAACTGTAAAAGAACTAAATTAAGCGGCGTAGACTGACCATTACTTCAAAATTGCAAAAAATATTTCAAATTCTGAACACTATATTGAAGTTCCGATAATTTTAAACAAACAAACATTTTTTTCAAATTCCCAAACATTTGTCAAAAAAAGAGAAATTTTTCAAATTGCAAACAATGTAAAAAAATGGAATATCTTTGGAAATCCTACAAAATTTATATAAAAATCGACATTTCTAAAAAACTATAACATTTTTCAACTTGGCTGAACATTTTTTTTCAAAATTCCAGAATATGTTTTTAAAATATGAAATAAATAGAATTTGTAAATAAAATTCGAAAGCGGGCACAAACATTTAAATTCATAACAAATTTCATAAAATAGGAACTATTGGAAAATCCTGAAGAACTTTGAAAATGAGATAATTCTCTAAATAGGTCAAAAAATTAAAAGGAAATTAAGTTTGAATATCTTTGAATTGATCAACAATTGAAAACGGGAACTACTTATGAAATTCAGACAAAATATGAAACTGAAAAAAATGAAAATCCATTTTTTTTAAAAGGGGAACATTTTGTATAGGTGAACAAATAGATTAAAATGGGAACATTTTTCTATAACTTGGAGCCTTTTTTTTGGTAAAACTCTAGCAAGTTTCTAAATTCAAATAATTTTTAAAAAATGCAATTTTTTTGAATGCCAAACAAATTTTGGAAACACAATTGTTTTAATATTTTGAACAAAATATTAAATTTGTACAATTAGAAACAAAAATGGAAGAAAAGAAAAAGAGAGAGAGAAAAAAGAAAAAAAAGAAAAAAGAAGCAGCAATAGAAAAAGAAAGAAAAAAAACCGGTTCCTGAACCTTCTAGTAGGTGCCAAAACCAGATAAACAGTTGTGAATCCATCTGGAAGGTTGCCAAAACTGAAGCTGCCGTGGGAGATGGGTCGGCACAATTGATCGAGCTCCTGGGCCATCGGTCGATAGTTTCACAAAGAAAAAAAAAAGAGAACGTCAAATAGGGTTTTTCTTCTTGATGGAAATCCGGGAGCAACTAATTAACAAGCGCTCCTTCGGGAGCCTCGCAACGATCAGCGCCACTTGGTGCGCTCACATTCATTCGCCAGGTGTCGTGCTCTGGACGCTCTCTTCGGATTTTGTTTTTTTTATTTTTCCGCATGCATTTTCGGCTTTTTAAATGGTTTTTTCCCGGTATTTTTTGACATGTTGGTTTTCCACCGGTCTTCCCTAGCTTTCCCAAAAAAATTGATTTTTTTCGCAAAAAAACGCATTTTTTTTGCGAGAGTCACGGTCGTGCCTCTTGAAAACGAAAAAAAACATGTTTTCTGTTTTTTTTTCTTTCGCGAGCGGCACGATTTTGGTTCCGCGAGAGGCACAATTGTGCTTTTGCGAGAGTCACGGCCGTGCCTCTTGGAAACGAAAAAAACACGTCTTCCTTTTTTTTTGTCTTTCGCGAGAGGCACGGTTTTGCTTCCGCGAGAGATACGGTTGTGCTTTCGCGAGAGTCACGCCGTGCCTCCTTGGAAACAAAAAAAAATGTGTTTTATATTATATTTCTTTCGCGAGAGGCACGGTTTTGCTTCCGCGAGAGGCACAGTTGTGATTTTGTCGGAGGCACGGGCGTGCCTCTTTCGGAAAGGGAAAAAACCCGTGCTCCTGGTTCGATGTTTTCGTCCAGTTTTCTTTCATGAAAAAAAGTTCGTCAAAACATATCAACATGGTATCTAGTTTTGAAGATCTCAATGCGAGGAAATCCAACGGTGAAAGCGGTTTGAGATTTGGACGCACAGTTTAGGAGATAATTTTTTTTGAATAAACAGATCTTCGAAAAAAAAGGAAAACTCCCCGGTTGCGACAAGTGGCGCACATGCAGCGCGCCACTTGTTGCAACCTGGGGGAGTGAAAGTGATCTCCGCAAGGAGTACTCCTTTTTTTTGAGCAACTGCATCCTTTATTGAACGTTCAAACACATGGGGATACAGATGATATCGGGCAAAACACTAAGCCACACATGGCGCCCGGGACTAAGAGAAGCGGCTGCCTTTGCTAAGGCATGGGCCTCCACATTATACTTCCTACTTTCGTGAAGAAACGAGATATTCTGAAAGCGCGACATCTGGTGTTTGATATCTTGCAGGATGGGGTGATAGCGGCATGGAACTTCATCGTGTATACTCATCACTACCTCCAGACAGTCAGATGCCACACACACGGATTGAACATGCAGATCCGATGCAAGCGAGAGGGCCTCGCTGCATGCGTGTGCTTCGAGTGTTGCTGGATCAAGGCGCCCTTCATAGATGATGGCCGAAGCACCCAAATAGTTGCCCCCCTTATCCCTGCAAATTACTGCTGACGCAGCACGGTCGCCAACCTTGGAGAAGCCTGCATCCACGTTCATCTTGACATCATGATGCTCAGGTGGTAGCCAACGTAACGGTGGCCGGGCCGCACTTCTTCCATTCGTTACATGCAAGTCCCTGGCGCTCACATGCAGGTCCCTGGAGTTTACATGCAGGTCCTCGCTGCGCGGTTTCGTCGCTGGGATCATCTCAAGTTCTGCTAAGAATTTGTTAACAAATGTGTGAGTGCTCAAAGGACTCTGGAACTGGTCCTCATGTATAGCCCGGCGTCTCGCCAACCATATAGCCCACATTGTAACCAAAACTCGTGCTAGGTCCGCTGTGGGTAAGGTGTCAACAAGCCAAAGCATCCAGAGTTTTGCATCTTCCATCCTGTTCGAGATGATGGTCTCTATAAGATCCTCATCAGTGAGGGCCCAGACACATCGGGCCATGCGGCAATCAAAGAGAGAATGACGCAAAGTATCCACTGCCGCATGACAAATGGAGCACTCTGCCGAATCAGCCATACTTCTGTGCTTACGTACCTCTCCTGTAGGGATGGAGCACTTGGCCAATCTCCAAGCGAAGACACGAACTTTCGAAGGTACTGCTGCTCCCCAGAGTTTGGACCACGACCGACGATCGGTTTCTACATGGGAGTGACCTTCATTATGATCTAGCCAGTCTGTACGTTGCTGCTTGGTAGAGGTGAGCAGCTTGTACGCAGACCTGACTGTGAATATGCCCTTGCGCTCATAGTGCCATGACCAGAAATCGTGGCGTACCCAAGAGCTGAGAGGGATGTCTATGATTGATTCCTTGTCCATCGGGTAAAAGTGCTCTTCTAGTACGTCACTTTCCCATGATGAGGTAATGGGATTGATAAGCTCCGAGACCATCTGCGGTGGGTTCGGTGATTTTGGGAAAACCGGTCTTAATTTGAAATCTCGAGGAATCCAATTGTCTAACCAGATGTTGGTGTCCTCACCGGATCCAATTCGTTTTACAAGCCCAAGTCTTAATGTGTCTCTGCCCTCCACTAGAGATCGCCAGACTTGCGAAGGATTCTTGTGTTGGGGAACGTAGTAATTTCAAAAAATTTCCTACGCACACGCAAGATCATGGTGATGCATAGCAACGAGAGGGGAGAGTGTTGTCTACGTACCCTCGTAGACCCGAAGCGGAAGCGATCACAATGTAGAGGAAGTAGTCGTACGTTCTCCTCGCGATCCGACCGATCCCGGCGCCGTTACTCCGGCGCCCCGAGTTCTTGACACACGTCTGCTCGATGATGTCCCTCAGACTCGATCCAGCCGAGTGTCGAGGGAGAGTTTCACGAGATGACGGTGTGGTGACGATCTTGATGTTTCACGGCGAGGCTTCGCCTAAGCTTCATGACGGTATGACCGAGGTGGAATATGGTGGAGGGGGCACCGCACACGGCTAAGGAACGATCCGTAGATCAATACTTGTGTGTCCTAGGGTGCCCCCGCCTTGATATATAAAGGAGGGAGGGGAGGCCGGCCGGCCCCTATAGGCGCGCCAAGGAGGGGGTCCTCCTCCTAGTTGAGTAGGACTCCCTTTCCTAGTCCAACTAGGAAGGAGAAGGGGAAGGAAAGAGAGGAGAGGGAGAGGGAAGGGGGCCGCCCCCTCCTTGTCCTATTCGGACTCCCAGGGGCGCCACCTCTGGTGCGGCCCTCTCTCTCCCTCTGGCCCACTAAGGCCCATATTCCCCGGGGTTCCGTAACCCCTCAAGCACTCCGATTTTTCGGAAACTTCCGGAACCTTTCCGTGTCCGAATATAGCCGTCCAATATATCAATCTTTATGTCTCGACCATTTCGAGACTCCTCGTCATGTCCGTGATCACATCCGGACTCGAACTTCTTGGTACATCAAAATACATAAACTCATAATAACCGCCATCGAAACCTTAAGCGCATGGACCCTACGGTTCGAGAACAATGTAGACATGACCTAGAACTATTCTCGGTCAATAACCAATAGCGAGACCGGATGCCCATATTGGCTCCTACATATTCTACTGAAGATCTTTATCGGTCGAGACCGCATAACAACATACGTTGTTCCTTTGTCATCGGTATGTTACTTGCCCGAGATTCGATCGTCGGTATCCAATACCTAGTTCAATCTCGCTACGCAAGTCTCTTTACTCGTTCCTTAATACATCATCTCACAACTAACTCATTAGTTGTAGTGCTTGCAAGGCTTCAAATGATGTGTATTACCGAGAAGGCCGGAGATACCTCTCCGACAATCGGAGTGACAAAACCTAATCTCGAAATACGCCAACCCAACATCTCGCCTTTGGAGACACCTGTAGTACTCCTTTATAATCACCCGATTCGTTGTGACGTTTGGTAGCACCAAAGTGTTCCTCCGTAAACGGAGTTGCATAATCTCATAGTTACAGGAACATGTATATGTCATGGATAAAAGCAGAGCAACATACTAAACGATCGTGTGCTAAGCTAATGGAATGGGTCATGTCAATCGATCATTCTACTAATGATGTGACCTTGTTAATAAAATAACAACTCCTTGTTCATGGACAGAAACATAACCATCTTTGATTAACAAGCTAGTCTAGTAGAGGCATACTACTGACATGTTGTTTTGTCTATGCATTCACACATGTATCATGTTTCCTGTTAATACAATTCTAGCATGAATGATAAACATTTATCATGAAATAAGGAAATAAATAATAACTTTATTATTGCCTCTAGGGCATATTTCCTTGATCTCCCACTTGCACTAGAGTCAATAATCTAGATTACATAGTAATGATTCTAACACCCATGGAGTCTTGGTGCCGATCATGTTTTGCTCGTGGAAGAGGCTTAGTCAACGGTTCCGCAACATTCAGATCCGTATGTATCTTGCAAATCTCTATGTCTCCCACCGACTAAGTCCGGATGGAATTGAAGCGTCTCTTGATGTGCTTGGTCCTCTTGTGAAATCTGGATTCCTTTGCTAAGGCAATTGCTCGATATTGTCACGAAGATTTTCATTGGACCCGATGCACTAGGTATGACACCTAGATCGGATATGAACTCCTTCATCCGCACTCCTTCATTAGCTGCTTCCGGCTGCTATGTACTCCGCTTCACATGTAGATCCCGCCACGACGCTTTGTTTAGAACTGCACTAACCGACAGCTCCTCCGTTTAGTGTAAATCACGATCCGGTCTGCGATTTAGAATCGTCCGGATCGGTGTCAAAGCTTGCATCAACGTAACCGTTTATGAGCTCTTTGTCACCTCCATATCGAGAAACATATCCTTAGTCCTTTTCGGTGTTTCAGGATGTTCTTGACCACGTCCAAATGATCCACTCTGGATTACTTTGGTACCTCCTGCTAGGCTTATAGCAAGGCACACATCAGTCTGGTACACAAGATTGCATACATGATAGAGCCTATGGCTGAAGCATAGGAACATTTTTCATTTTCTCTATCTTCTGCGGTGGTCGGGCATTGAGTCTTACTCAACTTCACACCTTGTAACACGTGCAAGAACCCTTTCTTTGCTTGATCCATTTTGAACTTCTTCAAAATTATGTCAAGGTATGTGCTTTGTGAAAGTCCAATTAAGTGTCTTGATCTATCTCTATAGATCTTAATGCCCAATATGTAAGCAGCTTCACCGAGGTCTTTCATTGAAAAACTCTTATTCAAGTATCCCTTTATGCTATCCAGAAATTCTATATCATTTCCAATCAGCAATATGTCATCTACATATAATATCAGAAATGCTACAGAGCTCCCACTCACTTTCTTGTAAATACAAGCTTCTCCAAAAGTGCAGACAAACCCAAATGCTTTGATCACACTATCAAAGCGCTTTATTCCAACTCCGAGATGCTTGCACCAGTCCATAGATGGATCATTGGAGCTTGCACACTTTGTTAGCTCCCTTTGGATCGATAAAACCTTCGGTTGCATCATATACAACTCTTCTTCCGTAAATCCATTCAGAATGCGCTCTTTACATCCATTTGCCAAATTTCATAATCATAAATGCGGCAATTGCTAACATGATTCGGACGGACTTAAGCATCGCTACTGGTGAGAAGGTCTCATCGTAGTCAATCCCTTGAACTTGCCGAAACCTTTTGCGACAAGTCGAGCTTTATAGACGATAACATTACCGTCGGCGTCGGTCTTCTTCTTGAAGATCCACTTGTTTTCTATTGCTTGCCTACCCTCGGCAAGTCAACCAAAGTCCATACTTTGTTTTCATACATGGATCCCATCTCGATTTCATGGCTTCAAGCCATTTTATGAATCTGGGCTCACCATCGCTTCTTCATAGTTCGTAGGTTCATCATGATCTAGTAGCATGACTTCCGAGCAGGATTACCGTACCACTGCAGTGCGGATCTTACTCTGGTTGATCTACGAGGTTCTGCAGTAACTTGATCTCAAGTTTCATGATCAACATCATCAACTTCCTCACTACTTGGTGTAGATGTCTCGAAACCGGTTTCTGCGATTTAACTACTTTCAAGTAAGGGAGAAGGTACTATTACCTCATCAAGTTCCACTTTCCTCCCACTCACTTCTTTCGAGAGAAACTCCTTCTCTAGAAAGGATCCATTCTTAGCAACGAATGTCTTTGTTGGGGAACGTTGCAGAAAATTAAAATTTTTCCTACGGCTTCACCAAGATCCATCTATGAGTTCATCTAAGCAACGAGTAACGGGAGAGAGATAGCATCTACATACCACTTGTAGATCGCGTGCGGAAGCTTTCAAGGTGATGATGGAGTCGTACTCGAACGTGATTCAGATCACCGATGCCAAGTGCTGAACGGACAGCACCTCCGCGTTCAACACACGTGCGGGACGATCGACGTCTCCTCCTTCTTGATCCAGCAAGGGGAAGGAGAGGTTGAGGAAGACAGCTCCACCGGCAAAGACGACGGGCGTGGTGATGGTGGAGAAGCAAGATCTCGGCTGTGGCTTCACGAGCTCTTACGGAGGAGGAGATGTGTTGGGAGGGAGGGCTGCGCCTGGGAGTTGGTACAGCAGCCCCTCCTCCCCCCTTTATATAGGCCCCACAGGGGTGGCGGCCCCGGAGATCCAATCTCTAGGGGGCGGCGGCCAAGGGGTGGAGTGCCCCCAAGCCGGTGGGCGCCCCACCCCTAGGGTTTCAACCCTAGGCGCGAGGTGGGCCTGAGGCGCGCACCAGCCCCTTGTGGGCTGGTTCCTTCCCTTTGGCCCATGGGGCCCTCCGGATAGGTGGCCCCACCGGTGGACCCGGGACCCTTCCGGTGGTCCCAGATTTTACCGAAACCCCAAACTTTCCCGATGGCGAAACACCACTTCCTATATATTATTCTTTACCTCCGGACCCTTCCGAACTCCTCGTGACGTCCGGATCTCATCCGGACTCAACAACATTCGTGGTCACATACTTGACTTCCTACTAACCCTAGCGCCACCGAACCTTAAGTGTGTAGACCCTACGGGTTCGGAGACACGCAGACATGACCGAGACGACTCTCGGGCAATAACCAACAGCGGGTCGGATATCCATGTTGGCTCCCACATGCTCCTCGATGATTTCATCGGTTGAACCACGATGTCGAGGATTCGATCAAACCACATATACAATTCCTTTGTCAATCGATGCGTTACTTGCCCGAGACTCGATCGTCGGTATCCCAATACCTTGTTCAGCCTCGTTACGGCAAGTCACTTTACTCGCACCGAATGCATGATCCCGTGGCAACACCTTGGTCACATTGAGATCATTATGATGATGCATTACCGAGTGGGCCAGAGATACCTCTCCGTCATACGGAGTGACAAATCCCAGCCTTGATCCGTGTCAACCCAATGATACTTTCGGAGATACCGTAATGCACCTTTATAGTCACCCGATTACGCCAGACGCTTTGATACACCCAAGGCACTCCTACGGTAACCGGAGTTACACGATCTCATGGTCGAAGGAAGAGATACTTGACATTGGCAAAGCTTCTAGCAAACGAACTATACGATCTTTTATGCTATGCTTATGATTGGGTCTTGTCCATCACATCATTCTCCTAATGATGTGATCCCGTTATCAACGACATCTAATGTCCATAGTCGAAACCATGACTATCTATTGATCACAACGAGCTAGTCAACTAGAGGCTCACTAGGGACTCATTGGGTCTAAGTGTTCACACGTGTATTACGATTTCGGATAATACAGCTTATAGCATGAACAAATGACAATTATCATGAACATTGAAATATAATAATCCTTTTATTATTGCCTCTAGGGCATATTTCCAACAGTCTCCCACTTGCACTAGAGTCACCAATCTAGTTACATTGTGATGAATCGAACACCCATAGAGTTCGGTGTTGATCATGTTTTGCACGCGAGAGAGTTTAGTCAACGGATCTGCGACATTCAGATCCGTGTGCACTTTGCAAATCTCTATGTCTCCATCTTGAACATTTTCACGGATGGAGTTGAAACGACGCTTGATGTGCTCGGTCTTCTTGTGAAACCCGGCTCCTTGGCAAGGGCAATAGCTCCAAGTTGTCACGAGAAGAGTTTGATCGGCCCCGACGCATTGGGTATGACTCCTAGGTCGGTGATGAACTCCTTCACCCAAATCGCTTCATCGCTGCCTCCGAGGCTGCCATGTACTCCGCTTCACACGTAGATCCCGCCACGACGCTCGCTTGCAACCGCACCACCATCGCTCCACCATTCAACATATACACGTATCCGGTTTGTGACTTAGAGTCATCGGATCTGAGTCGAAGCTAGCATCGACGTAACCCTTACGACGAGCTCTTCGTCTCCTCCATAAACGAAAACATGTCCTTTGTCCTTTTCGGTACTTCAGATATTCTTGACCGCTGTCCAGTGTTCCTTGCCGGGATTACTTTGGTATCTTGCAACCAAACTTACGGCAAGGTTTACATCGGCCCGGTACACAAACATGGCATACATAATAGATCCTATGGTGAAGCATAGGGATGACACTCATCTCTTCTTTATCTTTTGTCGTGGTCGGATCGAGCCGAGCTCAATCTCACACCTTGTAACATAGGCAAGAACCCTTCTTGGACTGATCCATTTTGAACCTCTTCAAAATCTTATCAAGGTATGTGCTTTGTGAAAGACCTATGAGGCGTCTCGATCTATCTCTATAGATCTTGATCCCTAATATATAAGCAGCTTCTCCAAGGTCCTTCATTGAAAAACACTTGTTCAAGTAGGCCTTAATGCTGTCCAGAGTTTCAGATCATTTCCCATCAAGAGTATGTCATCTACATATAATAGGAGAAATGCTACAGAGCTCCCACTCACTTTCTTGTAAACGCAGGCTTCTCCATAAGTCTTCATAAACCCAAACGCTTTGATCATCTCATCAAAGCGAATGTTCCAACTCCGAGATGCTTGCACCAGTCCATAAATGGATCGCTGGAGCTTGCATACTTTGTTAGCGTTCTGAGGATCGACAAAACCTTCCGGCTGCATCATATACAGCTCTTCCTTAAGATGTCCATTAAGGAATGCCGTTTTGACGTCCATCGCCATATCTCATAATCATAGTATCGCGCAATTGCTAACATGATTCGGACGGACTTAAGCTTCGCTACGGAGAGAATGTCTCGTCGTAGTCAATCCCTTGAACTTGTCGATAACCCTTAGCGACAAGTCGAGCTTTATAGATGGTAACATTACCATCCGCGTCCGTCTTCCATTTATTTTCTATCGCTCGCCGATCATCGGGCAAGTCTGTCAAAGTCCATACTTTGTTTTCATACATGGATTCTATCTCGGTTTCATGGCCTCAAGCCATTTGTTGGAATCCGGCCCGCCATTGCTTCTTCATAGTTCAAGGTTCATTGTTGTCTAGCAACATGATTTCCATGACAGGTTGCCGTACCACTCAGTGCGGAACGTGTCCTCGTGGACCTTCGGGTTCAAGAGTAACTTGATCCGAAGTACCTTGATCATCATCAACGTTTTCCTCTTGGTTGGTGTGGGCATCACAGAACGGTTTCTGCGCCGCACCACTTTCCCGTTCGAGAGGTAGTACTTCATCGAAGTTCTACTTTCCTCCCACTTACTTCTTTCGAGAGAAACTCTTTCTCTAGAAAGCATCCGTTCTTAGCAACAAAGATCTTGCCTTCGGATCTTAAGTAGAAGGTATACCCGACGGTTTCCTTAGGGTATCCTATGAATACGCATTTTCCGACTTGGGTTCGAGCTTTTCAGTTGAAGTTTCTTGACATAAGCATCGCATCCCCAAACTTTTAGAAACGATACTTAGGTTTCTTCCCAAACCATAATTCATACGGTGTCGTCTCAACGGATTTAGACGGTGCCCTATTTAAAGTGAATGTAGCTGTCTCTAGAGCGTATCCCCAAAATGATAGCGGTAAATCGGTAAGAGACATCATAGACCGCACCATATCCAATAGAGTGCGATTCGACGTTCGGACACACCGTTTATTTGAGGTGTTCCAGCGGCGTGAGTTGTGAAACGATTCCACATTTCCTTAAGTGTGTGCCAAATTCGTGACTTAAATATTCTCCTCCACGATCGATCGTAGGAACTTTATCTTTCGGTCACGTTGATTCTCCACCTCACTCTGAAATTCCTTGAACTTTTCAAAGGTCTCGGACTTGTGTTTCATTAAGTAGACATACCCATATCTACTTAAGTCATCGGTGAGTGAGAACATAACGATATCCTCCACGAGCCTCAACGCTCATTGGACCGCACACATCGGTATGTATGATTTCCAACAAGTTGGTTGCTCGCTCCATTGTTCCGAGAACGGAGTCTTGGTCATTTGCCTAAGAGGCATGGTTCGCATGTGTCAAACGATTCATAATCAAGAGACTCTAAAGTCCATCAAGATGGAGCTTCTTCATGCGCTTGACACCAATGTGACCAAAGGCGGCAAGTACACAAGTATGTGGGACTATCGTTATCAACTTTACATCTTTTCGCATCCACACTATGAACATGTGTAATATTACGCTCGAGATTCATTAAGAATAAACCATTGACCATCGGAGCATGACCATAAAACATATCTCTCATATAAATCGAACAACCATTATTCTCGAGACTTAAATGAGTAGCCATCTCAGATCAAACGAGATCCGGATACAATGTTCATGCTCAAACATGGCACTAAATAACAATTATTGAGGTTCAAAACTAATCCCGTGGGTAAATGTAGAGGCAGCGTGCCGACGGTGATCACATCGACCACGGAACCATTCCCGACGCGCCGTCACCTCGTCCTTCGCCGGGTCTTCGTTTATTCCGCAGCTCTGCTGTGAGTTACATATGTGAGCAACGGCACCGTATCAAATACCGGGAGTTACTACGAGTCTTGGTAAGGTACACATCAATTACATGTATATCAAATATACCTTTGGTGTTGCGGCCTTCTTATCCGCTAAGTATTTGGGGCGAGTTCCGCTTCGGTGCCCCTTCCCTTGCAATAAAAGCACTCGGTCTCGTGCTTGGGTCCATTCTTTGACTTCTTCCGGCAATCGGCTTACGGTAGCGCTGCAACATCCTTGCCGTCCTTCTTGAAGTTCTTCTTACCCTTGCCCTTCTTGAACTTAGTGGTCTTATTGACCATCAACACTTGATGTTCTTTCTTGATTTCAGCCTCTGCGACTTCACGATTGAGAACACTTCAGAATGGTCTTTACCATCCCCGCATGTTGTAGTTCATCACAAAGCTCTTGTAGCTTGGTGGGAGCGATCGAGGATTCTGTCAATGACCGCCTCATCTGGAGGTTAATGTTCAACTGGGTCGACGTGCGTGCAACCCGCACATCTTGAGGATGTGTTCACCGACGTAACTGTTCTCCTCCATCTTACAATCAGAGAACTTGTCGGAGACATCATATCTCTCGACCGGGCATGAGCTTGGAAAACTAGTTTCAGCTCTTGAACATCTCATATGCTCCGTGATGCTCAAAACGCTTTTGGAGCCCGGTTCTAAGTCAGAGAGCATGCCGCATTGAATGAGGGAGTAATCATCAAGACGAGTTTGCCAAGCGTTCATAACGTCTTGGTTCTGCAGACGGAGCGGCACCTAGCGGTCCTTCTAGGACATATTGCTTCTGGCAGCTATGAGGATGATCCTCGGGTTCCGACCCGATCCGTATAGTTGCTGCCATCATCTTTCAGCTTGGTTTTCTCTAGGAACGTTGAAGTTCATGTTGACATTAGCGTTGGCCATTGATCTACAAGACATATTTGCAAAGGTTTTAGACTAAGTTCATGATAATAAAGTTCTTAATCAAAATTATGAACTCCCACTTAGATTAGACATCCTCTAGTCATCTAAGTGTTACACGATCCGAGTCGACTAGCCCATGTCCGATCATCACGTGAGACGGACTAGTCATCATCGGTGAACATCTTCATGTTGATCGTATCTTCCATACGACTCGTGTTCGACCTTTCGGTCTCCGTGTTCGAGGCCATGTCCGCACATGCTAGGCTCGTCAAGTTAACCCTAAGTGTTTTCGCTGTAAAACTGTCTTACACCCGTTGTATGTGAACGTAAGAATCCATCACACCCGATCATCACGTGGTGCTTAGAAGCGACGAACTGTAGCAACGGTGCACGCTTAGGGAGAACACTTCTTGAAATTTTATAAGGGATCATCTTATTTACTACCGTCGTCCTAAGTAAACAAGATGCATAAACATAATAAACATCACATGCAATTATATAGTTGTGACATGATATGGCCAATATCATCAAGCTCCATTGATCTCCATCTTGGGGCTCCATGATCATCTTGTCACCGGCTTGACACCATGATCTCCATCATCATGATCTCCATCATCGTGTCTTCATGAAGTTGTCACGCTAACGACTACTTCTACTTCTATGACTAACGCGTTTAGTAATGAAGTAAAGTAGTTTACATGGCGTTCTTCAATGACACGCAGGTCATACAAAAAATAAAGACAACTCCTATGGCTCCTGCCGTTGTCATACTCATCGACATGCAAGTCGTGAATCCTATTACAAGAACATGATCTCATACATCACAATTCATCATTCATCACAACTTCGGCCATATCACATCACATGATCAATCGCTGCAAAAACAAGTTAGACGTCCTCTAATTGTTGTTGCATCTTTTACGTGGCTGCGATTGGGTTCTAGCTAGAACGTTTTATTACCTACGAATCACCACAACGTGATTTTGTCAACTTCTATTTACCCTTCATAAGGGCCTTGTTCATCGAATCCGCTCCAACTAAAGTGGGAGAGACAGACACCCGCCAGCCACCTTATGCAACTAGTGCATGTCAGTTGGTGGAGCCGGTCTCACGTAAGCGTACGTGTAAGGTTGGTCCGGGCCGCTTCATCCCACAATACCGTTGAGCAAGAAAAGACTAGTAGAGGCAAGTAAGATGACAAGATCAACGCCCACAACAAATTGTGTTCTACTCGTGCATTAGAGAACTACGCATAGACCTAGCTCATGATACCACTGTTGGGGAACGTTGCGTAAAATTAAAATTTTTCCTCGGCTTCACCAAGATCCATCTATGAGTTCATCTAAGCAACGAGTAACGGAGAGAGATAGCATCTACATACCACTTGTAGATCGCGTGCGGAAGCTTTCAAGGTGATGATGGAGTCGTTACTCGAACGTGATTCAGATCACCGATGCCAAGTCTTGAACGGACAGCACCTCCGCGTTCAACACACGTATGGGACGATCGGCGTCTCCTCCTTCTTGATCCAGCAAGGGGAAGGAGAGGTTGAGGAAGACAGCTCCACCGCAAAGACGACGGCGTGGTGATGGTGGAGAAGCAAGACTCGGCTGTGGCTTCACGAGCTCTTACGGAGGAGGAGATGTGTTGGGGAGGGAGGGCTGCGCCTTGGGAGTTGGTACAGCAGCCCCTCCTCCCCCCTTTATATAGGCCCCAGGGGTGGCGGCCCTGAGATCCAATCTCCGGGGGGGCGGCCAAGGGGGTGGAGTGCCCCTGCCGGTGGGCGCCCCACCCCTAGGGTTTCAACCCTAGGCGCGGGGTGGGCCTAGGGGCGCCCAGCCCCTTGTGGGCTGGTTCCTTCCCCTTGGCCCATGGGGCCCTCCGGATAGGTGGCCCCACCGGTGGACCCGGGACCCTTCCGGTGGTCCCAGATTTTACCTAAACCCCAAACTTTCCCGATGGCGAAACACCACTTCCTATATATTATTCTTTACCTCCGGACCCTTCCGAACTCCTCGTGACGTCCGGATCTCATCCGGGACTCAACAACATTCGTGGTCACATACTTGACTTCCTACTAACCCTAGCGCCACCGAACCTTAAGTGTGTAGACCCTACGGGTTCGGAGACACGCAGAACATGACCGAGACGACTCTCGGCAATAACCAACAGCGGGTGCGGATATCCATGTTGGCTCCCACATGCTCCTCGATGATTTCATCGGTTGAACCACGATGTCGAGGATTCGATCAAACCTCAGATACAATTCCTTTGTCAATCGATGCGTTACTTGCCCGAGACTCGATCGTCGGTATCCCAATACCTTGTTCGCCTCTCGTTACGGCAAGTCACTTTACTCGCACCGCAATGCATGATCCGTGGCAACACCTTGGTCACATTGAGCTCATTATGATGATGCATTACCGAGTGGGCCCAGAGATACCTCTCCGTCATACGGAGTGACAAATCCCAGCTTGATCCGTGTCAACCCAATGATACTTTCGAGATACCGTAATGCACCTTTATAGTCACCCGATTCGTTGTGGCGTTTGATACACCCAAGGCACTCCTACGGTAACCGGAGTTACACGATCTCATGGTCGAAGGAAGAGATACTTGACATTGGCAAAGCTTCTAGCAAACGAACTATACGATCTTTTATGTTATGCTTATGATTGGGTCTTGTCCATCACATCATTCTCCTAATGATGTGATCCCGTTATCAACGACATCTAATGTCCATAGTCAGGAAACCATGACTATCTATTGATCACAACGAGCTAGTCAACTAGAGGCTCACTAGGGACTCATTGGGTCTAAGTGTTCACACGTGTATTACGATTTCCGGATAATACAGTTATAGCATGAACAAATGACAATTATCATGAACATTGAAATATAATAATCCTTTTATTATTGCCTCTAGGGCATATTTCCAACAGTCTTGCCTTCGGATCTGTGATAGAAGGTGTACCCAACTGTCTCCTTTGGGTATCCTATGAAGACACATTTCTCCGATTTGGGTTTGAGCTTATCAGGTTGAAGCTTTTTCACATAAGCATCGCATCCCCAAACTTTTAGAAACGACAACTTTGGTTTCTTGCCAAACCATAGTTCATAAGGTGTCGTCTCAACGGATTTCGACGGTGTTCTATTCAGTGTGAATGCGGCCGTCTCTAGAGCATAACCCCAAAACGATAGCGGTAAATCTGTAAGAGACATCATAGATCGCACCATATCTAGTAAAGTGCGATTCTGACGTTCGGACACACCATTACGCTATGGTGTTCCGGTGGCGTGAGTTGCTAAACTATTCCGCATTGTTTCAAATGTAGACCAAACTCAGAACTCAAATATTCACCTCCATGATCAGATCGTAGAAATTTAATTTTCTTTGTTACGATGATTTTCAACTTCACTCTGAAATTCTTTGAACTTTTCAAATGTTTCAGACTTATGTTTCATTAAGTAGATATACCCATATCTGCTTAAGTCATCTGTGAAGGTGAGAAAATAACGATATCCGCCACGAGCCTCAACATTCATCGGACCACATACATCTCAGATGTATGATTTCCAACAAATCTGTTGCTCTCTCCATAGTACCGAGAAGCGGTGTTCTAGTCATCTTGCCCATGAGGCACGGTTCGCAAGTGCCAAGTGATTCATAATCAAGTGACTCCAAAAGTCCATCGAGATGGAGTTTCTTCATGCGCTTTACATCGATATGACCTAAACGGCATTGCCACAAATAAGTTGCACTATCATTATCAACTCTGCATCTTTTGGTTTCAACATTATGAATATGTGTATCACTACTATCGAGATTCATCAAAATAGACCACTCCTCAAGGGTGCATGACCATAAAAGATATTACTCATATAAATAGAACAACCATTATTCTCTCGATTTAAATGAATAACCGTCTCGCATCAAACAAGATCCAGATATAATGTTCATGCTCAACGCAGCACCAAATAACAATTATTTAGGTCTAAAACTAATCCGAAGGTAGATGTAGAGGTAGCGTGCCGACCGCGATCACATCGACTTTGGAACCATTTCCCACGCCAAGATCGTCACCTCGTCCTTTGCCGTGTTAAGCAATCCGTAGTCCTGCTTGAGTTGCAAATATTAGCAATGAACCAAGATATCAAATACCAGTGCTCATGCGAGCTCTAGTAAGGTACACATCAATAACATGTATATCACATATACCTTTGTTCACCTTGCCATCCTTCTTATCCGCCAAATACTTGGGGCAGTTCCGCTTCAAAGACTACCGCTTGCGGTAGAAGCACTCGATTTCAGGCTTAGGTCCAGACTTGGGTTTCTTCTCTGAGCAAACAACTTGCTTGCTGTTCTTCTTGAAGTTCCTTCTTCTTCCTTTGCCTTTCTTCTTGAAACTAGTGGTCTTATTGACCATCAACACTTGATGCTCCTTCTTGATTTCTACCTCCATGCCTTTAGCATTGCGAAGAGCTCATGTATAGTCTTTACTAACCCTTGCATATTATAGTTCATCATGAAGCCTTTGTAGCTTGGTGGCGGTGATTGAAGAATTACATCAATGACACAATCATCCGGAAAATTAACTCCCAATTGTGTCAAGTGATTGTAGTACCCGGACATTACGAGTATGTGCTCACTAATGAACTATTCTCCTCCATCTTGCAGCTATAGAACTTATTGGAGACTTCATATCTCTCAATCCGGGCATTCTTGTTGAATATCAACTTCAACTCTGGAACATCTCATATGCTCCATGACGTTCAAAACGTCGTTGAAGTCCCGGTTCTAAGCCGTAAAGCATGGCACACTGAACTATAGAGTAGTCATCACTTTGCTCGCCAGACGTTCTTAACGCCGTCGGTTACATCGGCGAAGCAGTTCGCACCCAGCGGTGCATCCAGACGTAACTCTTACGTGCAGCAATGAGGATAATCCTCGAGTTACGGACCCGATCCGTGTAATTGCTACCATCATCTTTCAACTTTGCTTTCTCAAGGAACGCATTAAAATTCAACGGAACAACAAAGACGAGCCATCTATCTACAATCAAACATAAACAAGCAAGATACTATCGGTACTAAGTTCATGATAAATTTAAGTTCAATTAATCATATTACTTAAGAACTCCCACTTAGAAAAACATCTCTCTAGTCATCTAAGTGATCACGTGATCCAAATCAACTAAACCATAACCGATCATCACGTGAAATGGAGTAGTTTTCAATGGTGAACATCTTATGTTGATCATATCTACTATATGATTCACGCCGACCTTTCGGTCTCCGTGTTCCGAGGCCATATCTGCATATGCTAGGCTCGTCAAGTATAACCCGAGTATTCTCGTGTGCAAAACTGGCTTGCACCGTTGTAGATGGACGAGAGCTTATCACACCCGATCATCACGTGGTGTCCGGGCACGACGAACTTTGGCAACGGTGCATACTGGGAGAACACTTCTTGATAATTTAGTGAGAGATCATCTTATAATGCTACCGTCAATCAAAGCAAGATAAGATGCATAAAGGATAAACATCACATGCAAATCAATATAAGTGATATGATATGGTCATCATCATCTTGTGTTTCATGATCTCCATCTTGCAGCACCACCATGATCACCATCGCCACCGGCGCGACACCTTGATCTTCATCGTAGCATCGTTGTCGTCCTCGCCAAACTTTATGCTTCTACGACTATCGCTACCGCTTAGTGATAAAGTAAAGCATTACGAGCGATTGCATTGCATACAATAAAGCGACAACCATATGGCTCCACCCGATTGCCCATAACTTCGGTTACAAAACATGATCATCTCATACAATAAAATATAGCATCACGTCTTGACCATATCACATCACAACATGCCCTGCAAAAACAAGTTAGACGTCCTCTACTTTGTTGTTGCAAATTTTACGTGGCTGCTACGGGCTTAAGCAAGATCCGGTCTCACCTCGCATCAAAACCACAACGATACTTCGTCAAATAGACTCCGTTTAACCTTCTCAAGGACCGGGCGTAGCCACACTCAGTTCAACTAAAGTGAGAGAGACAGCACCCACCAATCACCTTTAAGCAACGAGTGCTCGTGGCGGTGAAACCAGTCTCGCGTAAGCGTCTGCTGTAATGTCGGTCCGGGCCGCTTCATCTCACAATACCGCTGAACCAAAGTATGACATGTGGTAGGTAGTATGACTTGTATTGCCCACAACTCACTTGTGTTCTACTCGTGCAAAACATCAAACCATAAAACCTAGGCTCGGATGCCACTGTTGGGGAACGTAGTAATTTCAAAAATTTTCCTACGCACACGCAAGATCATGGTGATGCATAGCAACAAGAGGGGAGAGTGTTGTCTACGTACCCTCGTAGACCCGAAGTGGAAGCGATCACAATGTAGAGGAAGTAGTCGTACGTTCTCCTCGCGATCCGACGATCCGGCGCCGTTACTCCGGCGCCCAGAGTTCTTGACACACGTACAGCTCGATGATGTCCTCAGACTCGATCCAGCCGAGTGTCGAGGAGAGTTTCACAAGACGACAGCGTGGTGGCGATCTTGATGTTTCACCGGCGCAGGGCTTCGCCTAAGCTTCATGACGGTATGACCGAGGTGGAATATGGTGGAGGGGGCACCGACACGGCTAAGGAATGATCCGTAGATCAATACTTGTGTGTCCTAGGGTGCCCCCCCCCTGTATATAAAGGAGGGAGGGGAGGCCGCCGACCCCTATAGGCGCGCCAAGGAGGGGGAGTCCTCCTCCTAGTTGAGTAGGACTCCCTTCCTAGTCCAACTAGGAAGGAGAAGGGGAAGGAAAGAGAGGGAGGGAGAGGGGGGGCCGCCCCTCCTTGTCCTATTCGGACTCCCACAGGGGGGCGCCACCTCCTGTGCGGCCCCTCTCTCTCCCTCCTGGCCCACTAAGGCCCATATTCCCCGGGGTTCCGGTAACCTCCGGCACTCCGGTTTTTTCCGAAACTTCCTAACCTTTCCGTGTCCGAATATAGCCGTCAATATATCAATCTTTATGTCTCGACCATTTCGAGACTCCTCGTCATGTCCGTGATCACATCCGGACTCAACTTCTTCGGTACATCAAAATACATAAACTCATAATAACATCCATCGAAACCTTAAGCGTGCGGACCCTACGGTTCGAGAACAATGTAGACATGACCTAGAACTATTCTCGTCAATAACCAATAGCGGACCTGGATGCTCATATTGGCTCCTACATATTCTACGAAGATCTTTATCGGTCGGACCGCATAACAACATACGTTGTTCCCTTTGTCATCGGTATGTTACTTGCCCGAGATTCGATCGTCGGTATCCAATACCTAGTTCAATCTCGTTACCGCAAGTCTCTTTACTCGTTCGTAATACATCATCTCACAACTAACTCATTAGTTGTAGTGCTTGCAAGGCTTGATGATGTGTATTACCGAGAAGGCCCAGAGATACCTCTCCGAGCAATCGGAGTGACAAAACCTAATCTCGAAATACGCCAACCCAACATGTGCCTTTGGAGACACCTGTAGTACTCCTTTATAATCACCCGATTCGTTGTGACGTTTGGTAGCACCAAAGTGTTCCTCCGTAAACGGAGTTGCATAATCTCATAGTTACGAGGAACATGTATATGTCATGGATAAAAGCAAGTAGCAACATACTAAACGATCGTGTGCTAAGCTAATGGAATGGGTCATGTCAATCAGATCATTCTACTAATGATGTGACCTTGTTAATCAAATAACAACTCCTTGTTCATGGACAGGAAACATAACCATCTTTGATTAACAAGCTAGTCTAGTAGAGGCATACTAGTGACATGTTGTTTTGTCTATGCATTCACACATGTATCATGTTTCCGGTTAATACAATTCTAGCATGAATGATAAACATTTATCATGAAATAAGGAAATAAATAATAACTTTATTATTGCCTCTAGGGCATATTTCCTTCATCTTGCCCAGCTCTGCTTCAAGGATCGAAGAGGTAGGATAATACACAACCTTAAGAATCCGGGCACTTAGGGAGTTTTGCTCCTATAGTAGACGCCATGCCTGTCGCGCAAGCAAGGCAAGATTGAAAAGCTCAATGTCACGGAAACCCATACCCCCCATGAACTTTGGGTGTGTCATAACTTCCCAGGAGACCCAAGCAGTCTTCCTCTCACCATTTTTTGCTCCCCACTAGAATTTCCTCAAGATGCCATTGATGTGCTGACACAAGCCACGGGGTAGCTTGAAACAAACCATAGAATATGTAGGAATTGCTTGAGCAACGGACTTGATAAGCACCTCCTTACGTCCAACAGAAAGGGCCTTCTCCATCCAGCCTTGCACTTGCTGCCAAATTCTGTCTTTGAGATACTTGAAGGATCCCTCCATGGCTCTACCTACATCGGCAGGGAGGCCCAGATATTTGTCGGACAATTTCTCATTCTGGACTTCAAGAGCTTGCTTGATCTCTTGTCTCAAGGTTTCCGAGCAGCCCTTACTGAAGAATATGGAAGATTTATCCTTGTTGATACGCTGCCCTGAAGCCGCACAATATCTTTGGAGTAGGCCGTCAACTCTGTTTGCCATCTCGGGTGTTGCATTAAAGAAAAGAAGACTATCATCGGTAAACAATAAATGATTTACCTGAGGGGCGCCTGGTGCCACTTTGATTCCATTAATAACCTCATCTGGCAATGTGGATTTCAGAAGACATGAGAGCCCTTCAGCAGCTAGCAAAAACAAATATGGAGATATAGGGCAACCTTGCCTGAGCCTTCAGGATGGTCTGAACTCCTCTTGCTTTTCTCCATTAAAGATGACTGAAAAAGAAACAGACGTGACACTTCTCATCACTGCTTGTGTAAAGCGGGGGCTGATTCCCAGTTTGAGCATTACTCTTTCCAGATAACTCCACTCAAGCCTATTGTACGCTTTCATCATATCAAGTTTTAATGCACTAAATCTGTTTCCCTTCAGCTTCCTTGTTTTCATATAATGGAGACACTCGTATGCAGATATGAAGTTGTCCGTAATGAGACGCCCTGGTACAAATGTTGATTGTTCTTCGGAGATGATATCGGGGAGAATGAGCTTGAGCCGATTAGCCAATGCCTTGGATGCAATCTTGTAGATCACATTACAGAGGCTTATCAGTCGAAACTGTGCTAAATTTTTTGGACTAGCAATCTTGGGAATTAAAACAATGAACGTTTTGTTGATCTCCTCCAGGGAATCCTCTCCATCAAGAACGTGAAGCACCATAGCAGTAACCTCGTCACCGCACAACTCCCAGTGACGCTGAAAAAAGTGTGCAGGGAAGCCATCAGGCCCTGGGGCCTTTGTCGGGAACATCTGAAACAAAGCCGCTTTCACCTCGGCGTTGCTATACTGTGCATTGAGGGAAGCGTTCATGGTTGTGTCTACCCTGGATGGTATATGAGAGAGGACCTCCTCAATTCCCACTGTATTTTCAGAAGCGTAAAGATTGCTGTAGTAGGATGTAGCCATCCTCGCCATCTCATTCTCCTCCTGGCAGATAGATCCATCGGACCGTTGTAGCTCATCTATGCAATTCCTTGCTGTGCGGGCACTGGCTTTGCGGTGAAAAATTTGGTGTTACTATCTCCCTTCGCAAGCCACTGAATACGCGCTCTCTGGCGCCACATGATCTCTTCCCTTAAATATAACTCAATCATGCGTTTTTCCACCCGTTCCTCCTCCGCCGACGGCCCCATGCGGTTCGGGAGCGAGCGCAGCTCCTCAAGTTGCTTACGTAACCAGTGAAGTTCAGATCGGACAGCACCAAAGGTGGTTTGTCCCCAACTCTGTAGCGTGCCAGCAACCAAGGCCAATTTGTCCGATAGTTCAGTGACCGATTGGGCTTTCCCCGTCGAGTTCCAAGCTTCAGCTAGCACAGCGTCGAACCGTGTATCACGCTCCCACATACATTCATAGTGGAACTGTTTTTGCTTTGCCCGTGTGCTTGTGTCTATCAATTCAGTCTGTAGGAGGATTGGGCAGTGATCCGATTTTGCTGCGGTGAGATGCTCTAGATAAGCAAAAGGGAAAAGGGCATACCAGCAAGATGAGGCCAACGCTCTGTCCAAGCGCACACGGCAAAATTGTCCTCCTGCAACTTTCTTCTCCCATGTCCAATCCAGTCCACGGTACCCCAGATCTTCTAAGCCGCACACATCAACAGCTTCTCTGAAAGCTTCAATTTGTGAACTATCACGTTCATTAGGGCCATGTTGCTCCTTAGGCCTCAAGATCTCATTAAAATCTCCTATGCACATCCATGGAAGGGTGCTCTCACCCCTTAATCGTTTCATGGTATTCTAGGTCTTGTACCGAAGGTTCCTGGTAGCTTCACCATAAAAACATGTTAACCTCCATTGCTCCTTGCCCGGTTCTGTGACCCAGGCATCTACATGATACTCCAAAAAAAATTATTGCCACATCCAAGGAATTTTTCCAAAAAATACAAAGGCCGCCACTGCGGCCGCTACTTCCGACTCCAAAACAAAAATCAAACCCTAAAGAAGAACGAAGACCTTCAACACGACTTTTCTGTAACTAAGTTTCTACTAGACACAAAATAGATGGCGAACTCATCTCCACAAGGTAGCGGAGCTCTCGAACTGTCGTGGGATCGCCTATCCCGCGGCAGTTCCAACTCAGTATTTTCATTGGGCCTGGCGGCACTCCCCGTCGAAGCCCGCCAATAACGCCGGTGTGTTCATGTTCTGCTTCAATGGTGAGACTGCTTTCTTCGCTTTTTTGGCACCTCTGGGAGACACATATGCTGGGGGTAATGGTGGAACGATCACCAGAGCCTGACTTGTGCCATCCGACGCTAAATCCGCGCCAGATCCCTCTGTTCCAGCTTGCTGATTCTGAACCTGGGTCTTGCCCGGCATGGCGAAGTTCAGGTTTCTTCGGGCTCCAAGTCCTCCCTCGATCTCCTGTCCCCCTGTACCGGGTGGTTTTAGTTGACTAGTAACCTCATCGGCCTCCGCTTCCGTATCTGTTTCTAGCCTCGCCTCCTGGGATGAACGTTTGCGAACTGGTGAAACTTGGCGGGGTGGTGGGGCGCCCCTGCCTGACCTGCCTCTGCCTCGTCCTCCAAACCGACCTGCTCGCGAAGTTCTGCCTCCTACTGGCTGCTCCTGGGCATTCTCTCGTCTCTGTGCCAACATCCAGCATCCCCATTGCTTATCTTTCTCTTCCCAGACTCCATCTCCGCACTCCTTGTGATTATGACCCATGAGCCCACAAATTTGGCAAAAATAAGGTATCTTCTCGTACTTGACAGGGAGGAGTTTCCTACCCTCGCCCACAACGTTTAGCGGGATCACTCTTGTGAGGGGCTTATCCACGAGAACCCTAGCACGGATCCTTACATAGTCACCTTCATAGAACAGCCTCGGTGAGAGTTGTGTCTCCTTGACCCAGCCGATCCGGCGTGCGAGTTGATCAACCACCTCGGTCTTACGGTAGAGCTCTGGTATATTGTGGATCTGCGCCCATACATACAAACCATCAAAAACAATAGATTCTGGTTCTTGCTTGCCGTCATAAACTTCCATTAGCATGCCCATCCCCCTGAACAGCCACGGTCCTCCATGAACAACTCTCTTCCAATCACCTAGGCAGAACATCTGAAAGATGTACAGATTTTCGCCGGCCTCCCTATACTTGGGCACATGTGCTAATCCCCAGATTGATTTCATGGTCTCGAACATCGCCGATGCGCTGAAAATCCGGGATGTGTTTACCTTCCCGATCGCCAACCATTTGGCGTCTGCTTCATACTTCCTGGATTCCTCCTCCCCCACTATCACTTCATCTAACTCATCATCCTTGAGATCCAGGTGTTGCAGCATCTCCTCCAGCTTCTTCCCAGACCACCCCACAGAAGAAGAACCTCCCGCGGCCGCCATCTAGGGTTTGTTCCGTCCGCAGCTAGCCGGGCCAAAGACAGACCGTCCTCTCCCCCCGCTTCCCTGCTTCCCTGCGAGGGACGGGTTGCACGGAGGAGCGGCCGGCGATAGATCAGAGAAACTCTTGGTGGCGATGGAGTCGCCGCCAAAGACGTAAACCCTAAACTCGAGGGTAGAAAAGACAGATACCCGCAAGGAGGACTCCTTAACTAGTGATTTCGTGGAAATCCCTATTTGATCCATTCTGCCCCAAACTGTCCTGCGATTGAGCGATGTGTTGGGCCGGCCCGTTATGGTCTTGCGGCGTTTTCGGTTGTGGGAACCTTATAGAGGTTTCAGCCTGGTTTTTTGGTTTTGCTTTTTTGTTTTTCTTTCTTAAATTTTTCTGATGAACTTTCAAGTTTATTTTTCTTTTTCAACAAGGTATTAAAAAAAATGTTCATATCATTCAAATTTTGTTCATTTTTCACTTAAAATGTTAATATCTTCAAATTTTGTTCATAAATTGCTAAAACGTTTTAGAACTTCAAATTTTGATTGCTTATTTACAAAAAAGTTCGCAAATTCAAAAATATTTCAGAAAATGTTCAAAACCCCAAAAATTACATTTCAAAATTTGTTTGTTTCTTTTAGATAAATGAAAATTTTCTTCAAAAATCCAAAACATTGTATTATCCAAATTTCATCCTTTTTGAAAATTTAAATTTTTTGTTTGTAAATTATTATTTTTTGTTGAGATTCAAAAACTGTTCATGTTTTCAAAATTTGTTGGAAAATTTAGAATATGTTTTCGGAATTTTTATAAATGTTTGTATTTTGGAAAAATTGTTCCTAATTTTGAAAATATTCCATTTTAAAAATTAATCATAAATTTCAGAAATATTCATGTTTTCAAATTTTGCTCAAAATTTAAGAAAAATGTTCGTGAATTTTGATAAAATGTTCTTGTTTGAAAAAAATGTTCACAATTTCGAAAAGTGTTTGCATGTTAAATTGTTTTCCTGTTTTTCTGAAAATGTTTGCATTTTAAGAATTTTGTTCGTAGTTTTAAAAAATATTCTATCTTACATTTTTGTTCCTATTTCCAGAAAATGTTTGAGATTTTAAAAAAAAATCTAAGTTTTATGAAATTGGGAAATATTCATGTTTAAAAATTTAGTTTACATTTCTGAAATGGAAAGTCATATTCATTTTTTGATTTTTAAAATCTTTGATTGGTTATGTTCATATAAACTGCGGTGCCAACCTTGGCAGCATATCCTTT